>CAKXYN010000051.1:16475000-17075000 GCA_935064755.1 Tragelaphus eurycerus
TTGAGCTCCAACACTCAAACACCAGACAGCACTTCAACACTCTTCTTGAGGACTTCCAGACTAATAAAGGCCATCACTAATCTCCTTTTAGTCTCTGTGAACTTAGACCTTTTCTGATGACTTTGTATAAATGAAATCATATAGCCTATAGTGTTTTCCAACACCCCTCCTGGCACCAAGTATGAGGGGAGTTTTTCCTCCACATTAACCAATTCCCTTGCTCACTAGACACTAACTGGGTGTCCTATAATTATACATTTATTCTTTTTGGCCACTCTGCACAGCTTGTGGGGTCTTAGTTCCCCAACCAGGGATTGAACCCAGGCCCTTGGCAGTTAAAGTACAGATTCCTAACCACTGGACTACCAGGGAAGGGGACAGGACAATACATTTCAGACACTAACATTTCTGATGCTAACTGGAGTTAGCACAGAACCCACATTTTAAGAATATAGTCCCATAAGACTGCCCTAGCTTTAGATACCAGTTGCAAGTTCCTGTACTTCTGACCAATCCACTATAAATCCAGAGTCCCCATGATCCCCTCCAGAGTTTTATTTTCTAGAAAAGCTCACAGGACTCAGAAAAACATACCACTTACTATTACCCGTTTGTTAGAAGAGGATACACCTCAGTAACAGTTAAATGTAAGAGATGCATAGGACAAGGTACGGGGCTCTGGGCACAGGGCTTTCATTCCCTCTCTGGGCACACCACCCTCCTGGCACCTCAATGGGAAAGCTTTCCAAACCTTATCATTTAGCAGTTTTATAGTGGTTCCATGCCTGCATTATGGGAGACCTGGTTCCATCTACATAAGCAGATCCCCTGGAGAAGGAAATGGCCACCCACTCTTTTCTTGTGGAGAATCGTGGATGGAGGGGGTGCACAGTCATGGGGTCAAGTGATATTGCAGACTGATTAATTCATTGGCCATTGGTGATTGAACTCAGTGCTCAACCCTCTTCCTTCCCAAGAGATCCAGAGAGATGAACTGAAAGTTCCAACCCTCTGATTCATATGCTTAGTTGTATTAGCAACCAGCCTCCATTCTGAAGCTATCTAGAGCCTCACCAAGAGATATCTTACTAGCATAAAGCTTGGTATAGTCAAAAGGGGCTTATGAATAACAAAAGCTGCTCCTGTCGCCCTTATCACTCAGGAAATTCCAAGGGTTTTTGAAACTCTGTGACAGGAACTAGGGAGAGATCTTATTGTATCACATAGAGTGTGTTGTCTTTTATGGCTAGCTTCTTTTATGTAACATAATGTTTTCAAAGTTTTTCTCTGTTGTAGAAAGTCCCCCTGTTTTGTTTCTTTTTATAGCTGTATTATATTCCCTTGTATGGGTATTCCACATTTTGTTTATCCATTCACAGTTGATGGACATTTTTTTGTGATGAAAGGGTTGTTTCCACTTTTTAGTTATTATAAACAATGTTGCTATAAACATGCAAAAGCTCTTATGTAGACATGTTTTCTTTTCTCATAAGTATATACCTAGGTTTGGAATTACAAGATAATATGGTAACTTTATCTGGAGGAGGGCATGGCAACCCACTCCAGCATTTTTGCCTGGCAAATCCCCATGGACAGAGGAGCCTGGCAGGCACAGTCCATGGGGTCAGAAAGTGTCAGACAAGACTGAGGGACCAAGCACACAAAGTAACTTTACACCTAACTTTTTTAAGGAACTGCCAACCTGCTTTTCAAAGCAGTTCAGCTATTTTTCTGTTGCCTCTTTAATTCAGTAATCTTTCTTTTGAAAGGTTATTTTGACAAGAAAGGAAGATTTTATAACTATGTATGGTATTGGATGTTAACTAGACTTACTGTGATGATCATTTAATGATTTGATATTTAGTAGTATTTACAAAATATCAAGTCATTGTGTTGTATACCTGAAACAATTTGTTAATTGTACTTCAATTTAGAAAAGATATTTATTTTTTATTTATTTGTGTTTTGTTTGTATATGCTATTTAAGTTTTGACAGTTTCATTGTTTCATTGGTCAGTATACTTCCACAAATAATACACCACAGTCTTAGCTCTTAACTGTTAAGTTTGGCATGTATATTAACAAAAATAACCCAGAAAAATAATAAAGTTTGTTTTGACACATTAGGAGTGAAAATAAAATTCGCTTCTCTAATTTAGCCAATGGTATCAATATTAAAATAGAAATATAGTTTTAAGACTTAATTAAAAACTTAAATGACTATAAAATTGAGAGCAGCTTAACCACGTGGTTCTGGCACAGAATCTCTCATAAGGAGGTGGCAGTCAAGCTGTCAACAGGGCTGCAGCCATCTGACTTGAGTAGAGCTGGAGGATATGCTTCCAAGGTGACTCACATGTGGCTGTTGGCAGGGGGCCCCAGTTCCTCACCTCGTGCTCTTATCCACAGGGATATTTGAGTATCCTCATGACATGTCAGCAGATTCCCTCCAGATCAAGTGATCTAAAAGAGAGAGCTGGAGTAAAGTTGCCATTTCGCTCATGACCACGTCTCAGAAGTCACAAACCATCCTGTCTTCTATATTCTATTTATTAGAAGTGAGTTGGAACTTCCTTGGCGGTCCAGTGGTTAAGACTCTATGCTTCCACTGCTGGGAGCAGAGTTTCAATCCCTGGTTGGGAAACTAAGATCCCTCATGCCACAAGGCATGGCCAAAAAAAGAGTTGTAATTCTTACCTTAATTAAACTATTGTGGCGAATAAAAATTCCATTCTCATTAGTTCAGGATACCAAAAAAAAAAAAAAAAAGCTCAAAATGAGCAAAGACAATATAACAAAAGTGAAGTGAAGTGAAGTTGCTCAATCATGTCCAACTCTTTGCGACCCCGTGGACTGTAGCCCACCAGGCTCCTCTGTCCATGGGATTCTCCAGGCCAGAATACTGGAGTGGGTTACCATTTCCTTCTCCAGGGCATCTTCCCGACCCAGGGATCAAACCTGGTCTCCCGCATTGGAGGCAGATGCTTTAACCTCTGAGCCACCAGGTAACAATAAAAATAAATATTTTAAAAAGAAGTGAGTTAACAAGTCCAGTCCATTCTCAAGAAGGGAATTAAGCTCTACCTCTTAAGAGAGATGTATCAAAGAAATGGTGGACATCTTTTAAGAACCACCTCACTGGCTAATGGCAAGAAGCCTCAGTTCTTGAAAAGCCATGTGGACTTCTCCGTTGGGTGCTTGAGTGTCCTTATGACATGGCAGCTGGTCTTTCAGTGTGGAAGAAGGTGGAAGAACAATAAGGAGTCCACAGTACCTTGTATGGTCTAACTTCAGAAGCTACACTCTGTCATTTCTGCAGTTTCCTATTGGTTGCAGGTCAGCTTTAGCCAAGGTGGCAAGACTAAATGAGGGCGTGTATCCCAGGAACATGACTGAGAGCCATCCTGGGTGCTGGCAACCACAGGTATCCAGGAAGTAATAACTAATTCTGCCAGGGCAGTCTGGGGTGGGCTTCATAAAGAAATGATATAGAGGTGGGCTTCTGGGGTCTCACAGATACTGAGAAAAATGAGAAGGATCAGTAAAGGTTATCTGGTTTATCCCTGACTTAAAGACAGAAAGTAAGAAAGAACCAGAACAGATGGCAGAGAAGTCCACTTTCCACTGGCTTTTGATGCTATTTCTAACTTTGTTCAAGATCTTTCACGTATGCTGCTAAAATACCTGCAGTCGCTGTAGTCTTACAATATGCAATTAGACCGGTCAGAAGCTTCTTTAATAGTAGGTATTAAGTACTTGGTGAACCAAAATGGCTATGCAAAGCCACTTTTTGTTCACTCCTGTAATTAGGACATGTGCTTTCTCAGGGAGATTGAGAGAATTTAGATGTAACAGCGCCTTCTCTCCCCAACTCCTGTCATTGTTTTAACATTCAGAACACAAAATCTCTACTGGGGAGTCAAAGTTTTTGTAATTTTGGTGGGAGAGGAGAAGAACAGTGGGAAGCTCAGCAGATCTTTAAAATATAAAGTTTATTATTCCTCTTGGAAAACCAAAAATAACTCCTGAGTTATAAATTATAGGTCTTTGTTCTTTCTTGGGTTTTCCCCCTAAAGTATTGGCATCATCACAACACTGCAAAGGTAGTCCTTTCATATTTATTCTTTTTATTTTGCTATAAACTTCACATATTTCCACAAAGGAATAGTCTACAAACAATAATAATAACAAAAATAAATACAGAGAAATGTCCATATAAAGAAAAAGAGAGTGAGAAGACTCTCTCATCTTGTCCTGAAAGAGAGCTTTTCTTTTCTTCCTATAAGACCAGTAACACACTGGATCAGGGAGCATTCGCTGCAGGAAAGTCACAGGCTCAAAGCAACTTAAGAGGCCAGCCCTGTTTGATAGCTGAGTACCTCTGGAAAGTTCAAGACAGGTACCAGCCTTTGCTGAGCACTGAACTCAGCCCACTGGCCGGCCCTGGACACAGAGGGCCCTCCAGAGGAGTCCCTTGCCTTGCTTTGCCTCCTTTTCCTTTTTCTCTGATAGTATTAAATACTATCTGGGGACATCTACTCTGCATCTGTGCTTTATATCAGTCGTTCTTCTTCCTTCACAAACCCCGAGTCACATTTTACAGTTAAGGAAAGTAAAGCTCAGAGAGCATATTAATCAGGAAGATTTCTTTTGCTGAAAAAGAAAACCCAAATCGAATTGGCTTATGCATAAAGATTGTTCACGGGTTCACATAACCAAAAAAGCCAAGCATGCAACTGGGCTTCAGGTATAGCTGCATCTATGTACTCAAGTGAGCCACCAAGACAACAGTTCTCTCTGGGGCTATTGTTTCTTTTCTTTTCTTTTAGTGTTTATTTATTTCATCTATGTGGCTGCACTGGGTCTTAGTTGCAGGGCATGGGATCTTTTTTCTGATGTTTGGGCTTTGGTTGCAGCATGTAGACTCAGTCTTGATTCTCTAACCGAGAGTCAACCGCACATCCTTTGCATTGGAAGGCAGATTCTTAACCAGTGGACCACCAGGGAGGTCCCTCAGCCTTTTGTTTCTCTACTACTGTGCAGGCTTCTTTCCTGGTGTTAGGGAGGTGGCTGAGACGACAGAAACACCGCATTTGATAAGTGTGGCAGCTGAGGGAGTGCTCCATGCGGACCTCCCTTGTAAAAGAACCTGCCATTCAGCCACAAGGAGCACCTTTAGCCAAGAGCCTCCAGCGGTACCCTCTTCAGGATCCGTGCCCTTCCTGGTCTGCTACCAATCAATTCCTGGGCATGTAAGGAGTGAGGGCCTGGTCACTTCTGCCCACTGCATAGCTCCTCTAATGGATAATCTTTGTTTTACAGTTTCCGTGGGATTGGCTGAGAATGTCAGCTCAGATTGTGTTGAGGGCCCCCTGTATCAGACATTACCATCTCCCCAAAATAAATCTCTGGTGCTCCAAATCCATCTCAGTGTCTTCCTCCTTCAGGAGTTAACTGAACCATCATGTCTCACTGGCTTAATCCCTGGCAGAAACAGATGCTCTTGCTTCACACAGATCCCTTCAGATGCCTTTGTAGTGATTTTCAGCATGTTCTTCTAACACCCAGAACCTTCAGCTGTGCCTAGGTAGTGCTCTCAGAGCCCTGGAGTTAGTGCTTCACCCTAACTAAATATTTAGAAGGTCCAGGTCCTGTGTAACGCCCTGCTTCCTCTCATCCCCATCCACCTGACCAATGACTGGCAAGTTAAGAGCCTCTTTGCCTCCAGGTAGACCTTCTGAGAAACAACCTACCTCTCAAAGTTCCTCTGAGGGGTCAGGCTAACACTGCCTTCCACAGAACTCTGCCTGAGATAACATCTTGCTGATCTTCTCTCCTTCTCTGCCCTGCTTCTGGGCCCCCACCCTTCCCATCTGTCCAAGGATTCCTTATTACACTGCTTTCACGTGAATCCTCCTCTAAGGGTGTGCTTCCCAACCAAGAACCACAGCTGAGGCCACAGCATCTGCCAAGTGGCTCTCTCCTGTGGAACAGTCCTTCTGGGTCCTCTTCTGCTTTTTGCTCCATCTGGCCTATGAACGCTAGCTGCTTCCGACTGTCACTAGCTCTACAGTGCTTTCCTGGTCTTGATGGTTTCCCTGAGTCCCTTCCCATCCTTTCTGAGTAGCCCTTTCATTAAACTCTCCCCAGCCACCCCTTTGAAGCATGCTACCTGTTTCCTACAAGACTCCTGAATCATAAATGTGACCATTCCAGGATTTCTTTATAAAAAATATTATCTAGCATCTACGAAATTCATAGTAACCTAGAGGTTTGAAATGAGACACAAATTTTATATTGTGGAATGATTGCCCTTTTATTCCATCCAATCAGTTTGATTCTGGACTGTATCTATAAGATAAATTAGAGATAATATCAAAAGCCTGATTTTAAGGTTCTTCCTGATGATAGAGGTAATGACCTCCTACTTGCATTTGGCTCCCCAAATGCCCTTCAGCTGGAAACAGCAAGTAAACAACTTGCAGAAGGTGACATCTGGCACTAGATGGCAGCCATACCCACTGGTGCTGCTGCTCACAGAAGCCTGAAGGTTCGAGTCACACAGTCCAGCAAAAGCCAATTCACCTGCCAGGTCTCCACTCTTAAATCAGGGTTATTCCACATTCCTCCAACATAGAAGCAGCTTGTGGTTTTTCAGAACCTTGGGCCAGGGCCTGGGAAGGTTCCTATTTGTATCTCCTTCTATCGGCCCTCCTTCAATACATCTATTGCTAGACGCTTTTGTCTTGCTTTATCTCACGGTTTGCTGAACCCACGGCAGTCAAGGCGAGAGCGGAGAAGCTGGAAGAAAACTCAAGGAGCCGTAGGAACTGCAAACATGTTTATTTTCCCCTGACTAGCACAGCAGCTGTGGAGAAGGTGATGGCACACCCCACTCCAGTACTCTTGCCTGCAAAAATCTCATGGATGGAGAAGCCTGGTAGGCTGCAGTCCAAGGTATCGCGGAAGAGTCGGACACGACTGAGCGACTTCACTTTCACTTTTCACTTTCATCCTTTGGAGAAGGAAATGGCAACCCACTCCAGTGTTCTTGCCTGGAGAATCCCAGGGACGGGGGAGCCTGGTGGGCTGCCATCTATGGGGTCGCACAGAGTCGGACACGACTGAAGCGACTTAGCAGCAGCAGCACAGCAGCTGTAGCAGCAGACATGCCGTATTCTCTCACAGTTGACCCAGCAGACGCAGCCCAAATGCAGTCACAAGGGCTTTTCAGGTGGAGCTTATATAGGCAAACAGAACAAAAGCGGCCTGTGGCCAAGTGAGTACATGGTGACGCGCATATGCAGTGCTATCAGTGATCTCAACTGTTACATAACCATGTATTTACAAAACGTGGGGCGAGAGGCTGTGGGGTGAGAAAGTCTGACCATCGCTATCTTGGCTAATTTGCTGTTTGCTTACAACACTCAAGGGCTTCCCTGGTGGCTCAGCTGGTAAAGAATCCGCCTGCAGTGCGGAAGACATGGGTTTGATCCTTGGGTTGGGAAGATCCCCTGGAGCAGGGAAAGGCTACCCACTCCAGTATTCAGCCTGGAGAATTCCATGGACTGTATAGTCAATGTCGACGTTCACTCTTGCCATCTCCTGTTTGACCACTTCCAATTTGCCTTGATTCATGGACCTAATATTTCAGGTTCCTATGCAAAATTACTCTTTACAGCATCAGACCCTGCTTCTATCACCAGTCACATCCACAACTGGGTGTTGTTTTTGCTTTGGCTCCATCCCTTCATTCTTTCTGGAGTTATTTATCCACTGATCTCCAGTAGCATATTGGGCACCTACCGACCTGGGGAGTTCATCTTTCAGTGTTCTATCTTTTTGCCTTTTCATACTGTTCATGGGGTTCTCAAGGCAAGAATACTGAGGTGGTTTGCCATTCCCTTCTCCAGTGGGCCACATTCTATCAAACCTCTCCACCATGACCCGTCCATCTTGGGTGGCCCCACACAGCATGGCTTAGTTTCACTGAGTTAGACAAGACATCACAAGACAAGTTATCACAAGATCCATGTGATAAGATTGGCCAGTTGTCTCTGATTGTGGTTTCAGTGTGTCTGCCCTCTGATGCCATCTCGCAACAGGTACCATCTTACTTGGGTTTCTCTTACCTTGGACGTGGGGTATCTCTTCACGGCTGCTCTGCAAAGCGCAGCCACACCTCCTTACTTTGGCTGGTGGTATCTGACAAGATGGCAAGAGTGAATGTCGACATTCTAGGAATCAGTGAACTAAAATGGACTGGAATGGGGGAATTTAACTCAGATGACCATTATATCTACTACTGTGGGCAGGAATCCCTTAGAAGAAATGGAGTAGCCATCATAGTCAATGAAAGAGTCTGAAATGCAGTACTTGGATGCAATCTCAAAAATGACAGAATGATCTCTGCTGATTTCCAAGGCAAACCATTCAATAGCATGGTAATCCAAGTCTATGTCTCAACCAATAATGCTGAAGAAGCTGAAGTTGAACAGTTCTATGAAGACCTACAAGACCTTTTAGAACTAACACCCCCAAAAGATGCCCTTTTCATCATAGGGGACTGGAATGCAAAAGTAGGAAGTCAAGAAACACCTAGGATAACAAGCAAATTTGGCCTCGGAATACACAATGAAGCAGGGTAAAGGCTAATAGAGTTTTGCCAAGAAATCCACTGGTCATAGCAAACACCCTCTTCCAACAACACAAGAGAAAACTCTACACATGCACATCACCAGATGGTCAACACTGAAATCAGATTTATTATATTCTTTGCAGCCAAAGATGGAGAAGCTCTATACAATCAGCAAAAACAAGACTGGGAGCTGACTGTGGCTCAAATAATGAACTCCTTAATGCCAAATTCAATGGCACCCCACTCTAGTACTCTTGCCTGGAAAATCCCATGGATGGAGGAGCCTGGCAGGCTGCAGTCCATGGGGTCGCTAAGAGTCGGACACGACTGAGCAACTTCATTCACTTTTCACTTTCATGCATTGGAGAAGGAAATGGCAACCCACTCCAGTGTTCTTGCCTGGAGAATCCCAGGGATGGGGGAGCCTGGTGGGCTGCCGTCTAGGGGGTCGCACAGAGTCAGACACGACTGAAGTGACTTAGCAGCAGCAATGCCAAATTCAGACTTAAATTGAAGAAAGTGGGGAAAACCACTAGACCGTTCAGATATGACCTAAATCAAATCCCTTATACAGTGGAAGTGAGAAATAGATTTAAGGGGCTAGGTCTGATAGAGTGCCTGATGAACTATGGACGGAGGTTCATGACATTGTACAGGAGAGAGGGATCAAGATCATCCCTGAGAAAAAGAAACGCAAAATAGCAAAATGGCTGTCTGAGGAGGCGTTACAAATAGCTGTGAAAAGAAGAGAAGTGAAAAGCAAAGGAGAAAAGGAAAGATATAAACATCTGAATGCAGCGTTCCAAAGAATAGCAAGGAGAGATAAGAAAGCCTTCCTCAGCGATCAAAGCAAAGAAATAGAGGAAAACAACAGAATGGGAAAGACTAGGGATCTCTTCAAGAAAATTAGAGATACGAAGGGAATATTTCATGCAAAGATGGGTTCAATAAAGGACAGAAATGGACCTAATATAAGCAGAAGATTTGAAGAAGTGGCAAGAATACACAGAAGAACTGTACAAAAAAAATCTTCACAACCCAGATAATGATGATGGTGTGCTCACTCACCTAGAGCTAGACATCCTGGAATGTGAAGTTAAGTGGGCCTTAGGAAGCATCACTATGAATAAAGCTAGTGGAGGTGTTGGAATTCCAGTTGAGCTATTTCAAACCCTAAAAGATGATGCTGTGAAAGTGCTGCACTCAATATGCCAGCAAATTTGGAAAACTCAGCAGTGGCCACAGGACTGGAAAAGGTCAGTTTTCATTCCAGTCCCAAGAAAGGCAATGCCAAAGAATGCTCAAACTACCACACAATTGCACTCATCTCACATGCTAGTAAAGTAATGCTCAAAATTCTCCAAGCCAGGCTTCAGCAATACATGAACCATGAACTTCCAGATGTTCAAGCTGGTTTTAAAAAAGGCAGAGGAACTAGAGATCAAATTCCCAACATCTGCTGGATCATGGGAAAAGCAAGAGAGTTCCATAAAAACACCAATTTCTGCTTTATTGACTATGCCAAAGCCTTTGACTGTGTGGATCACAATAAACTGTGGAAAATTCTGAAAGAGATGGGAATACCAGACCACCTGACCTGCCTCTTGAGAAACCTATATGCAGGTCAGGAAGCAACAGTTAGAACTGGACACGGAACAACAGACTGGTTCCAAATAGGAAAAGGAGTACGTCAAGGCTGTATATTGTCACCCTGCTTATTTAACTTCTATGCAGAATACATCATGAGAAACGCTGGGCTGGAGGAAGCACAAGCTGAAAACAAGATTGCTGGGAGAAATATCAATAACCTCAGATATGCAGATGACACCACCCTTATGGCAGAAAGTGAAGAACTAAAGAGCCACTTGATGAAAGTGAAAGAGGAGAGTGAAAAAGTTGGCTTAAAGCTCAACATTCAGAAAACGAAGATCATGGCATCCAGTCCCATCACTTCATGGCAAATAGATGGGGAAACAGTGGAAACAGTGTCAGACTTTATTTTTTGGGGCTCCAAAATCATTGCAGATGGTGACTGCAGCCATGAAATTAAAAGATGCTTCCTTGTGGCTCAGCTGGTAAAGAATCTGCCTGCAATGCGGGAAACCTGGTTCAATCCCTGAGTTGGGAAGATCCCTGGAGAAGGGAAAGGCTACCCACTCCAGTATTCTGGCTTGGAGAATTCCATGGACTAGTCCACGGGTGGCAAAGAGTTGGACACGAGTGAGCGACTTTCACTTTTTTCTCCTTGGAAGGAAAGTTATGACCAACCTAGACAGCATATTCGGGGAAGGCGATGGCACCCCCACCCCAGTACTTTTGCCTGGAAAATCCCATGGACGGAGGATCCTGGTAGGCTCCAGTCCATGGGGTCGCTAAGAGTCGGACACGACTGAGCGACTTCACTTTCATTTTTCACTTTCATGCATTGGGGAAGGAAATGGCAACCCACTCCACTGTTCTTGCCTGGAGAATCCCAGGGACGGGGGAGCCTGGTGGGCTTCCTTCTATGGGGTCGCACAGAGTCGGACACGACTGAAGCGACTTAGCAGCAGTAGCAGTAGACAGCATATTAAAAAGCAGAGACATTACTTTGTCCACAAAGGTCCATCTAGTCAAGGCTATGGTTTTTCCACTGGTCATGTATGGATGTGAGAGTTGGACTGTGAAGAAGGCTGAGCGCCAAAGAATTAATGCTTTTGAACTGTGGTGTTGGAGAAGACTCTTGAGAGTCCCTTGGACTGCAAGGAGACTCAACCAGTCCATTCTGGAGATCAGTCCTAGGTGTTCTTTAGAAGCAATGATGCTGAAGCTGAAACTCCAATACTTTGGCCACCTCATGCGGAGAGCTGACTCATTGGAAAAGACCCTGATGATAGGAAAGATTTAGGGCAGGAGGAGAAGGGGATGACAGAGGATGAGATGGTTGGATGGCATCACCAACTGACTCAATGGACATGGGTTTGGGTGAACTCCGGGAGTTGGTGATGGACAGGGAGGCCTGGCGTGTTGCGGTTCATGAGGTCACAAAGAGTTGGACGTGACTGATCGACTTTCACATCTATAACACTCAAACACTGATGCAGACCCAAGGGTCTGGGTCTATGGGAAAGAGACTCTAGAACATAGAACCTGAGGAGGAATCCCTCCTGGTGCAGGAAATATTGGTGTGTTTGGGTTATGCTCTTCCTGGCTCAGTGACCTCCTCAACTGGTTTAGCAGGCCTCCCCTACTACCTTTGGATATAGCAGACAAGTGACATTAGTTAAAATCATTGTATTAAAAGAGATACTTGAGGGAATTCTCTGACAGTTCAATAGTTAGGACTCTGCACTTTCACTGCTGAGGGCCTGGGGTTCAATACCTGGTCAGGGAACTAAGATCTCTACAAGGTATGTGGTATAGCCAAAAAAAAAAAGAGAGAGAGAGAGACACTTTAAATTGCAAGTAACCGAAGCCCTATGAAAATAAGCTTAAGCCAAATAAAGAGAATTGTTTAGTCAACAGACTTAAAAGTAATACATATGTGAATGTATTCACAGCTGTATCTACATGATGAGTTTCAGGCATGTCTAGATTCAGGTGCTAAAGAAAAGAATTATCAGTAATCTGTTTGTCTCGATCCATTTTTTCTCTTCTCTCTTGAGCACACACTCCCAAGTGCTCAAGGAAAGAAATGTATTTCTCTGTAGTTCTGCCAAGATCCCTAGACTAATCACATGGGAGAGGGCCTGAGAGATGACATAGCCAGTTTGTTTAGGTCAAGCACCCATTGCTAGAAAGAGGCATAGGTCAGGATGAAAATGAAAGAGGCTTGGATTTCCAAGAAAAAAGTTGAAGTACTCTCACCTGAACAAGGTACATAGGACAAGCCAAGTCAGCAGAAGCCCATGATGACCAGGCAGCTATGAAGTTCCCTTTCCCCTTCACTCCCTCACTTATCTATTGACTCATATCCAGTACACCTGCTAACTTTCCCTCTCCATTCCTGCCACGCTGAAAGTCCTGAGTATTCAAGGACTCCTACCACACGGTCTGCTAACATCCTGTTCTTTTCCTTCAAAGCACTGATTAGTTCAAGATTATGTAGTGACATGTATGATTATTAATCTAGTATGTATCTTTCCTTTAGATTTTGGTACTTATAGATCCTCGCACAGTGACTGATACATAGTAGGTACTCAGTAAACATGGGCTTATTCATTGATTTTATATTTCCTAGGGCCTAGATCTGATAGATAGAGTGCCTGATGAACTATGGAATGAGGTTCGTGACATTGTACAGGAGACAGGGATCAAGACCATCCCCATGGAAAAGAAATGGAAAAAAGCAAAATGGCTGTCTGAGGAGGCCTTGCAAATAGCTGCGAAAAGAAGAGTAGCGAAAAGCAAAGGAGAAAAGGAAAGATATAAACATCTGAATGCAGAGTTCCAAAGAATAGCAAGAAGAGATAAGAAAGCCTTCTTCGGCAATCAATGCAAAGAAATAGAGGAAAACAACAGAATGGGAAAGACTAAGGATCTATTCAAGAAAATCAGAGATACCAAAGGAACATTTCATGCAAAGATGGGCTCGATAAAGGACAGAAATGGTATGGACCTAACAGAAGCAGAAGATATTAAGAAGAGGTGGCAAGAATACACAGAAGAACTGTACAAAAAAGAGCTTCACGACCCAGATAATCATGATGGTGTGATCACTGACCTAGAGCCAGACATCCTGGAATGTGAAGTCAAGTGGGCCTTAGAAAGCATCACTACGAACAAAGCTAGTGGAGGTGATGGAATTCCAGTTGAGCTATTCCAAATCCTGAAAGATGATGCTGTGGAAGTGCTGCACTCAATATGCCAGCACATTTGGAAAACTCAGCAGTGGCCACAAGATTGGAAAAGGTCAGTTTTCATCCCAATCCCAAAGAAAGGCAATGCCAAAGAAGTGCTCAAACTACCGCACAATTGCACTCATCTCACACGCTAGTAAAGTAATGCTCAAAATTCTCCAAGCCAGGCTTCAGCAATATGTGAACTGTGAACTTCCTGATGTTCAAGCTGGTTTTAGAAAAGGCAGAGAAACCAGAGATCAAATTGCCAACATCCGCTGGATCATGGAAAAAGCAAGAAGAGTTCCAGAAAAACATCTATTTCTGCTTTATTGACTATGCCAAAGCCTTTGACTGTGTAGATCACAATAAACTGTGGAAAATTCTGAAAGAGATGGGAATACCAGACCACCTGACCTGCCTCTTGAGAAATCTGTATGCAGGTCAGGAAGCAACAATTAGAACTGGTTATGGAACAACTGACTGGTTCCAAATAGGAAAAGGAGTACGCCAAGGCTGTATATTGTCACCATGTTTATTTAACTTATATGCAGAGTACATCATGAGAAATGCTGGACTGGAAGAAACACAAGCTGGAATCAAGATTGCCAGGAGAAATATCAATAACCTCAGATATGCAGATGATACCACTCTTATGGCAGAAAGTGAAGAGGAACTAAAAAGCCTCTTGATGAAGGTGAAAGTGGAGAGTGAAAAGGTTGGCTTAAAGCTCAACATTCAGAAAACGAAGATCATGGCATCTGGTCCCATCACTACATGGGAAATAGATGGAGAAACAGTGGAAACAGTGTCAGACTTATTTTTCTGGGCTCCAAAATCACTGCAGATGGTGACTGCAGCCATGAAATTAAAAGATGCTTACTCCTTGGAAGGAAAGTTATGACCAACCTAGATAGCATATTCAAAAGCAGAGACATCACTTTGCCAACAAAGGTTCGCCTAGTCAAGGCTATGGTCTTTCCTGTGGTCATGTATGGATGTGAGAGCTGGACTGTGAAGAAGGCTGAGCGCCGAAGAATTGATGCTTTTGAACTGTGGTGTTGGAGAAGACTCTTGAGAGTCCCTTGGACTGCAAGGAGATCCAACCAGTCCATTCTGAAGGAGATCAGCCCTGGGATTTCTTTGGAAGGAATGATGCTAAAGCTGAAACTCCAGTATTTTGGCCACCTCATGCCAAGAGTTGACTCATTGGAGAAGACTCTGATGCTGGGAGGGATTGGGGGCAAGAGGAGAAGGGGACGACAGAGGATGAGATGGCTGGATGGCATCACTGACTCGATGGACGTGAGTCTGAGTGACCTCCGAGAGCTGGTGATGGACAGGGAGGCTTGGCGTGCTGCAGTTCATGGGGTCGCAAAGAGTCAAACTACGACTGAGCGACTGATCTGATCTGATCTGATTGCTGCTGCTGCTAAGTCGCTTCAGTCGTGTCCGACTCTGTGCGACCCCATAGATGGCAGCCCACCAGGCTCCCCCGTCCCTGGGATTCTCCAGGCAACAACACTGGAGTGGGTTGCCATTTCCTTCTCCAATGCATCAAAGTGAAAAGTAAAGATGGAGTCGCTCAGTCGTGTCCGACTCTTCGCAACCCCATGGACCGCAGCCTACCAGGCTCCTCCGCCCATGGGATTTTCCAGGCAAGAGTACTGGAGTGGGGTGCCATCACCTTTCCTATTAGGGGATAGCAAGTCCAACCAGACATGGCCCCCACCTGGCTTCTATCCTAATGATGGAGTCAGACAAGTAAAGCAGTATTCACAGGTCAACTGCAATGATTTCTGCAAGAGTGGTGGACTCAAAGGAGCCTGGGAGAGAAACAGCTACATCAGAGTAATCCAGGAAATTTCCCTGAAGAGTCATCGTGTTGCCTTAACTTTGGAAAAATAAGAAGGCATATGCAGCAAGATGAAGATGCCCTCAGAAGCACATTGGAAGACGAGAAAGTATGACACAGTTTGATGTAGTCTCAGTCTCAGAACACTGACCCTTCAGGACAGGGGGTAACTGTATCAGAATTATCTCTTTTAACTAAACCAACCCCTTTTTAAAAAGAAAGAAAATAAAAGGGGATGGCATCAAAAGCAGAATTTTTTGGACAAAAAACTAGCTTAAAAGAATATGGAGAAGCCCTCTGATTATAATAGCACCTGGCAGGGCAACTGCCAGTAGTAAGTCCTTGATAAATATGTGACCACCTGGATGAAAGTCATTGGAATTGGTATATTTCACTTGAAACAGAAAACAAAACCAACCTGGGATATGGCCTGTTAAGAATCCAAGCAAACTGCTGAATGAAACAAATGAAATAAAAGACAAAAATAAATACTGTAAAACAAGATTTATATAACCCTATCTGTGGAATAAAAATGTGCCCAGTTTCACATGCCGTTCGTTTGCTGCCAGGATCGGAGATTGTTGCTGAGAAAGGGGTGGGAGGAGGCTGTTGGGGGAAATCACATGCCAGGCCAAGAAACAGGGGCAGAGAATTCAACGTTTAGGGGTTTGAAGAGAAGGCTTGGAACACAAGCCTCTTTTGTTCCTCAGGCTTCTCTTAATTGCCATGTTTGAGATCTGGGATTTATGATGGAAGAGCTATTCAAAATGACACTTTTCACTCATTATAAAGAAAGTTCAGTCACAGTCCCAGTCTCCCCTTAAGTTGTGTTAGCCTAAAACCAATGAGTGTCCAGCCAAAAGACACAACAAAGCCAAAGACTGGGAGAAGGAAGGATTTATTATTGCTTGCAGCAAGTAGGGAGAACTCCAGGGCTCTTTCCCAAAGCAGTGTCTCCCTTAACAGCAAAATTGGGGACGTTTTAAGCTAAGCATATATGCATATTCATGAAGGGGCTTGGGAAATAAGCAGAGTCCAAGTTTCAGTTGAATGAAGTCACAAGGGTTAGAAAAGGTCAACATCATCATCCCTCAGGTTCCGGTTTATCCGGTGGTTGAGCACTTCAAGCTAATCTTTACTATTGAAACAGAATTGGGATTCTTTGCAACTGATTATCTTTGCTATTGCCAAGATTCTCTTGCCAGACAACAGTTGTTTGCTTCTGCATTCTTTTGTTCCTTTAAGATCATTAATTAGAGATCTGTTCAAGGACAAGCATTGTGGCCAGGATTAGATCACAAAATGTGTGTGTGTATGTGTGTGAGTGTGTGTGTGTGTGTGTGTGTGTGTGTTCAATCGTGTCCTACTCTTTGCAAGCCTGTGGACTGTAGCCCACCAGGCTCCTCTTTCCATGGGGTTTTCCAGGCAAGAATACTGGAGTGGGTAGAGTGGATTGCCGTTTCCTGCTCCAGGGCATCTTTCTGACCCAGGGATCGAACCCCTATCTCTTGCATCTCCTGCATTGGCAGTCAGATTCTTTACCACTGCGCCACATGGGAAGCCTGTAACAAAACGACTTAGGCCAAAAATGGTTTCCCTTGTTTCAAAAGAGCCATGCCTGGTTCTCTTTCTCCAGGGAACCTCCCATCAGCTTATAGTTGTGACCTGAGTCATTTGTGGAATGGCTGTGTTAAGAGGAGAGGAAAATGATAAATAAAATCAGTTTGTTTTGTCACAAATTGAAGCAGTTGCTGCTCCCCCGGCTGGCAGCAAAATCGTGAATCAGAGTCTCCTCATTGTGAATCTCACAATGAATCGTTCCCCGTGGCATTCAGCAGTGAGGCCCTTACCTCCAGATCTCTGTGAACCACCCCCAAGTATCCAAATACACTGAACTTGGAAGCTCCTCATTCCGAACTAAGCTTTTGAAAGGGACCTCTTCCAGTTACTGTATCACAGCCTTAGGCCAAGGAACTCTACCCTCTTTGTTCAGCACTTGCTATACAGAGAATTTTTCTTACTCTCCCCTCCAGATTATTAAATCTCTCTCAGTAAGAGCAAAGGCTTCTCTGGATCTTGTCCCAAGCCAGTCACTCTTGTTAAGTGTTGCTGTTGTTTTGTTGTTAGTTGCCCAGTCGTGTCCAACTCTTTGCAGGGATCAAACCCAGGTGTCCTGCATTGCAGGCAGATTCTTTACCATCTGAGCTACCAGGGAAGCCTCTAAGTGCTGTATGCATAGTTAATTAATTTGATGTCACAACAATCTTGTGGGGGATGTGCTATCATCCCCTACTTTTCAGATAAGAAAGCTGAGGCCAGAGGTTTGTTAACTTGCCCAAGGTCATACAGCCCTTAAATGCCAAAGCCAATATTAGAACCAAAGTCATTTGGCTCCATAGCCCACATTCTCTACCACTATGATGCCTCATAAGAAGGGGTGCAAAGTAAGCAGAGCTGAGCTAACCTTGTCATAACCCACTCTGTTAACCACGCCCGATTCCCTCCTCCTTCCCTCTTTATTCAAGGGGTTATGAAGAAGATGCTGACTTTGACCAGGCACGAGCCGATCACCCACCTTCCTGCCTCAGTGACTGGCTCAGGGCTGGTCCTGTGACCTGATCAGTCAGTGAGTCTTGACCAGACCTTCCTGAGGCCTGGAAGGGAGGCCTTTAAGGGGGAATCAACAAACAAAGAAAACAGAACAAAGAGAGGGACCCAAAGCACAGGACTCCAGGGGCACTGCCAAAAGTACACAGTGCTGGACTCACGCCACACAATATAATGAGGCCCTCCGGAGTTGGCAAAGCATATTGCCAAGACCTGATTTGAGCCCTGAATCCAGTGACTCCTGAAGTGCCTCTATAATTTCGAGTTCCATGAGTCAATATATCCCTTTTAAAAAAGCCAATGTAATGGACTTTTCTGGTGGAAAGTGAAAGTCATTCAGTCTTGTCCAACTCTTTGCGACACCATGGACTATACAGTCCATGGAATTCTCCAGGCCAGAATACTGGAGTGGGTAGCCTTTCCCTTCTCCAGGGAACAAACCCAGGTCTCCCTCATTGCGGGCGGATTCTTTACCAGCTGAGCCACAAGGGAAGCCCAGGAATACTGCAGTGGGTAGCCTATCCCTTCTCCAGAGGATCTTGCCAACCCAGGAATCGAACTAGGGTCTCCTGCATTGCAGGCAGACTCTTTACCAACTGAGTTATCAGGGAAGCCCTTCTTGGTGGTCCAGTGGTTAAGAATCTGCTTTCCAATGCAAAGGACACGGGTTTGATCCCTGGTCTGGGAACATAGCACAAGTCACTGGGCTACTAAGCCCATGTGCCACTACTACTGAGACCGCACTTTAGAGCCTAAGAGCCACAACTCCTGAAGTCTGTGCCCTAGAGCTGACGTTTTGCATCAATGAGAAGCCCCCGCACTGCAATGAGGAGTGGCCTTGCCCCACTCGCCACAACTAGAGAAAACCTGCTTGCAGCAACAAAGACCCAGGGAAACAAAAAATAATAAATAAACAATAGACACAAAAATTTTTTTAATTGAAAATATAAAAGTCAGTGTGGGACTTCCCTGGTGATCCAGTGGTTAAGAATCTGCCTGCCAATGCTCTGGACATGGGTTCAGTTCCCGGCTGGGGAAGATTCCATATGCCACGGGGCATCTAAGCCCATCGGCCACAGCTACTGAGCCTAGGCACCACAAGAGAAGCCACCACAATGAAAAACCTGAGCATTGCAACTAGAGTAGCCCCCACTCACACTTAAAGAAAGCCTACACACAGCAACAAAGGTCTAGCATAGCCATAAATAAATAAACATTTTTTAAATAAATAAAAAGTCAGTTTGAGTATGATTTTCTGCAACTTGAATCAGAATGTACCCTAATTAAAACAATCTCAATAAACCTTGTGATGGCTAGGTCAAAACGTCCATTAATTACCAATGCTATGATGAAACAGTAGTCTTGCTGATCAGAGATGAATCATGCCTCAAGGTGCCCACCCTGCTAGACAACAGAGAAAAGGCTAAATTCCTAACATTCCCAACCGTTCTCAAGTTTTACATTTTTGTACAAATGGAGGACAAGAGCAGCTCAAATAATTCTCCAAAATAGTTGTTGATGGAATCACTTTTCTAGCTACATTGAACTCTGGTTAATGTTAAAATGACTTCAGCAAGGCAGAGAGTCATGGATCAGAAGTCTGTTGAAGAAGGGGCAAAGTCAACCAGGCATCAAGAAGAAAAAGCCAGGAGACTTGTGTCGGTGAGGAGTGTCCAAACAGGACTTTAGCCTTATGTATGTGTGGATCTCTTGTAAAGGAATGCATTTGTAAATTATTTGTTCATAAATAAAAATTAACTCTAAAACAGATAGGGTTAGGGACTTCCCTGACAGTTCAGTAGTTAAGACTCCACACTTCCACTGCAAGGGGCACAGGTTTGTTCTCTGGTTGAGGAAAGAAGATCCTGCATGCTGTGTGCTGTGTGGCCAAAAACATTTTTTTCATTAAAAATTAAAAAAAAAAAATAGGTTTAAAGGACAAGTCATGTAATTGCATGATCTTAGATGAGTCTATTCTGAAGGAGATCAGCCCTGGGATTTCTTTGGAAGGAATGATGCTAAAGCTGAAACTCCAGTACTTTGGCCATTTCATGCGAAGAGTTGACTCATTGGAAAAGACTTTGATGCTGGGAGGGGTTGAGGGCAGGAGGAGAAGGGGGTGACAGAGGATGAGATGGCTGGATGGCATCACCGACTCAATGAATGTGAGTCTGAGTGAAGTCCGCGAGTTGGTGATGGACAGGGAGGCCTGGCGTGCTGCAATTCATGGGGTCGCAAAGAGTCGGACATAACTGAGCAACTCAACTGAACTGAACTGAGTGTTTAGGTTCGTTTTTTTTTTTTTAATAATGGAACTCGTCAAATGAAATATTACATGGAACACTGTAGTGAGCATCTGTTGGGTTTCTCTTTCTTTGGTATAGAATTTTAAAAACGTGATAGCTTGCCTTCCGGGAAACACCTTCTCCTCTTCACACCTAAATGTGAGTCAGGTACTTGGTACTTGGTCCTGGTCTGGCCATGGAAGCAAATATAACATTTTCTTCCTGAGCTCTCCTGGCTTTTTTCCTCCCTAACAATACTGGAAAGACAAAGCAGCAGTGTTGCAAAAAGAGGGACCTCTTCCAGGGCCCAAAATGGGCTCTTGTCTAACACTGGAAATGAGGTGTCTGAGGAGACACATCTGCTGGCAAAGCAACAGACTTTATTGTGAAGGCATGCCCATGCTGAGAGCAGTAGGATAAGGGAACCCAGAAGAACCGTTTTGCCACATGGTTCACAGTCTTGGGTTTTATGGGGATGGGGTTAGTTTCCAGGTTGTCTTTGGCCAATCATTCTGACTCAGGGTCCTTCCTGGTGGTGCAGGCATTGCTCAGCCAAGATGAACATCAGCAAGGATTCTGGGAGGTGGTAGGACATGCGGCCTCTCCTTTTGACCTTTCCTGAGTTCTTCCAGTAGGTGGTCGCTTATTAGTTCCACAGTTTTTTAACTGAGATCACACACCTGGCCTCAGGACTTAAAGAAGCTCAGGTGCTTGACGTCTCATTTCAGAAAGTGAGAGACAAACTGATAGGTAAGAAGTGGACTTATTTAGAGAGAAACGCATTCCACAGAGTGTGGGCCATCTCCCAAGGTGAGAGAGTGCCAAAATATGGCACGATTAGTTTTGCACGGGCTGGGTAATCTCATAGGCTAACGAGTGGGGGTATAATACCAACAATTTGGGGGAAGGAGGCAGAGAGATTTCCAGGAGTTGGGCCACCACACACTTTTTGGTCTTTTATGGTTAGCCTTGGAACTGTCGTGCCCTGGTGGGTGTGTTGTTTAGCATAGGCTAATGTTTTACAGCGAGCTTACATTGAGGATCAACAAGGTCCATGGAAGCCCAATCTTCCACCGTCTTGGACCTAGTTGGTTCTAATCAGGTTTTGTCATGTCCTATGGCTTCCCTGGTGGCTCAGCGGTTAAAGTGTCTACCTGCAGTGCGGGAGACCCGGGTTCGATCCCTGGGTTGGGAAGATCCCCTGGAGAAGGAAATGGCAACCCACTCCAGTATTCTTGCCTGGAAAATCCCATGGAAGGAGGAAACTGGTGGGCTACAGTCCATGGGGTCACAAAGAGTCGGACACGACTGAGTGACTTCACTTACACTTTCATGTCTATATTATTCTTTTAAAAGTCATGACCTATCCCTTTCCCTCCTGTTTCACCAGCACTACAAGATCTGTGGGATATTTACATTTATGCAGAAGAAAGCACAGGGAAGAAATAGGGCATCTGATGGGCCAGCAAAAGGGTGTTCATAGGAAGACAGAATGGGCTGATTTGAGCAAAGCAGTTGAAGAAACAGGCCTTTTGCCAGCTCCAGTACTGAATGAGTACAAAGGGTCTCAATTCAAAAGATACTAGATATCAAAAGTTAACATAAGAATTAGAAAATTATAGCAGTTAAGCAATAAATCTCAGGGGAAATTAAGAATAAAAGTTATCTCAGGAATGAAACTAAATAAAAACGAAAAAGAATGAATACATATCATAGATATTGCCTTATGAGAAGTAGAAAGTGAAAAAAGTTTTTAAATTAAAAGAACAAAAAAAGAAAAAGGATTCAAGAGAAAGTGACAAATAGTGAAGCCAAGTAAATGAGATCCAACATGTTATAACAGGGCTTCCCTGGTGGCTCAGTTGGTAAAGAATCCTTCTGCAATGTGGGAGACCTGGGTTCGATCCCTGAATTAGGAAGATCCCCTGGAGGAGAGCATGGCAACCCACTCCAGAATTCTTGCCTGGAGGATCCTCGTGGACAGAGGAGCCTGGAGGGCTACAGTCTATGGGGTAGCAAAAAGTCAGACACGACTGTGTGACTAAGCACAACTCTGAAAGAAAGTGAAACAAGGGAACAATAACAAGTACTAAAAACTGTAATTCAAGAAAATTGTCTTGAAATAGGATTTGAAACTACATATTGAAGAGGCACACCTTTGACCCAGAATGACCAAGAAATATTCTAGACCTTAAAGGAAGAGAATTAAATTGCCCCCCTTTTTTTTTTTTTTTTTGCACCAAGGCAAGAGGGCCAAGTGAACTTTGATGGAAAGAAAAGTAGATTTTCATTAAACTTTCAACAATAGTGTTTTATGCCAAAAGAAAACAATAAGTCATATATATATAAGATAATCAAGGAAAGAAAACATAAGTCAAAGGCTTTGTATCCAACTGAACTGAGTATCCAACTGGGTAAAGGGGAAAAAAAATGAACAAAATGTTATCAACATGCAAAAACTCAGGGAATCTTACTTAGATTTCTGGTCTCTTTGAAAAAGCGGTGTTTGTGATTGAGATGAGTCATGCAGATGGAGGCCAGCAAAGTTTCATCTCTTTTCCTGAGTGGTGGCTATAAGAGTATTCACCTTACAATAATCACTAAGGACTGATGCTGAGGCTGAAACTCCAATACTTTGGCCACCTTATGCAAAGAGTTGACTCATTGGAAAAGACCCTGATGCTGGGAGAGATTGGGGGCAGGAGGAGAAGGGGACGACAGAGGATGAGATGGCTGGATGGCATCACTGACTCAATGCACATGAGTTTGGGTAAACTCCAGGAGTTGGTGATGGACAGGGAGGCCTGGCGTGCTGCGATTCATGGGATTGCAAGGAGTTGTACATGACTGAGTGACTGAACTGAACTGAACTGATATGTATGTTTGGTATCAGATCAGATCAGTCGCTCAGTCATGTCCGACTCTTTGCGACCCCATGAACTGCAGCACGCCAGGCCTCCCTATCCATCACCAGCTCCCGGAGGTCACCCAGACTCACATCCATCGAGTCAGTGATGCTATCCAGCCATCTCATCCTCTGTCGTCCCCTTCTCCTCCTGCCCACAATCCCTCCCAGCATCAGAGTCTTCTCCAAAGAGTCAACTCTTCGCATGAGGTGGCCAAAATACGGGAGTTTCAGCTTTGGCATCATTCCTTCCAAAGAAATCCCAGGGCTGATCTCCTTCAGAATGGATCGGTTGGATCTCCTTGCAGTCCAAGGGACTCTCAAGAGTCTTCTCCAACACCACAGTTCAAAAGCATCAATTCTGAAAAGACTCAGAGAGAGGGAGGAGCTAAGATGGCAGACGAGTAAGACGGGGAGAATACTTTCTCCTCCACAAATCCATTAAAAGAACATTTGAATGCTGAATAAATTTGATAAAACAACTTCTAAATGCCAGCAGAGGACATCAGGCACTTAGAAAGACAACTCATTGTCTTCAAAACGAGAAAACGAGCCCTGCGGTAACTCCTTTTGCGGAGAAGTGGCGCGGACACCAGCATTTGCTATTGGCAAGCGGGGGCTGGGCTAGGAGGAGCGGCAAGGCCTGCACTGCTTTGAGAAAGGATTTGGCCTGGCTACCTCGGGCGCTATCTGAGCGAAATAGCCAGACTGTCGGCTATCTACTACATCAAGGGCCAGCCCTGGCTTGAGACACCACCAGGACTACCTACGGAACAAAGAGCTGCACAGAGTTGGCCGGCTGCAGGCCGTCCCACTCCAGTGACAGGCAGCCAGGGCCGGAGGCGGGCAATTACGGCCCTAGAGAGACACTGTCTAACGGAACTGTGAGTAGGTTTCTGTGCTGACTCACGCTTCTTGGGGCTCTGGATGGTCAACATCTGCCTGAGAAAGTGCGCTGTTTGTATACCCAGAAAACTGAGCGGTGGAGAGGCGATAAGTCGCAGCAGCTGCGCTTGCTGAACATTTCATCACCTGTGCTACTCGGATCTGGGAAGGGCATAAAACGCAGACTCAACCAAGTCTGTGCTTCTGAGGATTATCCGAGTGCCTGAACCTGGCCGGTTTAGATTTGGGTGTTCATCTCCGCCCCCTCTGTAACAAGGCAGAGATCAGATATTGAAAAGACCTGTAAACTGCCTCAATAAAGAGAATTCAACAAACTACCAGAATAAAATAAGGACACTCTAAACTTCGCAATTTTAACAAAATGAAGAGACAAAAGAATACCCAGCAGCTAAAAGAACAGGATAGATGCCCACCAAACGAAACCAAAGAGGAAGAGATAGGGAATCTACCTGATAAAGAATTCCAAATAATGATAGCAAAATTAATTCAAAATCTCGAAATCAAAATAGAATCACAGTTAAAGAGTCTGGAGACAAGGATTGAGAAGATGCAAGAAAGGTTTAACAAGGACCTAGAAGAAATAAAAAAGAGTCAACACATAATGAATAATGCAATAAATGAGATCCAAAACACCCTGGAGGCAACAAATAGTAGAATAACAGAGGCAGAAGATAGGATTAGTGAATTAGAAGATAGAATCCTAGAAATAAATGAATCAGACGAGAAAAAAGAAAAACGTATCAAAAGAAATGAGGACAATTTCAGAAACCTCCAGGATAACATCAAATGCTACAACATTCGAATCATAGGAGTTCCAGAAGAAGATAAAAAGAAAGATCATGAGGAAATACTTGAGGAGATAATAGTTGAAAACTTCCCTAAAATGGAGAAGGAAATTACCACTCAAGTTCAAGAAATCCAGAGAGTCCCTAACAGGATAAACCCAAGGCGAAACACCCCAAGACACATATTAATCAAATTAACAAAGATTAAATATAAAGAACAAATATTAAAAGCAGCTAGGGAAAAACATCAAATAACTCACAAGGGAATTCCCATAAGGATAACAGCTGATCTTTCAATAGAAACTCTCCAAGCCAGGAGGGAATGGCAAGACGTAATTAAAGTGATGAAAGAAAATAACTTACAGCCTAGATTATTGTATCCAGCAAGGATCTCATTCAAATATGAAGGAGAAATCAAAAGCTTCACAGATAAGCAAAAGTTGAGAGAATTTTGCACCACTAAACCATTTCTCCAACAAAAACTAAAGGACATTCTCTAGATAGGAATCACTAAAAGGGTGTATAAACTCGAACCCAAAACAATAAAGTAAATCTTATTTATCAATAATTGCTTTAAACGTTTATGGGCTGAATGCCCTAATCAACAGACAAAGACTGGCGAATGGATACAAAAACAAGACCCCTACATACCTTGTCTACAAGAGACAACCAAAAGACTAAAATGGGTCAAATGGATACAAAAACTAGACCCCTATATATGTTGTCTACAAGAGAACCACCTTAAAATACGGGATATATACTGACTGAAAATGAAGGCCTGGAAAAAGATTTTCTATGCAAATATGGGCCATAAGAAAACAGGAATAGCAATACTTATATCAGACAAAATTGACTTTAAAGATCTTGAAAAGGAGACAATGAAGGTTACACATAACGACTTAAAGGAACAATCCAAAAAGAAGTTATAACAATTATAAATATATATGCACCCAACATTGGAGCATTGATATATCTAAGACAAACATTAATTAATATGATAGAAGAAATATGCAGCAATACAATAATAGTGGGAGACTTTAATACCCCACTCATATAATCTGGCTGTAATAGACCAGGTAAAGAGCAAAACATATTTACTTATGAGCCTCAAAAAATTCAGTTCACTCAGGAGAGTTTAAAAAAAAAAAAAAAAAAGACTTATTTGTTCATTCTGTAAAGGTTTATTGACTATTTTATGGGTTTGGTACCACTTTGGGTAGTAGGGAGGAAGAGGTGACAAATGTGATCCTGTCCTAAATAATATAGTGCGGTAAAGATAGACCTACCAATACAAAATACCAAGATGTGCCTAAAGATGAGGACACCCAAACTGGACTTTTTGTTTTCTGAACTTTTCATTTCAAGAACAAACCTCCTAATATAGGATGAATTCAACATGATTTTTTTTAAGTGTTCTTTGTGATTAAAAACAGAAAGCCATTGGTTAAGAAATTACATATACTCCTCCCCACCATCACTCCCCTTCTTTCTTCTCATTTCCCTCCCACTCTCATTGATCCTTTCCTTTGTCCATTTTCCCCTGAAAAAAAAAAAAAAAAAAAAAAGGCAAAAAAACAAAAGCGCCAATTCTTTGGCGCTCAGCCTTCTTCACAGTCCAGTTCTCACATCCATACATGACCACAGGAAAGACCATAGCCTTGACTAGGTGAACCTTTGTTGGCAAAGTGATGTCTCTGCTTTTGAATATGCTATCTAGGTTGGTCATAACTTTCCTTCCAAGGAGTAAGCGTCTTTTAATTTCATGGCTGCAGTCACCATCTGCAGTGATTTTGGAGCCCAGAAAAATAAAGTCTGACACTGTTTCCACTGTTTCTCCATCTATTTCCCATGAAGTGATGGGACCAGATGCCATGATCTTCGTTTTCTGAATGTTGAGCTTTAAGCCAACCTTTTCACTCTCCACTTTGACCTTCATCAAGAGGCTTTTGAGTTCCTCTTCACTTTCTGCCATAAGGGTGATATCATCTGCATATCTGAGGTTATTGATATTTCTCCCAGCAATCTTGATTCCAGCTTGTGTTTCTTCCAGTCCAGCATTTCTCATGATGTACTCTGCATGTTTGGTATAGCTTTCTGTAAATGTGTTTTAGTTGCTCAGTTTTGTCCTAGTCTTTGCAACATTATGGACTATAGTTCACCAGGCTCCTTGGTTCATGGAATTCTCCAGGCAAGAATACTGGAGTGGGTTGACATTCCTTTCTCCAGGGGATCTTCCCAACCCAGGGATCCAACCTGAGTCTCCTGCATTGCAGGCAGATTCTTTTCTGTCTGAGCCACCAGAAAAGCCCATACTTTTCACTTTTCAAATATGTTTTATTTTATAATAAGTTTAAAAGCAAAGAAAATAAAATAGATAATTACTGTTTAAGAGATTTGAATATGGGCTAAGGAACTATTGGTAAATTTTGGGTATGCTACAATAGTACTATAGTTATGTAGTAGAATGTTCTTATTTTTTGGAGATGCATGCTAAAAGTTTACTGTAATGTTCTAGTAAAACAAAACTGATTATATGCAATTTGCTACTTTAATTTTTAATTGAGGTATAAAATATATTATATATTACATAAAGATCTTAAGTATTATAGTTATATGAGTTTTGACAAATGCCATTACTCTATCAAAATACAGAATATTTTCCCCAGAAAATTTTCTCTTGGCTCTTCCCAATGAATCCCCTCTCCTGCCCCCACTGAGGGAACCACTGTTTTGATGATCTCTTTCACCATAGATTAGTTTTATTTGATCTAGACCATCACATAATGGAATCATGCAATACACACCCTTAGAAACACTTTTTTTTTTACATTTTTAATATCCTGAAATTGGAATGTATCTTAGAAATTGGTAGTGTTTTAACAATTAAATGGCAGTGTTTTCTTCTTTTTTTTTTAAATAAAACAATGGGGTGTCTTATAGTCAGTGTCACATTTAATTTGATGAAGTGTATTATATACAGATGAAGCAAATATGGCAAAAATATTAACAGTTGCTGAAGCTTGGTGGTATATATGGGTGTCCTTCTCTGTGAGTCTGAAAATTTTTATATAAAAGAGTTTACTGAATATATAAGCAAATGATACCACAATTGTGATATCTTGCTTTGACCTTATTTCCCCCTTAGCTAATGGAATTGGCTGGAGTCTTCCTTCTCCTCTGCAAGGCCCTGATTATAGCAGGGACCCGGACGCTCAAGATAAAGTAACAGGTGATTATCAGGTCTTTGTAAGATTTGCCTTTTCTCACATGTATTATTTTTCTTCCCTCTATTTTCCCAAACTTTTCAAAAGCCCAGAGTTTCTGTCCTCTGTGTCCTAAGGGCAGTGAGAAAGTGAAGCTCTGTACTTGTTACCAGAGGGTCTAATCAATCATTTAACCCAGCAAGCGGAATGCCTGAGCCTGTGGCAAGAGAAGAAAGTTGAGGGCCCAGAATCAGAGCCTTGAAGCTGGAAGGCCAAGGTGCTGGTCTTCTAAGTGAAAAAACACTTTCAATTGCTCCTTGTGAGTGGTACTTCTGGCTTGAGAGCTGACACTTTTCTTTGCACTTATTGGGACAAAACTTGTGACCATCAGACCCTATCCTCATTATCTGGGACTTGCATCACTGCTGTATCATCCATCAGAAATGACCCGGAAAGTCAGAACTCCTTTCTTGTCCTGGAATCTGGCTTTCCCAGTTCTGCCACCTTTAGGAAGAAGCCACAGGCTCTTTGTCCATGGAGGAAGAGAAGGTGACTCCACACTGCATATATCACTTTAGCCACTGGCAGAATTACAGCTATGGTCACATATTATTAAAATATCTTTAGAGTTGAAACCATTTGGTGTCATTTCAGGGCTCTGAAGAGCCCCAGTACCATAGTCCTTTATGTCTCAGTACAGAAAAGAATTCAGCAAGGGGAAACCTACAGAAATAGGTTTTCAAAGGGAAGTTCTGACTCTGTCATTAGATAAACTATGTGCCCCAGAAGAAGTCTGCAGCTCTTCCACTCCCAGTTGCCTTATCTGTACGACAGGTTAATAGCACCCATCTCTCAGGGTGGTTGAAAATTGAGTAAGAAAACAAAAGGGAAAGTGTTTAGCAGACTGTAAAATTACTTTCAATGTGAGCAGTTAACTTTTTCCTGAGAAGGGAGAGAAAAACACTTGTTGACTGAAAAATAAAAACACAATCTAGAAGCTAAGAATTATGTTTTATTTGGCAGACAAGACTGAGGACTTAAGCCTGGAAAACAGCCTTTCAGATAGCTCTGAGGGACTGCTCTGAAGAGGCAAGGGAGGAACCAGGATATATAGGAGTTTCCGCAATAAAAAGCAGGTAGTTGGAACTGTCCATGGGATTTTCCAGGCAAGAATACTGGAGTGGGTAGTCATTTCCTTCTCCAGGGGATCTTCCGAACACAGGGATTGAACCCAGGTACCTGCACTGAAGGAGGATTTTTTTACCGTCTGCACCACCAGGGAAGCCCATTAAAAGATTCAGCTCAGTTCAGTTCAGTTGAGTCGCTCAGTGTGTCCGACTCTTTGCGACCCCATGAATTGCAGCACGCCAGGCCTCGCTGTCCATCACCAACTCCTAGAGTTCACCCAAACCCATGTCCATTGAGTCAGTTGGTGATGCCATCCAACCATCTCATCCTCTGTCATCCCCTTCTCCTCCTGCCCCCAATCCCTCCCAGCATCAGGGTCTTTTTCAATGAGTCAACTCTTCGCATCAGGTGGCCAAAGTATTGGAGTTTCAGCTTCAGCATCAGTCCTTCCAATGGACACCCAGGACTGATCTCTTTTAGGATGGACTGGTTGGATCTCCTTGCAGTCCAAGGGACTCTCAAGAGTCTTCTCCAACACCACAGTTCAAAAGTAGCAATTCTTCGGTGCTCAGCCTTCTTCACAGTCCAACTCTCACATCCATACATGACCACAGAAAAAACCATAGCCTTGACTAGAAGATTACTGTTAACTAAAGAAAACAAGACATCTCAAGTTAATGAATTCAGCGATTCTCTATGTGTAGGAGGATGCAAGAATCTGGGCTCATTGAAATCCTTCCTTTTGTGTGCATCTTAGCTACCCAGTGCCAGTGTCCTGCTTTCTCTGTTCTGAATTCCCTCAGGGCACACAGTGGGAGGTGGCTGCGATGGTTACTAGTTTGATGGATGAAGCATGCTTTGCTTACTGATCTGGCAGATGACATTTTTCATTCACACACTTCATCTCAGATCCCAATTGGCTCAGGGTATGGGGGGGGGGGGCAGTGATAACCCTCATTGGCCCCTATCTTCATGGGGGTGGGGACTGGATAACCACAGGCCCTTTTGGTTCTGACATTCTGGCCTTCTCTCAGTATGGAGGAAATATAGACACCAGCTTTGTGGTGTTTTTACCAGGGCCCTGGTTTGTCCAACTTCACTTATTATCTACCTGGTGGAGACCACAGGGAATTTGCTATGGTCACATAATACTAAAAGACCTTTTGAGTTGAAACCATTTGGTGTCATTTCACGGCTCCACAGAGCTCCAGTACCATAGTCCTTTATGTCTCAGCACAGAAAATAATTCAGCAAGAGGCAATGTGATAGATAAGAAATGATTTATTAGAATAGGATGCTTGTGAGGCTAACAAGCAGGAGGGCAAGAGGATGCTGTGCCCTGAAACTCGCTGTGCCCTGGAACTCACTCTGCTACCGTTTTATGATCAAAGGATAAGTTGGGGGCAGAAAAATCTTTGTCTCTCTTGAGTAGACATCATGCTTCCACCATCAGCTCGTCCTCCTGGTTGGGTAGAGGAGTTTTCTTGTCCCTACATGGTCAAGCTAGGTCCACAAATTATTGTTTTTTATGTGTGCAAAGAGCACGCCCTAGGGATCATTAACTTACTGAGCTCACTGGGCAGGATGCAGGTCTCATGCCACCATTGTTTTGTTTAGGAGCATGTTTCATGCTTCTGTTGCATGGTTTTATACCTAAGCAAGATGCTTGGTTTCATGGTTAAGCAAACCTGTTGTCTTTAGCAATCATTAACTTAAAGGGGTGTCCCATATTTTTTTACTTACAATCCTCTAGTGGGATTAACTATTTAATTACCTGTTTTTATCCATTCACTCTGTTTCTGTCAGACTGACATCAGCAAGACGGTGGATTAGTAGGTTCTAGGCCCTCATTTCCTCCATGTAAATATTAAATCAACAATCAGAGATTGGGTAAACTAGCTTCTGGGGAAGGCAATGGCACCCCACCCCAGTACTTTGCCTGGAAAATCCCATGGACAGAGGAGCCTGGTAGGCTCCAGTCCATGGGGTCGCTAGAGGGACACGACTGAGCGACCACTTTCACTTTTCACTTTCATGCATTGGAGAAGGACATGGCAACCCACTCCAGTGTTCGCCGGAGAATCCCAGGGAGGGGGAGCCGGTGAGCTTCCGTCTACGGGGTCGCACAGAGTCGGACACGACTGAAGCGACTTAGCATAGCATAGCATAGCATAGCTTACTAAGAGCTCTACAAATCAGTCAAAAAAGCCACATGCAAAGTAGAAGAAGTTTTATGGCGTTTTTACTTGTCCCTGCCCCACCCTTTCCTCATCATGGCAGATAGTAGTTTAAGGGACTAGCTACCCATTCCCCAGTTTTCTTCTGTGAACTAGAGAAGGAAGAGTAGACCTAATTTTCAACACTTTAACCAGTGTGGGAGCTGTCTTCTTGGTCCCTGTGTTGCCTAACTTGGAGCTCAGATGGCCAAATATGGCACAGCTCAGATCTCAGGTTGGGAAAAGCTGTGGGAAGTAGTGGACTTGGCTCACGAAAGCCACAGGGGGACTACAGACCCATGTACTCCTGAAGCAAAAGATTACTGATTGAGAAATTCAAGAAACCATGTAGATCCCCTTAGGGCTTCCCTCATGGCTCAGAGGCTAAAGAATCTGCCTGCAGTACAGGAAACCAGGGTTCAGTTCCTAGGTCAGAAAGATCCCCTGGCAAAGGGCATGGCAACCCACTCCAGTATTCTTGCCTGGAGAATTCCAAGGACAGAGGATCATGGCAGGCTACGCTCCATGGGGTTGCAAAGGGCTGGACACAACTGAGTAACTAACACTCACTAGAGCCCCTTAAAAAGCAGAGTGAGACACTTAGGGAAATTAAAACATTTTAAAGCTACTGTAAATACGGGAGAATTGGGAATCAGCATTTTCTGGTGACAAGGTGGCTCCACATGAGCCATTAAATAGTTTCAAGAGAGGAGCTAGCCAGCCACACACTTGATTAGAAATTTCAGCCCCACCTCCCAAACTTCCGTGAGATGAGTGAGTCTAGAGATTGAGTTCAATCACCAGTGTTCAGTGATGTAATCAATCGTGCCTACCTTATATTGATTGATGTAATCAACAATCAAAAGTTCAAAACTTTTGAACAAGGAGCCTTGGGGAACTTATGAATTGGTGAACATGAAACCAAGTCCCCCCATTACTGAGTTTATGATTAATCTGTCTATCCAAAACTTTATTCTTTTCTTATCCCCTCTGACTTCAATTCTGTGCTAATGGAACACTGATCACACAGTCAGATGACTAAAATTGCTGTTGTCAATAGTATCATTAAACTATGCTGTGCTTAAGAGTCAGTTGTGTCTGACTCTTTGCAACCTCATGGACTGTAGCCTGCCAGGCTCCTCTGACCATGGGATTTTCAGGCAAGAATACTGGAGTGGGTTGCCATTTCCTCCTCCAAGGGATCTTCTCAACTCAGGGATCGAAACTGAGTGTCCAGCATCTCTTGCATTTCAAGCAGATTCCTCACAGCTGAGCCAAAGTGGTGGCCCCCAACATCATTAAGATAACATAGTCAATGTAGTAACATTGCTATTACAGGTATTATCATTAATGTACAAATTCAGATTGTTTCTCCAGGGCAAGATGAGCCCTCCTATCTGTTGGATCTCCTGGCCAGAGAATTGTAAACCAGAGACATCCCCACCCCCAAAACTCTGATTACGAAATGTCACAGAAATGTCAGAAGATGATGATTAATCCCAGCCTCTTCATTCTTCCTCTTAAAAAAAAAAGAAAAACCCAGAGACTTACCTGGCAGTCCAGAGGTTAAGACTCTGTACTTCCAATGCAAGGGCCACTGATTTGATCCCTGATCAGCAAACTAAGATCCCACATGCTGGATGGCATGGACAAAAAAACAAAAATAAAATAACAATAATACAAAATCAGAAAAGAATATTTGCATATAAGTTAAAAAATTTTTTTTAAAACCCAAACTTCAAAGATCAAGTTGGAATGGTTCTGTGGCTTTTCTCCCCACTCCTTGGCTTTGGTGCCCTACAATAAATGCTATATTTTCCTCCACCACAACCTGGTATCCATAGATTGGCTTTGCTGTGTGTCCGCAGGTGGATCCTGGTTGGTTAGCAAACACATCCATTTGCTAGCAGGATGGTGTGCCCTCCTCTACGTCTCATGCTGCTGCTCCCCTCCCCACACCCACCCTATGCACCTCTTCCATTTGGCTGCTCCAGAGATATATCCTTTATAATAAAATTATAATAAGTATAGAACCTTCCTGAGTTCTGTGAGTCATCCTAGAGAATTACTGAATCTGAGTGAAGAGTCGCAGCTGGTATCTAAAGTGGGGGCAGTCTTGTGGGACTGAGCCTTTAACCTTTGAGATCTGAAGTTCAGGTCTTAGCGAAGGTCTTGCCACTTATTAGCTATGTGATCTTGAAAAGTAGCCCAATCTCTCTGAATATCAATTTTCCTATCTGTGTAATAGGGATCATAGTAGTAAATATGTCATAAGGTTGTTCTGAGGGTTGTTTGATATGATGCAGTAAAGTGCTTAGCACAGTATCTGACACATTAAAAATCCTTAATAACTGTTAGCTATAATTGAAACCATTTGGTGTCATTTTGGAGGCTCTGAAGCTCTCTTGTGTCATAGTCCTTTATGTCTCAGCACAGAAAGAATTCAGCAAGAGGCAAAGTGATAGATAAGAAATAACTTACTAGAACAGAATACTTGTGAGGCTTACAAGTGAGCAGGTGAGAGGATGCCATGCCTAAGAACTCGTGGGCCACAGTTTTATAATCAAAATAAAAGTGGAGGCAGAAAAATCTCTGTCTTTCTTGAGTAGACACCATGCTTCCATCATCAGCTCCTCCTCCAGGTTGGGCAGAGGAGTTTTCTTGTTCTGGCATGGTCAAGCTAGGTCTACAAATTATTATTTTTATGTGTGCAAAGAGCATGCCCTAGGGATCATTAACTTATTGAGCTCACCGGGCAGGATGTGGGTCTCATGCCACCATTATTATATTGTTTTGGAGCATATCTCACACTTCTGTTGTAAGATTTTGTTTCTGAACAACCTGTTTTGTGGTTAAGCAAACCTACTTTTTTGAGTAATCATTGACTTACAGGGATATCCTGTATTTTTTATACTTACAATCCCCTAGTGGAATTTAATTACTCTGTCCCTATCATAATAATTATTGCTAATGAAGACAGCTTTTTCCCAGGCCACTCTGGTGCTAAACCCAAATCACAAATAATTTAGTTATTTGTTTCTCCAGGCATAAAATAGGAAAAAGATTCCCTTTCTTGTTTTTTTTTTTTTTTATTGTTTTGTTGGCGTATAATTGCTTTACAACGTTGTGTTAGTTTCTGCTGTACAACAAAATGAATCAGCTATATGTGTATATATATCCCCTCCCTCTTGAGCCTCCTTCCCACTTCCCCCAGCCCACCTCTCTAGGTCCAGATTCCCTAGTGCAGGGTTTTAGAACACTAGTCACCCACCCTCCTTGTACTGGTGCCTTTACAATAAATGCTGCATTTTCCTTCACCAAACATACACACGCAGAATTAGAATCCAAAACCCCCCAAAACTAAAGGAGTAAATGAGAACAACAAATGACAGCAGCTTATGATATTGGATAAATATTTTTTCTCCTAACTTCTGAGGTTCCCAAAACTATTTTGCAAGCTTCTCTAGGTGAAAGATTCTGTGGCTTCATGAAGAAACTATCTGGGATACTGAATGAGTAAACCAGTTGAAAGTATTGATTGAGCCATTGCTTACTTAATATTGTGCCTATTCAGGGGCACTGAATAGCTGAAGTCATTGAATTTCCTGCTAAGAATTCTCTTTATATTAATCCCTAGGGCTATTTCTGAAATTTTTCCCAAATGTCCTCCTTGGAAAAAGTAAAATCCAGGGAGCAGGAAATCAAAGGATGTGGAACAATAAATACCCTCTAACTGACGGAGGTTATGTTTGCTCCTGAATGTTATACAGTTGTTCTCTTCCACTCCTCTACCCTGCCCTACCCCTGTTCTCTGATACCTGGTTTTGTTGCATCAGCTGCTAAGACCACAACACGTCTGCCTCTGTTTTGAAATGTTATCAGTGCAATACTGAACTGCAAATATGGCTTTTGTGAAATGTCTCTATTCAGTCCCAATCTCCACGAATTCCACTGTGTCAAATGCACCAGTTCCCTGTGTCCAGCTTGGCTGTGTATCACAAGTTTATCTTTAACCTACTTTGCACGTCATTTTGAAAGCTTACTTGTACATGTGTCCTGGCTATCAGCTCACCTCAACTAATATTTACTTGTTAGAGAGGAAATTAGTTGTTCCAAAGACACTCAAAGCAAGTGGGATCTCAAAGAAACCCTCCCCCTAAATTTCCACTAAAAACTGAAGCCCGACTTTTCAAAAATGAGGTTCTTATTTAGAAAGGAAAATACAAGGACCAAGGATGGGAGCTGACTGGTATGTGGCAGAAAGAGAGAGGGGGTGGGGAGGAAAAGGGAGAAACCTACACAAATGCCTCCGGAAGCAGCTCCACAGCCGTGTCTGAAACCATCAGCATTTATATTGTTTCCTTCTTTAAATGTTCTTGCATGGCATAGGAAATCCTTTGTTCATTAGTTTTTGCAGTAAAATATACATAACATAAAATTTACCATTGTGAACATTTGTTAAGTCTCCAGTTTAAGTACATTTCCATTGTTTGTGCAACCATCACCACCATCCGTCTCTAGAACTTTCTCATCCTCCCAAGCGGAGACTGTGCCCCTCTTAAAAAGTAACTCCCCATTCCACTTTCCATCCAGCCCTTGCCAATCTATTCTAATTTTTGTCTCTATAATTTGCTTATTATAGTCGCCTCTTTTAAACACAAAGTAATACAATAATTGTCCTTTTGTGTCTATACAATGTGCCTCTGATCTTTTCACTTAGCATAATGTCTTTAAATTTCATCTATGTAATAGGGTATGTCAAAATTTCCTTCCTTTTTAAGGGTTGAGTAATATTCCTTTTTATTTTGTTTATCCACATTTTGTATATCCATTCATCTGAGATTTGGGTTGTTTCCACATTTTGACTATTGTGAATAATGTTGTTTTGAACACTGGTGCACAAATATCTGTTCAAGTCCCTGCTTGCCTTTAACTCTTTTGTGTATATACCCAGAAGAGGAATTGCTGGATTATATGGTAATTCCATGTTTATATTTTTTAAATTTATTTTTATGTTTAACATTCTTTTTTAAATTTATCATTTATTAAAATATTGATAATACATTAAGCAAAAAGAAAGCTTAATCACCAATAATCCCACCACTCAAAGATAAGCATCCTTAACAATAGAGTGTGTATCCTTTCAGACTTTCTAATCTACCCAAATATCTACAAGGAAAATAAATTTTTAAAATGTTATTTTAATCCTCTCAGTAATTCTCTGAGGCAGATAATGTTGTCACCTTGCTGACAGGTAAGGAAACCAAAGTGAACAGAAGCTGCAGCTGTGACTGGGGGAGTCAGTTGCAAGGAGGGGGAAGCTTGACTGTCTTTAAGCTCTCAGAAGAACCAGTAACTTAGAAATCACATAGAAATGCAAGTAGTTCTGCAGATGAAGAGTTTTAAGGCTCAAGAAGAGATAGTATTGGTTCAAGGTCATACATCTGATTAGTGACAAATTTGGAACCAGAATCCAGACTTTCCTGATCTGGACTTTTCCCACCATGATAGTGCCCTGACTTGCCCTGCACCTGTGGTTCTCAAATTTTAGTGCACATCAGAATCCTGATTAAAGGAAAATCTCTGGGTAAAACTATCCCTGGAGTTTCAGAACCAGCAAGTCTGTACAAAGGCTCTGGAATTTACATTTTAAACCCAAACTCTGGGAACCACTTTAGAATCACTGACCTAGACTATTGTTGCTCAGTTGCTAAGTCATGTCTGGCTGTTTGCAACCCCTCCATAGACTACAACATGCCAGGTGCCTCTGTCTTTCACTGTCTCTCCGAGTTTGTTCAGATTTATGTCCACTGAGTTGGTGATGCTATCTAACCATCTCATCCTCTGCTTCCCCCTTCTCCTTTTGTCTTCAATCTTGCCCAGAATCAGGGTCTTATCCAGTGAGTCAGCTCTTCACATCAGGTGGCCAAAGTGTTGGAGCTTCAGCTTCAGCATTAGTCCTGCCAGTGAACAGTCAAGGTTTATTTCCTTTAGGTATGACTGGTTTGATCTCCTTGCAGTCCAAGGGATTCACAAGAGTCATCTCCAACACCACAATCCAAAAGCATCAATTCTTTGATGCTCAGCCTTCTTTATGGTCCAATTCTCAGAACTATATGACTACAGTGAGAAACCAAAGCTTTGACTATATGGAACTTTGTTGGCAAAGTGACATCTCTGCATTTTAATACACTGTCTAGGTTTTTCACAGCCTTCCTTCCAAGGGGCAAGTCAAGGTATTTGATTGCTGAGAGTGCTAACTTCTACCAGCTTCCTAAGAGTCCTTGGGAGCAAAGGACTCAGAGCTACCCTTGAGTTACCTAAGCACTCAGCCCAAGCATGATCTGACTTTCTGAGAGGTCATCTACCTCTCCCTACAACACTACAGTGCCCATCTGCTCGAGGAACCTCTCACCTTCTGTTCTGTTCTGTGGTTACTTATGAAGGTCTCTCATCATCCTCACTGAGTGGAATGGCCCTCATTTACTCCAAGAGCTGGCTGTACCACACTCTTAGGAGCTGCCTTTTCCACACCTACCGTGAGCTGCCCAACTCCTACTGGACTGCAAGCACTTTGAGCCTTGTAGAATCAACTTCCACATTCATTTAATGAAAATTTATTGAAAACCTCCATGTGCCAGGTATTATACCAGGTCCTCAGGATGCCCGTCCATTTCCCATCACTCACCCTCCAGTGCAGGCCAATGCTGGACCTTACTGTGCCATAGATCATCCTCCTGCACCCTCCATTGCTCTCCTCCAATTCATCTTCCATTCAGCAGAATTTTAAATGTAAATATGATCATGTAATTCTCTTATTATTTTAAGCCTTCCAGGGGCTTCTAATAGTTCTTAAAATGAAACCAGAATTATTACAATTAGAACCTGGCCTACCTGTCCTACCACAGCTCATCTCTGACCCTTGTCTTCAGTCCTGCCCCTCCCTCACATCTGAACCACATCACCCTAGACTTCCTGAAGCTCTTCAGACATCTCAGCCTCCAGCAATCCCTGGCTTGTGATGCTGTCTACGTCCCACCAATGCTAAGATGGAATGTGAGGTGCAAGATAAACATTAAGAATCCACTGCCATAAGACGAAGTAGGAGGAAGCATGATCAGGCAGAGAAAGAAAACCCATAAGGCAGGCCTGCCAAAGCTTCAGTCAATATCCTGGGGAAGCCCTGGAACAAATACTGCTCCAGCACCTCCCAAGGGCTTCTGCAGTTAGGGTGTGGCAGTGACCTCAGGCAAGGCAGTTCTGTGCAAATGCTATGCAAGGCTGTCTGCTGACTGCACCCCTTGGTTGAAGGCAAGTTCTCTCTTGACAGGTGAGGGCACATCCCTGTGTCTACCTCACCTGCCAGGACTGCTATCCCTCATCATCTGCCAGGCAGCTCCAGCTTGCAGGCCACTTCCTTTGAGAAACCTTTGCTCAGATCTTTGGGCTATAAATGCTCATAAATCTCAGCAATTATCACAGTTTGTAATCATGGTTGTGTGTACAATTATCTAATCAACATCTGCTTTCCCTAAGAAACTATATGTTCTGTATAGGCAAGGATGGTCTGTGAGACTACAGATTCAGAGTTCAGCCAGTACCTGGCACCTTGTAGGTACCCAGTAGAAACCTGTCGAGGAAAGGATTAAAGACTGGTACCATGTCTTACACAGTATGATTCTCTTAACTGTGGGTCATCAAGAGCTTGCTGTGTATTTGGAGCTCTCACCATTTATGACCATTTCAATCAGGTTTTATTTTTAATATTTAGGAGCCTGTCTCCTGCTCCACCCTGACCTGGTCTAGAAGACAAAATAAAGGCAGAATTCACACTATTACCACCACCATCATCACAACTATCACCCAAAAGCTTTTAAGGGCTCAGTGCATTGCAATGGATAGCTCAAATTTCCAAACCCAGAGACCTACATAAGCCCAGTTCCCACACGTATAGGCTGCAGCACTGTGTTAGGAATCCCACTTCCTGCTGCACTCTTAACTGTGCCACCAGAAGTCACTTAATCTCTCGGAACCTCATCTGTAAAATAGGGATAATGCTTGTCCTTTTTCTTTCATTGAGGTCAGGTTAAAATGTAGTGATAGACAAGAAAGTGCTTTGCAAATTATAGTGTTGTTTACAGGAATGCAAGGGAACTTTCTTCTCATGCAATCTTGACAGGTTGGCAAAAGGCATTTTTGAACACTATTTTGTTTTCTACAGTGATGACGTGGGAGCCCACGTAGATGGACTGTGCTCTGGAAGTTTGCTTTTCCCAGTTGCACAAATGGATTTATGCTCACCTAAACTCACCCTGCCTCCCAGCCCACTGTCCTTCTGATCAGTGTGAAGACAGCAGGAAGGGACTGTGTTTACAGTCTATGCAGGTCAAGGTTACGTGTGTTTTGGAGATGGAGAGGAATACATGGGTGTGCTATCTCCCCAACTGAACAGAGGTAAGAATATGACATTGAAGGCAGTGGCATCCTTAGAGAAGCGAAGTTCCCTGGGGGAGAATCTTCTACCTGGAGACTGAACACCTATCCATTGAGACAGAGGCTGGGAAGGAGCTACTGTAGACACAGGTGCTGAGGGTGGAACCAGTGATAAAAAGCCCTCCACGGGCCACCTCAGTTTGCTAACAAAGGAATACTCAGCGCCACCTTTGGTTTCTATTACTCTCCCCATCCTCCTTTCCCCTCCATTGGTAATCAATTTATTTAATCAAAGTATATGGCCTTCTCTTGACAAAGAGGAATAAGAGTGATCCACAGCACCAGGTTCCAAACTCTTGACTTTTAGTTAACTCACTGAACCTTCCCCACAGTCCCATGAGATAGGTGTGTTATCTCATTTCACAGATGGGGAAACTAGGCTTACAAAGGCTAAGTAACATGCTCAGTCAGCCAAGTGGTAAGTGGCTACATGTACCTATATTTAAACCCATAGTTTCTAGTACCTTCTCCCTGGTACTGCTGTATTTAAGTGCCCCTGCCCCCCACCCTTCACAAAGCTAATGTGAGTGGGTGTTTTTTGGGGTGAGGGAGCTCTGGACTGTTTATCTGCCTGAAAACACCTACAACACAACTTCCAAGCCCCTGAGGGACCGTAGAAGTCAGTTAATCCAACTTACTTTGTAGATAGAGACTCTGAGGCCCTGAGAGGGGAAATGACTTCTCCCTCATCCTTTCTGTCGATGTTGGCATCTCAGCACAGGTGTCTTCCATTCCTGCTCTTGCCCTGCACTTACTCTGGGGAAGCCAGGATGCCTTTGCCTGCAGTGTCAACTACAAATTGGCACTTACCAAGAGCATTGCCAGTGACTGAACAACCAGGCATTTGCCATCTGCCTCTACGGAGATTGAACCCCATGCTGCTCTAGCTGTTGACCTTCAACACCCCTGAGGGAGTTCGGGGTGGAGTGAGACACTCTGTGCTCCAGGGAATCTGGTGAGACAGGTCTTCAGATAGTTGGATGTTTTAGGAACAGATTTTAAGATCTCAATCCTTCAGATCAGATCAGATCAGATCAGTCCCTCAGTCGTGTCTGACTCTTTGTGACTCCATGAATTACAGCACGCCAGGCCTCCCTGTCCATCACCAATTCCCGGAGTTCACTCAGACTCACGTCCATCGAGTCGGTGATGCCATCCAGCCATCTCATCCTCTGTTGTCCCCTTCTCCTCTTGCCCCCAATCCCTCCCAGCATCAGAGTCTTTTTCAATGAGTCAACTATTCACATGAGGTGGCCAAAGTACTGGAGTTTCAACTTTAGCATCATTCCTTCCAAAGAAATCCCAGGGCTGATCTCCTTTAGAATGGACTGGTTGGATCTCCAACACCACAGTTCAAAAGCATCAATTCTTCAGCGCTCAGCCTTCTTCACTGTCCAGCTCTCACATCCATACATGACCACAGGAAAGACCATAGCCTTGACTAGATGAACCTTTGTTGGCAAAGTATTGTCTCTGCTTTTGAATATGCTATCTAGGTTGGTCATAACTTTCTGTCCAAGGAGTAAGCGTCTTTTAATTTCATGGCTGCAATCACCATCTGCAGTGATTTTGGAGCCCAGAAAAATAAAGTCTAACACTGTTTCCACTGTTTCCCCATCTATTTCCCATGAAGTGATGGGACCAAATGCCATGATCTTCGTTTTCTGAATGTTGAGCTTTAAGCCAACTTTTTCACTCTCCTCTTTCACCTTCATCAAGAGGATTTTGAGTTCCTCTTCACTTTGTGCCATAAGGGTAGTGTCATCTGCATATCTGAGGTTATTGATATTTCTCTCGGCAATCTTGATTCCAGCTTGTGTTTCTTCCAGTCCAGCGTTTCTCATGATGTACTCTGCATATAAGTTAAATAAACAGGGTGACAATAGACAGCCTTGACGTACTCCTTTTCCTATTTGGAACCAGTCTGTTGGTCCATGACCAGTTCTAACTGTTGCTTCCTGACCTGCATACAGATTTCTCAAGAGGCAGATCAGGTGGTCTGGTATTCCCATCTCTTTCAGAATTTTCCACAGTTTATTGTGATCTACACAGTCAAAGGCTTTGGCATGGTCAATAAAGCAGAAATAGATGTTTTTCTGGAATTCTCTTGCTTTTTCCACGATCCCGCGGTTGTTGACAATTTGATCTCTGGTTCCTCTGCCTTTTCTAAAACCAGCTTGAACATCAGGAAGTTCGCGCGGTTCACATATTGCTGAAGCCTGGCTTGGAGAATTTTGAGCATTACTTTACTAGTGTGTGAGATGAGTGCAATTGTGTGGTAGTTTGAGCATTCTTTGGCATTACCTTTCTTTGGGATTCAATGAAAACTGACCTTTTCCAGTCCTGTGGCCACTGCTGAGTTTTCCGAATTTGCTGGCATATTGAGTGCAGTACTTTCACAGCATCATCTTTCAGGATTTGGAATAGCTCAACTGGAATTCCATCACTTCCACTAGCTTTGTTCGTAGTGATGCTTAGAAGCACTAAATCCCTTCATGGTGACATCAGACCTTCATGACTAACAAAAAAAGCCTTTGTAAATTGTGAGCTTCATGGTATTGGACTCCCCCTTCACCAAAACCTCATATGTTGACTTTCCCCCACTGCTGCTTTGGGGCAGTCTCTCAGCCATCTGAGAGGCAGCCTCCCAGGCTGCAGTCCTCCTTTGCCCCAAATAAAACTTACAGCTCTCAAGTTGTACATCTTTTTTTAGTTGACACTTATGGTGACCACGAAGGGACCCAGAGTGGTCTTCCTTCCTTCGACTGGACTCCAAGAGGAATCAGAGCTTTGGTACCAGCAGCGGCCCCGTAAGCCCATCTGTCTCCTCGGGGAGTGCAGAAAAATTTGGGTAAGTCTTTCTTGGTTCTTGAATATCCTGTATTGGTTGAGATTCTGAGTTTTATTTGGCGGCGGAGCAGGTTACCTGCCCCCTCCTACTAGGAAAGATACTGGGGGGCCCCGGGTGAAACATCCGGGGCATATCCACTCATGGTCTAGACACTGAGTGGGGCTCGGTTGAAAGATACTGAGAAATTCTCACCTAGTCAAAAGGTCCTTGGTGGGGGGCTGGCTGAAAGATGCCAGGAGAATTGCCCACCCAGTGGAAAGGTACTGGGTAGGGAGGGCTCAACTGGAAAAAAATCGAGGAATATCCGGGGCTCAGCTGAAAGATGCTGAGGTCACTCCATTGTAGGGGATTGAATGGACTTTGCTGAGTGGTTAAGAGGCTGATCTAACACTTTTTCTCAATTTGACTGCCATTATAGAATTTGTCAGGATAAAAGTAAGGAAAATACATGAGAGCTTTGCTCTGAAGAAAAGGGACAAGACTTCTCCTGGCCAGTTTCGGTTTTCTCAGGTGACTGAGAAATTTACAGGAGTGATGGGGGCCTAGTCCTCATACTGTGTGGTGGTCCCATAGGGAAACTGACTCATTAATTAAAATACTTGCTCGACCAGGGGTCACACTGGCCATTCAGCCTCCTGAGCAGCCACGGTGGTCTTCGATTGCTGGAGACAGACTCCAAGACACTTAAGATGAGCTGAAATGACTCTAGGGTGACTCCTAGGGGAGTTAAACTCACAAGCAGCACATGGGCCCGCTATACAAGTTCACTAGTGACTTTTATCCCTGACAAATTCAGCTTAAAATGGGAAACAGAATCTCTCAACAGAAACAAAGGGGTGTCAGAAAGCCAACCTCTGACTAACACTTGAGCCAGATTCATGTACAATACATACACAGCTCACACTTGTAAGTACTTAGTTAATTGGAGAAATTATACTAAAAGAGATCTCAATCTAAAATGGCCAGATTTGGGTTCTTTTGATATTCTAAAATTGATATTTTTTGCATGCACAATTAAACAAGGCCAGCCGTGCTGTGACTGGTATCTAGAAGCTTCTAAACAGGAAATGATAGTGTTGTAGCCACGTGTTCCAGGAAACAAACTCACTCAGAAGGACAATGCAGATAGTGGAGTGCAGTTTATTACACCGGCGGGCCCAAGGCAGTCTCCTCTTAGCCAAGGACCCCGACCAGTTTTTGTGAAAACCTTATATACCCTAAGGGTACTTGCTCAAATGCATCTCCCCAAATTCCTTGAAACTAGTCTGGACAAGGTAAAAGAGGTACAATCAAAGTTAACCCAGGATTCATGTGTCACAGGACTAGATAAACTGTGGATATTTATCGAGAGGCCTGTGGTCATACCCCGATAAACATAATGGAATTTACCACTTTGTTCTGTTACAGAGATAATTAGCATATTCTTTTAGGCATGGGAGAGTCCAAGTCCAAGTCCTGAGGCTCTTTCATCCGGGGGTCTGGTTTTCCATTGGTATGCCATTTCTATAGACACCGGGCCCAAAGTTCAGAGTCCTCTGGGAGGGTGACCATGCGTGTAGCCTAATGTTCGCAGCCTGGCCTAAGATGGAGTCCAGCTCTGTCTGTTTCTTCCTTCAATAGAGTATCTTCACAGAAAATCAGCAAGGAATTGCTTGAAACTATATCAAAACTGACAAAAGGCTGCTAGCACTAAGTTTGCCAGGTCGCAGTTCTAATTGAACTGGGAAGTCATGTTTGGCATTTATGCGATTTGGCTTTTGATTTTAGGGCATCACTTTACCATCTTTATGGGGCACTCTTGCTACTTGGCTTTTGATTTGGGGGCATCTCTTTGCCTTTTGTTTCGTTTGGAGTGTGACTCCTGGCTGGTGAAGTTCTGATTCAGTTTGGTTTGTTGGTTTGGTTTGAGTGCACAGACATCTGGTACAAACTGTTGGAGCTAATATATGAATCGCTCACTCTAAGTTTCCACACCCCTCGCCCAGGGAACCCCTTGGGAAAAATTTTTAAATAGTCATCTATTGCTATGATCCAATGACAAGAAAAATGGCCTAAAAATATTAGATCTTTATTGACATAGGATAGGAAAATCAACTTAAGTTCCCTTGTATCCAGGACTTCCTCCTGTAATCAACAGCCTGGGGCTGAACAAACAAAGAACCCCTACTTCCCCAGAGGGAGAATCCCTGCTGGGACCAATCTGCCCTTATTATCAGGGCCGAGTTGAGCACTATCTGGTCTAAATTTTGGCTATAAAACTATGGTCACACACACAAAAAAAAACAAACACAATTTTTTACAATGTAGTCACATTATTCTTTAGACTCCAGAGGAAGCTTGAAGAAAAAAATTATCTCTTTAAGGATTCTTGCCCTGAGGAAACAACTCTTCCTATACCTTTAGACCAGAGCTCTCTGGATCACTTATCTAGACCATATCTAATTCCTGAAATCAGAAGGAACAAAAAAAACAAAAAGGGAACAAATTCTTTTAAAATCTTACTCCAACCATTTTTCATTCATAACTAAGTTTGGAAAACAAAGCTATAGGATCTCATGTGTCTATTTGGATATATGTATGTCTCAGGGTGTGTCTTTTGTTTTTTTTTATAATATTGCTGATTGCTGAGATCAGTTTGTAAATGAGCTCTAATCTCAGATCAGAGATCAGATCAGTTGCTCAGTCGTGTCCGACTCTTTGCGACCCCATGAACCGCAGCACGCCAGGCCTCCCTATCCATCAACAGCTCTCGGAGGTCACTCAGACTCACATCCATCGAGTCAGTGATGCCATCCAGCCATCTCATCCTCTGTCGTCCCCTTCTCCTCCTGCCCCCAATCCCTCCCAGCATCAGAGTCTTCTCCAATGAGTCAACTCTTGACATGAGGTGGCCAAAGTACTGGAGTTTCAGCTTTAGCATCATTCCTTCCAAAGAAATCCCAGGGCTGATCTCCTTCAGAATGGACTGGTTGGATCTCCTTGCAGTCCAAGGGACTCTCAAGAGTCTTCTCCAACACCACAGTTCAAAAGCATCAATTCTTGGGCGCTCAGCCTTCTACACAGTCCAGCTCTCACATCCATACATGACCACAGGAAAGACCATAGCCTTGACTAGGCGAACCTTTGTTGGCAAAATAATGTCTCTGCTTTTGAATATGCTATCTAGGTTGGTCATCACTTTCCTTCCAAGGAGTAAGTGTCTTTTAATTTCATGGCTGCAGTCACCATCTGCAGTGATTTTGAAGCCCAGAAAAATAAAGTCTGACACTGTTTCCCCATCTAATTCCCATGTAGTGATGGGACCGGATGCCATGATCTTCGTTTTCTGAATGTTGAGCTTTAAGCCAACTTTTTCACTCTCCCTTTCACTTTCATCAAGAGGCTTTTTAGATCCTCTTCACTTTCTGCCATAAGGGTAGTGTCATCTGCATATCTGAGGTTATTGATATTTCTCCCAGCAATCTTGATTCCAGCTTGTGTTTCTTCCAGTCCAGCGTTTCTCATGATGTATTCTGCATAGAAGTTAAATAAATAGGGTGACAGTATACAGATGCTGGGAGGGATTGAGGGCAGGAGGAGAAGGGGACGACAGAGGATGAGATGGCTGGATGGCATCACTGACTCGATGGATGCGGGTCTGAGTGACCTCCGGGAGCTGGTGATGGACAGGGAGGCCTGGCGTGCTGCGGTTCATGGGGTCGCAAAGAGTCGGACACGACTGAGCGACTGATCTGATCTGATCTGATCTGATACAGCCTTAACGTACTCCTTTTCCTATTTGGAACCAGTCTGTTGTTCCATGTCCAGTTATAACTGTTGCTTCCTGACCTGCAAACAAATTTCTCAAGAGGCAGATCAGGTGGTCTGGTATTCCCATCTCTTTCAGAATTTTCCACAGTTTATTGTGATCCACACAGTCAAAGGCTTTGGCATAGTCAATAAAGCAGAAATAGATGTTTTTCTGGAACTCTCTTGCTTTTTCCATGATCCAGCGGATGTTGGCAATTTGATCTCTGATTCCTCTGCCTTTTCTAAAACCAGCTTGAACATCAGGAAGTTCACTGTTCACATATTGCTGAAGCCTGGCTTGGAGAATTTTGAGCATTACTTTACTAGCGTGTGAGATGAGTGCAATGGTGCGGTAGTTTGAGCATTCTTTGGCATTGCCTTTCTTTGGGATGGGGATGAAAACTGACCTTTTCCAATCTTGTGGCCACTGCTGAGTTTTCCAAATGTGCTGGCATATTGAATGCAGCACTTCCACAGCATCGTCTTTCAGGATTTGGAATAGCTCAACTGGAATTCCATCACTTCCACTAGCATTGTTCGTAGTGATGCTTTCTAAGGCCCACTTGACTTCACATTCCAGGATGTCTGGCTCTAGGTTAGTGATCACACCATCGTGATTATCTGGGTCTTGAAGCTCTTTTTTGTACAGTTCTTCTGTGTATTCTTGCCACCTCTTCTTAATATCTTCTGCTTCTGTTAGGTCCATACCATTTCTGTCCTTTATCGAGCCCATCTTTGCATGAAATGTTCCTTTGGTATCTCTGATTTTCTTGAAGAGATCCCTAGTCTAAGAATTTTCTTGAAGAGATCCCTAGTCTAAGAGTGCCTCGCCAGCTGCGACCGGCTCACTAAGAGCTGTGAGGAGCTACCCCACGACCGAGGAAGGGCGGAGGTGAGAACCGGCGCACTAAGCACAGCCAAGAGGAGCTACCCCACGACCGAGGTCAGGAAGGGCGGTGGTGAGGAGATACCCCTCCTCCAAGGTCAGGAAGTTCAGCGGTGAGGAGACCCCTCGTCCAAGGTAAGGTGCCATGGCTGTGCTTTGCTGGAGAGCCGGGAAGAGATACCCCACGCCCAAGGTAAGAGGAACCCAAGTAAGACGGTAGGTCTTGCAAGAGGGCATCAGAGGGCAAACACACTGAAACCATACTCACAGAAAACTAGTCAATCTAATCACACCAGGACCACAGCCTTGTCTAACTCGATGAGATTAAGCCATGCCCGTGGGGCAACCCAGGATGGGCAGGTCATGGTGGAGAGATCTGACAGGATGTGGTCCGCTGGTGAAGGGAATAGCAAACCACTTCAGTATTCTTGCCTTGAGAACCCCATGAACAGTATGAAAAGACAAAATGATAGGATACTGAAAGAGAAACTCCCCAGGTCAGTAGGGGCCCAATATGCTACTGGAGATCAGTGAAGAAATAACTTCAGAAAGAATGAAGGGATGGAGCCAAAGCAAAAAGAATACCCAGCTGTGGATGTGTCTGGTGATAGAAGCAAAGTCCAATGCTGTAAAGAGCAATATTGCATAGGAACCTGGAATGTCAGGTCCATGAATCAAGGCAAATTGGAAGTGGTCAAACAAGAGATGGCAAGAGTGAATGTTGACATTTTAGGAATCAGCGAACTCAAATGGACTGGAATGGGTGAATTTAACTCAGATGACCATTATATCTACTACTGTGGGCAGGAATCCCTCAGAAGAAATGGAGTGGCCATCATGGTCAACAAAAGAGTCTGAAATGCAGTACTTGGATGCAATCTCAAAAACGACAGAATGATCTCTGTTCATTTCCAAGGCAAACCATTCAGTGTCACAGTAATCCAAGTCTATGCCCCAACCAGTAACACTGAAGAAGCTGAAGTTGAATGGTTCTATGAAGACCTACAAGACCTTTTAGAACTAACACCCAGAAAAGATGTCCTCTTCATTATACGGGACTGGAATGCAAAAGTAGGAAGTCAAGAAACACCTGGAGTAACAGGCAAATTTGGCCTTGGAACACGGAATGAAGCAGGGCAAAGACTAACAGAGTTTTGCCAAGAAAATGCACTGGTCATAGCAAATACCCTCTTCCAACAACACAAGAGAAGACTCTATATATGGACATCACCAGATGGTCAACACCGAAATCAAATCGATTATAATCTTTGCAGCCCAAGATGGAGAAGCTCTATACAATCAGCAAAAACAAGACCAGGAGCTGACTGTGGCTCAGACCATGAACTCCTTATTGCCAAATTTAGACTGAAATTGAAGAAAGTAGGGAAAACCACTAGACCATTCAGGTATGACCTAAATAAAATCCCTTATGATTATACAGTGGAAGTGAGAAATAGATTTAAGGGCCTAGATCTGATAGAGTGCCTGATGAACTATGGAATGAGGTTCATGACATTGTACAGGAGACAGGGATCAAGACCATCCCCATGGAAAAGAAATGCAAAAAAAGCAAAATGGCTGTCTGGGGAGGCCTTACAAATAGCTGTGAAAAGACGAGAAGTGAAAAGCAAAGGAGAAAAGGAAAGATATAAACATCTGAATGCAGAGTTCCAAAGAATAGCAAGAAGAGATAAGAAAGCCTTCTTCAGCGATCAATGCAAAGAAATAGAGGAAAACAACAGAATGGGAAAGACTAGGGATCTCTTCAAGAAAATCAGAGATACCAAAGGAACATTTCATGCAAAGATGGAAGCTCTTAGTTTCCAGTAATTTTATCAGGTAAATTAGGAAGGTTACTCAATAACAGGTATAGAAATCTCAAGGAATTTTGGAAACCTTGAGAAGGAATGAATTTACTTAGATCTGTTAGGCAAAATCTGTGATAAGCCTTTGGCATGACTTTCCTTGCCCTGAAAGGTTTTATTTTAAAAGTTCAGTCTGAGCAAAGCAAGTCTCAGCGAAGCAAAAAAGTCTATGATCAATTATGGTTATGTAAATCATCAGGCCAAGTTTCTTGAGACCAGACAAACAGGTCTTAATTAGGTTATATTTGGTAAAGATGACGGTGATTTTAGAGAGAAAGAGATGTTTCAATGAATGTTAAATCCTAGTTTGTTAATGGAGGTCTGTATCTACTAAGACTTATTTCCAGGATAGTTCTTTGCTGTTAGGGTATATTAATGTAAAATTTAATTGAATTATTTTTTCTTTTTTTTAAAATTTTATTTTGCTTAACTTTACAATGTTGTATTGCTTTTGCCATACATCAAAATGAATCCGCCACAAGTATACATGTGTTCCCCATCCTGAACCCTCCTCCCTCCTCCCTAATTGAATTATTAAAGGACACTCTAAGTTTGTTTCTGAAGCTTATCGCAGAAATCTCTCTTTGGATGAAGATCAGATGCCTCACACATGATCTTCAATCAAGACTGGAAGAAGACATAATTTAAGGAACTGTCTCCAACCTGGATGGAAGGACCTTTCTATCAGGTACTCTTAACTACCTCATGCCAGTGAAATTGAAGGGAAATTGACTCTTCAGTTAACTCCCACTTCCAAAAGCCCCTAAGCTGGATTGGTCCATAGAGAGGCCTGCTGACCTCAAACTCACATTAAAACGATGCTCAAACAGGAAACTACACTACACTAGGAGGAGAAGAAGATGACATCAGAAGCAGACAGCTTGCCCAAGATGCTGACCTGACTTTTATGATCATTTATAATGTTTTCTTGATTCCTTGGACCTATGTCTATCAATCCCATGTTTTCCATCATGGACATGATTTTATGCTAGTTCAAAACTCAGTCCAATTGTTGGGTTGTGGCCAATTACCTGTGCCTATTCTGGGTTACCTTGGTGGATTTCTGTTCTTTAGGGCTCTGATTGGATACCCCCTAGGAAATTTGTTTTAGATGAGTGTTCAGTCATGTTCTATCTATTCATAATAATTCTAGATGGGATCCTCTCACTTGGCCAATTAAAAATACCTGCTCTGAGGCTGGTCATAGATATAAGTTTTCTCTTAGGGTGATTTAAACTCAATCGGAGTGATGAGCTAAGTCTCAATAAAAAATTAACTTCTCATCTATTAAAAGGAAAACTTCTACAATTATGGGGAGGATCTACATGGTTAACACAGGCTATGGTCATTTAAGTTTAAAGGCTCCTCTAGGTTGCTAAGTCACTTCAGTCGTGTCCCACTCTGTGTGACACCATAGACGGCAGCCCACCAGGCTCCCCAGTCCCTGGGATCCTCCAGACAAGAACACTGGAGTGGGTTGCCATTTCCTTCTCCAATGTATGAAAGTGAAAAGTGAAATTCAAGTCGCTCAGTCATTTCTGACTGCTAGCGACCCCATGGACTGCAGCCTACCAGGCTCCTCCGCCCATGGGATTTTCCAGGCAAGAGTACTGGAGTGGGGTGCCCTTGCCTTCTCCTCCTCTAGGCTGGGAATGGTTAAATCATACTAAAAATGATCAACCTGGTAATTATGAGACAAGGCTGGGTGCTTTATGAGCTATGCCTGTTATCACCCTTAGAGAGAGTGAGTGGTATGGAACTCAGTGGATTTGTGGCACTAATTTATGGCCTTGACATCTACACTGATGATATGAAGGCATAGCCTGGGATTCCCATGAATTTAAGGTCATACATGTTAACAAATTACAGGTAACCCCAACCAATCTACCATTGGTATGATCTCAATGGGTCAAAGATCTGTATTCTATTGGTATGACCATTTAGCAGCTTGTGTGTGTGTGTGTGTGTGCACGCGCGTGCCTTCAATGGGGTTGGAGGATGTAATTGACCATATCTAAGCCTCGACAACTTTCATAAACTTTAAATGATAGTAACCAGGCTATTAGCCTATTGAATTCTGAGATCTCTATGATGAGAAAGGCAGTGCTACACAACTGCAAGACCCTTGACACCTTACAGCATCTCAGGGAGATATCTGTGCTATAATTCAAACTGAATGCTGTATTTTTGTACCTGATAAATCCTTCAATGTAACACATTTGAACCACATGAAAAATCAGATTTCTGCTCTAAGTGACCCATTCCCTAGTCTTGACAATCTTTAAAAAAAAAAACTGGTGTGGGAGGCTCATGGCTAAAATATTTACTTTTAATTCCACTAATGTTATTAAATATATCATTTATATTTTGCTTGTTTCACAAGATTATTATTTCTTGTATTACCAAGTATATGACGGAGCCTTCAATGGAAATGATGACTAGACTTGAAGCAGTTGATCAAATGTATAGTTTGATATATGATCAATGATTGTAATAGTGTAACTCTAGAAGGCAATGGCAACCCCCACCAGTATTTTTTGCCCGGAAAATCCCATGGATGGAGGAATCTGGTAGGCTGCAGTCCACGGGGTCACTAAGAGTCGGACACAACTGAGCGACTTCACTTTCACTTTCATGCAGTGGAGAAGGAAATGACAACCCACTCCAGTGTTCTTGCCTGGAGAATCCTAGGGACGGGGGAGCCTGGTGGGCTTCCGTCTATGGGGTCGCACAGAGTCGGACACAACTGAAGCGACTTAGCAGCAGCAGGTATGAAAAGATGCAACGAAAGGGAATACTTTCCTGGACCATAACTGGAAGACAGGTGTCCAGAGATCTTTGACTATTAAGACCTAGTCCAGTAATAGCACATTGACTGTCTCATCAACAAAAACCTTCTTCAGGGACAATGCTGGGGATGAGCCTTCCCAGCAACGCCGGACAAAGTGGTTATGAAAAGACCCCAAAATAAGGTAAGATTTATGACCACAAGGGGTCATGTCAACTACAAATTGGCACTTACCAAGAGCATTGCCAGTGACTGAACAAGGCATTTGCCATCTGTCTCTCCAGAGACTGAAACCCATGCTGCCATAGCTGTTGATCTTCAGCAACCCCTGAGGGAGTTCAGGGTGGAGTGAGGCACTCTGTGCTCCAGGGAATCTGATGGGACAGGTCTTCAGATAGTAGGATGTTTTTAGGAACAGATTTTAGGATCTCAACCCTTCAGTTCAGTTCAGTCGCTCAGTCATGTCCGACTCTTTGCGACCCCAGCATGCCAGGCCTCCCTGTCCATCACCATCTCCAGGAGGTCACTCAGACTCACATCCATCGAGTCAGTGATGCCATCCAGCCATTTCATCCTCTGTCGTCCCCTTCTCCTCCTGCCCCAATCCCTTCCAGCATCAGAGTCTTCTCCAATGAGTCAACTCTTGACATGAGATGGCCAAAGTACTGGAGTTTCAGCTTTAGCATCATTCCCTCCAAATAAATCCCAGGGCTGATCTCTCAACTAAGCGCCTCAGCCTCAGAGGCTGCGACCGGCGCGCTAAGTGCCTCGGCGGCTGTGACCGGCACACTAAGCCCTCGGCAGCTGCGACCGGTGAACTAAGCGCCTCGCTGGCTGCGACCAGCACACTAAGCGCGGCCGAGAGGAGCTACCCCACGACTGAGGTCAGGAAGGGCGGCGGTGAGGAGATACCCCTCGTCCAAGGTAAGGAGCAATGGCTGTGCTTTGCTGGAGAGCCGGGAAGAGATACCCCACGCCCAAGGTAAGAGAAACCCAAGTAAGACGGTAGGTGTTGCAAGACGGCATCAGAGGGCAAACACATTGAAACCATACTCACAGAAAACTAGTCAATCTAATCACACTAGGACCACAGCCTTGTCTAACTCAATGAAACTAAGCCATGCCCATGGGGCAACTCTAGATGGGTGGGTCATGGTGGAGAGATCTGACAGGATGTGGTCCACTGGAGAAGGGAATGGCAAACCATTTCAGTATTCTTGCCTTGAGAACCCCATGAACAGTATGAAAGGCAAAATGATAGGATACTCAAAGAGAAACTCCCCAGGTCAGTAGGGGCCCAATATGCTACTGGAGATCAGTGAAGAAATAACTTCAGAAAGAATGAAGGGATGGAGCCAAAGCAAAAAGAATACCCAGCTGTGGATGTGTCTGGTGATAGAAGCAAAGTCCGATGCTGTAAAGAGCAATATTGCATAGGAACCTGGAATGTCAGGTCCATGAATCAAGGCAAATTGGAAGTGGTCAAACAAGAGATGGCAAGAGTGAATGTCAACATTCTAGGAATCAGCGAACTCAAATGGACTGGAATGGGTGAATTTAACTCAGAGGACCATTATATCTACTACTGTGGGCAGGAATCCCTCAGAAGAAATGGAGTGGCCATCATGGTTAACAAAAGAGTCCGAAATGCAGTACTTGGATGCAATCTCAAAAACGACAGAATGATCTCTGTTCATTTCCAAGGCAAACCATTCAGTGTCACAGTAATCCAAGTCTATGCCCCAACCAGTAACACTGAAGAAGCTGAAGTTGAATGGTTCTATGAAGACCTACAAGACCTTTTAGAACTAACACCCAAAAAAGATGTCCTTTTCATTATACGGGACTGGAATGCAAAAGTAGGAAGTCAAGAAACACCTGGAGTAACAGGCAAATTTGGCCTTGGAATACGGAATGAAGCAGGGCAAAGACTAACAGAGTTTTGCCAAGAAAATGCACTGGTCATAGCAAATACTCTCTTCCAACAACACAAGGAAGACTCTATATATGGACATCACCAGATGGTCAACACCGAAATCAAATCGATTATAATCTTTGCAGCCAAAGATGGAGAAGCTCTATACAATCAGCAAAAACAAGACCGGGAGCTGACTGTGGCTCAGACCATGAACTCCTTATTGCCAAATTCAGACTTAAATTGAAGAAAGTAGGGAAAACCACTAGACCATTCAGGTATGACCTAAATAAAATCCCTTATGATTATACAGTGGAAGTGAGAAATAGATTTAAGGGCTTAGATCTGATAGAGTGCCTGATGAACTATCGGGGAAGGCAATGGCACCCCACCCCAATACTTTTGCCTGGAAAATCCCATGGACGGAGGATCCTGGTAGGCTCCAGTCCATGGGGTCGCTAAGAGTCGGACATGACTGAGCGACTTCACTTTCACTTTTCACTTTCATGCATTGGAGAAGGAAATGGCAACCCACTCCAGTATTCTTGCCTGGAGAATCCCAGGGATGGGGGAGCCTGGTGAGCTTCCGTCTATGGGGTCTCACAGAGTGGGACACGACTGAAGCGACTTAGCAGTAGCAGTAGCAGATGAACTATGGAATGAGGTTCGTGACATTGTACAGGAGACAGGGATCAAGACCATCCCCATGGAAAAGAAATGCAAAAAAGCAAAATGGCTGTCTGGGGAGGCCTTACAAATAGCTGTGAAAAGAAGAGAAGTGAAAAGCAAAGGAGAAAAGGAAAGATATAAACATCTGAATGCAGAGTTCCAAAGAATAGCAAGAAGAGATAAGAAAGCCTTCTTCAGTGATCAATGCAAAGAAATAGAGGAAAACAACAGAATGGGAAAGACTAGGGATCTCTTCAAGAAAATCAGAGATACCAAAGGAACATTTCATGCAAAGATGGGCTCGATAAAGGACAGAAATGGTATGGACCTAACAGAAGCAGAAGATATTAAGAAGAGGTGGCAACAATACACAGAAGAACTGTACAAAAAAGATCTTCACGACCCAGATAATCATGACAGTGTGATCATTGACCTAGAGCCAGACATCCTGGAATGTGAAGTCAAGTGGGCCTTAGAAAGCATCACTACGAACAAAGCTAGTGGAGGTGTTGGAATTCCAGTGGAGCTATTCCAAATCCTGAAAGATGATGCTGTGGAAGTGCTGCATTCAATATGCCAGCACATTTGGAAAACTCAGCAGTGGCCACAGGATTGGAAAAGGTCAGTTTTCATCCCAATCCCAAAGAAAGGCAATGCCAAAGAATGCTCAAACTACCGCACAACTGCACTCATCTCACACGCTAGGAAAGTAATGCTCAAAATTCTCCAAGCCAGGCTTCAGCAATATGTGAACCGCGCAAACTTCCTGATGTTCAAGCTGGTTTTAGAAAAGGCAGAGGAACCAGAGATCAAATTGCCAGCATCCGCTGGATCATGGAAAAAGCAAGAGAGTTCCAGAAAAACATCTATTTCTGCTTTATTGACTATGCCAAAGCCTTTGACTGTGTAGATCACAATAAACTGTGGAAAATTCTGAAAGAGATGGGAATACCAGACCACCTGATCTGCCTCTTGAGAAATCTGTATGCAGGTCAGGAAGCAACAGTTAGAACTGGACATGGACCAAGAGACTGGTTCCAAATAGGAAAAGGAGTACGTCAAGGCTGTCTATTGTCACCCTGTTTATTTAACTTCTATGCAGAATACATCATGAGAAACGCTGGACTGGAAGAAACACGAGTTGGAATCAAGGTTTCTGGGAGAAATATCAATAACCTCAGATATGCAGATGACACCACCCTTATGGCAGAAAGTGAAGAGGAACTCAAAAGCCTCTTGATGAAAGTGAAAGTGGAGAGTGAAAAGGTTGGCTTTAAAGCTCAACTTTCAGAAAACGAAGATCATGGCATCCGGTCCCATCACGTCATGGGAAATAGATGGGGAAACAGTGGAAACAGTGTCAGACTTCATTTTTCTGGGCTCCAAAATCACTACAGATGGTGACTGCAGCTGTAGTGCAGTCACCATCTGTGACTACATAATGCTTGATGTAGTAAGCATTAAAAGATGCTTACTCCTTGGAAGGAAAGTTATGACCAACCTAGATAGCATATTCAAAAGCAGAGACATTACTTTACCAACAAAGGTTCGCCTAGTCAAGGCTATGGTCTTTCCTGTGGTCATGCATGGATGTGAGAGCTGGACTGTGAAGAAGGCTGAGCGCCGAAGAATTGATGCTTTTGAACTGTGGTGTTGGAGAAGACTCTTGAGAGTCCCTTGGACTGCAAGGAGATCCAACCAGTCCATTCTGAAGGAGATCAGCCCTGGGATTTCTTTGGAAGGAATGATGCTAAAGCTGAAACTCCAGTACTTTGGCCACCTCATGTCAAGAGTTGACTCATTGGAGAAGACTCTGATGCTGGGAGGGATTGGGGGCAGGAGGAGAAGGGGACGACAGAGGATGAGATGGCTGGATGGCATCACTGACTCAATGGATATGAGTATGAGTGACCTCCGGGGGTTGGTGATGGACAGGGAGGCCTGGCGTGCTGTGATTCATGGGGTCACAAAGAGTCGGACACGACTGAGCGACTGATCTGATTTGATCTCTCAACCCTTGCATCTCATCTAGAGAAGCAGTAAATCCCTTCGTGGTGACATCAGACCCTCATGACTAACAAAAAACCTTTTGTAAATTGAGCGCTTCATGGTATTGAACTCCCCCTTCACCAAAACCTTATATATTGACTTTCCCCCACTGCCGCTTTGGAGCAGTCTCTCAGAGCCATCTGAGATGCTGCCTCCCGGGCTGTAGTCCTCATTTTGCCTCAAATAAAACAACTCACAACTCTGAAGTTGTACATCTTTTTTTAGGCAACAGCAGGTACCTTTACAAAAAAAAAAAATCTACAAAGAGCTGAGCATTCATTCTCAACAAACGTTTACTGAGTTCATACAATGTGCTGCTAACACTCAGACGTTGTGTGAATACGTTGTGAATACAATGAACAAGAAAAACGCTGCCCCTGCCTTCTGGAGCTTACGTGGTTAATGGGGGAGCCAGTAAAAAGTATTTAAATTTCTGATGGTAGAAAGGAAATTAAAAGAGGTAGTGGAGGTGGGGTAGCGTTTCAAATGGAGCTGTCAGAAAGCCTGATCACCTGGTATATACCAGCTGTTGGTCCTTTAATTTTCACAATCCTTAAAGGCTGAGAGCTGATCTCCCTTTTGACAAGAAAACTGACGTTGAGAAGGGTAAAAGTGGCAGTCAAGTCGCAAACTCCTAACCTCCTCCTACAAGCCCCTGTTGAGTGGCCACTGAACCCTGGATGATGAAACTTGGGGCGAGGACTGCACCATCTCTCCGCCAGTGTCCTTGCAGATGTTGGGAAAAGGGTTGTGTGGGGGAATGCGCGACGCGCCTCCAGGGAGAAGCACCAAATAGCTCTAAATTCGCAGAAAGCTGCGAGGAGAGCCCCCACCAGACCCCTCCGGAATCCTGGACTCTTCAGCCAGACAAAGAGCCCGCCCAGCCCAAGGCAGAGCCAGACCCTCGCTCCCGCCTCCAGCCCGGCCCCCAGATCAGGCCAGTGCGGGGCACTGTGGGACTTGTAGTTAAACCAGCTCGCCACACCTGTTCTGAAAAACGACAAGGGAACTACAAGGCCCAGGAGCCAGCGGGCAGGCCCGGGCGGACTCGCGGGCTGTGGGTGTGTGAGCGCTGGGGGCCCGGTGCTGCGTGCGGGAGCTGGGATGCGGCTGCCGGCGCCTGAGCCGAGGAGCTGCTCTGGGCGAGCTTTCTAGCCGGACTCGACGAAGGGGTGACCAGGCGACGACAGGCACGTTGCATGCATGCATTGAGCTCAGCCTTTGCAAAACCCGGTTGTGCAGCGTTTTGGTTCTGCAGCGGCGAGGTGCAGGGTCCGAGTCGCCGGGGGATGGGCACCCGTCCCCGAAGCCAGGCTGGCACCTCTCGCTGAAGGAGCCCTTGGCTGAGCTTGGGGGCGGGTGCCCGCGTGCCTGCCTTGGGCTGTGCGCGACGTGTTTGTTCTCTTTCCCTTTTTGTCCCAAGGTTTCTCTCGGCGGCCGCGCGATGCAGCGGGCGGCGGCGCTGGTCCGGCGGGGCTGCTGCCCCCGGACCCTCGGCCCCTGGGGCCGTAGTCAGAGCAGCGCGGCCGCCGAGGCCTCGGCGGTGCTCAAAGTGCGGCCCGAGCGGAGCCGGCGCGAGCGCATCCTTACGCTCGAGTCCATGAACCCGCAGGTGAAGGCGGTGGAGTACGCGGTGCGGGGACCTATCGTGCTCAAGGCCGGCGAGATCGAGCTCGAGCTGCAGCGGGTGAGCGCGGGCGCCCGGGCCCGCGTGGGGCGGGAGGGCCCCGAGAGGCCAGGGGGCACGGGTGGGGACGAGGCGGGAGGAGTAGCAGCTGTCGCCTCCTGGGGTCCAACCGCTGTACTTCCTCCAGCCGCGTGGCCAAGCTCCTTCATTCGGCCAGTCTTGACTGAAATGAGAGAATGCCCTCCCCCCAACCCTTGCCTCACTAGTCCCCGGTACCTGGCACAAAGTAAGGCCCTCAGATATGGTTCACTTGTTGAACTGAATTCATCAATTATAATCGAGTGGCCCGTAGTGCCAGGCACTGCCTGCTATGTGGCTGTCCTACTTGAGTGGAACCAAGAACCACTGGGGCGTGAGGGTGAGGACAATGACAGGCAGGAAAGACATAAAGGAGAATTTCAGAGATCACGTTAGATACCAGAGGTGCCATGAAGGCTCTGAAGAGACCTGGGTGTTCTCCCGAAGCTTTCTCTCTCTCTCTGAAACTTTCTGTGTCATTCTTCCAGTAATGATTCCCTGACAAAAGTGGTCCCGCACAATTCCTTCCCCTAGATCCCCTTTGGAACCTTGACTGACAGCCCTATTTTGTCTCTGAGGATACAGTAGCCCACAGTGGGTAACAGAGACTTGGGCCTTTGGGGCCTTGGCAGGGTGGCCCTGGGTCTTTCTTCCTCCTGGAGGCCAGCAGACTGGAATCTTGAGTTCACAGCTGTGTGTAAAGTGACCACACACCTGGTAGTGATTCCTGTCCCCCTACAAAGAGGTGGCTCGGGTGGGTGAAAGAAATACCTCTGTAGTTTACCAGAGTTCTAACACTGGTGGAATTCAGGAGGCAGGGTCCAGAAGGCTAATGTAAAAAATGTATGTATTCCTAAGATTTATATGAGCAGATGAAGTAGTCACCCAGCTGCTTGCTCAAGGTAGTCCTAACTCAGAAGAGGGGAGGGTTCTTTGATCTCACTCTCATAGGCACCAGAACTGAATGTCCTGGGGGTGAGTTTGTCACTTACTGGTCCTTGAATGCTTGGGAAGAAGCCATGATGGGACCATGACTGTAACATGGGCACTTTGGGGCGTTTGATGAGTTCACAGCTTGCTGAGACTTCACTGGGACACCCAGTTCTGCTGACTCAAAACAGTGAGTTGAATAAGTCAAGTCCAATGTCTCCCTCTGACTCCTTGCAAGGCTAAGTTTAAAGCTTGGTCCTCGGAAGGCTGGCTTGATTTCTGTGCCTCCCTGTCCCCAAAATGGACCACAGGCAGAAAAAAGGTTTCTGCTCCTTGTTGATATCTGGCAGACTGGAGCTGACCCTCCTTGAGACAATAGTCTCCCTGTTAAACCTGAGATTAAATTGTTTCTGGTTTTAGCACTTTACAACTGATTTCATTGGTTCCAGAGCTGTTAGGGGTTCTAGGGATTATCTCTACCTTTTGTTAAATAGCATGGACTCCATGAACTATGAGGATGGTTAGAATAGAAGGGAGACACTGTCTTTGCCTTCACGGAACTGATTGCCATGTTGTTTTCTGGGCCTGAACTTCTCTTTCTCCAATTCTTTAAGGATTGGTGGTTATTATTATTATTATCATTTTTAGTAGGTAGAGAAAATGTGAGAGCATTCTAGGTGGAAGGAGGGCTGGGAGCGAAAACAAGGTTGGGAAGTTCTGGGCAAATAGGGGAGGGGATTGGTGCTGTTTGGAGAGCACTGTCTGGCAAGGGATATGATGAATGAGATGGAAATGAGGGACTGGAGTCTAGTGTGCTGGGCTTGGGACTTTATAATGCAAAGTTTGGTGTGCAGTGGGCAACTAAGAAGATGTTCCAGCAGGGTATGGCTCCATCATTGAGCTAGAGAAATTTCATGGTCATTTGGGCTGGAAACATGCTCTGATTTCTAGGACAGATGGCTCCACTGCCATGTCCTACCCCTGAATAACTTGAGACATTCTTTCTGTCCATCTACATTCTCCAGTACTTTCGTTCAAATTCATCCCTTCTTCTTCTCTCCTCACTTCGTCGAGTCTCAGTTGCCTGACTCTTGGTGCTGGAGATAATAGCCCCAGCCAAGCCAGCATAGCCTCACTTAAATCTTTCGTTCTTGAAAGACAGCCTCTCCATTTTGCTAGCTTAAGCAGGTCGTCTTCTGAGAGAGCCATGTTTTCTCAGTTTGTTTTTTTTTTGGCTTAGCTTTGCACAGCTTCAGGTTTTTACTCCTGTTTTGAACTCTAATGATTGAAACTGGACTAATGTTATTTTAAAGGATTTGACTTGGTTAGAGATGGGATATGTAGGGAGTTGAGTGACTTGGGGGTAAATCTCTTGTCCTCTCTGGGCTTTGGTTTCCCTAGTCTGTAAAAGAAGAGTAGTGGTCTGGGGGGCCCAGGGTTTCCCCAGGCCCTGACTTGTGTGCCTCTTTCTCCATTTGAAGGCCTTGTACTGCCTTCTGGAATCACTTCATCAGGTACTCTGTTAACAGTACCGGCAGTTTGGCTGGACACGTGGCTCTGGTTTTTGCCTGTGGAGTGGCATGCCAGACAAGTCCCGTCCATCTTGCTTTGTGGTAGGAGTGGGGGAAAATGCTCAGGAGAGCCTGAGGAGGAGGGGCACTTGGCTAAGAGCGTGTGAAAGGGACCATTCTCTTCCAGCCTAGTCTGTGCGCTGTCAGGGAGGCCCTGTTTCTCCCTGACAGCAGCTCCAAGGGGGAGTACCTATCAGCTTTTCAGATCCTGGTGTTCCCTGGAGCAGCACTTAAAAATAAACTGCCATTAGTAGGAGTTTTGAAAAGATCTGTCAGTTCCTCCTCAACCTACTTCCTCTTCCCTCATTTTATTGGGGGAGGAAAGGAGGTTGACATAAGTGGAGATAGGAATGGCTTTTGTTTGTAAAAAGTACACAGAGTCAGGGCAAAACATTCATGAAGGGAAACACTGAGTATGTTAAAATCACTGAGTGCTGCACCGAGAAACAGATGAAAATGGAGAATGCTGGAGCACCTGCTGAGAGTTAGCTAAGAGTGGAAACTCTGGATGTGTGAGGCACAAGCAAATCTCATAGGCTATTTTCTTTAGAGCTTAGACGCTATTTTAAAATAAAAGAAATTTGTAACATAGGCTTCCGTTTGGATGAACCCTCCATCCATCCGCCCTGCCCAAGTCACCAGGGACCTACATCCTGGGCTTGGCCTTTATGTGCTGTGGGCCTCGCATCGTTCAGAACACCTTGGCCTCAATTATTCCTCTGTAAAATAGGGCCAATTTATTTCCACTGAAGATGAGTTGGAGATGGTTAGTAATGATGGTTTGAATAGCTAGAACCCTATCAGGATTCTGGCTGTCTGGGGAGAGAGAACTGCACCAGAGACTTTCCCGTTTTAGGTCAAAAGGTTATGTGAGTTTATATTAATATAAGCAGTTTTTCTAAAAAAAAAAAAAACCAACAACTTTATGAGAAAGCAAAGGCTAGTTTTGCTCTCTTTTTTTTTCTTTTTTTGGCCTGTGCTGCGTGGTTTGCAGGATCTGAGTTCCCAATCAGGGACTGAACTCATGCCCTCAGCATTGAATGGGTGGAGTCCCAACCACTGCACCACTAAGAAATTTCCCAATCAGAACTCTTGCGGGTCTTGTTTTCAAGCTGAGAGTTGCCTGGAGGAGAGGTGCCCAGGGTCCCTCTTTCCTTGCCTTCCTTCTGAGTCTCTGGGTCTAGGAATGCTCACTATGGGGTTGGCTCTCTTCTGCCTGGAGCTTAGGCTTGCTGCCTTGAATTATCCTGCTTGGAGCTCATTCACCTTTCATCCCTGCTCTGGCCTGCAAATCTCCACTGCTATGGTTGACCCTCACACAGACTCCCACAGTTCAGGAGCCTTTCATCCAGCCTTCCCTGCTTCCGTGGTTAGAAAATTCAGCCCTTGGAGTTCCCACCTTCTCTTAATCTCAGGCCTGTGTAGGTTTGGCTCAGTTTCTTCCAGGTTTGCTTATCACGATGGTTGGGGCCAGACCCTGTGCTGAGTCTCGTTTCTTCTGCTCTGCAGCGCAGCTGTTTTCGAGGACCCTGGAGGCTAGTCGGGTTTGTCTCAGAGACTTCCTTCTGGAGCCCTCTGGGGGACTTTGTGCCTGCCCCAGTGCTGCTCACTGGTCCTGAGGTCTTTTCACATGGCCTTTTGGGCCTGGGGCCAGCTGTGCCCTCTCCCTTCTCTGAGCCTGCTTCTTCATCAGCCAGCGCTCTGAAGGTGGTGGCCTCTCCGGTGTTGCCCACTTCTGTCACAGAGCATTATTCATAAGTGTTCGTGAATGAAAGGGAGGTTCTCTGGGGAGTGACTGTCCTACCAAGCCTCCCCACGGGCATGTCGCATGAAATGACAGGAGCCACCCCTACCTTGAGGAAAATGCCTGTGCCTGTTGGAATTGTCCATTGTTCTAACGCTGCACCTGTGAACTGGGAAGGACAGTCATAATAATGATAAAGGAGTTATTATTGTCCTTCCTTTTACCTTCCCAATAACACCTTCTGAAATATGCCATCTCTAGAGCCTGAGGGCCTGCTCCCTAAGCCTTCCTTGACCTGAATGGTGGGAAGGGAGCCGCCCCCCTGCGATGGATCTCATCTCAGTGCCCCCCGGTGAGGCAGCTCTGGGCAGGATGTGTGCGGGTGAGTTAGACACGTGGGCTCTAGGATGCTAGGAATTGAAACTAAGAAGCTACGTGCCGACCTTGCTGGCTCCTGGGGGCAGGGCTGAGGTGAGGTCTCCATTGGGTGTGCTTGCCAGACTTGGATGAGTCACTGTGGACAGAAGTCTGACCCTGGCTCCTTGGTATTTGCCAACCCACGTAGAACTCAAGTGCATAGATACAAGAGTCTCCTTTGTATGGTGGCCCTTGGCTGGGCAGCCCGGTCCCCAGTCCATTCAGAGGAGGCAGTTTCCCACCCACGGCACCCCACTCCGGTAGTCTTGCCTGGAAAATCCCATGGATGGAGTAGCCAGGTGGGCTGCAGTCCATGGGGTCGCTAAGAGTCGGACACGACTGAGTAACTTCACTTTGACTTTTCACTTTCATACATTGGAAAAGGAAATGGCAACCCACTCCAGTACTCTTGCCTGGAGAATCCCAGGGACAGGGGAGCCTGGTGGGCTGCCATCTATGGGGTCGCACAGAGTCGAACACGACTGAAGCGACTTAGCAGCAGCAGCAGCAGCAGCTCATCCATCATAGCAAAGTATCTGGAGCCTGTGGATACCCAGACCCAAGAAAGGAGATGCTCCACACTCCCAGGCTGCTTGTCGGCCTGCCCTGAGTTGATTGAGCAGTGCAGGGTGGAGGGGACACAGGAAAGGAACATCCAGGGATCTGATTATTTTCTCCCTCCATGGGGCTGGCCCAGGGCCCACAGCTGTGTCGTATATGTCCTGCCCTCGACAGTGACAGATTTACTCCCCACCAAAGAGTGGACTGTGCCCACACCGTGGAAATCACCTGAGTTCAGCTGGCCAGGCCTAGGGAGTCATGGCGATGGAGTCAGACTAACAGAGGGTCCCATGCCAGGAGCTTAGGCCAGTGTGGGTGGGGGAGTCCTACCCTTTGCACACAGTGGCCTGGGTTGCTCAGCCTGTGGGATGAGCCCTGAGGCCACACGCCCTGCAGCCTGTCTCCAGGGTGTCTGACTTCACCCCTGGCCCAGTCCTGGGCAGTAGGTAGTGTTACCCCCTTCCTTGCCGCCCCCCACCCCCCACCCCGAGATGTCTTTCCATATTGTCCAGCCCTGAAGAACTTGGTAAAAAGGGCAGAAGGGAATTCTACCCCCTCCAACCCAAACAGAGCTTTTCGACTCATTAGGCCTGGTTTATGGAAGTCCAGGGCTGCCTCCAGGCTTCTCTGGTGGCTCAGATGGTAAAGAATCTGCATGCAGTGCAGGAGATGTGGGTTCAGTCCCTGAATTGGGAAGATCCCCTGGATGGAGGCATGGCAACCCACTTCAGTATTCTTGCCTCAAGAATCCCTTTGAACAGAGGAGCCTGGCGGGCTACAGTCCAGAGGGTTGCAAAGGGTTGGACGTGACAGAACAGCACAGGGCTGTTTCTGGGGTGCCCTCCTCAGCCCCTTGTGCCTCCTGGCTCCTAAAGCAGCTGGAGAATTCCATATGGGAGGGCTTAGGGGTGGCAAATGAGAGTCAAGAAAACTTGTTTGGCAGCTGCTTTCATTCCTTAAGCCCACTGGTCTTTACTTAAGGTGTGTATTACTGAATTAAAAAGGGGAAAGTTTTCTAAAGTTGCTTTTATTTACAAGTTGTGTGAAACGGAAAAGACAAGTATCAGAATCATAGAATTGTACCCTTAAAATTTGTATTTAGAATGCCTTTGGGAACAGGACAGCTGGAGATGGGAAGGTGGCCATTCCGCACAGGCCACCCCTTGCCGCACTGCCTTCTTCCCCCACGGTGACCCTTGCAATCTTGCTCCTGGTCCAGCTTTGTAACATGATGATATTTGTACTCTGCCAAGTGCTTTCATACTGTTTGTCTCAGATAATCCTTTCAGCTGCTCTGGGAGGTTCTTGAACTTGCTGTTGATTTGAACTCTTATAGTGGCTAATTCTGGATTTATCAGGGAACTGTGTGGAGTTCCCATATTTCCAGATCCCCACAGTTCTCCATCTGAACCACATTTTCTCCTTTGCAGCAGCCAGGGTGTCCCGTAGTCACTTCCCAGAGATGTTGTTGCTACGGTTTCCGAGTTCCATCTCTCTCTGCCATCTCTGCTCTGTGTAAACACTTTGCTCAGGCAGTGGCCTCACTTTTGCTCTTCAACCAGACATCTTTATCCCTGATGCTTTTTTTTTTCTTTTCAGTATGAAGCTCAGTCCACATTCTCATTTTGCAAAGACAGGGTTGCAAGAGAATGACCCCCGAGAGGTCCCTGCAGATCAATGTCTTCCGGCAGGAAGGCTGGCTGCAGTGTCCCATCAGTCACTTAGGGGTGGAGCTGGAGCTGGCAGCTGTGGGACCCTCTCCTGATGCTTTCTGCTGCTGACCCCCTCCCTCCTTCCCACCACATTTGCCCCACGGTCAGCGTGGACCTACAGCTGCCTCAGGGTTCTCTGGCAGCCCAGGAAAGTTCTTCTAGCCTTCTCAGAAAGTGCATAACCTTTTGAAGCCTTAATTTCTCAATCTATAAAATGGGATTAACACAAGCCCTTCCTCATGGGGGTGATTGTGAAGGTTAAATGGGACCAAGCATATCAAGCGCTTGGCATTGTGCCCAACACCTGGCAAGGCTCAGAATAGGGCTGCTTACTAATGTCCTGTTGACCATTGCTCGGCTTCTGAAATCTAGGGTCTGAGAATCCCTAAGTTATTACCTATTGCATTCTCTCTACTCAGGGTATCAAAAAACCATTCACTGAGGTCATCCGTGCCAACATCGGGGACGCCCAGGCCATGGGCCAGCAGCCAATCACCTTCCTGCGACAGGTGAGCTGGCCCTCAGGAACCGAGGCCCCTGGGGGAGCAGGGAGGCAACCTGACAGCCAAGCCTATTAAATTGCCTCTGCCTCCTTGCCTGTCCAGCCCCTCAAGACCCAGCAGGCCCTGGAATCCCACAGGGAGATGCCACTGAAGCAGCAACCCCCTCCAGCGCCTGATGTCCCCTCTGGTTCTCTCCAGCAGGCTCCTCCCCTTCCTTCCAAGTCTGTCTAAAATCCATAAGCCCATTCTAAGGTCACTGTAGTGTACAAGACTCCCAGATGAATGGTCCTGGATGCTGAGTTCGGACCTGGATTGGTGAGGGCATCAGAGAGGAGATGAAGGCTGGGAGGTGGTGCGTGGGGGTCTAGATATGGTTTCCCAAGTGAGAATCCCCAGATCTGAGTGTTGGCTCTGTTGCTGATCAGCTGGGTAGCTTTGGGCAAGTGGAAGTCACCAGAGCACTGCCACAGAGGACTTTTGGGGGCCTCCATGAGATGATGAACATGACGGCCTTCACGAGGCACATTTCCGTGTTTCAGTTTGAGTGCCAACTGCAAGGATGCTGCATGGGCCCAACTTGTGGGATTGGTGGGCTTGGGGGAAAAGAAAAGGTGGGGGGAGTGCCATAGCATCTGCCAGACAGAGGCTGGAGACCAGCTGTGGGGAGGGCGTTTTCCTAGAGAGGAAATGGGGCCAATACTGGAGCAAAATTTGGTCTTTGTGTGGTTAAGGTTCGTAGGCTGAGGCAGGCAGGAAAGCTGAGTGCTGAACACCCCTGGTCTTCCTTTCCTGCCGATACTTCCTGCTGCAGGGGCTGGCACACAGGAGCGGCAAACTTTGCCCTGCTCTCTGGATGGCAGGTGTTGGGGGCCCCAGGGCCTCAGCCTGCAGCCCCTCAGGGAATTCACACAGGGTATAGGGGAGAAGAACTGAGGCTGGCGATGACCTCAGGAACGTCCATTGAATGGACTCCTGTGGCGTTGCTGCTGACTCAGGAGTATGCCAGCTGCCTGTGAGTATCAGAGGCCTCAAGCTGGGCCCATGATGAGGAAGTGGATCAGACCAGACAGAGTGGCTCTGCCTGGGGAGGTGGAGGTGGGACGAGATTAGAGCATCCTGCTTGTCCTGAAAGCTTGTCCTGGAAGCGCATAGCTTAGGAGAGAAGAGGTCCAAAGTAGCCTCGCTCTGCAGAGGTTCCCCACACGTGCCTGGGGCTCTGGGTGTGAACAGGCTCCTGTTGCCTCAGCCTTTTCTGACTGGCTGGCACATTCCCAGATCCAGCCCTGCTGTTGGCCACAGCAGACCCAGCCTCTGCCACCTGGTGCTGGCTTCCTCCAGCCTTCATAAGCGCCCCAGAGCTGGAGGGCAAGCCAGGTCACCGCCCACTGCACAAATTTATTTGAGGCAAAGCCAGGCTCCAAGAAGCCTGAGCCTGCCCGAAGCCCCCAGCTAGTGTCAGAGCCGTGAGTCCCACCTCTTCTCGTTGCTCCTGGCACTGCTCCTAAGCTTCCAGCTTAGACTTGCCTGCTGAGCGGGGGTTTACTGACACTTTTGCAAACATTTCCTTGCGTAATCCTCTTAATTTGTGAGGTTAGGGTGATTTTCTCTGTTACAGAGGTGAAAAAGCTGACTCGGTTTTCACTTCTGGCCAGGAAAGGGGGTGATGGTGAGGAGGGCTGGGGGCGGGGAATGGGGAGGCGCTCAGGCTGTAAGGAGGGGGTCTCTGCAGTCCTGTCAGCTGGGGTGCACCTGCCTGCTCAGTCCCACCTCCCTGCTCTGGAACCCCTGGTTCTATGGCCTCGGCTATGTGAGCCACTGGCCTTTATGGAGAAGTTGGGCCGAGTAGCAGCCTCGTTTTGTTCCCTGGCTCCTCTGGTGGCCCACCCTTGGCCCGAGCCCAGGTCATCAGGGACCCTGCCTCTCACCATCTCCCTTCCGCTGCAGAGCATCCACTGTCCTCCTCCCCACCCATCCCCAGACCCTCCCCACAGGCGGGGGCCCTCATGGAGAGTCCTGCAGTGACACTGTCCCTCAGAGACGTCCTTTGTGCCCCTCTGGGATGGGAGGTTGCGGAGAGCCCAGCCCATGCCTCTGTTCCCCCAGGTGATGGCATTGTGCACCTACCCGAACCTGTTGGACAGCCCCAGCTTCCCAGAAGATGCTAAGAAACGAGCCCGGCGCATCCTACAGGCTTGCGGCGGGAACAGCCTGGGTGAGGCCCCGACTTGCTAGGTCCCAGCGGGCGTGAAAAGAACGTGTGTTCTCAGCATGGGCCTGGCCCCGGTCCCTCACAGAGGGTTATGCGTCGAGCGAGTGTGTGAATGTGTGTGGGGTGGCCAACAGGCCAAGTCAAGGAAAAATACTCTCCTTGTCTGTGCTCTGTGAGCCTCCTGTTTGCTGAGCTGATGGGGTCAGTGCTGTCTCTTGGTGGATTGGGGGCACTTCAGGCTCGAGAGTCTGCATTTAGCAGGATTTGGGGTTTCCAGGGGGAGCTGGCTGTGACGCTGAGCCCACCGCACCCTCAGGACAGAAGGTTGAGCTTGAGCTGGGAGGCCAGAAGGAGGTACATTGCCCAGCTGGCCCAGCCTCTCACTCTGCGCTGGCCCCCTTTGGTGGTTTCCTCACTGTGAAGGTGCCCCCCCTTACCCACCACGTGTGTGTTGTGTTCCTGACACCGGCCTGTGCCCCTTTGTGCCCGGAGCCCACGCCCGGCCCCAGGGGGCTCTGAGCGGGGAGGCCCTGTGGATGTGAAGGCATCTTCTCTCCCTTCCCTGCTGAGGTGGATTTCCAGCCCCTGGACCGCTGGCTCTTTGTTCTCATCTCATGTTCTCTTTCTTGTTTATTTTTGCCTCATTCCTTTGCCCAGTGGAATACATAGGGAATCCGGCTCCCCTTGTCCTGAGGAGAAGTCGTTGTCCATAGGGCTTTTTAGGAAGCTTGCCTGAATGTTCCAAAACCTGGGACAGGGATTCTTGTGGCTCGTTCAGCAGGGTATCAGCTGCCCTCGGCCTCTCGGTCACCTCCCTGCCTGCCCCTCCCCTTTCTGCTCTGTCCCTCCCCTTTCTGCTCTGTCCCTTAATGGACCTCACTAGGCTTAGCCTTCCTGGCTGTGATCACCCCACCAGCCCTCCGTCCAAGCCTGTGTCCTTCGTGTGTCCCTCTCAGGAAGGCGCCCGCTGCCCTTTGCCTCCCTGCCAGTCAGCCTGGGTGGGGTGTGGGCCAGCACCTTGTGGGGCAAGGCCTAAACCACAAGCTGGCAGAGGGCAGCACACAGCTCAGAGGCCCAGCCTCCAGGCTCTTTCCCTCTGCACCCTCTGCCCGGCCCAGAGGACAAAGGCGCTTCTCAGAGATCTGTGGCCTTCGGCCTGAGGCTCCAGGAAGCGCAACCCAGAGGTGGGGGAGGGGGTTGCTGTCTGCGTGAATGTCTGGGGAACTGGGAGGGGACTTTGTTCCAGGGACAAGCCTCATCAACAAGTTTTTTCTGTGTCAGCCACGCAGGGCTGGGGGAATGATGCTGGGAGGCCATGTCCATGTGTCAGGCCTGTCTGCGTTCTGCATGAGGAGCTCAGCAGGATGGGTGAGGGAAGTGCTCTCTGAGCCTCTTTCCTCATCCTTGAACTAGGAGATACTTTGTACCCACCTCCTGGGCTTGTAGGCGAGTTGCTGTTTGTGCTGGTCACATGTGGAGAAGCCCCACCCTGGAGGTCACTACCTGTTTCTGCCCATTGTGGGAGGAAGGGCAGTGTTCTGGCAGAGAGTGGAACAATGCGGGTGGTGCTCTGTCAACGAAGGCTCGGGTAACCTGAGCACTGCCCACAAAAATGAAGGAAATGGAAGCTATGCCCAGGGCCGCCCCGACCCAAGGAAGGATTATAAAGTGTGTTACACAGGGCCTCACCTGGGTGTGTTTTTATCATGCCCTTTAGCGTTATTTTTTATTGGGGCTTCATTTATTTTTTGTTTGAGTAATCCAGTTCTCAGGTTGCATCCTGAATCTTAAGTGGGGTTGAGGTGAAACCTAGACACATCTGGGGGTGGCGGGAGATGGGAGAGAACGTCCTCCTCCAGCCCCTCTTGGAGCCCGGGCTGTGGACCAGGCACTGCTCTAGGCCCTGAGGGACACTGGGGAAGGCAGGTGGAATTTCTGTGCTCATGAAGCTCACTGTCATATTTGGGAGAAACAAACATGGAAAAGAATTGAGACAAAAACAAATTCCCCATTTTCATGAGTTCCCGGTGATCAAGCAGACAGTTGTGGGGCTTGAACAAGGCATTCTAATGGAGAGGGAGGGTTTAAGGAGAAAGTGTTTCAAGTTCATGTAGAGGATGAGTAAGAGAATCTGCTAATGAATCCCAGACTGAGAAAATGGTGTGTGCAAAGGCCCTGAGGCTTAAGAACTGAGTGTGACTAAGTGAAGGGGTTTGGATGTGATGACACTGGGGGATTTGGCAGGTGTCACCGGTCTGTGGACTGTGGGAGGCAGGTTGCCGTTGGGTTCAGGGCACAGTGTCCTACACAGGAGTGCGGTGGGGCGGGCCTAGCTGGGGGTAGGTGCTGCAGAGACACACAGAAGAAATAGGTGATGGCTCCTGCCCACAAGTCAACATGGGGAGGCAAGGATTCATCTGTGCAAGGTAACTGGAGAAATCAGAAAGGCTGGGGTGAGGCCATTTCTCAGACTTCTGGAGAAAGTCTAGATCTGAGCTCTGAGGAATCAGGGTACTTCAGAACAAAACAGAAGATGGAAAGCCTGTGGCTGGCAGGAACAGAGAGCTGGCTAGTGGGGAAAGGCCTGGGAATGCAGGGAAGCAGATGAACTAGAGGCAGGAATGAGAGGAGGCTTGGCTGGTGTGGAAATGGCCAGGCCCCATGGAGTAGAGCATAGGGCGGTGAAGGAAGGCAGAGGGAAATAGCCCAGGAAGCTTTCTGGGCATGGGAGCCCCAGAAATATCAAGACATCCAGTGGAAGGAGGACTCTCTAACAGTGGTGTCTGCAGATGCCCTTGAGTACCCCCAAAGACCGTGACAGGACTCTACTCTCCACCCAGATTTGACGCATGTTGATGTTTGCCATCTGAACTTTTAGAGAAGTAGTGCTGCTTCCCCCCGCCCTAGTTTACAATTAGTCCAAGGGGATTGGCCAGCCCAGTGCTACGCAGACCCTTAAACCGGGCGCCTCCTGGTGGTGCTGTTGCAGTCCTTAGGAGGAAATTGGCTGGTTTTCTTTAAATGTGGTATAAAACTCAAATGGGATAAAAGAACATAGAGTGAAGGATCTGCCTCCCACTTCTGACCCCAAGCCTCCTGGTCCGTGTCCTCAGAGAATTCGCCTCGCCAGTTTGAGTCTCCTGGAGAGATTTTGTGCATGTGCAGGCACCTATTTTCAGTTTATTTTCAAAAACGTACATAGTGGCCTGACATCCTGAAAACATTTTTATGCCTATGGTAAATGCACAGATGTTAATATACAGCACCTGTGTGTGCATACCTGTGTAACTCGTGCCCAGATCATGACAATGAACGCTCTCAGCGCCACAAAAGGCCCTGTGTGCCCCTTTGCCGAAAATCCTCCCAAGCCCAAAGTGGTCACCGCTGCTTTTGAACTTCACTTTTAACTGGTGGTTTGGATTTGGCTCCTAACTGGCGGCCTGAACATACTGTTGCCATAGGGTGAGGGTGGGTGCGTCATGCCCAGCGGGCCCAAAGAACCTGTGCTTAGTGCCTGTCAGGGCTCTGGATTCCTGGGATGGCAGGTGGTGCCGTTTTGGGGTGGCCCTTCTCTCAGGTTCTTTGGAACCATGTGTAGGCAGCAGTGATAGAACCGTAGCAGTCCCAGCTGTAATGGCCCGTGCTGTGGAGGAAGGCATGTAAAGCCAAGCAGGGTGGGTAGAGCAGGTATGAGCACCATTTAACTGGTTAGAAGTCAGGGCCTGGAATAATGCTTGAAGTATAAGTAGGTTCTCAGTCAATACTGGATGGATGAGTGGGTGGGTGGGTAGATGAACAGACGGGCAGGTGGGTGGGTGAGTGGGTGGGCAGGTGAGTGGATACATGGATGAATGGATGGATAGCAGATGAGCGAATGGTTGGATGAGTGGGCAGACGCTTGGGTAGGTGGAGGGATGACAGGATGGGTGGATGAAGCCCAGACAGGTGGTTAAGCAGCTTGCCACAATTCCAGAACCTAGAGCAGTGGGAATAGGCCGCCACTGAGACTCCTTGACCTCCCCCAGCCTCCCACCCCCAATTAATTATATGGATATCTCAGACTGCTTGGAGCCAGATCTTCCCTCTAGTCACTGTCTTGCTTGCTGTCTTACAGGCTCTTACAGTGCTAGCCAGGGCGTCAACTGTATCCGTGAAGATGTAGCTGCCTACATCACCAGGAGAGATGGCGGTGTACCTGCAGACCCGGATAACATTTACCTGACCACTGGAGCTAGTGACGGCATTTCTGTACGTGTCAGAGCAGCTCATTGTTGCTCACTGTTCACCCACATGAAGAACAGCCTTGCACGTTAGGGCCGATGCATGAGCCTGTGGGCTGTTAAAGGGGGACAGGCCTGGGCAGAGAGGTTGGCCACCCTCTGCTCCCTGCTGTCTGCCCCACCTGAACTTTTAGAGAAGTGGTGCATCTTTTAGAGAAGTGGTAGCCTGCTGTCCTTACGGCGTTCAGTCTTTGTGAACCTGGACACTGCTGCAGCCTTGGTTTCCCTCCTCTAGCTGGAAGGAGTCACGGGGCACTCGACAGTGTCCATCTTCCTGGCATCGGCCTTTCTCTTACTCAGCGTATATGCTGTCTCTCCTCTGCCAGGCACTGTGCCAGGTGCTGGGGAGGTTGTGAGGAACCAAACACATTTGGTCTCTGCTTAGACATCAGTACTGGATCCAACTAGCACTAACAGTACATAAATACATGTCAGATGGCAAGCTTTCAGTTTCTCTTCTGGATGAGGACAAAGTGTTAACAGAAGGGAGCAGCAGGAACTCTGACCTGGGGCTGGTGAGGGCAGGAAGGTTTCTCCAAGGAAGGCTGAGCAGATAGAGATCTGGAGACTGCGTAGATGTGAACTCAGGGAGGCAGGGAGGGACAGATTCAGGGCATAATGTCAGCATATGCCGAGGCCTTGGGCTGGAAGGAGGCTGCGTGTTTGGAAATGGAGCATTGTGGGGCAAGCACACGTGGAGAGGGGCAGTTACCAGCAACGTGCTGGGAGGCAGGTGGAGCCTGAGTCCTAAAGTATTGTTGTCCTAAGAGCCGTGGGAGCCACTGAAGGATCTGAAGCAGACGGAGGGTCATAATTAGATTTAGGTTCTTAAGCTTTAACTGTGGCAGGAGGGAGCATAGTAGATGTGAGAGTGTTTAGGAGACAAGAGAAGAGGCAGCTCATCAGCTGTGGATGAGGTGAAGAGGGGCTGGTATCAAGGGGTCCATAGGAGAAGGGGCTGTACCTGTGGTCTCAGGTTCACCTGCAGTCTGTTCCCTTCCAGCACCCTCCTCCTGCACCAGTCAGTGCTGGGGCCATCCGCTCACTTGTCCTCCCTGCTCAGGGAGCTTGTCCTTTCTGACCCTTCTTTTAATAAGTTATGTTTGTCTGTGTCTCTTGGCCTCCAAGACTCTTCTTGTTTTAGATGTTTATTAAATGATTTCATCCTTTGCTGAAGCCTCTCAAGTGCATTAAACTCTTCCTTGAACCCGGGAGGAAACTGAGGCCCAGAGACCTTAGGTGGTCTGCCCACTGTTAAGAGCCTCTCGAGGCATTAGAGATTCTAGTGTTGGACTCAGGCCCCCAGTCACGGCATCTTCCACTGTATGCTGCCATCACGGCGCTTCTCTATTCCCAGAGAAGCCCAGGTATAGGTAGGGGTTCCAGAGGCAGGTGTGGGGAAGAGTCTTCAAGATTTAGTGAAAAGAATCAAGCCGTTACACTGGCATTATTGTAGCAAGGAACTGAGCCTGAGAAAGGCGCTAAGTCTTCATGTAAGACTTAGAAAAGTAAAACTCACCCAGAAGAGTTTGGGCTTATTAATTCAGTGAATTATTGCCACCTCCACTAATGCCCCACAGGACTCCCCAGGCCTGATTTCTCAGGAATGCTATGGACTTAGGGCCCATTCAATTTTGGAAAGAGCCAGGTTGAAGCGCCACCTGGTGGCAGAAGCTGGGTATTTTATCCCACTTTCACACCCCTTTGTTCACCAGTCTTTCCAAATCTTGGGCTCTGATAAGTTAGTGGCTAGACAGATTCCGGGCTCCACCCCAGACATACAGAAAGAGTTTCATGGGTGAGGTCAGAATAATTCTGAGACAGGTCTAGTTGGTGGGCTACTTGTTTTAAAGCTCTCTTTAAAAAATACTGCTGCTACTGCTGCTAAGTCGCTTCAGTCGTGTCCGACTCTGTGCGACCCCATAGATGGCAGCCCACCAGGCTCCCCCGTCCCTGGGATTTTCCAGGCAAGAACACTGGAGTGGGTTGCCATTTCCTTCTCCAATGCATGAAAATGAAAAGTAAAAGTGAAGTCGCTCAGTCGTGTCCGACTCTAGCAACCCCACGGACTGCAGTCTAGCAGGCTCCCCTGTCCATGGGATTTTCTAGGCAAAAGTACTGGAGTGGGGTGCCATTAACAAGTATCAAGTCATTAGGTACCATGCATTGTGCTAAAAACTTTAAAACATTTTGCTTATTTCTCATAGCAGACCTCCTTTTACAGAGGAGGAGAGGTAGACTCAGGGGAGTTCAGAAACCTACATGCGGCTGTGCTGGAGGGAGGCACTGGGTGACTGGTGAAAGGTGGGGTTTGGCGGTCATCTGGCTTCTGCCGCTGTTCAGCCCCTGGGGGTGGAAAGTGGCAGTGGCCCTGTAAGACGTGACTTCTCTGTTGCAGACAATCCTGAAGATCCTGGTCTCCGGGGGTGGCAAGTCACGGACAGGTGTGATGATCCCCATCCCGCAGTACCCACTCTACTCAGCGGTCATCTCCGAACTCGATGCCATCCAGGTGAACTATTACCTGGATGAGGACAACTGCTGGGCCCTGAATGTGAATGAGCTCCGGCGGGCCGTGCAGCAGGCCAAAGAGCACTGTAACCCCAAGGTGCTGTGCATCATCAACCCCGGGAACCCCACAGGTCTGTGCTTTACTTCCTTGCCAGTTTCTTGGGGAGCAGGGTGGCTGGTGTACTGGATGTCTGGACACTAAAGAGCTAAGAAATAATGAAGGCCTGTTTGCTCCCAGGTTCCCAATCCAACTCCAGATTTGCTAACATAAGATCATAAAGTTGGCTGCCAGCCACCTTAGGAGGTGAACGAATACAGGCCTTTTCCTGGGCAGGGTTGTATTGTAATTAAGACCAGTTCTTTTTCCTGTTCGTCCATGTACAAAGAACCTACTCTTTGAGGTCACACACAAATCATCACTAATTATAGGCCTAATTTTACCCTTACTCCTACTTGTTTTTCTGAACCAGTTTTTAGATTTGCTGGTGTGTGCGTTTTTGTTTTTCTTTGACACAGCATTACTGTGTACTTTGAGGCCTGAAAAGGAAATGCCGTATTAAAAACAAAAGCAAACAAACCAAAAAAACCTGTTTCCAGAAGTTGGAAAGCTCTCCTAATTTTGCATATTTTTCTTCACACAAAAAAAATGCACAGTTCTGGCTGTTTTGATCTTTCCAGGCTGCTGGTTTCATGTGCCCCAGATGCTATTTGGATGCTGGGAACAAGGGCTCCTCTCTCCTCCTTTGTTGAGATAAACTGGGTCAGGGCCAAAGCGTGGTGGAGTTGATTGTGGAATCTGCTCCTTGGGAACATCAAATGATGCTTCAATCAGCTGAAAGCTCCACTTGAATTCCTGGGTGCAGAAAATGGGTGCAGCTGCTCGCCTGGTTTATTTACACCGACTGCTTGGGGGAAGGGATGAGGGACCTAACCAGGGTCCTGTAGGAAAATGACAGAGCTGGGTTCTCAATCCTGGCTGCACATTAGAATCAAAAAGGGAGCTTTTAAAAATGCCAGAGGCCAGGCCACACCCCAGAATCTCTGGAGAAAGGAGCTCAGGCCTCAATATTCTGTGTAACTGAGGATGAGAAGCACTGCCCTCGGATGATGCTTCTAAAACTTCAGCTTGTTAAAAACAAAACTGCTGGGCCCTACATCTAGATATTCTGATATAATTAGGCTGGAGTGGGACTTGACAATTTGCATTTCTAAAAAGCTCCTGGGTGATGCTGATGCTATTGGCCCCAAACTTGGAGTAGTAGGTCCTATATCTTAGGAAATAGTCTGTATACCTAGTTTATATCATAGGCTTGGCAACTTCTTGACCAGAAGCTTACATATATCTTCTTCTGGCTGTCTGGGGAGAAGTAACTGCACCAGAGACTTTCCTGTTTGGGGTCAAAGTGGGGCTCATGTGAGTATGATATTAATGTAAGCAGTTTTTTAGTAGTCATGTTCAAATGTGAGAGTTGGACCATAAAGAAGGTTGAGCACTGAAGAATTGGTGTTTTTGAACTGTGGTGCTGGAGAAGACTCTTGAGAGTCCTTTGGACTGTAAGGAGATCAAATAAGTCAATGCTAAAGAAAATCAAGCCTGAATATTCATTGGAAGCTGATGCTGAACCTCCAGTACTCTGGCCACCTGATGTGAAGAGCTGACTCATTGGAAAAGACCCTGATGCTGGGAAGGTTTGAAGGCGGAAGGAGAAGAGGGCAACAGAGAATGAGAGAATGAGATGGTTGGATGGCATCACTAAATCAATGGACATGAGTTTGAGCAAACTCTGGGAGGTCGTGAAGAACAGGGAAGCCTGGTATGTTGCAGTCCATGGGGTTGCAGGAGTCGGACAAGACTAGTGACTGAACTACAACAACAAACAGTTTTTCTAAAAAATAAGTTACAAGCAGGCTCAGGCTAGTTTTGCTCTCTGAGGTGTTTTTTTTGTTTTAGTTTCTGGTTGTGATACGCAGCTGTAGGATCTTAGTTCTCTGACCACGGATTGAACTTGGACCCCAGCAGTGAAAGCATCAAGTCTTAACCTTTGGACCACCAGGCGTGTCTTAATGTGTGAAAAGCAGCTATTGGAAGATGGAAAATAGAGACCTACCTGTGATGACCATATATCTCGTCTGGACCACACACTGTAACCACTTTGTCTGAAAGGTGTTGACATGGAGTGGAATATTAGTGGCTAACAGGGCTCTTTGGGATTCGAGACAGAAACTCACCTTGAGGCTTGAAGGGAGTGGACCTGTGAAGTCCAGGGTAAAGCAGCACAGTTGAATCAACGTCGTCATCATGGGAACCTCAGGCCATGACCCAGCTCTGCTCTGGGCTGGAATCCTCAGGAAGCACCTGTCCTGGGAGTGGCCTTCCGCAGATCCAGTCAGTGCCCAGCAGCTGAGCGTCCTCCACAGGGAGCCTCACCCCTGGTTTCAACTGAAGCCCCAGGCCAGACTCTGTTGGCCCACACTGGGACACCTGCCCGTGCCTGACCTAGTTAAATCACTGAGGCTGATTGGCTGGGTCTCTGTCCCTGGTGGTTTAAAGAGAGGAAGTTCCCCTAGGACAGCTGCGTGCTGTTGCTCAGAGAAGGGCAGGACTCTGGGCTGGTGCAAGCAACAGGTATCCCCATTAGTGTGTGGGACATTCCCTTGGCCCGCCCTCTGGCAAGGGGCACTTGGAAGACCCCTCCACAGCCTTTGGGGCCTTTAGCAGAGCTGCCTCTTCTCTGTGGTGTGCGCATATCTCCCCCTGCTGGGCACAGTCCTGCCCTGCCCTCTGGAGATTATGCGGCTCCTCCTGCTCCACAGGCCTGTTCTGAGTGACTGCTTCGTCCCAGGCACTGGAGAGAAATAAGCTCTGTCCTTGTCCCACAGTTTGCATCGATCACATGGGGGATTATTTGTGCACAGCAGGTCTTGTTTCCTCTCCTGGGCTGCGGGCTTCCTGAGGCCTGGCCCTTGTACTCCTCCTGGCATTATGGAGAAGACTCATGAGAGTTCCATGGACTGCAAGGAGATCAAACCAGTTAATTCTAAAGGAAATCAGTCCTGAATATTCATTGGAAGGAGTGATGCCGAAGCTGAAACTCCAATACTTTGGCCACCTGATGCGAAGAACGGACTCTTTAGAAAAGACCCTGATGCTGGGAAAGATTGAAGGCGGGAGGAGAAGGCGTTGACAGAGGATGAGATGGTTGGATGGCATCACCAACTTGATGGACATGAGTTTGAGCAAGCTGTGGGAGTTGGTGATGGACAGGGAAGCCTGGTGTGCTGCAGGCCGTGGAGTTGCATAGAGTCAGACACGACTGAGCAACTGAACTAAACTGGCATTATGTACCCCGCTCACACCATGATACTCTGGGTGCTCACACCTTTGCTTGCATTCTAACAGGGCACTCTTTGTGGCATCGCAGCCTTGGGAGGGAAGACCAGGAGCATGTGGTAGGCAGGACAGGCTGCCAGGATGGACAGCCCCTGTCTGTCTATGGGAACAGCAGCTGGTTACTTGTAGCATCCAGGGGTGCTGCCCTTCCTAATTCCCAGAGCATGAGCTTGCTTCATAGGAAGCCTGCTTGGCCTTTGTTTGGCAGGGACAGGTTGGTCCCTTAGTAAAGGAACTGGTTTGTGGCTTAGATTAAGTCTGAAATCCTGGCTGAATCATACCATGTTCTTATAAGATACATCAATATATTTTCCTAAGACTTAGTCTTGTTATTCTTACACGGACAAGAATATGGTTATTTTTATTTTTAACAAAAAGGTATATACTCTCCATACTGCTTTGCATGAAGATGTAGATACATATGTCAGTAATACGTGTGTACATACATACACATGTAGATAATATACATACATGTAACACCCATAGGTGCACATTTATGTCCTTTGTGAGCATCAGCAGGCCTGCCTAGTACTTTTCCAGAAGCTGTGTGAGCAAGTCCACCACCCCGGGGCCACATCATCATGGGCCTCGGGAAGTCTGGGAAAGGGTTCCTTTCTGCCTTGTGGCATTTGTTCCTTTCCCCACTGAAACCCGCAGTATTTCCTGTGAGCTGATGGCACTCATTTCTCTAAGGTGCATGAAGTTATGAGTCCAGCCCTGAAGGGAGACCCTGGCAGGGACGCCGTGGGTGCCTGCCAGCGTCCTCAGCAGGCACAGCTCCCACATGGTCACTGGAGAAGCCAGAGCTGGTAGGCAGGCTCATTCATTCATTTAGAACTTCTTCCACTGTGCTTACCAGGGAGGGCCCTGCGGGGTGCCGGCTTTGAGCGTCAGTGCTGGGCCAGAGACATTGTCCCTGCCTCACGGAGCTTGTGTGGGGAGAAGGTGTGGCCAGTGCACTTTTCATGGTGTGGCTGCTGTGGGGTAAGGAGGGGAGCAGGGCTGAATGATTTAACTCCTTCAGTTTTATTTTTCTGCTGTTTATGATACGTCCATGTCTTCTTGTCCTCTAGCACAGAATAATACACATATATCCTCCTCCCCGCTCCACACACATACCTCTGAGAAGAATAACAAGAAAGTTGGGTGTGAAACACAACTCCCTACACACACCTGGCTTAAGTGAGTCAGAGGGACAGAGCTGACCCTAGGGGCTCCCTGGAGGCTGACAGCAGCTAGGGAGGGTGGTCCTGTAAGATTATGAGGGAACATAGACATCTGAGTGATTCTGGTTGGAATTCTCACCTAGGGACAAATGAAACACCCTGACAACCTACCTTCTGCTTTTGTTTGGGACTTTTTAGGTCAGGTGCAGAGCAGAAAGTGCATAGAAGATGTGATTCACTTTGCCTGGGAGGAGAAGCTCTTTCTCCTGGCTGATGAGGTAAGAGCAGCCTGGGCTTTCAGAGGTGAGGGTGTGCTTTCTTTTCTGGGGGAGGGAGCCAGGTCTGTTGTTCTATAGAACCTTCTAGATATCAGAGGAGAGATTCTAACAAGGTTGAGGATGTTCAGTGTTAAACAACCTGTGAGACTGTGACCAAAATCATCCCATATTGGTTTGGAATCTTGGTTATGTTTCAAAAATCTAGCCCAAACTACTTTAAACTTAATGCGGTGGTGGGGTCTCTAGAGTGGGGCTGGATCCAGGGACTCGTATCGTATCTTCCAGCTCCTCTTGTTCCATCCTGCTCCTTGGCCTCAGACACGGGCCATCTATCTTCCCAGCCTAGAAACAGAGCTTATCTTCCTGGTCGTTTCAACAAAGCTCAGAATTGAGCTTCACTGGTGCACAGTTTAGGTCAAACACCCATCACTGAACTGATTATTCTGGCCCAGTGGTTGCAATATGGAGACTGACCAGGCCTTAGGCAAAGGTTGGGGGCTCTCCTCTGTGCCCCGAAACCTGCAGATAGAAAGCTGGGGAGGATGTTCCTTGAAGCAAATCAAGGGCCCCTTTCTCAAGAAGGGAGAGTGGGTGCTGGGTGGGCTGAATGCTGTGTCCTATGAGGAGGGGCATCTTATCAACCCCAGAATCACTGCTTCCTGAACCCTAGATCTGGAGACAAACCTGCCCATTCTTTTCCTGCTTTGCAAGAAGAAATTAAAGACCTGTCAAATCTTATTTTCACTTCTTCATTTCTGCGTGATTTTGGGTTAATCGTAGCTTCTAGCACGTGAGCTTCATTCTTGTGCTCCTTAGCATCCCCCGACCCCTATCCCCCCACACAGAGGTTATCCACCAAATCACTGCTGTGATCAATAGCAGATAGACTTAAATCTTCATTTCTAAAGGAAAGAAGGGGCAGTAGAGTGACCTGGTTCACGAACCTCTTCCCTCAGGGTCTGGGAAGCAAGGAGGGTGAGGTGGGGAAGGGAGAGGCCATAGAGGAGGGGAGGGGGCTCTGCCTGGCTTGTTGATGGTGGAGCTGGCCTGACCCTCCTGCTGACCCACAGTGCCTCAGAGAGTCTCGGTTTCCCTGACCTCCAAACTGGGCATGGGAAGTTCATCTCCAAGGGCAGATGGAGCGCGTGCCTGCTAGACTGTATAGACGGGGAGGGACAAGAGGTGTAGGCGCTGCTCAGTCCAGGGAGGAGAGAATGACGGTGATGGTGGATGGAAAGCTGGGTGAGTGCCACGAAGCACTGAGGAGCACAGTTAGCTCTTCGGATGGGGAGGTCAGAGCACAGGCCCATGAACTGATTTTAGCACTCATCTTATTGACGGGGTGAACATCACACTCTGGGAGGAAAGCCTGCTCGGGCCAGCCGGGTGTCACTGGCTCATAAGGCAGAAAGGAGATCTGGAGACTGCGTGGGGCTAATGTGGGAGAATCCAGTGGGCATCCAGCCCGTGCCCTCCCCCTGCCCTTGCTTGTTGTGGAAGGTTCCCTTGGGCACATCTGGCTTAGACATGACATCTGAGGCCAGCTTCACAGCAGGCAGCCCTGGCTGCAGGTTGTCCCAGAGCCCCTGTGCCCTCGCTCGGCCACAGCCCAGGTGACTCAGCTTCTGGCGGACTTGGCTGACTGTCCCTGTCCTGTCCCCTCCTGCAGGTGTACCAAGACAACGTGTACTCCCCGGACTGCAAATTCCACTCCTTTAAGAAGGTGCTTTATGAGATGGGGCCTGAGTACTCCAGCAACGTGGAGCTCGCTTCCTTCCATTCCACCTCCAAGGGCTACATGGGCGAGTATGTGGGCCCCCCTGCCTCCCTCCCGCTGCTCCTGGGCCTGCCTGGTCCCACTGCTTCTCCACCCTGCCCCACCTCAACCTACTGGACAGAGGTGGCTACTCTTGTCTGCAGCCGCTGCTGATCTAAGAAGCAGGAGGAGACAGGCCATGTCTCCCCAGGGGGAGTGCACTGGTGTGAGGGCATCCCCTGTGCAAGGGCTCGTGCAAAATAAGGCTGTGATGAAAATGAATACAGGACCCACAGCAGCTTCCAACCCTAGTGTTTTCTGCCAGCCTTGTCGCTATTGCTCTGACACTTGACTGAAATCTGAGGGCCAGGGATGGCAGGTTGAGTGGACAAATGCTGTCAGGCCAGTGGCCAAGCTCTGTGCATGAGCTCTGTATGCACCCTGCCTGAGCACCCTGTGACCTGTGGGGCCAGAGCGTCAGCTTCAACCCTTTCTTCATTCAACCAATATTTATTGAGCGTCTGCTATGAGTTCAGAAGCTCAGCAGTGAGGTTACAGCATTGAGCAAACCACACCCATCCTGCCCTCAGAGTCACGCTCTAGTGAGGTCAGAAGCAATAGACAAAAGAACCTGATGTGTCAAGGACAGAAATAATCAGAGAAGAGGTAGGAATGCAGAGAGGTAGCGTCAGGTCACTAAAGACTTGGACCAGGGAGAGGAGGTGGGGAGCTATGTAGATGTCTAAGGAGACAGCTTCTGCAAAGGCCCTGAGTGGAAGGAGCAGCTGTTCAAGGAGCAGCAAGGAGACTAGAAAAGGGTGAGAGGGAAAGTGGCAGCAGTTGAGACCAAAAAGTCACAGGAGGCCAGATCACCTGGGCTACTTAGGTTATCTTTTACTCAGAATGAGATGGGAGCCCTTAGAGGGTTTGCACAGAGGTGTGACTTCTCCCAGTTGCTCCATGATGAGGGCAAGAAAGAAGCGAGCACTCAAGTCAGGAGGCTGTTAGAGTCCAGGGGGAATTCTGGGGGCCAGGGTAAACAGAGGGAGATGTTGGATCCTGGGTATGCTTGAAGGTGAAGTTGACGAGTATTGCTTGATGAAAAGGAGGGTGTGAGAGAGAGAAGCCAAGGATGACTCCCAAGTTTTTTGTTCAAACAGCAGGAAGCATAGAGTTGCCCTCAATAGATGAGGATGTCTGTGGCTGAAGCAGGTTTGAGAGGGGTGGGGATATGGAAGTTGGTTTTAGATGTGTAAAATTTGCAGATGCCTGTTGGATGTCCAGATAGAGATGGATATGTGAGTCTATAGCTCAGGGCTGATACCCAGCCGGAGATTCAAGTTTATGAGATGTCAGTGTTTGAGTTGTTAGATCTCTGAGCCTAGACATCACACTGGGAGGAGTATAGATAGAGAAGAGGTCCAGGGACTGAGCCCGGCCGTTACTGCTCAAAAGTTAGGGGCGGAGAGGAGGAACCTGCAAACTAGACTGAGATGGATGGGCCCATGCATTTACAGCCAAGGACGTTCACTCCCCAGCGTGTGGGAGTTTTACTGTGTGCCAGGTGGCAGGGTAGGGGAGAGGATCTGGAGGCCGGTGTAACTATGAAGCTCCAAGAAATATATTGACCAGGTCAGGGGCGCTTCCCAGGTAGCGCTAGTGGTAAAGAACCTGCCTGCCAGTGCAGGAAATGTAAGAGACACGGGTTTGATCCCTGGGTCAGGAAGATCCCCAGGAGGAGGAAATGGGAACCCGCTCCAGTATTCTTGCCTGCAGAATCCCATGGACGGAGGAGACTGCTGGGCTACAGTCCATAGGGTTACAAAGAGTTGGACATGACTGAAGTGACTTAGCACACACACACACACACACACACAAGGGAGCTGTCCCCTGGGATGGTTGCTCAGCTGTTCTTGGCTGTATTTGTTGTTGTGTGCAGGAGTGGGTTTATGCTGTTCTTTCTGGTTTACCCTGGTAGCTGTGGTGCCTCCTTGCTAAACTTGCATGTGCTGTATACTGCTGTATACAAATATGTTCTCTATTAACTCATTTTTCAAACTCAAGTGTGTTTATTACATACCTACCCATCTCTCCATCTGTGTTATTGATTACTCTGGATATTGGTAACCTGAGTTGGTATCCTGTTGCCCTTAGATCCTGATTACCTAGGATTAGACTGATTTACCCAATTTGATTTTCTACTCATCAGCAGAGGGTAAAGCATCAAGATTCTTCTTTCAACTTTTGTTACAAAAAACCCTTCCAAGAGGCCAGAATCTATCTTCCTGCCTTGGAAAGGCCAGGTGATGGATCAGATGTCTTTGCCAGTTCATTCTACAGCCTGATCCCAAAAGTGTTTTACTGAGTTTTCATCATATCAGGTGGTCTGAGGTTGGGTGGGTGTGGTGCATATACAGAGGAAGGTAGCTGATGCCATTATTTCTGTGGTCATTAGTCTGAATGTTATCAATCACAGTCCAGAGAAGGAAGCGTGGCTAATGGAGCTGATTTGGTTCTGAAAGTTGGTTGTTTTTGTTTTTTTTTTTTTTAATGATTTCCGCTTATTTTCATGAGATTTGACTCTGTATCAGTCAGGATCCTTTTGGCAATAAGTAACAGAAGCTCAACATGAAAGAGGGTTTAAAAAAAACACATATAAAGTGAAGTCGGTCAGAAAGAGAAAAACAAATATGGTATGCTCACACATGTATATGGAATCTAGAAGGATGGTACTGATGAACCTTTTTGCAGAGTAGCAGTGGAGACACAGTCATTGAGAACAGACTTACGGACACAGCTCAGGATCGGTGGGGAGAAAGAAGAGGTGGGATGTATGGAGAGAGTAACATGGAAACATACATTACCGTATGTAAAGTAGATAACCCATGGGAATTTGCTGTATGACTCAAGGAACTCAAGCCGGGGCTTGGTGGACAACCTAGAGGGGTGGGTTGGGGGTGGAGGTGGGAAAGATGTTCCAGTGGAAGGGGACATGGGTAGACCTGTGGCTGATTCACGTTTATGTTTGGTAGAAACCAACACAATATTATAAAGCAATTATCCTTCAATTAAAAATAAATGAATTTTTCAAAAAATCCATATCAGTAAAAAGTCAAGGAGTAAAGTTGAATCAGGGGGCTTAAAAATGTCAGTGGGTGTCTCTCTCTACTCCTGGCTTTGTCCTGTTTTCTTTCTCAGCTCTGCTTTCCTACCCCCTCCTCCCCTTTTTTTCTCTTCTTTCTTTTTCCTTTTTTTTTGATCCCACCATGCAGCTTATGGGATCTGTTCCCTGTCCAGGAATTGAATGCGAGCCCTTGGCAGTCAAAGCACAGAGTCCTAACTACTGAACTTCCAGGGAACTCCCTGCTCTGCTTTCCTTTGGATTGGCTTTGTCAGAAAGTTGAAGCAAAATCCTCAGGTTGCTGCTCACATGCCCACTTCTTGAACCTGTGCAAGAGGTGCCTGGCCTGAATCATATGCCCCTTTTGAGCAGAGCTAGTATAATACTAGTTAGCAGTCAGGCTAAGCTGCTATAACCAAAAGGCCCCAAAGTACAGTGGCTCACTATCGAAGACTTATAGACCCAAAGTATAATGACATTACTTTGCCAACCAAGGTCCATCTAGTCAAGGCTCTGGTTTTTCCAGTGGTCATGTATGGATGTGAGAGTTGGACTGTGAAGAAAGCTGAGTGCTTAAGAATTGATGCTTTTGAACTGTGGTGTTGGAGAAAACGCTTGAGAGTCCCTTGGACTGCAAGGAGATCCAACCAGTCCATTCTGAAGATCAGCCCTGGGTATTCATTGGAAGGACTGACATCATGAGAAATGCTGGACTGGAAGAAACACAAGCTGGAATCAAGATTGCCGGGAGAAATATCAATAACCTCAGATATGCAGATGATACCACCCTTATGGCAGAAAGTGAAGAGGAACTCAAAAGCCTCTTGATGAAAGTGAAAGTGGAGAGTGAAAAGGTTGGCTTAAAGCTCAACATTCAGAAAACGAAGATCATGGCATCTGGTCCCATCACTACATGGGAAATAGATGGAGAAACAGTGGAAACAGTGTCAGACTTTATTTTTCTGGGCTCCAAAATCACTGCAGATGGTGACTGCAGCCATGAAATTAAAAGACGCTTACTCCTTGGAAGGAAAGTTATGACCAACCTAGATAGCATATTCGAAAGCAGAGACATCACTTTGCCAACAAAGGTTCGCCTAGTCAAGGCTATGGTCTTTCCTGTGGTCATGTATGGATGTGAGAGCTGGACTGTGAAGAAGGCTGAGCGCTGAAGAATTGATGCTTTTGAACTGTGGTGTCGGAGAAGACTCTTGAGAGTCCCTTGGGCTGCAAGGAGATCCAACCAGTCCATTCTGAAGGAGATCAGCCCTGGGATTTCTTTGGAAAGAATGATGCTAAAGCTGAAACTCCAGTAGTTTGGCCACCTCATGTCAAGAGTTGACTCATTGGAGAAGACTCTGATGCTGGGAGGGATTGTGGGCAGGAGGAGAAGGGGATGACAGAGGATGAGATGGCTGGATGGCATCACTGACTCGATGGATGTGAGTCTGAGTGACCTCCGAGAGCTGGTGATGGATAGGGAGGCCTGGCGTGCTGCAGTTCATAGAGCCGCAAAGAGTCGGACACGACTGAGCGACTGATCTGATCTGATCTGATCTGATCTGATGCTAAAGCTGAAACTCTAGTACTTTGACCACCTCATGCAAAGAGTTGACTCATTGGAAAAGACTCTGATGCTGGGAGGGTTTGGGGGCAGGAGGAGAAGGGGACGACAGAGGATGAGATGGCTGGATGGCATCACTGACTCCATGGACGTGAGTCTGGGTGAACTCTGGGAGTTGGTGATGGACAGGGAGGCCTGGTGTGCTGCGATTCATGGGGTCACACGGCTGAGTGACTGAACTGAACTGATAATGGCTCATTACAAAAAACTAGGAATAAAATCACCATATGACCCAGCAATCCCACTCCTAGGCATATACCCTGAGGAAACCAAAATTGAAAAAGACACGTGTACCCCATTGTTCATTGCAGCACTATTTACAATAGCTAGAACATGGAAGCAGCCTAGATGTCCATCAACCGATGAATGGATAAAGAAGCTGTGGTACATACGTACAATATTAGTGAGCCATAAAAAGGGATGCATTTGAGTCAGTTTAATGAGGTGAGCAAACCTAGAGCCTATTATGCAGAGCAGAGTAAGTCAGAAAGAGAAATGTGAATATCGCATACTGACGCGTGTATATGGAATCCAGAACGATGGTACTGGTGAGTTTATTTTCAGTGTGGCTATGGAGAAACTGACACAGAGAACAGACCTATGGACACGGGGGGAGAAGGGAGAGAGTGAGAGAGAGTATGGAGAGAGTAACATGGAAACTTACACAACCATATGTAAAATACATAGCCAGTGGGAATTTGCTATATGACTCAAGCAGGGGCTCTGTGACCATCTAGAAGAGTGGAAGAAAATGACAGGAAAAAAAACAACAAACCACAGTGGCTCAAACAAGGTGGAAGTGTGTCTCTGTGATAACAGTTCAGAGGGAGGGGGAGTCCAGGACTGGCTCTGTCCCACCAAGTCATTCACAGATAGGCTGCTGGGCTGGCTCTGTCTTCTCAACATGTGGCATCATCTCTAGCACGAGGCTTCTTGCTCTGGTGTCTGCCTTTCTTAGGAGGTGGGAGAAAGGAACGAGAGCATGCTTGTAAGGAAGTGATGTGGGATTGGCACATGTCACTTCTATTCACTTTCCATTGGCAAGAACTTGGCCATAGCTGGCAGCTCACTGTTGGGCGTGGGGCTGGTTACGGGAGATCCTGGCTGGCTGGGTGCACTTAGTAGAGGTCTGTCTGTGACTGGTGGGTCCTCTTTCCCGCTTCGACATTCTAGGTGTGGCTACAGAGGAGGCTACATGGAGGTGATCAACCTGCACCCTGAAATCAAGGGCCAGCTGGTGAAGCTGCTCTCGGTGCGTCTGTGCCCGCCAGTGTCTGGGCAGGCTGCCATGGACATCGTTGTGAACCCCCCGGTGCCAGGAGAGGAGTCCTTCGAGCAGTTCAGCAGGGTGAGTCAGCTGCGTCCCATGGCCTGTGTAGTCTCCACGGCCAGCCTCTCTCCAGGTGACCTCCAGGGCACGGTTGTGGTTCCACAAGGTGCCTGACCCACCCCAGTAGGGTTAAGTCTCAGGATGTAGCTGGGCTGTATTTGAAGTGGGAGAACTGTGCGCACTGTGGGTGTGGGCACCTCTTCCTCCTCACCTGTGAGCACCACGGAGGGGCAGGCGCTCAGAGGGAATGGCCTTGTGTCCTGAGAACATGGGGGGTAGAGAAGGGGGTGATGATTCTGTTACTAAAGTAAAAGGGGGAATGGATGAGCATGCCATGGATTCTAGACCACAGACCTGCCTGTGGCTTAACCAGATGTCCTTGCAGCTTAAAGTGATGCAGACAGACCCTTTCAACTGCAGGTGACAAAAACCCAACTCTAACGAGTTTAAACAAAAATGGAACTTATTGAAGAAGTCAGCTCCCAGCTGTTTTAGATTCATAATCTTTCTTTTTAAATTGTGGTAAATTACACAGAACATAAAATTTGCCACTCTGATCTTTTTTGACTGAACAGTTTAGTGAATAAAGTGCATTCACCTTGTGCAACCACTACCAGCATCCATCTCCAGAACCCTTTCCCAAACTGAAACTGTACCCATTAAACAAGAATTCCTCATTTACCCCTTCCCCAGCCCCTGGTAACCTCTAATCTACTTTCTGTCTCTGAGGATATGACTGCTTTAGGTAGCTCATGTATAGCATTTATCTTGTGGCTGGTTTATTTCAATTGGCACTGTGTCTTCAAGGTTTGTCCCTGTCATAGCGTGTGTCAGAATGTGCTTCCTTTTGAAGGCAGGGTAACGTTCCACTGCGTGTACGTGCTGTGTTCTGTGATTCATTCACGCACAGGGCACACCGCTTCACCCCCAGTCCAGCAGTGCTTGCACAAGTGTTGGGCTGCCTGCTGCAGCTTTGGCCCCGTGCCCAGCTCCCAGCCTGTCCCTGATGTACTTTGCCTGCACTCTGGGCCCCAGCACATCACATGGGTTGGGGGAAGGGTAGCTCCCCAGAATTAAATGGTGGGGCTGTCTCCTGGAAGCATGTTCTAGGATGTTCCGTCCAGGACCAAGTTCGTTCAGGCTGATGGGGAGGGACTGGTTTTTCTTGTTGTCGGGAATGACGTCTTGGTATGAGAGTAGAACCCATGACAGAAGCTACCTAGGACCTACTTGTGACTCACGTGCCCCTGCAGGGCCCAGGGCCACCCCATGGGCTGAGTGTCTGGAGGACATTCTGCAGAGGGACACGTGTCTTGCCCATCTCCCTGGTTTGCTGCTCAAGCACACGCCAGCTTGCCTTTCACCAATGTGCCTGGACGCCCTAGTTTGAAGGGATGGTTTTCAGTGTCTGGAACCATGGTGTCTGGAGATGCTGACTCCTATGCTTTCTCTGTCTCCTTAGGAGAAAGAGTCCGTCTTGGGTAATTTGGCCAAAAAAGCTAAACTGACAGAAGACATGTTTAACCAAGTCCCAGGAATTCACTGCAACCCCTTGATGGGGGCCATGTACGCCTTTCCTCGAATCTTCATCCCTGCAAAAGCCATGGAGGCAGCTCAGGTCAGAGGTGCCGGGTCGGGCTGGCTCTCTCAACAGGTTCTCTTGGAACTCTTTCTTGCCTTGAGGGGCACAAGTGCTGGCCCTTGAGGCTCTGAACTTGATGTATCCATTGGTCAGAGGGTACTTAATGTGTAAAGCTGAAGGGCTCCCGGAGACCCAGCACTGCAGCAGCTGTGGTGATGGGGTGGGCGTGAGGTCAGACCCAAGTGTGATGTGATGCATTTAAAACTGAACAGACACTGGAGAAGCATCAAGAGCTGTCTCCTCCACCTGGCCACCGTACCCTCAGTAGCGCTTCTCAAACTCGAATGTGTACATGGATCTCCTGAGGCCCTGTGAAAAATGGCAGTTCAGGTTCAGGAAGTCTATGGAGGGGCCCAAGGTTCTGTATTTCCAATAAGTTCTCAGGTGGTGCCACTGACCCTGGTTTGAGGATCAAGGACCAGAGCCATATTTCTGAAAGTGTCCTCACAGCCCCTAACCTACCTTGTTAAACATTCAAAATCGGGCCCCATCCCTCAGCCTGTTGAATCAGAATCCCTGGTGTTGGAGCCTGAGAATCTATTTAAGGGGTGGCCTGGGTGTGCACAGTGAAGTGTGAGGAGCACCATCAGCAGGGCCCCTGAGAGGCTTGTTCCTTACGGCTCCCCTGGGCACAGACCGCAGGGCCCTGGCTTGGTGTGTAGGAGGTCAAGGCCAATGCTTGGGGAGCTACTCTGTGGGGTTGGGGCACCTAGGACTCGGGCTGGCACTCCCTAGGGGACAGCAGAAGCCCCACAGCCCACAGCTGTCCCAAAGCGGCCTTTGGGTTCTTGGCTCCCGGCCCCAGCTGCCTGCGTACCCAGGGTCCTGCCTTGTTTCTCGCAGGAAGAGGGCGGAGGGGCCCTGCCCTGGAAAGAACCCGCCATGCCAAGCATATCGGGCTTTGAGATTGTAATGGTGTGTCTGTGCAGTGTGAAATCGGGAATGACTCCGAAACTCTGCCCCGTTCCCGCAGGCCCATAAGATGGCCCCTGACATGTTCTACTGCATGAAGCTCCTAGAGGAGACGGGCATCTGTGTCGTGCCTGGCAGTGGCTTCGGGCAGAGGGAAGGCACCTACCACTTCAGGTACCACTGCCTCTGCAACGGCGGGTGGGGAACTTGGTTTGTCTTGGGAAACTTGGGCTTCTTAACAGCAAGGCAACTTCAGAGACTGAGATGTGTGACGCCCCTGTGCCCTCATCCCACTCCCATTCTGTCCTGCCGCAGAGATAGCCGAGACCCCGCACAGAGACTAAGGAAGACTGTGGGTGGACTCCACGGTCTTTTCCTTGACCGCTGTCTTCCCCCTCCACTGCCTCTGTCTATCACATGCTTTCTGCAGTGCTCCCAGTGCTGTGTTTTCTTTTCTTCCCTTGTCCCTTTTCAACTCCATGATGTATCAGTCTGCATCCAGGAGCTCAGTAGCTTGTCCACTGAGCCAAAAACCTGCTGAGATGTTGCCTCTGAGATATGGTGAAATTGCTGTGCCGCCTTTCACAGGCATGGGACTCTACCAGGCCAGCGGAACAGCTCAGCCAGGGCCTCCCACCAAGGCCAGTTCTGTTTCTGAAAAGCCTCTCCAATGTTTCTTGCAGCAGATGTCAAAAAAAGATATGTCTTGGGCTTAGCACCTGGGGCCAAGTTTTGAGTCAGTGAAGGTCATGGGCAGTGCCCCTCAATTGACAAATGTGTGTGGATAGCCTTTCCACCCTAGTTGGGTTCATCTTGGCAATTTGTGGCTCATTCAAGAAGTGGTTACTTCTTGAGAGCTGCCCTTAGGGATGGAAAGCAGGTTGACAGGATTGGCGGGAGGAGTTAGTTACCATGGCAACTTGGGGACTCCAATGGAGGGAAGTTGTGACTGAAGGTTCTCGCTATGAGACTGATAGTGGAGATAGAAAAGGCTTGTCTAGTAGGAGTAGGGACGGCTCCAGAGAAAAGTTCTATGCACCTGTCAGAGCGTTGGGTGGGCCTTCTGTGATTATGGGTGGATGGGTTAAGTAAGCTGAGATGCCACCACCAGCTTACTGCGTTTGTTCACATGTATGAGTTGGCTAAAAAAAATATGTGAACGATGAAGGAAAGTGGGTCAACAAGTGCCAGATGCTGTCCAGGGCCTGTCCCTCCCCAGGAAGCTTGCCTGCACTGTGCACAGGTAGAGGAGGGACCTGCCAGATTCACCCCTGTCCCCTTCTCCAGAGCAATTCGTGTCCGACTATGCTGTTCTCCTTCCTGACAGAATGACCATTCTTCCTCCGGTGGAGAAACTAAAGACGGTTCTACAGAAGGTGAAGGACTTTCACATAAAGTTCCTGGAGGAGTACGCGTGAGGACTCCTCGGGCCCCAGAGGGAAACTGGGCCCTCGGCCTGCCTCCTGATATGCCCGCCCAGCCCAGCCCAGCCCAGACTCGCCTCCCGCAGCGACTCCGCCTCAGGCCTTACGAAGGTCACTGGTCGCTTTCATCATCATTTTGCCCCAGGACACTTCTTTCTTTGTGCCTTGATGTTGGGAGCACCTCTCTTCTGAGCAAATGTGAATCGGGGATGCCTCAGAAGCCCTGTTTTTAGATGCAGCCAAAGTAGAGGGGACTCGCTCAGCGTATGTGGTAGAGTTCTCCGAATCTGTTGTTGTTGTTTGTGGAAAATTCATTTGGGGTTTAAAACAGCCTGGGTGTGTTGGGTGAGGTTCTTCAGGTTTGCAGAAACAAGGCATCAGGAAATGTATAACTTAACCACGATGAGGACTGGAAATCCCAAACTCACCGCTGTGATCTGTGAAATAAAACCCTTAGCGGTGTGAAAAATCTATTCCTTCAAACAGGAGAGCCTGGAGTCCACTGGAGGCCCAGAGAGGGCCATCCTTCTGACCTGGAGGCAGGCATCCTGCTCTCAGACAAGAATGGTGAGGGTAGCAGCACAAGATGCCAGGCTAGGGGGTGGTGGGTGTGGGGATTATGGCCAAGGCCAGAAGGTCCTGCAGGGGAGGGAAGGGGTGGGTGCGAGCCAGGCTTCACATTAAACCAGGCTTCCATCCAGGAGCACACAGCAGGTAGTGAGGACTCTGCCCACAGGGGGGCTGCAGGTGAAGGGTTCTCTTGAGCTTTCTTAGGCTGGGACACCCATCTTGAGGTCTCCCTGAGCTCCAGGGGCATGGGGTTCATCAGCCCAGCAATATCTCTGTGGGGGATTCTGCCTGATGGTGTGTGGATCTATCCCACTGTTACCCAACAGCCAGCCTCACCCAAGGGCTTCAGGGAGCTTTTAGGCAATAGTAGAACAAGGAAACTCTGAAAATGTCCTAGTGAAGGAGGGTATCCTTAGAGACATGAAGACAGTTAAACCACATGCCCCTCCTGTAGTGTTTGTTCTTTGGACCAAGCGGAATTTGGTCCCTATCCTAGCCCTTAATTGGTCCAAGTGCCTGGTAGCATGGCTGCTCTGAACATGTGATCCAATTCAAAGTTTATAGAAGTGTTCTATAAGTAAAGTGTTTTGCCTCCACGTCTGTTGCTGGCTCCCCTCCCAGGCTCTGTAGACTGTCCCGTAGCATCAGTCATCTTTTGGGGGTAGGGGTGGAGGATCATCCCCCAAGCCTGCAGCTTCCCTGCCATGAGCTCACCTGGGTGGGGGGCCTGACCCACACTCCCCAGAAGTAGGCACCTCAGGCTGAAGCAGGTTTATGCCCTCTTCTCTGGGCCATCCCTGGTGGGCTTCCCTGAGAAGCCAAGGCCAGCTCAGGAGTCAGGGGATCCAGCAAGTCCTAAAGTGGAATTGAGGGGACTGAAGAGAGAAATCTGAAGAGGCTAAAGGAGTGAGCTTTGAAAGCAGCCTCCTGTCCCGTAATCTCCACACCAGGTCCATGCACGGGATGCAATAGGAAACTTCAGACTGCCCCGTCCACTAGCATCACAGCCCCTATGAAGAAAGTAGCCACAATCTCAAATAACAAAGGGAATGTTTTAGAACTTTTTCTTGCTTAAAACTTTGAGAAAGTTGCACTTGTGCTTGCTGATGGTATATAAGCCAGGATGTATCCCAGAGTTTGAGATTTCTGGTGAAAAGGTTAAATAGTAGAAGCTAGTATATTTTCTATATTTTTGTAACAATTGCTTTTTTCATGGGGGGGAGTTGGGGTTAGTATTTGTAGTTTTAACAAGTCCAGTAGTTTTTTTAAATGAATCTCTTCAGATTATAAGTAACCCCTAAAAACTTTGCAACGTTTACATGATTTTTTAAAAAAGATGCCATATACATTTGGTTTGCTTTTAAAAACAAGTAAATACTTAATAAGGTCAGCTAGCTGGTTTAGGAGATTAACTTGATTCAGGTAGGAACTCTGATCATGATAGATTTTATTTTCTGCAGATTGTGGTGTCTTGTTTGGGCGCCACTAGAGTAAGCTGTTTGTCGTTTGAGGTTGCACTTTAAATCTATACCTGTAAAGTTTTCTGCTGTTCATCTAGGTCTGCACAGGAGTTGGGGGGATGCTGGGCTATATACTGTGGTGGTCCATGACCTTGCACCTTGTGGCCAGACCAGTTGTCCCCATGTTTGTGAATTTGCAGAAAGAGCTGACAGGCCTACGTGTCCGTTTTTCAGTCTGTATTCTCATAGGCATCTCCTGACAAAGGTACTTCATGATAGCTCTGGTGGAAATTTCTAAACAATAAAATATACGTCCAAAATGGTGACCGTGTTTAACTTTCTTTGTATTTTAAATACCAAACGGACGTCACTGATTGTACACCTTCAGTCTTACGTTCCTAAGTCACAGCCGTTTGGTTTCTGTTTCTTCTTAGGTGTCAACCCTAAGGACCCCAGGCTGCTTTCTATTGCTTATGTGTTCTTTTAAAATAGAATGCTGTTCACATGAAAACAGACCTTGATTTTCTCATGGGAGTGAAACGATTAGCAGCAGCTTCGCAGGGGGCAGGGGAGCCCAGGCAGGCAGGGGGAGCTGGAGAAGTAGCCCTGAGGCCGGGGGTAAGAAGCAGCTGCCCAGACGAGGGGTTTCATTCATTGCCGCAGGCTTTCCCAGACCCACGTCAATTTTAATGTGTGGTTCTGGAATTCAAAACTTTATTTTTCACTTAAAACTGAAACTTCTTTTTTAAAGAAAGTCTGGAAATATATATATATATATATATGTTTTAAAAAGTAAGATTCTTTCGGGTGGAAGGCTTGGAAACTTAAAGTAGCTTAAGCGGAAGAGAATTTATTGGGTCATGTAAAAGGAATTTATTGAAATCCTGGAGCGATGCTGACTTTAGTTTTGATGTACACTGTTAAGTGCAAAGCCTGCCTGCCTGTCCGGCTATATTGAAAAATCTCATAGAAGAGCTCTGCCTTGGTCCACATGCCCTTCCCTGAACAGTAGCTGTGGCCTTTGAGAATAGAGTGTTTTGGCTGGCCCTGTGTATGAGCAGAGGTAGAGAAGGGCCTAGAATTGCCAGCCCCATGAGGGCCTTTGGAGGAGAAGCTGCTCCCCATAGGAATGAGGGATGGAGGTGATGCTGCACCCACAAACCTCATTTACCACAGGTGGCTCTTCAGAGGGAAGTTGGGGGAGGTGTGTTCAAGGCAGGTTGAAAGTCATTACTAGTTGATAACACAGAGGACTGAGATGCTCTGCACATACACACTGTGCTTGCACACATACCCCAGGAAGTGTACATCTTATCTCGTGAGCAAACTTTGTGTAGTGTATTATGCAAAGGGTTTATTAACTAGACAAAGATTGGGAGATACCGTTATTCTAGATCAGTAGTTCCCTTGTCACTAGGGACTGGTTTTGTGAAAGACACTTTTTCTGCGGATGTGTGGTGGGGGAGGGAAAGTTCTAGTGGTAATGCAAGAGATGGTGGGGATGGATAGTTCAGGTGATAATACAAGCTGTGGGGAGTGGCAGATGAAACTTCCATCCCTCACCCACCACTCACCTGCTGCGTGACTGAGTTCCTAACAGGTTGGGGAGCTGAGGACCCCTGCTGTAAATTATTTTGGTAGAGTGTTTGCTCTAACCACATCTAGAAAGCTTTTGAATGTTTGATAAGGACCTAGCATAAGCCCACAGACTGCTAGGGAACGGGGAATCAGAAGCCAATAAGAGGTGGTCACTGTCCTCAAAAAACCTATGGATGGAATGGCCACTGAATGGTTCATTGCTCAAATCCCATCCACCTAGTGGTGCTGGGCTTAATAGAAGCATATGGGTGATGCATAGGAGGGAGAGGCTGATTCTGTCCTCTTCCGAGTTGGGGTGACTCTACCCACCTCTACTATTTCCACAATGCCTTCTGAGGTCTTGCTTTTAGCCTTCATGCTGCCACCGAGCCAGGAGACTCTTCAAGAAAAAGGAAAAGATGAAACTTACTGCTAGGTACCCAAACAGTTCTTTTCCTTAAGAGGAACAGGTCAGCTAGAGTTTCCTATTGAGATTTCATTCTCCTACTGAAAAAATATAAGAGACACCCACATACCTATGGTCAATCTATGACAAAAGGGCGAGAATGTACAGTGAAGAAAAGACGGTCACTTCAATAAGTGATGCAGGAGAAAATGTAAAACAGCAAGATTAGAACATTTTCTCCTTCACAACATATACAAAAGTAAACTCAAAATGAATTAAAAACCTAAATGTAAAACCCGAAGCCATAAAACTCCTAGAAGGGAACGTAGGCAGTACATTCTTTGACATAAATTATAGCAATATTTTTTTTGGATCTGTCTCCCAAAGGAAAAGAAATAGGCCTTAATTAAACTTCAAAGATTTTGCACAGCAAAGGAAACCTTTGACAAAATGAAAAGACAACCTACTGAATGGGAGAAAATATTTGCAAATCGCTTGACCAACATTGGGTTTATATCCAAAATCTATAAACAGCTCATACACTTCAATGTAAAAAAAAAAATTCAAAAATAGGCAAAAACCCTGAATAGACGTTTTTCCAAAGAAGATATACAGATGGCCAACAGGTACATGAAAAGATGCTCTCTATGTTGCTAAAAGCAAGCAAAAAAAAAAAAAAAAAAAATCTCAAGCTGGTCAGAATGGCTATCATCAAAAAGTCTACAAATGACAAATGCTAGAGAGGGTGTGGAGAAAAGAGAACACTTGCACACTGTTGGTGGGAATGGAAATGGGTGCAGCCACTATGGCAAACAGTGCGGAGGGTCCTCAAAGAGCTGAAAATAGGAATTCCCTGTTGATCTAGTGGTTAGGACTCAGTTCTTTCACTGCTATAGGTCCAATCCTGCAAGATGTGTGGCGTAGCCAAAAGAAAAACTAAACTAAAAACAGAACTTCCATATGATCCAACAATCCCACTCCAAGATATAATATTTGGGAAAAAATGAAAACATTCAAAAACATCCATGCCCCCCAATGTTCGTTACAGCACTGTTCACAATAGCCGAGAAATGGAAACAGCCCAAACGCCCATGATAAGATGATTGGCTTGAGAAGATATGGTATATATACATATAAACGTGTGAATGTGTATAGCAAAATAGAAATAGAAAACAAACTACTGGTTGCCAGCTGGGAGAGGGTGGGGGAAAGGACTTGATAGGAGGATGGGATTAAGAGATACAAACTACTACATATAAAATAGATAAGCAACAAGGATATACTGTACTGCAGAGAGAACTATAGCCATTATTTTGTAATAATTTTTAATGGAGTATAATCTATCAGATCAGATCAGTCGCTCAGTCGTGTCCGACTCTTTGCGACCCCATGAACTGCAGCACGCCAGGCCTCCCTATCCATCACCAGCTCTCGGAGATCACTCAGACTCACAACCATCGAGTCAGTGATGCCATCCAGCCATCTCATCCTCTGTCGTCCCCTTCTCCTCCTGCCCTCAATCCCTCCCAGCATCAGAGTCTTCTCCAATGAGTCAACTCTTCGCATGAGGTGGCCAAAATACTGAAGTTTCAGCTTGAGCATCATTCCTTCCAAAGAAATCCCAGGGCTGATCTCCTTCAGAATGGACCGGTTGGATCTCCTAGCAGTCCAAGGGACTCTTAAGAGTCTTCTCCAACACCACAGTTCAAAAGCATCAATTCTTCAGCGCTCAGCCTTCTTCACAGTCCAGCTCTCACATCCATACATGACCACAGGAAAGACCATAGCCTTGACTAGGCGAACCTTTGTTGGCAAAGTGATGTCTCTGCTTTTGGAATATGCTATCTAGGCTGGTCATAACTTTCCTTCCAAGGAGTAAGCGTCTTTTAATTTCATGGCTGCAGTACTGAACCTCTATGCTATACACCTGACACTAATATTGTAAATTAACTACAATTTTTAAACATCAATCACTAAAAAGATTAGAAGATACAGAGTCATCCCTTGGTATCCAAGGGGAGACTGGTTGCAGAATCCCCTAGGATACCAAAAATCTGGGGATGCTCAAGTCTCTTATATAAAATGGTACAGTATTTGAATATAACTTACATGTATTCTCCCATATACTTTAAAGCATTTCTGCATTACTCATAACACTTAATACAATGTAAATGCTATGTGAATGGTTGTAAATACAACGTAAACAGTTGCTGGTGTGTGACAAATTCGACTTTTGCTTTTGTGAATTTTCTAGAAAAAATTTTTATCTGAGGTTGGTTCAGTTCATAAATATGAAGGGTTGACCCTCATGATTTCTTTTGTCTCCTCCCCAGTTTTGTCTGTCTTTGCTCTGAGTGCATAACCTTGAGGTCCTTTTGATGATATTCAATTTCAAAACTGTAAAAACATCCAGAATCCTAGTGATGCTTAGGTCAGTGCACAGAAGTATACATTAAATAAGTCTAAAACAAAAACTATTCTGATTATCAAAGTAAAGACAGTCATGTGGAAAAACTAGAAAATAAAATCATGGAAGAAATTTTTTAAATCCCCTATAATCCTCCAGAATTAATCAAGCCTGACATTCATTTTTGTTGGCTGTGCTGCATGGCTTTTGGGATCCTCGTTTTGGGACCAGGATCAAACCTGGGCCTTCAGCAATGATAGAGTGGAGTCCCAACCACTGGACTGCCAGGGAATTCCCCTAACATTCCTTACTGTCCTCTTCCTGAAAGTATTTTTATATGGCTGTGTGTTTGGATCCTAATTTTTTCCCCCTTCAACATTAGAACATGATTAAAGTGCCCGATGAGCAGTTTGGATGGCTACTTATTAGTTCTATGGATAAATAGCCATATTAACTATTGGTTAGCTACACACTTAAACATTTAGATTACATACAGTTCTTGGTTTTTAAAAATAATGCCACATAATACATCTGTGCATAGAGAGGGTATTCCCCTCCCTGGCTCTTGTGTCATGGCTTATTGTGGAACATGCTCAGGAGTAGGTGTTTCCATGAACCTCCAGGGACTCTGTCCCTGAGGCAGAGTTCAGAGCTCAGCAGATCATGGTACACACCTTGACCTTGGCTCTAGCACTTACCAGCTGTGAGATCACTCATCCTCAATGTTGCCATCTGCAAAACAGGGCTAATAGTACCCACTTGTGGAATAATGGGACAACGGTGAGCACCGAACAGGAAAATGTGGGTATTTTGCTGTGTGTGTGTGTGTGTGTGTGTGTGTAACATAGTGTAGCTCAAGGCAAGTAGTTTATTTATTGATTACTTTCTTTGATAGTCTGATTAATTTTTAGAGCAGTGCTGATATGATACATGTTTAAATCAAGGGGAAATTACGCTCTTGGCAGGCTAGATACAGTATGAAAATGACATAGAGGAAGTGGGGACTCTTTCCCAGCACTGCTGAATATATTCTGCTAGACAAAGTACACAGGTTAGTTATTTGGGTATTTTTTTGGTCAGTGGTAACCCTTTTTTTTGTAGTCACACATTTTCCTGAAATAAAAATACACTGGGTCCAGTTACAATGGATTCTTCACGAGGTTCAGTTTAGTTAAGTCACTCGGTCGTGTCCGACTCCTTGCGACCCCATGAACTGCAGCACGCCAGGCCTCCCTGTCCATCACCAACTCCCGGGGTTCACTCAGACTCACGTCCATCGAGTCAGTGATGCCATCCAGCCATCTCATCCTCTGTCGTCCCCTTCTCCTCCTGCCCCCAATCCCTCCCAGCATCAGAGTCTTTTCCAATGAGTCAACTCTTTGCATGAGGTGGAGTTTCATGCACCTCATGCAAAGAGTTCAGTCAACTCTTTGCAAAGTACTGGAGTTTCAGCTTTAGCATCAGTCCTTCCAATGAATACCCAGGACTGATCTCCTTTAGAATGGACTGGTTGGATCTCCTTGCAGTCCAAGGGACTCTCAAGAGTCTTCTCCAACACCACAGTTCAAAAGCAGCAATCCTTCGGCACTCAGCTTTATTCACAGTCCAACTCTCACATCCATACATGACCACTGGAAAAACCATAGCCTTGACTAGATGGACCTTTGTTGGCAAAGTAATGTCTCTGCTTTTTAATATGCTATCTAGGTTGGTCATAACTTTCCTTCCAAGGAGTAAGCATCTTTTAATTTCATGGCTGCAATCACCATCTGCAGTGATTTTGGAGCCCAAAAGAATAAAGTCTGACACTGCTTCCACTGTTTCCCCGTCAGCTTCTCATGAAGTGATGGGACCAGATGCCATGATCTTAGTTTTCTGAATGTTGAGCTTTAAGCCAACCTTTTCACTCTCCTCTTTCACTTTAATCAAGAGGCTCTTTAGCTTCTCTTCACTTTCTGCCATAAGGGTGGTGTCATCTGCATATCTGAGGTTATTGATATTTCTCTCAGCAATCTTGATTCCAGCTGTGCTTCCTCCAGCCCAGTGTTTCTCATGATGTACTCTGCATAAAGGTTAAATGAGCAGGGTGACAATATACAGCCTTGACGTACTCCTTTTCCTATTTGGAACCAGTCTGTTGTTCCATGTCCAGCTCTAACTATTGCTTCCTGACCTGCATATATGTTTTTCAAGAGGCAGGTCAGGTGGTCTTGTATTCCCATCTCTTTCAGAATTTTCTACAGTTTATTGTGATCCACACAGTCAAAGGCTTTGGCATAGTCAATAAAGCAGAAATAGATGTTTTTCTGGAACTCTCTTGCTTTTTCCATGATCCAGCGGATGTTGGCAATTTGATCTCTGGTTCCTCTGCCTAAAACCAGCTTGAACATCAGGAAGTTCATGTCCACATATGAAGCCTGTTCACAGCTGAAGCCTGGCTTGGAGAATTTTAAGCATTACTTTACTAGCATGTGGGATGAGTGCAATTGTGCAGTAGTTTGAGCATTCTTTGGCATTGCCTTTCTTTGGGATTGGAATGAAAACTGACCTTTTCCAGTCCTGTGGCCACTGCTGAGTTTTCCAAATTTGCTGGCATATTGAGTGCAGCACTTTCACAGCATCATCATTCAGGACTTGGAATAGCTCAACTGGAATTCTATTACCTCCACTAGCTTTGTTCGTAGTGAGGCTTTCCAAGGCCCACTTGACTTCACATTCCAGGATGTCTGGCTCTAGGTCAGTGATCACACCATCGTGATTATCTGGGTCGTGAAGATCTTTTTTGTACAGTTCTTCTGTGTATTCTTGCCACCTCTTCTTAATATCTTCTGCTTCTGTTAGGTCCATACCATTTCTGTCCTTTATCGAGCCCATCTTTGCATGAAATGTTCCTTTGGTATCTCTGATTTTCTTGAAGAGATCCCTAGTCTTTCCCATTCTGTTGTTTTCCTCTATTTCTTTGCTTTGATCGCTGAAGACTTTCTTATCTCTTCTTGCTATTCTTTGGAACTCTGCATTCAGATGTTTATATCTTTCCTTTTCTCCTTTGCTTTTCATTTCTCTTTTTTTCACAGCTATTTGTAAGGCCTCCCCAGACAGCCATTTTGCTTTTTTGCATTTCTTTTCCATGGGGATGGTCTTGATCCCTGTCTCCTGTACAATGTCACGAACCTGATTCCATAGTTCATCAGGCACTCTATCTATCAGATCTAGGCCTTTAAATCTATTTCTCACTTCCACTGTATAATCATAAGGGATTTTATTTAGGTCATACCTCAATGGTCTAGTGGTTTTCCCTACTTTCTTCAATTTCAGTCTGAATTTGGCAATAAGGAGTTCATGATTGGAGCCACAGTCAGCTCTCGGTCTTGTTTTTGCTGACCGTATAGAGCTTCTCCATCTTTGGCTGCAAAGAATATAATCGATCTGATTTTGGTGTTGACCGTCTGGTGATGTCCGTGTGTAGAGTCTTCTCTTGTGTTGTTGGAAGAGGGTGTTTGCTATGACCAGTGCGTTCTCTTGGCAAAACACTATTAGCTTTTGCCCTGCTTCATTCTGTACTCCAAAGCCAAATTTGCCTGTTACTCCAGGTGTTTCTTGACTTCCTACTTTTGCATTCCAGTCCCCTATACTGAAAAGAACATCTTTTTTTGGGTGTTAGTTCTAAAAGGTCTTGTAGGTCTTCATAAAACTGTTCAACTTCAGCTTCTTCAGCGTTACTGGTTGGGGCATAGACTTGGATTACCGTGATACTGAATGGTTTGCCTTGGAAATGAACAGAGATCATTCTGTTGTTTTTGAGATTGCATCCAAGTACTGCATTTTGGACTCTTTCATTAACCATGATGGCTACTCCATTTCTTCTAAGGAATTCCTGCCCACAGTAGTAGATATAATGGTCATCTAATGGTCATCTAAGTTAAATTCACCCATTCCAGTCCATTTTAGTTCACTGATTCCTAGAATGTAGACTTTCACTCTTGCCATCTCCTGTTTGACCACTTCCAATTTGCCTTCATTCATGGACCTGACACTCCAGGTTCCTATGCAATATTGCTTTTTACAGCATCGGACCTTGCTTCTATTACCAGTCACATCCACAACTAGGTATTGTTTTTGCTTTGGCTCCATCCCTTCATTCTTTCTGGAGTTATTTCTCCACTGATCTCCAGTAGCATATTGGGCCCCTACTGACCTGGGGAGTTCCTCTTTCAGTATCCTATCATTTTACCTTTGCATACTGTTCATGGGGTTCTCAAGGCAAGAATACTGAATTGTTTTGCCATTTCCTTCTCCAGTGGACCACATTCTGTCAGACCTCTCCACCATGACCCGCCTGTCTTGAGTGGCCCCACAGAGCATGGCTTAGTTTCATTGAGTGAGACAAGGCTGCGGTCCGTGTGATCAGATTGACTAATTTTCTGTGATTATGGTTTCAGTGTGTCTGCCCTCTGATGCCCTCTCGTAACAGGTACCATCTTACTTGGGTTTCTCTTACCTTGGATGAAGGGTATCTCCTCACGGCCACCCCTCCTGACCTTGAACATGGAGTAGCTCCTCTCGGCTCTCCTGTGCCCACGCAGCCGTCGCCCCTTGGACGTGGTGTTGCTCCTCTAGACTGCTGTCCCTGACCTCAGGCGTGTGGTAGCTCCTCTTGGCCGCCGGCCCTGACCTCGGATGTGGGGTTGTTCCTCCAGGTTCTGAGTAAATCTAGTGCCTGTTAATCCATCATAGCCTGGAGCAAAAGTTTCCTGTTTCATGTCTCTACAGGGCTGTGGGTTACACTGCTGCGTTCATTTGTCCAAACTTATAGAGCTGTCCACTTACATCTGTGCATTTCACTGCAAGTAAATTATAACTCAACAAAAACTTATTAGCGGGAAATACATGCATCTCTTGATCCAGAAATCTCACCTCTAGGAATTTATCCTTGGACATTTTCCCACTTGTGAAAGATGTATATATATATATATATGAAGTAAAATTTCTATTTTAAGGCAGGACAAGAAAAATTAAACACAATTCTCTCTGTGTTTGTTTGGACCTCCTCCTCCCTCCCTGATGTGCAGTGTGCATCTCATTTAGAGCTCCTCAAAGATGGGAGAGCAGGCTCAACTGGAAAGATCTTTTCTCTTCCCTGCCTTCTGACACTAGCAGTGTAACTTCTTAAAAGAATAATGTTCTTTTCCAGCTCGATAGGGGGTCAGTAAGGGGTCACCATGACTTGCTGCTCACTTTATATAAGGGCTCTATATCCTTGGCGAACTTTATGTAAAATATACTGTCATTTTCAAAGTTCCCAGGTACATCCTCACAGTTCCTTTGTATCAAAAATGTATATGATTGCACCTTCAACTTCTAGCAGGTACACAGTTTCTCAGAGCTTTCTGAGAATCTGCTTTCCAGGTTATAATCCTCAGTTTGGCTTGAATAAAATTCCCCCTTTTTTTCTTCTTAACTTGGTAGTTAATTGACTTTTCTATGACTGTGTTCAAGAATGTTCATGCCAGCATTGTTAGCCAGAGCAAAAGAGGGGAGAAATTTACACACTCATTAATGAAGGATTTGTGTATCCCTCCAAAAGAATGTCATGCAACTGTTAATCCAGATTAGTACATCTGTAGCTACTGCCCTGAAAATTCATCTAAGATCCACTTTTAAATTGAAGTAGAATGGCATTCTCCATACATAGGGCAGTAGTGGACATCTCAATATTGTCTGATCAGACTCACCCTGTCCTGGGAATATTCTCCCTCCACATCAGAGGATTCCCTCACTGTAAAGTGAGTCTGCGCCTTCTAAGGTGATTCTGCAACCCCTGGACTGCAGGTGGGTAAGTCCATTCCCAGGATTGTCCAATTTGAAACCCAGAGTCTAATTCTTGAAAGGCTAAATTATTTTTATAGAAGAAAACTCAAGCCCTAAAGGTAAACATGGATCTTGTCTCATAGAGGAAGGTGCTCATTAATGAGACAACAAAACTGACATTCAGAGAGGATCAGGGATGAGAATCACAGTCCAAAGGCCTTCATGGGTTTTGCCCATTTGCTTCAGTTGCTTTCAGTGTCCCCAGCTACATCCCCACTGTTCCCGTGGCTTGGTTATCTAATTTATTGGGTCCTAAGAGCCAATAAAGTCTCCCTTTTGGCCAAGTTAGCTGGAGTTAAGTTCCTATTGCTGCAGGCAAAGCATATGTGAGTGTACACATAAGGAAAGGCTAGGGGGAAAGAGTTTCCTATGTATATATACACACATATATGGTCCACTCAGCTTACTTTTTAGTAAAGGGAACTTGGAGGAGGAAATGGTGCAACCACAGCTATCCACAACTGCTGCCCGGTTCATCAGAGCAGTGAGTGAGGCTGGGGCTAGTTTTGTTTAAAGGTAGGAATGTGATTTTTGAGTGAGGAGTAGGAGTCTCCTGGCTAACCTTGAGATAGTGATGCCCCTGACTAGTGTTTGACTACGGAAATCAACCTCTCTCATTGGCTCTGTGTCTGATTTTCAGTCTCCACCTCTCTGTCTCTCTCTTAAAGATGAAGGATTTCCCTCATAATGGTTTTCTGCCCTAAAATACTTAAGCTGGCAAATTCTTAAGAAGAATTCTTAAAAAATCATCAAGCTGCTAAAAGGTTGCAAACCCTTTTTTGTCTTTAGAGCTTTGCTGGATTCATCAGATTTCACATTTAGTCGCTGAATGCAATCTATGTTCCTAAGAAAAGTGTGTAAATCAAAGAATTTCTAATTTTTTTAATGGTTGCTTTTTAATAAGCATTGTTACATTGGTTTGTAAAAAATTAGAAAACACAGGTAAGAAAAAGGAAAAGAAAATCACTCATGGAAATGAGAATATAATGCAGATAATGCAGAAATTGAAGGGTTTATTGTTAATTTGTGAGATGTGATAACAGCACTGCAGACACATAAGAAATGTCCCCTCTCCTGTTCTTTGTCTGTGCGCAAGCTTTCTCTTACGGGCTTCTCTAGTTGTGGAGCACAGGCTTTAGAGCATGCGGGCTGTTTTTGCGGTACACAGACTCTGTAGTTATGACCTGTGAGCTTAGTTGCCTCGGGGCATGTGGGATCTTAGTTCCCCAACCAGGGATCAAACCCACATCCCCTGCATTGGAAAACAAATTCTTAACCTCTGGACCACCAGGAAAGTCCCAGAAATGTCAAGATGCATGATGAAGTATATAGGGATAACATTCAGTGGTGTCTGACATTTGCTTTAAAATACTTTAGAAAAGAGAGGCCAGTTTAAAAAAATAGGTGTGAAAATATTACTATTCAACAAAGTAGTATAAGTTTTAAGACTAAATGTATTTCTTTATTGTAAAAAATAAGTGCAGCAAGTGTGGCCAAATATTGATGATAATTAATGATTTGGAGCAGTAGATGTAGAGACGTTCATTTTATTATTTGACTTTTCTGTATATTTTCATAATAAATTTTTTTAAACACCTGCAACCTTCAAATGCAGAGAAAAATAATTATTTTCAGTTTCATGTACATCCTATCAGAACAGTTATGCAGGCATATATTTTAAAAACATAGTGAATGCATTTTCTATTATAATTAACATAGCCATCAAACATTCTTTACAACATTGTTTTTTAGCAACTACATGCTATGCATTGAATAGATGCATCAAAATTTAATGGAGGAGTGTTCAGGTTATTTTCAATTCCTTACAATCATAATCTTTCAATGAATATTCTTACATTGACTCTTGCACAGTCATAATTTTCCCAAGATAGAGGCCCAGAAAGGGATTTCTGGATGCAAAAATGTTTAAGCACCAGGGGGAGCTGGTCACCTATCCACTACCCAGAGCCTGTGTGTGTGTGTGTGTGTGTGTGTGTGTGTGTGTGTGTGTGTGTTGGAAAACAACCCTCGTCCTTGAACTTAGCAGCTGAGCCCATCTCATGTTTCATATTTCAGCTTTCTGCGATGAAAGTACAAAACAGCTGGGCACACAGCCCCATTGTTTAATGCCTGACACCCAGGAACACTTAACTGAGCCTGTAATCTTTGAAACCCTCTTACCAAGACAGACCACGATGGATTAAATAGAAGTTATGGAGAAGGCAATGGCACCCCACTCCAGTACCCTTGCCTGGAAAATCCCATGGATGGAGGAGCCTGGTAGGCTGCAGTCCATGGGGTCACTAGGAGTCGGACATGACTGAAGCGACTTAGCAGCAGCAGCAGCATAGATGTGTGCCAGTGATAACTGTGTCAATCTAGAGGTTCTGTGCAGTGAGAGGGTGGGCTGGGTGCTGGGCAGAGGGATGGGCGTGCACACCAGACCCTAGTCAAGGGAGAACTTGTTTCCTTATGACTCACTGGCAGGTTTTAGCCTACAGGTGATTCTTTCTGCTACATTGTTATTTTGTAGGCTGTCTTGTAGTTATTTTGACCCTTTGACTAGCTTTGAAAGCTGATCAGATTCTTACCAGATTGCAGGGAAGGAGACCAAGACATTTAACCATTGACTTGCCTCGGAGGTTGTCAAGATCCTAATGCGGGTGCTGCCCCACAGGATGTATCCCTGACAGACACACATCTCTTTGTCAGGAAGGGTCCTCTAGGGTTGACCTCCCAACATTTCAGCTGGTCACAAATGACAATGGACAGAAGCAGAATAACCAGAAGTGGAGGCAGCACACTCTCTCCTGGCCTCTCCCTGCCCTCCCCACCAAAAATGTGGACAATTGATGTTTCTCAATCACACAAATGCTATCACCTTCCAGTCCTGAACCCTTCAGTGTGAAAATAATGCCACAGGCCAGGTTATGTCATTTAGGTAAGAATGGTCCCACCTCAGGCTCACAGATGAGCATGGGACCCAGGTTGGTGCCCCTAACCCCAGTTCAAGGATGGCACATGACTAACACCAGCCCAGTGGGTGCCCCACCCAGGACTTACGGTGGGAGGGTAGAGAGGGAGCTGCTGCTTTTACAGGCTTGCTGACTTGGTTGTAGAGCATCGTATTGAAGAACCCGGGTGTTGGAGTTTGGACTTGAATCCTATCTTCATTATATTGGCCATGTGACCTTTCTGGAATTTTTTAATATCTCTAAGAATTGGCTTCCTTGGGGCTTCCCTGTGACTCAGATGGTAAAGAATCTGCCTGCAATGCAGGAGACCCAGGTTCAATCCCTGGGTCGGGAAGATTCCCTGGTAAAGGGAATGGCAACCCATGACAGTATTCTGGGTGTGTGATTTAGGCCATTCCAGGAGCAGAGTGATTCTAAAACTGGGCCACCCTTGTGTCAGGTATGACTCCGGGTGGGTTTGCCAAGTGACAAAAACTCACCTTTAGCTCTAATTCACAAGAACTGAGGGTGAAGAAGGTACTGGTCCCTTGGAGTAGAAGGAAATTTTACCTATAAAGGGGAAGATAGTATATACTTTAGGATTTACAGACCACATGGTCTCTGTTGTAACTGCTCAACCCTGCTATTGTAGCACAAAAGCAATATGGAAAATATGGAAAAGAAGAGCATGGCTGTGTTCCAATAAAACTTTATTTACAAAAACAGGTGGTCAGTGACTTGACCCATGGGCTATAGTTTGCTGACCCTTGGCTTTAGAGGAAAACCAGTGTATAAATAAATACTCAGAGAGAGAAGATTGAAAGAAGGTAACCAAAATACCTAAAAATCCTTTTATAAGTCCCTAACACTCCTGACTGGAGAAGGCAATGGTAACTCACTCCAGTACTCTTGCCTGGAAAATCCCATGGGCGGAGGAGCCTGGTGGGCTGCAGTCCATGGGGTCACTACGAGTCAGACACGACTGAGTGACTTCACTTTCACTTTTCACTTTCATGCATCGGAGAAGGAAATGGCAACCCACTCCAGTGTTCTTGCCTGGAGAATCCCAGGGATGGGGAAGCCTGGTGGGCTGCTGTCTATGGGGTCGCACAGAGTTGGACACAACTGAAGCGACTTAGCAGCAGCAGCAGCAGCAGCAACACTGTTCGACTAACAGGGATGTATTATTTTTTGGAGTTCCTTTTCAGGAATTTAGGTCATTATTTTAGATCCTTCCGATCTTATGGTTCAGAAGATCAAGAGGCACACCTCTCATTTAGTAAATATTTATTTAGGTTTCATTCCAATCCCAAGGAAAGGCAATGCCAAAGAATGTTCAAACTATCACACAATTGCACTCATCTCACACACTAGTAAAGTAATGCTCAAAATTCTCCAAGCCAGGCTTCAGCAATATGTGAACCATGAACTTCCTGATGTTCAAGCTGGTTTTAGAAAAGGCAGAGGAACCAGAGATCAAATTGCCAACATCCGCTGGATCATGGAAAAAGCAAGATAGTTCCAGAAAAACATCTATTTCTGCTTTATTGACTATACCAAAGCCTTTGACTGTGTGGATCATAATAAACTGTGGAAAATTCTGAAAGAGATGGGAATACCAGACCACCTGATCTGCCTCTTGAGAAATTTGTATGCAGGTCAGGAAGCAACAGTTAGAACTGGTCATGGAACAACAGACTGGTTCCAAATAGGAAAAGGAGTACGTAAAGGCTGTATATTGTCACCCTGCTTATTTAACTTATATGCAGAGTACATCAGGAGAAACACCAGGCTGGAAGAAGCACAAGCAGGAATCAAGTTTGCCAGGAGAAATATCAATAACCTCAGATATGTAGATGACATCACCCTTATGGCAGAAAGTGAAGAGGAGCTAAAAAGCCTCTTGATGAAAGTGAAAATGGAAAGTGAAAAAGTTGGCTTAAACTCAGCATTCAAAAAACAAAGATCATGGCATCTGGTCCCATCACTTCATGGGAAATAGATGGGGAAACAGTGGAAACAGTAGCTGACTTTATTTTGGGGGGCTCCAAAATCACTGCAGATGGTGATTGCAGCCATGAAATTAAAAGACGCTTACTCCTTGGAAGGAAAGTTATGAACAACCTAGATAGCATATTCAAAAGCAGAGACATTACTTTGTCAACAAAGGTCCATCTAGTCAGGCTATGGTTTTTCCAGTGGTCATGTATGGATGTGAGAGTTGGACTGTGAAGAAAGCTGAGCGCCGAAGAATTGATGCTTTTGAACTGTGGTGTTGGAGAAGACTCTTGAGAGTCCCTTGGACTGCAAGGAGATCCAACCAGTCCTTTCTGAAGGAGATCAGCCCTGGGATTTCTTTGGAGGGACTGATGCTAAAGCTGAAACTCCAGTACTTTGGCCACCTCATGCGAAGAGTTGACTCATTGGAAAAGACTCTGATGCTGGGAGGGATTGGGGGCAGGAGGAGAAGACGACGACAGAGGATGAGATGGCTGGATGGCATCACTGACTCGATGGACGTGAGTCTGAGTGACCTCCGGGAGTTGGTGATGGACAGGGAGGCCTGGCGTGCTGCAGTTCATGGGGTCGCAAAAGAGTCGAACATGACTGAGCGACTGAACTGAACTGAACTGAATGTGCCAGTGTTCTTTGCATTAGAAGCTTAACTTTATAATCTGTGCATTGTGTACAAATGCACAAAGACATATATATGAAGATCTTATGCATATCATTGTAATAAATAATTGGAAACAATCTCATTATCTATCAGTAGGAAAATGAATAATGGTTCAAACAATAGAATTTTGAGATCATTAAAAAGAAAACAGATCTTTATGTATTACATGCAAATGTAGCAAAGGAGGAATAAGACCAAAGGAAAGTTGTAAAATAAGTTATATCCCATTTCTATATGAACACATGAGAAAATGGTAAAAGCGGTTGCTTCTGGGAGGAGGATTAAAGATGGGAGATTTGGTTCTATGAAAAGAGTGAAAGTGGAAGTCGCTCAGTCGTGTCCGACTCTTTGCAATTCCACAGACTGTATATAGTCCATGGAATTCTTCAGTCCGGAATACTGGAGTAGTGGGTAGCTGTTCCCTCCTCCAGGGGATCTTCCCAACTCAGGAATCAGAACCCAGGTCTTCCGCATTGAAGGTGGATTCTCTACCAACTGAGCTACCAGGAAATTACAATTGGTTCTATATGCATTTTTAAAAATCTTGAAGAATAAAGACAACTCTATTTGTATTCGTAGTCTCATGAACACGGGATTGGATGGGAGCACTGCATTACTTATTTTCCTAAGTCACATAGTTCTGTAAGGTTTGATTTTTTTAATGGTTATGTACTGCATTCCTAACAGAAAAGACAATAATCTGTGGTTCACAAGAAGGAATTAGCTGTTCACACATAGACCAAAGTACATCATTGATGGAAGGTTAACCTACCCTGGCTAAAGAGCTTTCTCAGGCACTTCCCTTCCTATAGCTGAGAAGTCAAGTCTCCTAGCATCTTTAGCTTGACCCAATTGTCCCACTTTGATAGAGATTTAACTGAAGTTTCAGAAATTATAGACAAGAGTTATGCTAATAATATTCTCTAGAAACCTGCATCAGATTACGTGGGCTTCAGAATTTATTCAAATCCCTTGCAACTGGAGATGAGTTAATCACAAGACTTCGGGAGCTTTTACTGTTATTATTGTGGCCGAGTTGCTCAGCTTATGGGATCTTAGTTCCCTGACCAGGGATCGAATGCGGACCCTGGCAGTGAAAGTGCCTAGTGCTAGCCACTGGCTCATCAGGGAATTCCAAGAAGTGTTTATTATTAGAGAACACACACCTTTTTGTAATCAAACTCCAGCTATTTATATTAATATAAATTCTGTTTACTTAATAATAAAAGACTATAAAAACTTCCAAGCTAGTAAGCCAAAAAACGAAGATTGGGTTCTTGGATAACTTACTATGTGTGGCATAAGTAGAGAAAGGCAGGGAAATGGATGAGTATACTAGCCACGGTGGAAAACAGTATGAAGAGTTCTCAAAAAATAAACATACAACTACCATATGCATGATCCGGCAATTAATTTTCCCAAAGAAAACAAAAACATTAATTTGAAAAGATATATGCACCCTATGTTAATTTAACATTTTTAAAATAATAGCTAAGCTATGGAAGCAACCCAAGTGCCTATCTATTGATGAATAGATAAAGATGTGGTATACATATATTCATATTCTATAGAATATATATTAATGAATAAAGATGTGGTATATATATATATATGTATATAGGTATTAAAATATATAAGTATTACTCAGCCACAAAAAGGGATGAAATCTTGCCATTTGCAACAACATGGATGGACCTAGAGGGTATTATGCCAAGGGAAATACGCCAGACAGAAAAAGACATAGTGTATGATTCTGACACTGTGCAAAGATTGAAGGCAGGAGGGGAAGGGGACGACAGAGGATGAGATGGTTGGATGGCATCACTGACTCGGTGCACGAGTCTGAGCAAGCTCCAGGAGATGGTGGAGGACAAGAAAGCCTGGTAAGCTGCGGTCCATGGGGTCGCAAAGAGTCGGACACAACTGAGCCACTGAACAACAGCAACCACTTGTATGTGAAATCTCGGAAACAAATGAACAAACAGATACAGAAACAGATAAAACTAGACAGATACAGAGTCATAGAGAACAAACAGGCGGGTGCCAAGGGGAAGGGGTCGGGAGATGAGAGAAATACCTGAAGGACACAAAGGTGATGAACTTTCAGTTACAAAATAAATGAGTACAGATAGGAAATGTACAGTGCGGGGAATACACTATGTGGGGAATAGACAGTAATGTGGTAACACCTTTGTATGGTGACACATGACAACTAGATTTATCATGGCGATCATTTCAAAATGTATGGGAACATCTTACTAAGTTGTATACCAGGGACTAACATAGTGTTACAAGTCAATTATACTTCAAAACCAAACAAACTCATAGACAGAGATCAGATTTGTGGTTACCAAAGGCAGAGGTGTGGGGAGAAAGGATTGGATGAAGACAGTCCAAAAGTTACACACTTCCAGTTATAAGTAGTAGGGTTGTAATGTACTAGGGATGTAATGTCATTAACACAGCTACACATCACATAAAAGTTTAGAGAGTAAATTCAAAGAGTTCTCATCACAAGAAAAAATAATTTTTTTCCATTTCTTTAGTGTTTTTATTTATATGAGATGATGGGTGGTCACTAAACTTATTGTAGTAATCATTTCATAATGTATGAAAGTCAAATCATTATATTGTCATACCTTAAATTTATACAGTACTGTATGTCAATTATATTTCAATAAAACTGGAAGGCAAAACAAAGAATTTGAGTGGGTATAATCAGTACTTGGGGCAAAATACTCAAGACCTAATTGATGTAACTGTTGAACAGTACCTTCATGTGGATTCCCAAATAAATTATCAAATAAGATCTACAATGTCTTACATACACCCAGCCAGAGCCAGATGACTGCTGTATGTAAAAAAGAAGCTACTGTTTCACAACGAAGATGACCTTCGGTAAGGTCATCTCCAGTGTTAAACACAGTTTTAACACACTTTGGTTAAAAATTTTATGTAAGTAACAAAATAAAAAATAAACTGGAGTTGATGCAAAATTTAAAACTTTGTGCTAAATTCAAAAGACACTAGCAAGAGAGTGAAGACAACCATGGAATGGGAAAAATATTTGCAAATCAAATATCTGATGATACATCCATACAATGAAATCTTTTTCAGCAATAGTAAGAAAAGTAAGACAAATTGACAAGTAGCATTGACTTATATACACTATCATGTGTAAACCAGACAACTAGCAGGAAGCTGCTAGTTAACAGGGAGCCCAGCCTGGCACCCTGTGACGACCTAAAGGGTGGATTAGGGGAGAGGAGGAAGGCTCATGAGGGATGGGAGATACATGTGTGTATATATATATATGTAATTATCACTGATTGGTATTGATGTAGGCAGAGACCACCAAAATATTGCAAAGCAATCATCCTCCAACAAAAAAATAATAATAAGTGAGCTATCAGGCCACAAAAAGATATGAACACACCTTAAGAGCATATTGTTAAGTGAAAGACTGAAAAGCTTACATACTATATGACTAATTTTATAAAATTTTGGCAAAGGCAAAACAGTAGGTGTTTGTCATGGGTTCAGGAGTGGGGAGAGTTGAACAGGTGAAGTCCAGAGGATTTTTTAATTCAGTATAGCATAACAGTAAATACATGAAAGCCATGAAATTAAAAGACGCTTGCTCCTTGGAAGGAAAGTTATGACCAACCTAGATAGCATATTCAAAAGCAGAGACATTACTTTACCAACAAAGGTTCGCCTAGTCAAGGCTATGGTCTTTCCTGTGGTCATGTATGGATGTGAGAGCTGGACTGTGAAGAAGGCTAAGAGCCGAAGAATTGATGCTTTTGAACTGTGGTGTTGGAGAAGACTCTTGAGAGTCCCTTGGACTGCAAGAAGATCCAACCAGTCCATTTTGAAGGAGATCAATCCTGTAATTTCTTTAGAAGGAATGATGCTCAAGCTGAAACTCCAGTATTTTGGCCACCTCATGCGAAGAGTTGACTCATTGGAGAAGACTCTGATGCTGGGAGGGATTGAGGGCAGGAGGAGAAGGGGACGACAGAGGATGAGATGGCTGGATGGCATCACTGACTCGATGGATGCGAGTCTGAGTGACCTCCGGGAGCTGGTGATGGACAGGGAGGCCTGGCGTGCTGCAGTTCATGGGGTCGCAAAGAGTCGGACACGACTGAGCGACTGATCTGATCTGATGCATTTGTCAAAACATACTGAATTTCACAGCACAAAGAGTGACCTTTAATGTATGCAGGTCTTAAAATTGTTTGACTTTGTTGGGTCTTTGCTGCACTACGTGGGCTCTCCGTTGCAGTGCACAGGCTTTCTGTAGTTGCAGAACGTGGGCTTTTGTTGTGGCACATGCACTCTGGAGGCTTAGTGGTGGCATACAAGCTCTCTAGTTGCAGCATGTGGAATCATAGTTCCCTGACCAGGGATCAAACCCATGTCCCCTGCTTTGGAAGGTGGATTCTAAACCACTGTACCACCAGGGAAGAACCCAGAATTTATTTATTTTTGACTATGCAGTGCAGCTTGCAGGATCTTAGCTCCCCAACCAAGAAATGAACTCATGTCTTCAGCGTGAAAGTGAAGTCCTGAAAACCACTGGACAACCAGGGTATCCTGTATGGAGGTTTTTAAAAATCATTTAGGAGGTGGTGGTGGGGTGGCACCTAGGATAGAATGTAGAATGTTTGTAGAAGGCAAGCACATAATTTAACTGTATTACAAACATTTATAGTAGAATTGAACAACTAAGCAGAAAGTTGGCAGATGATGGGAGCAAGGTTTCTACCAAAGCAATACTACACTGATTCATTCATGCAAAACTATTAGAAATAACTTTTACACATGTGCCTTGACAGAGTTTATAATATGCAGCTTTTGTGTTTCACAAAATAACACTGTGATATTGTGATAGAATAAGAAAATGTATTTGGTTTTCATCCCTGGTTCCTGGCAGAGCTCCCTAAACCCTTGGAGTTTTCCAGTAGGAGTTAGTGGAGTATCTTTTTATTATGAGCCCTTTTCAATCACTCCTGAGTTTATGTTAATGATGGGGTTGCTTACCAGAGGGAACCAACAATATGGTAAAGAAGGTTGGACCCTTCCATCTCGCTCCTAGACCTCTGGGAAAGGGAGAAGGGCTGAGACAGTTCAGTCATCAATGGACAATGATTATGTCCATTGGGCTGTTCCTGAGTTGTATCTCTTGTAATAAGCCGCTAATCTAGTAGGTGTTCCTGAGTTCTATGAGTCATTCTAGCAAATTATTGAACTGAGGAGAACCACTTGGTCAGAACAAACGACAACCTGGAACTGTGATTAGTGTCTGAAGACCAGGCAGTCTTGTGGGGCCTGAGCCCTTAACCTGTGGAGTCTAACTCCAGGTAGTGTCAGAGTGTTTTTAGTAGAAGAAACAGGTTTTTTTTTAAGGCATTACACTGATTCATTCCTGCAACTAGTACTGTTAGAATCAACTTTTACATATGTAATACTAATATTACATTGTTCATTCTATAAAATACTTGACTCCTCAAAATTTTCTAAGTCATCAATCAAAAATAAAGAAACTCTGAGAACTGTTACAACCAAGCAGAGTCTATGCAGATATGACTAAATGTAATACGGTGTCCTGGAACAGGAAAATGTTAGAAAATAAGAAAACATATTGAATAAAGTATGGGAAAAAGATGAATAGACATTTCTCCCAAAACACAAACGGTCAGTAAGCACATGAAATGATGTTTAAAATAACATCATTAGGCAAATGCAAATCATACCCACTAGGACAGCTCTACTAAAATACAGCAAATGTTGGTCATTACATGGAAAAACTGAAGTCTTCAAATACTGTTGTATTGTAAAATGGTGCATACTTTTTGGAAGTTTGACAGATCTTCAAAAGATTAAACCATGTGAACCATTAATTATATGCCTAGATTTATGCAAAAGAACTTAAAAACATGCCCCCACAAGAATCTGTATGTTAATGTTCATAGAAGCATTATTCCAAATGGAAAAAATTCAAATGTTCACCAACTGATGGATGGGTAAACAAACATGGTATTTTATACAATGGAGTATTATTTTGCTATAAAAATGAAATATGGATACATGCTATGACGGGGATCAACTGGTAACATGCTAAATGAACATGTCACAGATGGCCACATACTATTTATTCCATTTTGTAGACAATGTCTGAAATAGGCAAATAGTTAGAAACTAGAGATTGCTCCAAAGGACAGGGAATGGAATAAGCAAATACTAACAGACTTACTATTTCTTTCCTGGGGTAATGAAAATGTTCTGGAATCAGTGGTGATGGTTGCAAATCTCTGTGAATACACTAAAAACCACTGAATGCACACCTTTTATTTGGCCATGTGGCTTGAGCAATCTGTTTCCAGTCCACAGACTGAAGCCAGGACCCCAACACTGTGGAGTCCTAACCACTGAACAGCCAGGGAATTCCCTGTACTTTTTTTTTAAAAAAGTAGATTTAAAGGTATATGAATTGTATTTCAATAAAGCTGTTATAAAAGGTTCTTTGTACTGATGATACATGCTTATTCTTTAGACAGATGCTCTACAACAGCCAGTAGCTTCAGTGAAATAACCTTAACAAGGTTTTATTCCCCTTCTACATGGTTCACTTCTCTCGTAGCTCAGCTGGTAAAGAATCCACATGTGACGCAGGACACCCTGGTTCGATTGCTAGGTCAGGAAGATTCCCTGGAGAAGGGACAGGCTACCCCCTTCAGTATTCTTGGGCCTCCCTGGTGGCTCAGCTGGTAAAAAACCTACTTGCAGTGTGGGAGACCTGGGTCCAGTCCCTGTGATGGGAAGATCCCCTGGTGAAGGGAACTTACCCATTCCAGTATTCTGGCCTGGAGAATTACGTGGACTGTATAGTCCATGGGGTCACAAAAAGAGTAGGACATGACTGTAGCAACTTTCGCATAGTTCACTACTACAATCCAAAACTCTGGATAGAACTGAAAGAAAGACTACACTGTGCAATGTTTTACAAACCTTTATTGGAAAGGCTACAAACTTTGTATTGCCACTGTAATTCTTTTGCTTAAAGTGTGGGGGAAACCTTGGATACAAAACTACTATGCTGCTGCGTCTTGCCCAGGCTGGTTGTCAAAGTTTTTGTACAATGGAGGTAGAGTGGATAGGGCAATAATTTAAACCTCACAGACCTTGATTAATGTCAGGACCTTTTTTTTTTTTTCAGGTTCTAGAAGACCTAGAAATAGACTACAAGTACTACAAATAGGCTCAGGGATGGCATAATACACTTAACATTTTTAATTTTCAGTTTTCTCCCATTTGTCTTTTACAAAGGTATCTACAACTCATCTATTTTTTCCCCTAAAATAAGTGTGTTCTAAAAATATCTACTCTGGGAATGAAAAGAAGATAATAGAAAATGAAAAAGCAGTACATCCTTTTCATAGTAGTTTTACCTGATTTTTCTCATACCAGCCTAAGAGTCTTACCTTTCTGTAAAACAAAAGTAATCAATGCTTCCCCCAGTCTCAAATATTCAACTTAATGGAGACAAGAGAATCTTTAACTTAACATTTAATGAAAACAGAGCATTTTAACAGGTTCTATGCAGACATGGTTCTAATATTGATTTGCTGTTACCTTATTTTTTTAAACAGAGTTGGGTGTGGAAATACAGAGGTCAGGTTAACTTGGCCCCAGTACTCAGGATCATGAGTTACATAACTTAGATGTCCTTGACTCTACAAAGCATTACTTGAAGCCAATAAAGCCCGTTTCTACCAATATATCAAACTTTCTCTTGTCTTTTGAAACTATAAAATGGGCATGAGCCTGAGGCATAAGCTTCGGGCCAATGGGTTTTTAAACACTGTTTGAGAACCAGAACGAGGATACATTCTCCAGTTTAAGGACAGATTTTACAGTACAAATTATGTCCTTGTTTAAGGAAAGATTTTATAGTTCAAAATATGTTCTTCTTTCTAAAAATGTGAGACAAAGAGTAATTTACACCAACTGCTTTTTATTATTCAGTTCCAGAAACCTTTCACAAGATGGTAAAAAAAAAAAACAAAAAAACCCAAAAAATCAGGTGGGGGGGGGGAGAAAGAAAGAAAAAAAAGAAACACCCCCTGACCCCGCCCAAAACTTTACAACCACAGCTCAGCTAATGATATTTTTTCCATTGTTCCCAGTCAGCTCCAAACCCATTGTGTGCAAAGCCCATTTTCCCATGCATCTAAATGATAGATACAGGCTATGAAATTCTTTATTCTATTTGTAGCAGCTTATGCAGGTGCAGCCAAACACAAAGCTTCAGGACAAACTGTACACAAACTTTACAATGTGGGAATTGAATTTAAAATATGAAACATAAAATCTACACAAAACTGATAAAAATCAAGCACAGATATCAGGACTGAAACTTATAACCCATGTGTGAAAGGGAGTCTTGTTTCCTTTCAAGTGCTTTATTCTGCTATAGAACAGTCAAAATGAAGATGTAAAGCTTTGTGGTTAGTTTAAATTATACACTCTGTAGATACTATACCAATTTTAAAAGTTACACATAGACCAACAGATGTCCATCAGTTCATCTGGGTTGACCAGACCCTCCAGCTGGATTGCAGAAAACAAACCAGGCCAATGTGGAAAGAAAATCCACCTGTGCAATTTGTCTGCAGAGTTTACTGATGGGCACATTGCACTCCTGGTCCATGATGGCTACTGCTTTCTTCATCAGAGCTATCATTATAGGCCTCACGCCTCTGGCCGCCTCCTGAGCCCCGAGTGCTATCAAATTCTTGAAGCTCTACTTCCTCGGTGTCTCCGATAATATTTGGAACCTCTGGTCTAGATGGCAGAAGATCTTCTAATTCCTTCATTACAATGAACAAAAATAAGATTAGCTTGAAGATTATTATCTACTACCAATTTCCCTTTTGATACAATCCAAGGTATATGTTTGACAGTTAAAATCTTTGCATTTTAAGCCAGAGATCACAAATGGATGACCCACAGACGAAATTGAGACATCTTTTGTGCAACCTATTTATTGATTAGAAAATAATAAACAGATTTAATCACTAACATTTAAACACTGGAAAACTTCACATTAGACATGTCTTCCTGCATGAATGACCAGGAGATGCTAAGCTGGGGTAAGAGATCTGCTCTCCAGAGTCCCAATCCTCCTACCCCCACCTCACACTGTCTGCTTATGTCTTCATATTCCCAACTTGGCCCCATAAACTTTCACATCAGCTATTTCCACTTTAAAAAACAATGAGGCCAGACCATCAATCACTCAAATTAATAAACCATGTGATCTAATCTTAGCACCCAAAACAAATGGAAAGTGACAAAGAAACAACTATTATTAAACTTTAAGTCATCTGTTGCCTAATACTTACAGAAAGTTTATCTGGGTTGATCCAGTTGTTTTCAGGAAACTGCACATCAAACTTTATGTAAAGATCACCTTTTTCAAAGGGATTACGATATTGTGGCATTCCTTCACCTCGAACTACACGAACACATCCTATTATTTGAGTAAATAAAGGGGAAGATAGTAAAAATTTTACCCAAGAAAGTGCTCAATAATAAATGTTTTTTGAGAGTCACCCACTGTAGATTACATACAATCTTAGATCAGAAAAAAAACAAGGTTTACCTGGTTCAATCACTTTGCCAGGGGGTATTTCACCACAATCTGACGTCCATCAAGGTGCTTAAATGTGAACTGAAATCCACAAAGAGCTTCAACAAGTCCTATCTTATATGTCATGTGCAAATCATTCCCATCTCTCTGGAACACCTACAAATGAAGCAAACAAGAAATAGCGAAACTACGGAAGCATGCTCTGTTGTGCTGTGTTACTTGAATCAATTTCAAAACCTTAATTCTACCATTTACTGCAAAAGTCAAATTGCAACCATCTCTAAGTTCCCTAAATTTATCAATATATATAAGGAAATCTAGCTATGCTATGCTATGCTACATCACTTCAGTCGTGTCTGACTCTGTGTGACCCCATAGACAGCAGCCCACCAGGCTCCCCTGTCCCTGGGATTCTCCAGGCAAGAACACTGGAGTGGGTTGCCATTTCCTTCTCCAATGCATGAAAGTGAAGAGAAAGTGAAGTCGCTCAGTCATGTCTGACTCTTAGCGACCCCATGGACTGCAGCCTACCAGGCTCCTCCGTCCGTGGGATTTTCCAGGCAATTCAGAAGTAATATGCTAGAAACTTCGATCACGAAAGAATTGGAATTGGGAATACAATGGCTCATAAGGCACAGCTGAAGCTTAAAAAACAGAACCAAGTATATTTTACAATTATGGCTCATTTCTGAACCATGAGGGAAAAGGTGTACAAGGATTCTGTAGAACAGGTTCACCTGGAATTTCCTCTAGACATGATTCTAAGAGGGGAAGGGGAAGGCCCAAGCTCAACTAAAACAGCTCAACCAGTAAAAGGGCTCAAACCCCACACTTCATTTAAGTATCAACAAGTTTTACCTAAAGTAAGATATAAAACTCGCTCAGGTGAATGTAAACCAAATGCCAAAGAAAGTTGGCTTCTTAATGCACTATAAGCCTATGGACTATGTAATGCAAAGGTTATTCAACAAGCATTTTAAAAAATGTTTCTAAGCATTCAACATGCAGGGAAAAATACATACAATTTCACACATGCCCAACTTACAACCTCTGCTTCTTAGAATTTTCAAATATCTATACTAACTTTTGAAATTTAACTTGAAATAAAATTAACTGCAGTGAACAGTCACCTAGATTTTTTTCTATAGCCGCTCTTCAAAAAATAAGGCTGGCTGGTTAATTCAGAGGAAAGGAAATCTGAAAGATAAGACTCTTTTCCTAAACTATCCTCCTAAACTTATCTACGAGTAAAGTTAATCTCAAACCATTATCTTGACAATTGGTCCTGGACCAGAAGCCTCAGCAGCACCAAGAAACTGGTTAGGAATGAACATTCTTAGGCACCATCCAATACCCACTACATCAGAAACTATGAAGGTGAGGCCCAGCAATCTGTCATTTTAATAAGCCCTCCAGGGGATTAGAACGTATACTGAAGCTTAAGAACCACTGAATTTATATTACCTACACTGAGTTTACTGAGGTCTTTCTTATAATCGGAGGAAAAATTAATTTAGGTAAGGTTTCCTTCATGCAGGACTTTTTAATGCTTTTGCAAATTTGTAAAATGGAAGTGTTTCTGAACATCTCATTATATTATTGTTCCAAGAACCATCCTTAACCAAGTTATCATTTTGTTAAAGCAATATTAGAAGGAGCAAGAAGACATACTATGTTCTTGGATAGAGGAACTCAAACTAACTAAAAAAAATGGTATTAGGGTTGATTCTTGTGGGGTAGGGCGCCAGTAGCAAGGGTGGTTAGATTAGACTATTAGATGCTAAAATTCAAACAGAAAATAAACAGGCAAGCATGGCCAGGAAATTTTGAAAAACAAGACTAATGAGGAGATTACCAAGAACCAGACAATAAAACACTTAAAAGCTGAAATAATTTCTGAAAAATAGACGAGAGACTAGTATCACCCAATGTTACCCACCACTGTGGTTCTTTGCTCTACAACTTCATTATGACAGCAAAATCACCGAAACACATACTATACTGAAAGATGATACACATGCATACATATTACTCTCAAAATTGCACTATTTTTTAATCAGAAGATTTACATTCTGTTTCAAGCTACAGAACCCACCCTGATCTCATGGCCTCACAATTCCTATAGGTGTTGAGAATTTTTAAAGAAAAAGCCCCAAGCAAAATACAAGCTTGTTCATGAACTAGTTCAAACTAGTCAATTTTTCTTAAGAGGGTTAATATTCTCAGAGGTATAAATTAAACAAGATGCTTAAATCTCATTTTGGGCTCAAATTTACTTTACCAGTCAATAAAACCAAGAAGGAAAAATCTTTGACCTCTTACTAGATGAACTTCCATTCTAGCCTTTATCATCGTCTATTTTCTACTTTAGACAACCAGTAGCATCTGCTATCACCCCACTCCAGTACTCTTGCCTGGAAAATCCCATGGACGGAGGAACCTGGTAGGCTGCAGTCCATGGGGTCGCAAAGAGTCGGACACGACTGAGCAACTTCACTTTCACTTTTCACCTTCATGCATTGGAGAAGGAAATGGCAACCACTCCAGTGTTCTTACCTAGAGAATCCCAGGGACTGGGGGAGCCTGGTGGGCTGCCGTCTATGGGGTTGCACAGAGTTGGACACTACTGACATGACTTAGCAGCAGCAGCATCTACTATTTGTTAGCAATTCCACGCAATTCCACTGTAGCCAGTAATTTTAGAGGTTGATTTAGTTCCAAATGCCTCCTGACAGTTCCCAGAAAGAGCAGGTTATTCTTTAGCTCATTTGATTCTACACTATCTTTCTGAGGGATGATTTTGTCTTTAAGTATGCAAAGCCAAGTCCAGGGAAACCATAACTAGTAGTACATGGGAGCCAGAACTTAAGTCTCTTGTCTCTAAGAACAGTGATTTCTATTTTGTAAAACCCAATATACTTACAGAATATTTCAACCCGTAAGATGGAATTCTACAAATTATTCCTTAAAAAAAAAAAAAAAACACAAATCTAGGGACCCTTGTCATTGGTAGGTTTGGCAATATTCACAAAACAACAAGATATATTGCAATTTATAGATTTTCATTTTCACAGATTTGCTGAGGCAATAAATTTGACTAGCATTCCTTGAGAAAGGCTAGTGTAGTAGTAAGCCAGTCTAGTGAAGGAATGAATCAAATTCCCAGATTCTGCATCTCAATATGGCTTTATTCTCTATTGGTTTCTTAGTAATTTTTAAAATTTATTTGTAGACATCACCATCATATGGGAAAAAATTTTATTGTGAACTAAAAAAGGTGGCTGACTTGTGATCTAGACTTCCAAAAGAACTCAAAATAGCAATGCGATCAAATACAAATCCAGGATTCTGTCAAATGCTTCTATATTCAAGAACTAGGTGGGCACCAAAGCTCCACGCACATTCTTCATGAATGAAAAGGTCTATAATATACTCCAGTGTACATGTAAAAAATACAGATGCAATGGTATAATCAAAATAACATACTCCAGGCCACACTGTTGGCTCAGTTCATTCTCCCATGTACATTAACACAGCAGTCCCTAAACTTCTGGGCACCAGTTTTGTGAATTCTTCCTGGACTGTGGAGTGGAGGTGGTGTAACAATGTTCAGGCAGTAATGCAAGCATGGGTCATGATAGAGAGCAGCATATAAAGCTTCACTCAAGGTTCAGGGGTTGAAGACCCTTCGTTAACAGATATAATACTGAGTCAGATAGAAATTTAAAAACAGGGAGTTCCCTGGCAGCCATTGGTTAGGACTCAGTACTTCCACTGCTGTGGGCACAGGTTCAACTCCTGGTCAAGGAACTAAGCTCCCACAAGCCACAGGACGCCCGTTCCCTCCCCTACTCACAAAAAGAGAACAAGAAATTTAAAATGCAATGTTTTTAAAACTGAAGAACTTTTTTTCAAGAAAAGCTCACATGGATACCCAGTATGTAAAACAAATCAACAGAGCAGTACTGAGGACTGACACTATCACCAACTCACCAACCACTGAAGGAGCTCACAGTGAAAACTAAGCTGCCTACATTATCTTCATAAACAAGGAAACGGGGGAACAGACACAGCAGGGATTACTTAAGGTTACAGTGCCACTCAACGGCAGAGCTGGGACCAAGGTCAGCTCCTACCGTGCTTCTGACAGCACCTGTCTTGCTGGTCTACTAAACAAGTCAGTTCTTATGAACTCAGCCAAACCACTTAACAACTTCATCTATATTCAGTGCTACTTCAGGGAACTCAAACTGATCTAACCTGTATCTTGGGCTTCCCTCATAGCTCAGTAGGTAAAGAATCTGCCGGCAATGCAGGTGATCTGGGTTGGATTCCTGGGTTGGGAAGATCCCCTAGAGAAGAAAACGGCAATCCACTCCAGTATTCTTGCCTGGAGAATCCCATGGACAGAAAGGCCTGGGAGGCTACAGTCCACGAGGTCCCAAGAGTCGGACACGACTTAGCAACGAAACCATCACCAACCTGTATCTTGCATACAAGACCCATTTCTGATCTTCTGAGGCAAAAATAAAACAAAAAGGAAATTACCTCATGCTCTTTTTCTTGTAGCAAAAGAACAATGTCTCCTGGTTCCACTCCTGGGGCCTGGTCTGCTTCCCCAGTAAATGTAATTCTCTGTCCATGTTTCATGCCTTTGTCTACGTGGACTTCAAGAATCTTGACTTCTTTAATCACTTTCTTCCCTTCACATTTTTTACAGCGGTCCTTTTCATTAATTACCTCTCCTGGAAAAAGAGGTCATTCAAACTTCCAGCAAGGGTACTATATTGCACTCTTAAGTAAGACAGGTCCTGATAACACCTTTATTCACTAAATACATTTCCTGTACTTCTTTAAACTGCTACCTGGACTTTTCATGAACATTCTTAGGAACAAAACTCATATCTTACTGCAGATTACCTAAAGGACCCAGCTACTCTATTCCAGAGTATAAAATATCTTAAATAATATTATCTTACCTCCTGACACTACTTCCTAAAGTTAAAACAAAGCCTGAGGATCAGCAAACAAAATGGGTGGTCAGACACTAGAACTTCTACAAATGCTTCATGTTTTGTCTTGGTTTCATTTAAATTTAACAATGGAGCAACAACCCAAATAAAAATTTAAACATCCTTTATGACTCCAACAGTTTTTTCTTGCAGGTATTCTGAAATATTTGATCAGTGGTATATAAAATAAAACTGAAGTCATACAATAGTATATCATGAAAAAAATACCATCAATTTCTAATGGCTGATTATTGGCATACTTTAATGCTTAGGTGACACATAAATGACTTTAGGAACACTGCTTCTGCAAGGTATGTTCTGCAAAGCACCAGTTCCTTAAAATGGTAATGGCACATGGGAAGATTTCAGTCAACTCCAATTTCTTGAGTGGGAAATGTCAGCAACTTTAATAAGGTAAAATGCAGTAAGACTCTTCAGGAGAGAAATATGATATGTGGCTTCTCAAAATTATCTTGTCCCTTTCAGAAGCAATTTGGAAAAGGGTGTTCTAGAACTGTCCAATATAGCAGCCATTAGCCACCTGAGGTTATTTAAGTTTAAAATAATTAAAAGCTCAGTTCCTCAGCCACACCCAGGGAGGTGGCTAGTGGCGACTACAGTAGACACTACATATACAGAACCTTTCCAGCACAGAAAAATCCTTTTGGACCCCACCGCTCTAGAACAGGGCTGGCAAACTAAGGCTCACAGGCCGAACTGGGCACGCCTCTGTTTGTGTAAATGCTGTTTATCCAGAAGACAGTCACGCCCACTTATTTACATATTGTCTGTGGCTATAAGAGTGCTAAAAGGGTAGAAGAGTAGCAGTTTCAAGAACCATTAACCTACAAAAACCTAAAATATCTACTTCTGTAAAATAAGCTTCAATTATAACAATCTATCCTCAAAAGCTAACTAAAGTTTACAGTAAAATCCTCTACTTATCAGAATGAGAACAATTTGCTGTCTCCCTTTTACCTTTTAATACATAAAGGATAAGTAAACAACAACAACAACAAAATACAAAAGGACAAAAAACTTTGCCCATCTTTTTGGAAAAAGACTAACATTCCACTCAACATAATATAAATTTACTGTTTATTGGTGTTCACTGGGCCTATGCAAAAGGAAATAATATTTTTGCATTTTTAAAAGTAACTCTCTACCTTTTACAATACGATGAATATAAAAACGCGTTGAAAAAGAAAAACTGTAAGCCTCTCCAATTTCTGCATTCCCCATCCATTCCAACAGAAAGGCAGAGCAACACTGGCATGCGTACCTTCTCCATTACAGTCAGAACACACAGACTGCATCTGCTGCACCATCCCTGGAGCCAGCTGTCTGATCATGATGCGCACACCTCGGCCCCGACAGGCACTACACTTCTGAACAGCTCCAGACTTCCCACCTTGGCTAAAGCAAGCAAAAGTATAAATTAGACTTTTCCCCCCTAGGTCATGAAAAATGGGAATTGTTGCTTTGTACCTTCATCTTCAACCCCGGAAGACTGGTATTTTAACCAACTTTCAGAGGTATCAGAAACTGTTCTGGGTTGGGTAGTCAGTTTGAAATAATGAATAATTTTTATTTGATATAGACTCAACATATGACTCAAACAACAGATGAAATTTATTTTATAACCAGGAAACACACTCACCCACTGCATGCACTACAGAGGACATTCTTGCTAAGCTGTAGTTTGGTTGTCTTGCCGTTATACAGGTCTTCTAAAGATACTCTGTGGAGAAAAGAATTAGATTCAAATTTTGCCAAGTTGTCTTAAATACAAGAAAGGACTAGCTGACACAGCTAATTTCACTATAACCTTTTAAACAAAGAATTCAAGAACATCTTACATTAAGTCAACTGAGTGAGATTTTATTTTATATTAGCTCGAATTGTTTATGGCTATAAATACAGGTGGTGCTTAAAGCCAGAATGTAAAGGATCAGGCCAATAATTGATTGTGCTGTATTTTCTGATAAAGCTGATAACTACACAAATTCAAAACATCACACCTTCTTCTAGCCTTAGACAAAACCTTCACCTAATCCAACCCTTTGAATGAAGCAAAATTATCCTTATTTTAGAGGATAAAACTGAGGCACAGAGAGGTTAAGTAACTTGCCCAAGCTCACACAGGCAGTCTAGCTCCGGAGTCCATGCTCTACTGTAAGCCTCTGTCTCCTTCAAGGACAATTCAGAAAGGCTACAAAGTTATATTACAATTTCTGGGAGACGCTCAGATTGGTTATCTCTTTAAAAAAAAAAAAATTGGCTTTATTACACTGTAACAGAGAATAGGTTTCCAAATAGAAAGCCTACAAGCTTTCAATGTCTGAAAAACCCAGAGAATTATAAGCAAAATTTGAGCAACTTTTACAAAAATTTCAAGGGGTCCATGACCCCCAAATGGTCCAGATAAAAAGCCTGTTAAAAATCCCAATTGATAAACCCCAACTTGCTTTTGTTCACACAACATATTTGAACTGCAGGACCATTCATTTTCAAATAAACCTCAAAAAAAAAAAATCTATTTATATCAAAGCCTCAAAAATATTCATTTACAACTTGGAAACAGCTTGCGTTTAACTTGGTTTTACCCTTCTCGTAGTGTTTTAAAATCTTTAGTAGTAAAGTGAAAGTGAAAGTGAAGTCGCTCAATTTACTTTAAAACAAAGGAACAAAAATATTTTTTAAAAAATTAAATAAAGGAACAAAAAAGTTAAAACTACCTGGCAAAGCACCTACATTATTTTGAAGCATCTGAAGCTAAATTTTTATACATTCTAAATAGTGTAAGAATAAAGGACTTAAGGTCAAAACATTACCAACACTTCTAAACTACAGCATATCTAGACCTTAAACCAAAGTCCTTGGTTCCATCAGCCTTTTATCCTCCTTCTCCTAAGAATCTTTAACCAGCCATTTACATGATAGGTAGGTCCTCTCTGCCTTACATATTAAATCACAATTAGTATGCAACACCACTACATAAGAGGTCAGCAAGAAAAATCATTATTTCAATAAACATGGCAAAGAAAGAAAAATCTGGGTAATGGTCTAGTGAAGCTGGCACTCTCCACCAGTGGGGCTAAACCGACAAATCCTCTAAAGACAATATAGTTGTATTATTTATCAGCCTCAAAACACTGACACCTCCCCAGGAACCCCCACCAATGAGAGACAAAGATGTATCAGCACTATTCATTGTAGGAAAAAAACTGGTAACATCCTATAGAAAAGGGAATGAATAAATAAATCATGGAATGCAGTATGATAAAGACATCCAAAATGAAACACTGTAATGAAAATTTTAACAAACCATGCTTTACGGTCCCCTTATCTACTCAAATGTATAAACTAGATAATACGAAACATTTTAAATACACACTTGAATTTCAGTGTCATGCATTTGCTAGTAAAACCATTATTGGTTCATGAAAAATTAACAGATAAAAGATTTCACAGAATGTGCAAAGTAAAATAGCTATTTTCGTCTTGGGTTAACAGTCTAAGATTAAGGTAAGATACCATTCATATGCTGACAGGTTAATGTCAGGCTTGAAGCCAGCAAGCTCCATGAAAATCAATTTAGGACAGCTCACACTGAGGATCAAGTAATACATGACTGTAACATGTCAACCAACCAGTCCGATGGTCACTCACTATGGAAGTTTTTAAATGAAAACACCCAGAAGGTTTAAGTACTTCAGAGAAAAAAATCTTAATTGAAATTTTAAAAATAAGAAGCCTCAGAAGCATATACCAAAACCACTTTCCCACTCTGTAAAAACACCAACCATCCTTTAAGATCTGTCACCAAATACCAACATCCAGGTTATTAAATTCAACTTAGTCAGCCAATGAGGACAGTATGGCAAATGGAAGTTTTTTTTCTGATTAAAGACAGAGTATTTTTTGATACTTTTCTTCTCCTGTACTGAATACTTCTACTTGGAAAGAAAGTGCTTAGTATTTTTAAAGAAAAAAAGAGATATTCACTTGAGCGGATGCATCATGTCTTCTCCTCTTCTTCTGCCATTTCGACTTCTGCTCTGATTACCCATGAAGCTAAATAATCCTCCACCAAAGATGTGAGAGAAAATGTCATCCATGCCACCACCTCCACCGCTACCTTCCCGAAGACCTTGTTCTCCATATCTGTCATACAGTTCACGCTTCTCAGGATTTGATAGTACTTCATATGCAAAACTTATTTCTTTGAACTATGAACAAAAGGGAAAAAGGAAAACAGTTGGATTTTCAAATAAAGGACTAGGGAAAGGCTATAGGAATCTAGAATTCATTTAATTCTAAGAAAAGTTACAGGTGGTCCTATTTACCAACTACCACTACCCAGAATGTTAGTATCCCTATTATAAAGTCCAAAATATTAACATAAAAATGTGGCTCTATGGGCATAAACGGACTTTCCTTACAATGTTCCCTTTTTTCCAAAAAGGGTAATTTAAATTTAAAACAAAAATCTCAGGGGGAAAAAAGTCTCAAATAACTTACTTTGTCACCAGCATTTGGATTCTTATCAGGATGGTATTCTTTGGCTAACTTTCTGTATGCCTTCAATAAAAGATTAACAACAAAAAAAAAAAAGGTTACATATAAAGACCAGTTTAAAAGACTTGTTGAGTACTAACTTTAACATCCAAATTTCTAAGAAGCGATACTTCCATTGGCACTGCTGGACATTTTCCATCTTAATACCATTTACTCACTAATAACAAAGTAAACAGTAGTTACATTAGAAAATACATTATACTAAAGACAGACGCAAACAATGAAACAAAACCACAGAGAAAAACAAAACTCTGAAACATCCCATATTTTTACTATTGTCAAACGTCTTTGATGGCCAGTAACCACACCAAGAAGACTCCAATAAACTCTAAAAAATTAAGCTAAGGTAAGAATCCAGGCTCATGATGGCTTCTCTAATTGTAGTATCAGGAAAAAGCCAAGACTATCTGCTATGTCATGTTTATTTTCATACAGTGAATTGACTGTGGTCTCAATTGGAGTGACTTCAGTCTTCGCGAAGCTGCATACATTTGGGTGACTGAGCTATAAACCACTTAAGCGTTCATTCACAGATGAATTATGTAATAGAGAGCAGCACTTCCGGTAAGGTAACAGGAAGTCCTTTTACTCTGAACTGCACCCGTCCCACGGCCTAAGAAGCATTCTCATTTTTCTAAGCTTACAAATCCGGATACTCTAAACCCCGTGAAGATGCTGTGGGACTTAAATGTCTCAAATGCTTTGAAATCCTGCGAGGAAAGAGTCGCAGCACTGCAAAGAGCGATAATGAGGCCTTCTGTTTATTTTTAGTCAGTGTACACTCAGGTGTTTGGCTGGGACCCATGGCTTCTTCCTAAAGCGGGTAGAGAACATCTGGGTTACCTGCCTACAGAACAATGCACCCAAACACAGACCCACGCCACCTCCGGGTCGACAGGCGAGGGAGGAAGCCGGGAGAAGCTCCGCAGCCGCGGCTCCCAGGAAACATCCCTAAGCTTCCCCAAGCAGCCAGCGGGGGCGGCCTCGACCCCTCCACCAGGCCCCAGATCAGTCCCTATGCGGCTCCGGCGCCGACGTCCGCGGCGTGGTCAACTCCTCTCCTGGGGCTGGGATGCGCTGGGCGCCTTGGTCCAACCTGTTTTTCCAGGGTGGTGACCTCCGCACGAGCAAAGCCGGGCAGGCAGCTGCCTCCCGGGAGCGCCCGGCCTCCGGAGCCCGCCGGGGGAGGGAGGAAGGAAGCGTTTTCGTAGTGTTTGCGCAGAGGTGGATTTTATTTGCTGCATCTGCGGGCGGGCGGGCAGGGACGGCGGCCCAAGGTCAGCCGAGGCCGGAGTGCGCGGCACGACGCGGGCCGGTCTCGCCGCCGGCCCCCAGCCTGGGCCGGCCGTCGCCGGCTCGCGGGCTGCCCCGCAGCGCGGCCTGGCCGTCCCAGTCGCGCAGGCCCGCGCCCCTCACACCTTGCCCAGCCGGCCCGCGCCCCAATACCTTCTTCAGCTCGTTCTCGCTGGCGCCAGGAGGGACGCCCAGGATGTCGTACAGTTTCGTGTCGGCCACGTTCGCCATGGCGGCCGGCCGGGCAGCGCTCAGGAAAGAAGGCGGAGAAGGAGGAGGAGCGGCGCCGGGCCCTAAGCAGCGGCAGAGGTGGCGGCAGCGCAGGCGGAGACAGTGAGGAAGCGGAGGTGGGCCTAAACTTTGACCTGACGCACGGCGCTCCGTGACGTCGCTGCGCAGAGCCCGCCGCGAGCGCAGGGGACCGTTGGGGTCGTGGGTGGTGAGGCAGCATGCTGGGTACTCTTCTAGATTGAGGCTATGGACCACCACATGAGGTCCGGAGTAGAAACCCAGAGAACTAACTCTTCATGGGACTCTCAGGGACATTAGCTCTCTCCAGAGGCGTTTATTGGGGGTACTGAAAGGATGAAGAAGCCGATGTGGCCCACGCCCGCCCCTTCGGTCCACTTCCAGTCCCGGGCTCGCGGAGGTCGTCCTCACAGTTAAAAGATGCCGCCCGCGGACCCTTTGTGTCTGGTTCCCTCCGGGCTTAAGATGAAAAACATCTTGTAGGACTTGAATGGTGTTTTCTATTAGGGCATTTCAAGCATTCACCAAAAGTAGTGTATTAAACTGTTCAACGGTTAGCTGCATTTTGCCAATTTTGTTTAATGTATTTCCCCATACCCCCTACTTACAGTGTCTTAAGGGACATCATTCGTTTATAAATACTCTGTGTGTGTGTATACATATAATTTTTTAAGGCATGATCACATCCCCACATGTAATGAAATGAATTCATCTAATTCCTAATCTGCATTTGAGCCTAGTGGCTCAGTCATGTCGGACTCTGCGACCCTAGGGACTGGAGCCTGCCAGGCTCCTCTGTCTATGGGATTCTCCAGGCAAGAATACTGGAATGGGCAGCCACTCCCTTTTTCCTTGGGATCTTCCCTACCCAGGGATGGAACCTGGGTTTACTGCATTGCAGGCAAATTTTTTAGGGACTGTTGTTTAGACTTTCACCATTGTCCCATGTCTTTTCACAATTGGGTCGTAGCATATAGATCAGCAAGTTCCACCCCTTGCATCTGGATCAAGTGCCTAAGTCTCTTACTTGGTATATAATAACTTTAAAATTAGTCAGAGATCTAGATGGTATCAGCAGCCTAGTTGCTGCTAGGCTAGTAGCGCATAGTCATCTGATGACTGTTGCCCATGATTTAGGTTCAGAAAATGTTTGCCATGCACCTAGCCACGGACTTAGCTTGTGGCTCAGCTGGTAAAGAATCGGCCTGCAATGCAGGAGACCAGGGTTCAATCCCTGAGTTGGGAAGATCTCCTGAAGAAGAAGGAAAGGCTACCCACTCCAGTATTCTGGTCTGGAGAATTACATAGACTGTATAGTCCATGGGGTCCCAAAGAGTCCGACACGACTGAGCGACTTTCTCTGTTTACCACGTGCTAAGATGTATGGTCTCCTGTTCTGGTGGAGGGGAGTGTTACAGAAGAATAAGTCATAATGCCTAGCTTTTAAACTCACTAAAGATTTATGGAGATAGAAAAAACATCTTCCTATCGTTTGGAACCTGAACTACTATGGAACCTGAACTACTATAGTAATAAAGACTCCAGCATAGGCTGGATAACCAACCACTTAGGATAACCACTTCTCCTTGGCATTCCTCCAGACCTGGTTTGGAGGGCTTTGAGTGCCAAGCCAAGGAGTTGAAATTTATCCTGAAAACCCTGGGGAGTAATTGAAGTCATGATTCTCTTTTCACCTAACTCTTCTGTTTTTCTCAAATCTTGACCAAAATGCTGCTCTTTGAGGGAAGTCTTTCTTGACTCCATAACCAGTTGAACATTGCTTTCTTATTTGAATTCCCACTACCCTTGGCTTGTGGAACTTGAATGGTATTTTGCTGTGAGTCTGAGCCCCATTAGTAGGTTCCTTAGGGGAAATTCACTCTTCTGTTTTTGAATGCAGATGGTCTAGTTTTGAGTGCAGTAAAGGCCCCGATAATTTCAATTCCTCCACTTCCTTTTCACATTTTGAGTGGTTCATAAGTGGCAATATAAAGTTGTGGCGGAGTTAAAACACGTAGGCTGGTAGCCTGGCTCTGCCATTTATTAACAACATGACCTTGAGCAAGTTACTTAACTTTTCTGAAACTGTTGCCTCACATGTAAAATGGGGTTTAATAGTTTTTATATCATTGGCTTGTTCTGATGATTAAAAGAGTTGATATACAGTACTGAAAACAGGAGCTAAAACCAAGTAAGTATTAGCAACTTTTTTTGCCCATTTGCCTATAAACTGTCACCACATCTCTATTCATTGTCTTTATCTAAATTCTTGGCTTTCCAAGTGCGATTTCCCAACTTCCTTCATTGCCTATGTGAAATAGTCCTCAGTCCTTCTTGGTGATCTCGGTTATCCAGTTCTCCCTGCTTGCTGATTACCAGATTCTCTCCTTCCTCCATCCATTCCTATTCCACATGAGATTATGAACTAAAAACTTTGTCTGAATTGCAACTTTTGTATAGTTCATTATTTTATTTTCATCTTATTTTCTTTCTGTCCATAAAGAGTCAAACTTCTATTTGTTCCAGTTTTACTTAACTTTTTTTTTTGCAAATGTTTTCCCTTGGTTAGATTTTAGCTTCTGTTTTCTAGTGAAGAATAGCTGGGTAAGTCCCACCACCACCACCACTCCCACCCAGGTCAGATTTACTTTACTACCTGACTTAAATCAGTTGTCACAGCTCATATTTTTATTTTCATTTACTTATAATAGTTCCTCCATTTCGGAGCATTAATTGTAGTCAGTTGTTATTTGCTAATGCTGTAGGTCAACAAGTTATTTCAGAAGAGTTCTGTGTGCTTCAGCTGACACATGCTCTCCTCCTTGTCATCACATACTGAGTCAAACCTGGGTCGGGGTGAGCACTGTAACATTTTCAGCCACTGACTTTGTATTTTTAAGATAGCTCATTTATTTTAGCTCCATATTTAGCTAATGCCGTGAAGGGAACAAGATCTTTATCTCATTTCATGTTTCAGGCATCATAAAATGCTGAGTCACAGTGCATCTGAGGGCTGCTCTCACTAGGCAAGTGATTTAAAGTTTGAAGTTGGAGTCATTTCAGATTTCTGCCAGGTTTATATTGCTGTTCAATTTCTTTTTCTTTTTTAAATTTACTGTGCTTGTGTAATTTTGTGGGATTGGGAGTAGGGTGGAGGTGGATAAGGACCAGGGAGAGACTGTATGAACCAGAAAGGCCATTCATATTGTTCACAACTGAATACAGTACCATAAGATCCATGCTTTTAAATAGCCCTAAATACATGGTTCAGGCAGTTCAGACAGTAGTTTTGCTTTCTGCCTTTTATCTAACTAGTTGTGTGTGTGTGTGTGTGTGTGTGTGTGTGTATGCATGTGTGTATGTGCACTTGAATGTTTATTCTGCTATTGTGTGGAATGTTCTGTAAATGTAACTAGTTTTGAATGTACAGAGCAGATAACACCAGTTAAAATATTTTTCAGGGTATACAGAAGACATACCCTTGTCATGAGGATGTTATTACACTTAGAATTGATGATTTTTGGTACTCTGAGAAAAAAATTGTGGAGTTTGGATCGCTGGATAATCTGCATTCCTTGCAGTTCCTAAACTAGATTGTTTAGTAATGGTACAGCGTGGTTATATAGGATATATATGTGTATGTGTGTGTATATATTGTACATACACAATACCGTGTTTCTATGAACTGCTTTACAGTCTCATTTTTGTGCATGTTCTTAGTTGCTTCCATAGGATACATTTCTAGGATACTGTTAATATTTTCATTTTGTCAATTTGCATGTGAAGAGCACATGCTTTTGTTCTGGCATGTAATCTTAAAATATTCTAAAGTTGTGGGTTTGCTTAATAAAATTTCCATACCTTAAGTGTTAGAACAATTGTTAATAAACAACTGACAATATAGATTAGGAAAATCATCCAAAATCTATACTGACATTTAAGTATCAGATATACCTATATATAAATATATATGTGTGTGTGTACAAATATACACACATATATATATACATTTATATGCATACACATATACATATGGTGTACATCATTGTAGAGCTCCACAGCTAACCTGTTAAACCCTGTCACATCAAACCTTTCTTGTCAATTAGCACATTTAACTTTTCAGTTTGCTTATATCATTGCAGTGGTATAGTAAGCAGAAAAACTGGAAAGTTTAACCCTTTGTTTAGGGACGAATAATGGGGAAAATATGTCTATATATTTATCCACTCATTCAACAAATATGTATTATGGACCCATTATGTGTTGGGCATTCTTCAGGGTAAGGGATACAATCATAAACAAAACAAAATCCTTTCCTTTACAGAACTTACATTCTAGTGGTGAAGACAGGAGGTACACTAACAAGTAAATACATGGTGTAACAGATGAAAAAGAAGAAAGATAAGGAAGTATTGGGCTTGGACAGTATTTTTATGTACAATATTTGGGGAAGACTTCATTGATAAGGTGACATTTGAACTTTAAAGGAAGCGATGGAGTTAGCCACAGGAATATTTGAGAAAACTTTCCAGGCAGTGGGCAAGCGAAGGCCCTAAGGCAGAACATGCCTGCTTTATTAGAGGATGGAGGCCCGTATGGCTGGGTGACAGCAAGTGAAGGAGATAGTACAGGGAGCTGAAGTCATAGATGTTGTGAAAGATCCGTTGTAAAGACTTCAGCTTTTACTCTGAGTGTGATGGGAAGCCTTTAACAAAATGACCAGAAGAGAAACATAAACTAAGTGACGTTTTAAATGGGTCTGTGGGACCTCCCTGGCGGTCCAGTGGCTAAGACTATGAGCTTTCAATGCAGGGGGCCTGGCTTCTGGTCAAGAAACTAGATCCCACATGCTGAAAGAAAGATCAAAGATCCTGCATGCTGCAACTAAAACCCAGTGCAGCCAAATAAATAAATATTAAACATAATAAATGCATCCAGTAACTGTGTTGAGAATCTATTGTAATAAAACCCAAGAGATCGATGACTTGGGCCCAGGTTGAAAAGGTGGAAGTTGCTGAGGAATGGTTAGATTCTGGATATATTTTGAATTTGGAACCGATAGAGTTAAATCTGGGGTGGAAATGGTAAAAATAAGAGTTCGTGTTAAATTAGAGAGGCTTATTAGACATTCAAGGAGCAATGGTGAGTAAGCAGTGGGTTTATAAGAATGGAGTTGGACTCTGGGAGAGGGAGAGGGTGGGATGATTTGGGAGAATGGCATTGAAATAAGTATAATATCATATATGAAACGAGTCGCCAGTCCAGGTTCGATGCCTGATACCAGATGCCTGGGGCTGGTGCACTGGGACGACCCAGAGGGATGGTATGGGGAGGGAGGAGGGAGGAGGGCTCAGGATGGGGAACACATGTATACCTGTGGCAGATTCATTTTGATACATGGCAAAACCAATACAATATTGTAAAGTTAAATAAAATAAAAATGAAATTAAAAAAAAAAAAAAGAATGGAGTTGGAAGGGCTGCAGTTTAGGCTGCAGTTTAGATGTAAATTGAGTACTCCCTCAACACATAACTTAAGACTTGGTAATCTCACCTATGATAGTTTACTCAGTAACTACACATTTGAACCCCTGGAGGAACTTTTTAAAATTCCAGTGTCCTCCCAGAGGTCCTGACTGAACTGATCATAAATAGAGGAAGGCATTATATTTTTTAAAATAGTCTATTTTTGAATAGTTAGATTGATTCTGTTTTTGAATACTTAGATTGATTCTATTTTTGAATACTTAGATTGTTATAGTTTTTTTTTAACATAGTAAATGTTTTTTTTTAAACATTGTAAACAATGCCTTATAGTCTACTTTTTGTGCATATTCTTAGTTGCTTTTCATATGATACATTTCTAGAATATTGTTCATATTTTCATTTTGTCAATTTACTCCTGAAGAACACATGCTTTTGTTCTGGCATATAATCTTAAAATATTCTGGGCTCCCCTTGTGGCTCAGCTGGTAAAGAATCTGCCTACAATGTGGGAGAGCAGGGTTAGATCCCTGGGTTGGGAAGATCCCCTGGAGAAGGGAAAGGCTACCCACTCCAGTGTTCTGACGTGGAGAATTCCATGGGCTGTATAATCCATGGGGTTGCAAAGAGTCAGACATGACTGGGCAACTTTCACTTTCACTTCACTGCTGAGATGGGAAAAGGACATGGAATGATTGGCTAATACTCAGCAGGAGGGCAGAAAAATTGGCAAAGGGCTTGGCAATAGCCTTTAAAATAGTGTAAAAGTGTGTGGTGTTTTTTTTGTTGTTGTTCTTGAAGTGTGTGTGTTTTTAAAAATAAAATTTCCATACCTTAGTTCATTCATTTCAGTCATTCAGTCATGTCTGACTCTTTGTGACCCCATGAATCACAGCACGCCAGGCCTCCCTGTCCATCACCAACTCCCGGAGTTCACTCAGACTCACGTCCATCGAGTCAGTGATACCATCCAGCCATCTCATCCTCTGTCGTCGTCTTCTCCTCCTGCCCCCAATCCCTCCCAGCATCAGAGTCTTTTCCAATGAGTCAACTCTTCGCATGAGGTGGCCAAAGTACTGGAGTTTCAGCTTTAGCATCAGTCCTTCCAAAGAAATCCCAGGGCTGATCTCCTTCAGAATGGACTGGTTGGATCTCCTTGCAGTCCAAGGGACTCTCAAGAGTCTTCTCCAACACCACAGTTCAAAAGCATCAATTTGTTATTAAACAACTGATAATATAAATTAGGAAAATCACCCAAAATCTGTAGTGACATTGAAGTGTCAAATCTTTTTCCTAGACATAGTGCTTAAAGGTCTTAACATTAATTAGAAGAAATTGTTGCTAAGAATTTCTTCTGATTAAACAATGTAAATGAACAGAATCCAGAAAGTTCATTCAATTCTGACTTGGTCATTAAGGTAGTCACAATCTGGAAGTCAGCTTAATTTTCTTATCAGATACCTTTTTTCTCAATACATTTCATCAGGTTAAAACAAATCACAGTATCAGAGACACACAGTATAAAATGTTGGTACACAAGGATCAGGGATTCCCTGTTAAGTATGGAATTAGGAAGCTCAATTGCAGGAATTCAGGCAGTATGGACTAGGATGCCAACAGTAAAAATGGAGAGGCGTGAATGAATTTGGCATTAGTTCAGTTCAGTCGCTCAGTCGTGTCCGACTCTTTGCGACCCCATGAATCGCAGCACGCCAGGCCTCCCTGTCCATCACCAACTCCCAGAGTTTACTCAAACTCATGTCCATTGAGTCAGTGATGCCATCCAACCATCTCATCCTCTGTCGTCCCCTTCTCCTCCCGCCTTTAATCTTCTCCCTCCAGTCCGTGGGGTCGCTAAGAGTCGGACACGACTGAGCGACTTCACTTTGACTTTTCACTTTCATGCATTGGAGAAGGAAATGGCAACCCACTCCAGTGTTCTTGCCTGGAGAATCCCAGGGACAGGGGAGCCTGGTGAGCTTCGGTCTATGGGGTCGCACAGAGTCGGACACGACTGAAGCGACTTAGCAGCAGCAGCAGCGTTTTAGAAATAAAGCCTGCAGGTAATATGGATGAATCTCATTGTATTTCCAGGTATTTCTCCCTCCCACATTCCTGAAAACATAAAGCCTTTAGTTTTTAATCACCAGATAACATCATTTACTACCTGATACTGCATTGTCAGTTTATTGACCCTTATTATTCCTCTTATTTCTCTTGTAGCTCTTGGTTTACTCTCCAGCTTCACTTCTGCCTTAATTTTTAGCTTGAAACATATGTAAATGATTCTTCTAATACCCTGGCCACTTCCTTGAACTCACATTCAATGGTCTTGTCCTCCATTGCCATGGAGCTACTTACTCTGGTGGTTTTATAACTTTGTCATTGCCAAACTCTTATTAATCTCATTCACTGATTACCACTTATCTTTCCACTCCCTCTCATACTCTGAACCCAACAGTCTTTCAACCACACCAGGACTGGGTTTAGCAAAGTGGAGACCATTATGAGAATGGAACAAGGACTTTTAAAGTGTGTAGTGGAGAGATGATAATGTTTGATTGTGGATGTCAGAATGTAGTACTATCAATAGGTTATGGGGTCCTAGTCCTATAGGGGGATGGATTTAATATAGTAATAGATGTTTTAAAGATGAGAAAAATTGAAATGATTTCATATTTTTATTTAGGCACTAAAGTGGTGGTAAAATCATTTACAGAGATAAAAAAGGCTAAGGAAGGAGCAGATTTGGTGGTGGTTTGAATCAAGACTATTAAATATTTTGGCAGAGTTAAATTTGAAATTCCAGTATCTAACTAGAAATGTAGACTAAGGAATCAAATTTAATTAATCACTTAGAGCTCAAGGAAGAGGTCAAGGCTGGGATAGACATTTTGCAACAGTTATCCTAGGTGGCTTTCAAAGTCTGGGGAGTGGTTGAAGTCACCTTCTAGGCCCAGGGAAAGGAGGAAAAACAGCCACAGTTTAAGAGGGCTGCACTTTCAATCTGAATAAGAAGGCAAAGTTCACAGGAGTTGAGGCTATGGGAATTTTGATGGGCAGTGAATACCAGAGGGCAGAGAGGAAGAATTTCAGACTTAATTATTTTAGACCCAATCGACAGGAATTTAAATTTTTACTACTTCAAATTTTTTCCAGTTCAAATCTGGTGTGATCTGGCTATAAAAACTCTTGAATGGTTTATTGTTGTTGTTGTTCGGTCACTCAGTCATGTCCAACTCTGCAATCCCATGCATGGATTGCAGCACACCAGGCTTCCCTGTCCTTCACCATCTCCTGGAGTTTGTTCAAACTCAGGTCCATCGAGTTGGTGATGCCATTCAACCACCTCATCCTCTGTCATCCCCTTCTCCTCCTGCCTTCAATCTTTCCCAGCATCAGGGTCTTTTCCAATGAGTCAGCTCTTCACATCAGGTAGCCAAAGTATTGGAGTTTCAGCTTCAGCATCAGTCCTTCCAATGAATATTCAGGACTAGTTTCCTTTAGGATGGGCTGGTTGGATCTCCTTGCAGTCCAAGGGACTCTCAAGAGACTTCTCCAACACCACAGTTCAAAAGCATCAATTCTTTAACTCTCAATATTCTTTATGGTCCAGCTCTCACATCCATACATGACTACTGGAAAAACCATAGCTTTGGTTTTTCCAGAATGGAAAATGGTTTTCCAGGATGGTTTATTACAGAACTTTAATTATATTAAAAGATATTGGCTATTTTTCCAATTCTAGCATAATCAAGAGTCCTAACACTTTCTCTCTAAATATCTGAGTCTGAAGGATTTATCAGTTTCTTAAAGGAAAAAGAAAGAAAGAAAAAGAACTTGATTCAGCCTACCTTAGAGTAGGCTGAATGAGTAGACTTAAATGATTATAATCCTTTAGTCATTTCATTAAATGATTTTCAAATCACCTATTCTTCAGTTTTATCTATCTCAACTTGAATGTTTCTTATACCTATGAATTTATGAATGTAGACATCTTGCTGACAATAAAGTTATTTTAAAATTTATTTTAATTAATATATTTATGTCATTCAAAATTATACAAAGAGAAATCTTGCTTCCATCCCTGTCCTCTTCACCCCTGTTTACCTCATAACAATTGCCTGTATTTCTTGTCTTTCCTTCATTTTTTTATACAAGTCAAGCAATTTAAATTTATATTCTTATCTCCACTTCTTTTTAACATAAAAGTAGAATACTATAAATATTTGCTCTGCTCTGCACTGTATTTGAACTAAAATCCTCAAAATCCTTCCACATCAGTACATAGAGATTTTCCTCATTCTTTTTTTTTTCACAATAGTAAAAGATGTTTATCAGTTTTCACAATCAATAGCTAGACAAAAAATAAAAGATAATTACAACTGCAAGCCATAATGGGAACATGATTAACTTAACAATATAAAATAATTACATACTATTTGGCAGGGGGTGCCAAGCAGAGTGATGTGGTAAGTGGAAGTGCATACATGCGCTTCATCCACCCAGCCAATGTCTTTTTCAGTTGGTGCATTTAATCCATTTACATTTAAGATAGTTATCAATGTGTATGGGCTTCCCTCATAGCTCAGTTGGTAAAGAATCTGCCTGCAATGCAGGGGACCTGGGTTTGATTCCTGAGTTGGTAAGATCCCCTGGAGAAGGTAATGGCCATCCACTGCAATATTCTTGCCTGGAAAATCCCATGGACAGAGCAGTCTGGTGGGCTACAGTCCATGGGTTCGAAAGAGTTGGACACGACTTAGCGACTAAACCACCACCGCCATCAGTATGTATGACCCTATTACTGTTTTCTTAATTGTTTTGGGTTTATTTTCTGTAGGGCTTTTCCTTTCCTTGTGTTTCCTTCCTAGTGAAGTACCTTTAGCATTTGTTGTAAAGCTGGTTTGGTGGTGCTGAATTCTTTTAACTTGTGCTTGTCTGGAAAGATTTTGATTTCTCTAACAAATCTGAAGGAGAGTCTTGCTGGGTAAAGTATTCTTGGTTGTAAGTTCTTCCCTTTCATCACTTTAAATATATCATGCCATTCCCTTCTGGCTTGTAGAGTTTCTATTGAGAAATCAGCTGGTAGCCTAATGGGAGTTCCTTTGTATGTTATTTGTCATTTTCCCCTTGTTGCTTTTAATATTTTATCTTTGTCTTTAATTTTTGTCAGTTTGATTACTATATGTCTCAGTGTGTTCCTCCTTGGGTTTATCCTTCCTGGGACTCTGTGCTTCCTGGACTTCATTGACTATTTCCTTTCACATATTCAGGAAGTTTTCAGCTATTATCTCTTCAAATATTTTCCTAGAAAACAAAAATATTTCTCAGGACCTTTCTCTTTCTCTTCTCCTTCTGGGACCCCTCTAATGCGAATGTTTGTGCATTTGATGTTGTCCCAGGGCAACCCACTCCAGTACTCTTGCCTGGAAAATCCCATAGATAGAGGAGCCTGGTGGGCTGCAGTCCATGGGGTCGCTAAGTGTCGGACACGACTGAGCGACTTCACTTTACTTTTCACTTTCATGCATTGGAGAAGGAAATGGCAACCCACTCCAGTATTCTTGCCTGGAGAATCCCAGGGATGGGGGAGCCTGGTGGGCTGCTGTCTATGGGGTCGCACAGAGTCGGACACGACTGAAGTGACTTAGCAGCAGCAGCAGAGGTCTCTTAGGCTGTCTTCAATTCTTTTCATTCTTTTTTCTATATTCTGTTCTCTGGCAGTGATTCCACCATTCTGATGGGAGGGACTGGTGGTAGGAAAAACTGGGTCTTGCTCTGGTAGGCAGGGCCTACCAGATTAAAGTAAAGCTTTAATCCAATTATCTGGTGATAGATGGGGTGGCACTCCCTCCCTGGTAGTTGTCACCTGAGATGACCCAGTGCTGGGGCCTAGGGCTGTGTGGTAGGGTTAATGGTGAACTCCAAGGGGATTTATGCCAAGAGGGGCCTGCCAGTGCCCCCATCCCTGTGGTGAGCCCCTGCCAACCCAGGCCCTGCAGCACTAGCAGGGAGTTTTGGTTCAGTCTCCTGTGGTCACTGCTCCTCTCCTCTGGGTCTAGGAGCACGCAAAATTTTGTTTGTGCCCTCTAAGACTGAGCCCTCTGTTTCACTCAGTCCTCCAGAAGGCCTATAATCAAATCCCACTGGCCCTGCAGGCCAGATTCCCTGGGATTACCAGTCCCTTTGTCAGATCCCCAGACTGGGAAGCCTGACAAGGGGTTCAGAACCTTCACAATAGTGCGAGAACTTCTTTGGTATTATTATTCTCCAGTCTGTGGTTCACCCACCTGGCGGGTATGGGATTTGATTTTATCGAGATTGTGCACCTCTGACCTTCTCACTGCAGCTTCTTCTTTGACTTTGGATGTGGGGTATCTTTTTTTGGTGGGTTCCAGTGTCCACCTGCTGATGGTTGTTCAATAGCTAGTTGCAATTTTGGAGCTCTCGCAGGCGGAGATGAGCACACGTCCTTCTACTCCACCATCTTGAACCAGACTCTTCATTCTTTTTTGTAGCAACATACATTGTGAGAACATACCATGATTTATTTAATTAGCTCTTTTTGATGAACAATTGACCTGTTATCTGGTAACTAAGATATGTATCTATCCCAGAGATGAAAATACCTTAGAAGTTATTCTTTATTTACCAATTTCAGGAAATTGGTAAATAAAGGATCAAATTCTTAAGCGGTATTCTACAAGGGTGAAAAAAGTCTTGAGTTTATTTCTGATAGCTTAATTTTTAAAGGAAATTGCTTTAATCAAAATATCCTAGAATTCTAGGTCAATGTAATGGAGACATTTCTTTAGCTGTGGTTTAGCTATGAATGTGGCTAGTAGATTTATTCTTCTAAAGAAACAAACTACTCAGGTCCAAGTGGAAAAATACATAGAAGAATTCCAGAGGATTGTTGGCCTTGACAATGGAAGCCCTCTTTTTGCTCTAAAAGAAACCACAATAGAATACTTTTTAGGGGGATCTCCATGAGCAATAAAACTCACTGAAATGATTATTGTTCAAGTCTGTGTCTCCTTGGAAAGAAGATTCCATTCTGAAATTTTCTTTCAGCAAATCTTACTATTTAATTTTTTTCCCCAGCCAGATTAGGGGTCTGGCAGACTAATAAGGTTTATGAATGAATAGTTCTTGTTATCTAAAAAGCCAATGGTGACCTGAAGTGAAGTGCCCCACCTCAACTCCTGCAAGAATTTCTTGTAAGAGTTCTTTTATCTCTTTTCTTAGCAAGATTAAGTAAGTTTTAAAAGTTAGTTGTTAGTCCTCTAAAAATTGCTCTACAACTTCGAAAAGTCCACAAGTTGTGGCTGTTCTCCTTTGCTGAGGTGGTCCTCAGTAACAGCAACTAACATTCTAACATTTATTGAGTGCTCACACCTACCAGGTACCATAGAATAGGCATGGCCTCTTTCCTCAAAGAAATCATCATGAAGATAGCTTCAACACTGCTGTGTTTTCCAGCAGTTGGATTCCACAATTGGAGGAACATTGAGATGTGAATGTGGTTTTTCACTAATAAAAATATTTCAATTGCTCTTTGGAGATGGGAAATGCATATTATAACTATAATTGTATAAATACTATAATTGTAGGTTCCAGGATGCTCTATTAGGCTAAAGGAAATGCCATCTGTAGATTGTGTGAAGACCAAAGTCATGGTTCTCATGTCCTGTTGTGCAGTAAGTCTTCTGAGGGTGAAAGTAATTTAAAGATCCCTTCCTACTTTTCTGTAAGTTTCATGGGAGCAGAAATTATATCTCTCTTGCTTGTTTTATTTCCTCTACTTTAAAAAGTGCTTTGTACATAGTGGTAAAGTATTAAAATGACAATTAGCCATAGTAAGGAAAACTTTACAGGGGGGAAGTGAAGTGAAATGAAGTAGCTCAGTCGTGTCCGACTCTTTGTGACCCCATGGACTGTAGCCTACCAGGCTTCTCCCTCCATGGGATTCTCCAGGCAAGAATACTGAAGTGGGTTGCCATTTCCTTCTCCAAGGGATCTTCCCGACCCAGGGATCAAACCCAGGTCTCCCGCATTGCAGGCAGACACTTTAACCTCTGAGCCACCAGGGAAGCTGGGAGGGGAGGACAATGTAGTAATTGGTATTGTACCACTGGGTGGAATTTGCAGTGAGAGAGAAAGATGGGGCATAGCAACTCTTAACATAGCATGGACAGGTGAGAATTTATAGTCAAGGAGCAAATTGGGGATCAGTGGGTAGAAAATTACTAGGAAACAACATCAGAGGTAATGGGAGATTCTGCTAAACTGACCTAATGGGCTTCTTGGTAAAGGCAGCCTAGGGTAACCAGACATAATCTGAGATATCATAGTGGTTGAGGAAGCTGTTAAGATATAGAGGGTGATGAGGTATGCAGGATGGAAGATTCTGGCTAAACTGATTTATTAGGATTCTTGTTTAAATTGGACAATGCAGTAGATGAACAGAAGTCTAAAAGTCAAGTTGAAAAAAAAGTTCAAGGGGCATCTGAGTAAAGTTTGGTCAATGAGATAATATTTTTCAAAAGAAAGCAGTCAATTATCTGTGGAATGGATAATGAATAACAATGAATTCCTTGTATAAAATATTCATGTTTTCACCCATTTGTTCATTTCACAAATACCTAAGTGTCTATAATACTTATAGACACTGTTCTAGGCACTTGGGAAAAAAAGTCAGTGAACAACACCCAGATTCAATTTCTATCCTCATGGAACTTATATTATAGTTGTAAACAAGGTAAGTAAAATATATATTAAGTTTGATAGAGACCAGTGCTTCAGAGAAGAAGAAGCAGAGAAAGAGAATAAGAAATGTTGGGAGAAGGATATAGTATTGAAATTGTACATATGATGTCCGGAGAAGACCTCCCTAAGATGGTGACATTTAAGTAAAGCCCAGATATAAATGAAGAAGGAAGGATCTGCCAGATATCTGGGGAAAAAACATTCCAGTTCAAGCAGAAGGAGTAGCACGTGTACAAATCCTGTGACAGGAGTGTGCCAAGGAGTGTGCCAAAGTTAGAAAGGTAAAGCAAGACAGGACGCACAGAGCCTTATGTTCCTTGTGTAGACTTTGGCCTTTACATAGCATTAGATGGGGAGACATTGAAAGATTTTGAGTAGGGAAGCAAGGTGCTGGGATGGACATTTTCAAAGGGTACTTTCAGTTCATTTCAGTTCAGTCGCTCAGTCGTGTCTGACTCTTTGCGACCCCATGAATCGCAGCACACCAGGCCTCCCTGTATATCACCAACTCCCAGAGTTCACCCAGACTCACATCCATCGAGTCAGTGATGCCATCCAGCCATCTCATCCTCTGTCGTCCCCTTCTCCTCCTGCCCCCAATCCCTCCCAGCATCAGAGTCTTTTCCAATGAGTCAACCCTTCGCATGAGGTGGCCAAAGTACTGGGCTTTCAGCTTTACAATCATTCCTTCCAAAGAAATCCCAGGGCTGATCTCCTTCAGAATGGACTGGTTGGATCTCCTTGCAGTCCAAGGGACTCTCGAGAGTCTTCTCCAACACCACAGTTCAAAGCATCAATTCTTGCATTGCAAATGCATTGAAGAGCAGTAAGGGCAGAAGTTAAGAGGTTATTACAACAATCCAGGCAAGATAAGAAAGGTTTCCTCAGTGATCATTGCAAAGAAATAGAGGAAAACAATAGAATGGGAAAGATTGGAGATCTCTTCAAGAAAACTAGAGATACCAAAGGAATTTTTCATGCAAAGATGGGCTTGATAAAGGCCAGAAATGGTATGGACCTAACAAAAGCAGAAGATATTAAGAAGAGGTGGCAAGAATACACAGAAGAACTAAAAACAAAAAACAAAAAAAACCATCTTCATGACCTAGATAACCATGACGGTGTGATCACCCACCTAGAGCCAAACATCCTGGAATGTGAAGTCAAGAGGGCCTTAGGAAGCATCACTACCAACAGAGCTAGTGGAGGTGATGGAATTCCAGTTGAGCTTTTTCAAATCCTAAAAGATGATGCTGTGAAAGTGCTGTACTCAATATGCTAGCAAATCTGGAAAACTCAGCAATGGCCACAGGACTGGAAAAGGTCAGTTTTCATTCTAATCCCAAAGAAAGGCAATGCCAAAGAATGTTCCAACTCCACACAATTGCAGTCATCTCATACACTAGCAAAGTAATGCTCATATTCTCCAAGTCAGGCTTCAACAGTACGTGAACCATGAACTTCCAGATGTTCAAGCTGGATTTAGAAAAGGCAGAGGAACCAGAGATCAAATTGCCATCATATGTTGGATCATGGAAAAAGCAACAGAGTTCTAGAAAAACATCTATTCCTGCTTTATTGACTATGCCAAAGCCTTTGACTGTGTGGATCACAACAAACTGTGGAAAATTCTTCAAGAGATGGGAATACCAGACCACCTTACCTGCCTCCTGAGAAATCTGTATGCAGGTCAAGAAGCAACAGTTAGAACCGGACATGGAACAAAAGACTGGTTCCAAATTGGGAAAGGAGTATGTCAGGCTATATATTGTCACCCTGTTTATTTAACTTCTATGCAGAGTACATCATGTGAAACGCTGGGCTGGATGAAGCCCAAGCTGGAATCAAGACTGCTGGGAGAAATATCAATAACCTCAGATATGCAGATGACACCACACTTATGACAGAAAGTGAAGAGGAAATAAAGAGCTTCTTGATGAAAGTGAAAGAGGAGACTGAAAAAGTTGGCTTAAAACTCAGCAATCAAAAAAACGAAGATCATGGCATCCAGTCCCATCACTTCATGGCAAATAGATGGAGAAACAATGGAAACAGTGAGAGACTTTATTTTTGGAGAGTCCAAAGTCACTGCAGATGGTGACTGCAGCCATGAAATTAAAAGATGCTTGCTTCTTGGAAGAAAAGCTATGACCAACCTAGACAGAATATTAAAAAGCAGAGACGTTACTTTGCCAACAAAGGTCCATCTAGTCAAAGCTATGGTTTTTCTAGTAGTTATGTATGGATGGAGAAGGCAATGGCAACCAACTCCAGTATTCTTGCCTGGATAATCCCATGGATGGAGGAGCCTGGTGGGCTGCCGTCTATGGGGTTGCACAGAGTCGGACACGACTGATGCGACTTGGCAGCAGCAGCAGCATGTATGGATGTGAGTTGGACTATAAGGAAAGCTGAGCACCGAAGAATTGATGCTTTTGAACTGTGGTGTTGGAGAAGACTCTTGAGAGTCCCTTGGACTGCAAGGAGATCAAACCAGTCCATTCTGAAGGAGATCAGTCCTGAATATTCACTGGAAGGACTGATGCTTAAGATGAAACTCCAATACTTAGGCCACCTGATGCAAAGAACTGACTCCTTGGAAAAGACCCCGATGCTGGGAAGAACTGAAGACAGAAGGAGAAGGGGACGACAGTGGATGAGGTGGTTGGGGGTGGCATCACCGACTTGATGGACAGGAGTGTGAGCAAGCTCCGAGAGTTGATAGTGGACAGGGAAGCCTGGCATGCTGCAGTCCATGGGAGTGCAAAGAGTCGGACACGACTGAACGACTGAACTGAACTGAGGCAAGAGATGTCCAGGGTGTTATTGGTGCCAGATATTCATCAGTGGCTGAATTCTAGATTGATTTTTGAAGACAACAAAGAAAGTAATAGCTTATGGATCTATTGTGAGGTGTGAAAAAAAAGGAAGGGTGAGAACCATGGGCAGATGCTTACAGTTGGTACTGAGTTGTGTCTTGGACCACAGTGTGTTACACTGAAACATTCACATGTGTAAAGCAAAAATATAATGCTCCATAAAAACAGGTAGTGGAAAATAGCATGCCCCACCAGTTTCTTGACTTGTGCATCTGCTTAGCATTTACCACACTAGAGCATGTTTAATTTAAATGTTAAACCCCATAGAGTTTAGGCTCTTAATGGGTAAGGTTTGTGACTTATGTTTTTATTTCTCTATTTCCTAGCAAAGTACCTGGCATAGTGTAGACACTAAATACACATTTAGTAAGTGAATAGATTTCTAAATATGTTATATTCCCATATTAATTAATTTTAAACTCTTTGTGGGGACTTCCCTGGTGATCCAGTGGTTAAGAATCTGCCTGCCAATGCAAGGAACATGGGTTCAATCTCCTGGTCCAGGAATAACCCATATGCTGCAGAGCAATTAAGCCCAAGTGCCATAAATACTAAGCCTACATGTCTCAACTAGAGAAAGCCCACATGCCACATTGAAGACCCAGCACAACCAACAAAAAGGGGAAAAAGGTTACTTTAAAATTAAATTAAAATGATATATTCACAAATAAAATATTATTTTTCCTTCACTCCAGACTCTCAGAGCCTTTCCTTAGAAGGCTATTTCTGTTAATAACACTCTCTTATGCATAATCTCAGGCATTTTCTATGTACATGTAACCATATATACATTTTATTCACAAATAATTGCATAGAATGCAGTTTTCTTTTTCCACCAAATTTTAATAAAAATTGTACCTAGGAACAGATTGATTTACTAATTTACCTTCTCTGGTCAAAGCAATTCATGTTAGAAAAAAATTCAGTAAAACAGTTTCTACTTTTTCTGTAGTCTTTTTCATTCATTAGTTATTCACTCCTTTTTAATTTTCCACACCAGATCACCCCTTCGGGGGCATATTAAGGGATTTAAAATTTGGATCATAAAATAAATCACTCATTCCCAATAAGCAATGCAAGACCACACATTATTCAGTTCAGATACATTGACCATGGTTGTGTGTTGCTACAAATGTTTTATGATTTCAGCTTCACAGTGCTATCATTTTTGGCCAAGACCAGAGCAGTTTACATTTTGCAGTGGGCAAGAAACAGAACTTTTTCTATTGCTCTATAACTCAATCTCTATCTAAGACCTCTGTTTGACCCAGGTTGTGGAAACATGGAGTTCCTCCTCTTCCTGTGGTTATGTCTAAGCTCTGGGGCTTTTGTCATACCACAAAGTTGGGGTGCCCTCTTTGTTGCCTACGGGGTGTCCATGAAATCATGCTTCCCCCATCTGCTGGTCCCTTCAGGCCAGGTAGCCAAGTTCACCCTGTAGAGAGAATGGCAGCGTTGCTGCTGCGTTCATTGTGCTTGGGCTTTGGGCAGGAACTGTGCCTCTCTGAAGCCACATATGCCCAGACTCCTTTGCAGTCATTTCCTCTCTGGGGCTTTGCAACTTTCTCCACATAAGGGGACGCAAGTGGATTTGTTCTCAGACTCTGAGGTTTTAGCATGTTTCTTTCCACATTGTTCATCAGACAGCATTCAGCCCCATTCACTCGGTTTCCTATGGGGTCGCACAGAGTCGGACACGACTGAAGCGACTTAGCAGCAGCAGCAGCAAACCTTTATCGGTTTCTCTCCATTTCTCTTGTCTCCCCAACAAGCTACCAGTCTTCAATCAGGGTGTCTTTTGTTTTAGTCTGGGATAGATATAGATGGGGAGGGGATAAAGAGCCAAGAGGTAAAAGGGGTCATTATTCTGCTATGGTAAAATCTCGTAGCATTTCTTTTAGGCTTCTGCTCTGGGACATTTCTCAGCTGGCCCTCCCTCCATCTACATCTGGTCCCCTCTCTTCTGGCCCCAGCATATCAGCCTCCTCCTATTACATCGTATAAAGGAAAATCCATTAGAAGTGCTCTACCTGGTCAGCTTTTAGCTTTCCAGAGGATTCTATTTGTTAAAATTTGGTCTTCCTCTTTGTATCTGAATTCATAGGGTTAAAAGGGGCAGAGTATTTAGCAAACCTGAACCAGAGGACAGTAAAATCTGTTCTTCGTCTGCTCCTAGAGGGTAATGCCCTAAGCAAACATCTGAGAAGGCCCAGAAAGTGAGCTGGATCAAGTCTTGGTGCCAGGAGATGAACAATTTTGGGGGAGGGCAGCGCAACCACCTATGTCTCCCCAGCTCATCATTGGTCCTATCTACCTTTGAGACAACTAGGCTTTGTGGTTTCCTTCTTTCAAGCCTTTCCAGATACATCTCTACCAACTCCTGCTTTAGAGAGAAGTCCAATGCATATTGTGTATGACTCTTGATTCAGGGCTCTAAGATGTGGCAGAATTATTTAGAAATGCTTAAGACAAAATTAATTTCATTGCACTAAACAAGAAACAGTATATACATTCTATTGGGCTGAAAAACTCAGTTTCTTTTTTCCATTTGTGTTTACTATGTAGTATTATCACATATGTGTGTGCGCATGTGTGTGCTCAGTCGTGTCCGACTCTTTGCGACCTTTTGGACTGTAGTCCACCAGGCTCCTCTGTCTACAGGATCTCTACAGGATCTTTTAGGCAAGAATACTGGAGTGGGTTGCCCTTTCCTTCTCCAGGGATGGAACCCATGTCTCCTGTGTCCGCACTGCAGGCGGATTCTTTACTGCAGATCCATTGGGGAAGCACATAATATTAACAAAGATTAAGCCTTTAGGAAAGAAGTGAAAATATGTAAAGTTTTCTTCGTGACATAGACATTAAAAAGCCAGTGTCCAGCATAGTCTGAGACACCGGGTTGGCAGTGTGCCTCTGCCTTGTTTGTGCTGCTCCGCCCGGAGCAGGCTTTGTCTCTAAGTGTACTGTCACTATGGTAAAGGCTGCAGAAAATTCATTCATCTCTTTCCCTCTTTCAACACCATTGACCTTTCTTTATCATCTGTGAACTGACATTTTCTAGTCACAATTATACTTCCAATTTAGAAAAACACTCAGCATGGAATTTAAAGTCTTAGGACTGCATTGAATCCCACAGCAAGTGCAAAGGTGGATCCTGGGAACTGACTTTGTCTCTTGCCTCAAGCACCAAGAACCCCAAACTTTGGTTGGCAGCTTCAATAGTACTATCCCTAAATTAGTACATTTATAATAAGTTGCTAATTTCTTTATTACTTTATTCTAAAAATGTGTAAACTGATTATTTTAACCTGGTTTTATAGGGTTTGTACAAGGTTCATTTTGCTTCATATGTTTAACTATTTTCTCTTTCTCTTTATGATACTTCAAAGAAAATCATTTAGACAAGAAGGCATTTGGTATTCTAGGTAGGACTTGGTAATTTAATCAGCTGCAGAGAGGCGCAAGTGGGATAAACTGTTCAGTTCAGTTCAGTCGTTCAGTCGTGTCCAACTCTTTGCAACCCCATGGACTGCAGCACGCCAGGCTTCCCTGTCCATCTCCAACTCCCAGAGTTTGCTCAAACTCATGTCCATCAAGTCAGTGATGCCATCCAACCATCTCATCCTCTGTCGTCCCCTTCTCCTCCTGCCTTCAATCTTTCCCAGCATCAGGGTCTTTTGAAACATTGAGGTAGTTTTTCGCATCAGGTGGCCAAAGTATTGGAATTTCAGCTTCAGCATCAGTCCTTCCAATGAATGTCAGGACTGACTTTCTTTAGGATGGACTGGTTGGATCTCCTTGCAGTCCAAGGCACTCTCAAGAGTCTTCTCCAACACCACAGTTCAAAAGCATCAATTCTTCGGTGCCTAGATTTCTTTGTAGTACAAGCCTCACATCCATACATGACTACTGGAAAAACCACAGCTTTGGATAGACTGATCTTTGTTGGCAAAGTAATATCTCTGCTTTTTAATATGCTGTCTAGTTTGGTCATAGCTTTTCTTCCAAGGAGGGTCCTACAATTTGGATAGATGAGGATTGTGGCATTCTGAAGGACTTGAAAAGTGAAAGTGAAAGTTAGTCATTCAGTCGTGTCTGACTTTTTGTGACCCCATGGACCCCACCAGGCTCCTCTGTCCATGGAATTCTCCAGGCAAGAATTCTGGAATGGGAAGGACTTAAATATCAACAAAACAAAGAAGCCCTTTTTCAGGTCCAGCTAGCTGTAACCAGATAGAAAGGAGAGTCCTGGGACTTCCTTGGTGGTCCAGTGGTTAAGATGCCGCACTTCCGCTGTAGGGGACATGAGTTCAATCCCTGCTTGTGCAACTAAGATCACACACGTCGCATGGTCAAAAAGAAGGAAAATGTGAGTCTTATGTTGACAGAACTACTATTTCAAGACAATGTGAAATTCCAGATTTTCATGAGACATTAATTTTTTTGTTAATTACGTGTGACCTACCAAAACAAACCTTCAAGCCAGATTTGGCCTATGGGTCACCTGGTTGAAACGTCTATTCTCAACATTCTGGTTTATAATTCTTCTGTTATTAAAATTAAACTATGAGACTCCATAAGGAAGATCTTGGCTGATTTTTGCCAAATCAATACAGACATTAGAGAACATATTTTTAATCCAGGAAAGAGAGTGAGAAATTAAAACTCCCTCCAAATAGTGGCAATTTTGACACCTTCCTTCAGAGAATAAGAATAGAGCCAAAATTTTTCACTAAAAGAGTTTGAACATGGGGGAAAAGGATGTGACAGAGGCATCACCAAGATGGCGGAGTAGAAAGGGCCTGTACTCACCTCCTCCCACAGGCACACCAAAATTACAACTATTTGTGGAGACCCCCCTCTATAAAAACTACCTGAAGACTAGAAGAAAAGATTTTCCAGACTAAAAATATGAAGAAGGAAATGTGAGACAAGTAGGAGGAACAGAGACGCACCATAGTCAAGACACGAGCCCCCAGGTAGGGGACCCACAAATAAGATAATTACAAATGCAAAGGTGTCCCCAAGGAGTAAGGGGCCCAAGTCTCATACTGGGCTCCCCCTGCCCAGGGATCTTGCACCAGGAAGACAAGCCCCCAGGACTTCTGACATTGTAGGCCAGCGGGAGTGTGTGGGAGAGCAGGAGGGCTGTAGGAAACACACTGCCCTGAAAGGACACTCACAAAAGCTCACATACTCTGAGTTGCTGGCAGAGGCAGTGATTTGGAAGAGGCCTGGGTCAGACCTACTTGCCGATCTTGGAGAGGCTCCTGCAGAGATAGGAGGTTACTGGGATTCACAGTGGGCACACGTGCTGGCAGCAGCCATTTTGGGGGGATTTGTTCTGCCATGACAGCACTGTGCTAACAAGTGCCATTTTGGAGTCTTCCCTCTAGCCTATTATCTCCAGGGGCTTACCTGCCTTCCAGTGGGTCTTCATGAGCCCAGCACCCAGTCCTTCTGCCAGTGGGCCAGCAGCAGTCCTGGGACCCAACCTCATTCACGAGTGGACCCCACAAGCAGTTACCCCAAGACTGAGCCTTCCCCAATAGCGAATTAGTACCATCCCTGGACCCCAGGTGCCATAGCCAGCCACCCTGACACCTGGCCCTGCCAACTAATGGGATGGCACTGGCACCAAGATTCCCTTGGCCTCCTACAGCCAGTTGCTCCAGGCCACCAGCCCTGGGACCTCACAGGTTGCTTAGTCATCTAGCTTGAAACCTGGCCCCACACACCAGTGGGCCAGCATCAGGCCCAAGACACTGAGCTATATAGTAAGTTATGGTGGAACCTGGTCTTTCCCACTCATGGGCCAGAAGCCATCACAAAAGGCAGGGCCTGGCAGCCAACCAGGTCTGGCCAGTCCTGTCTACCAGGACACTTACAACAGGCAGCCCCATCATAACAGAAGAAGGGCCCACACAGCCCACGTAGAGGGCCCTCCTAGAGCATACAGCTCTACTGACTAGAGGGAAGAGTGTTCTAGGGCCCTACAGGATGTCTGCTACTAAGGCTACTTCTCCAAGGTCAGGAAATGGAACTGAACTACCTAATTCATGGAAGGAAGCATAGAGAACCAGACCAGATGAGGCATGGGGCCAGCATCAAGGTCTTTTCAAATGAGTCAGCTCTTCACATCAGGTGGCCAAAGTATTGGAGTTTCAACTTCAACACCAGTCCTTCCAATGAACACCCAGGGCTGATCTGCTTTAGGATGGACTGGTTGGATCTCCTTGCAGTTCAAGGGACTCTCAAGAGTCTCCTCCAACACCACAGTTCAAAAGTATCAATTCTTCAGCACTCAGCTTTCTTCACAGTCCAACTCTCACATCCACACATGACCAATGGAAAAACCATAACCTCAACTAGACAGACCTTTGTGGACAAAGTAATGTCTCTGTTTTTGAATATGCTATCTCGGTTGGTCATAACTTTCCTTCCAAGGAGGGTAAGCGTCTTTTAATTTCATGGCTGCAATCACCATCTGCAGTGATTTGAGAGCCCCTCAAAATAAAGTCAGCCACTGTTTCCACTGTTTCCCCATCTATTTCCCATGAAGTGATGGGACCAGATGCTATGATCTTAGTTTTCTGAATGTTGAGCTTTAAGCCAACCTTTTCACTCTCCTCTTTCACTTTCATCAAGAGGCTCTTTAGTTCTTCTCCCCTTTCTGCCATAAGGATGGTGTCATCTGCATATCTGAGGTTATTGATATTTCTCCTGGCAATCTTGATTCCAGCTTGTGCTTCCTCCAGCCCAGCGTTTCTCATGATGTACTCTGCATTTAAGGTTAATAAACAAGGTAACAATATACAGCCTTGACGTACTCCTTTTCCTATTTGGAACCAGTCTGTTGTTTCATGTCCAGTTCTAACTGTTGCTTCCTGGCGTGCATATAGGTTTCTCAAGAGGCAGGTCAGGTGGTCTGGTATTCCCATCTCTTTCAGAATTTTCCACAGTTTATTGTGATCCACACAGTCCAAGGCTTTGACATAGTCAATAAAGTAGACATAGATGTTTTTCTGGAACTCTCTTGCTTTTTCGATGATCCAGCAGATGTTGGCAATTTGATCTCTGGTTCCTCTGTTTTTTCTAAAAACCAGCTTGAACATCTGGAAGTCCAGGGTTCATGTATTGCTGAAGCCTGGCTTGGAGAATTTTGAGCATTACTTTGCTAGCGTGTGAGATGAGTGCAATTGTGCGGTAGTTTGAGCATTCTTTGGCATTGCCTTTCTTTGGGATTGGAATGAAAACTGACCTTTTCCAGTTCTGTGGCCACTGCTGAGTTTTCCAAATTTGCTGACATATTGAGTGCAGTGCTTTCACAGCACCATCATTGAGGATTTGAAATAGCTCCACTGGAATTCCATCACCTCCACTAGCTTTGTTCGTAGTGATGCTTCCTAAGGCCCACTTGACTTCACATTCCAGGGTGTCTGGCTCTAGATAAGTGTGAGTGATCACACCATCATGATTATCTGGGTTGTGAAGATCGTTTTTGTACAGTTCTTCTGTGTATTCTTGTCACCTCTTCTTAATATCTTCTACTTATGTCATATGATCCTTTTAACATATTGTTGAATTCAGTTTGATAATATTTTGCTAAAGATTTTTGGATATATGTTCATGAAAGATATTGGTCTTTAATTTTTTCTTGTGATGTACTGGTTTTTAGATCAGAGTAATGCTGGCCTTGAGAAATGAGTTTGGAAGTACTCCCTCCTCTTCCCTTTTTTGGAAGAATTTGAGAGGGATTGTTATTAATTCTTCTTTCAGTGTTTGGTAGAATTCATCAGTGAAGCTGTCTGGCCCTCTGTAATTGTTTGTTGAACTATCTTACCTTTAACGTATTAATTCTAGTTTGGATTTCAGTATATAGTATGATGAACTAATGTGGAGTCCCCCCACTCTGGCTTTAATTTGTGTCTAACTCTTTGTGACCCCATGGGCCAGAATAGTGGAGTCGGTAGACTTTCCCTTCTCCAGGGATCTTCCCAACCTAGGGATCGAACCCAGGTCTCCTGCATTGCAGGCAAATTCTCTCCCAGCTGAGCCACAAGGGAAGCCCACAGTAAATAGTAGGGTAAAATATTTTTTGAAAAGTTCAAATTCAAGGGCAAACACAAAATAAACAGATTTCCCTGAGTGCCAGCAATGAAGAGGCGTTCACACTAGATTGCTGCTCACGAAAGTCAGTGCCACGATGGCCCAGGGACAGTGGACCTTGATACTGACGGAAACAGTTCATTGGCCGCAGTCAGACAGGGCACGTGGCCTTCAACCACAAGTGGTGGGAACCTGGAATTGACACCTGTGTGAAATTGGGTTCTGAAATGGCAGCATCGCTGTGATTAGGGAACCCAAAACATTACACACATACCCTAGCATGGGAGTTTATCTTGTCAAGAATCTGGATGGAAAAAAAGGGACTTTCTGGAGAAATTGAGACCCCAAACCTTCTCCATGCAAGGATGTAGAACCCAAATTTACTCTTCCTGCTTGTTTTAGCAATATAGAGCCAATACATTGAGAGAAACTAACCAAAGACAGGTGAAGTACTTGGGTGTCCAGCAAAGAAGAACTTAGACTTGCTCTGTTTGGCCATTTTCACATACCATAGTTCATAGAACATCTGTGAGGGCATACACACACACGTTTGCAAAGAGTCAGACACAACTGAGCACGCACACAAGGGTATAACATGTGAGAAAACACGTGTGCGCACCCGTGTGCACACACGCACGCACACACACACATAACTCCCCTGGAAAAGATGAGCTCACATGTGGAATTCATAGACCATTAGAGAATATCAGCAGACACAATCACAAAAAAATTAGTACCCCTGAGAATCTGAGATAGCTAAGCAACAAGAGAAATGATCCTACAGAAAAAGAATAGTCAGACTTGATGAAATGCAAGAATCTCAGATTGAAGAAGCAGCATGAATGTGGAGTCAAACATATGTGCCTTTGAGGTATTTGTTTTGTCAATTCAGGTTTTCATAAATTGAGTGTTCTTAAAATGAAGCCCATCACACACAAGGAGTACCATTTGGAAATGGTTTTGGAGCCTTGACTAAAGAGATCACCACTTTTCAGATGCCTGGACAAAGACTCAGCCCAGAGTCCTAAGACCTTGGTGGCCCACTGGATGTCTTTTCTGCCTAGTCTGCACAGGACACTGGTTGTAGGTAGACTTAAGAAAGATGAGAGTAGCTGCAAATGAGTACTGGGCAGGGGGACACAGTCACACTGACAAGAGAGCTGCCTGCATGGTCCTGCCCTGCCTGTGGGCTGATTGTGCTAAGGGACAATCACAAGGAGAACGGGAGGAAGTGCTCCCTGTCACCACAGCCACGGATGTGCTGCCCGAGCCAGTCCTCTGGGTGAGCAAAGGAAATCACGGAGACTGAGAATTAGCAAGTTGAGGATGTGTGCCAGCAGAAATCTCCTACCAGTAACATTTTCCTTCAGAGGAGAAGACTTTTGCAAGGAGAGAGACTTCAACTGCACTGGCTCTGCAGCATGAAATGGTTGCCCTGGCTGTGCCGCAGTTGGCTGGCTCTTCAGTCTCTGAGACGTGATCAGCCAGTTGTTCTAGTCATCCTTCAAGGTGTGGCTGCAAAGTCCCCTCTCGAGAAAACGCCTCCACCTCTCCCCATCCCTAGCTCAGTCATGTCCCTTCCTCGATGTGCCTTTGGTTTATGTCCCTATAGTGGCACTCTAGTGATCCTAGCAAAAAGGTCACAGTGGCTAAAACCTGGGGCTAGTACTTGGCATGTCGTTGGTCCCCGAGTCTAAGTGATATGATGTCCAGACAAGCAAGACCAACCACACTCCACACATTATTTGTCTCTGCCATACATGCAGTTGTACTTGTTTAGTTGCTAAGTCATGTCTGACTCTTTTGTGACCCCATGGACTGTAGCCCACCACGCTCCTTGAGATTTCCCAAGCAAGAATACTGGAGTATACCCAGTACCATTTCTTTTTCCAGGGGGTCTTACTGACCCAGGGATTGAAACTGTATCTCTTGTATTGGCAGGCAGATTCTTTACCACTGAGCCACCAGGGACATCCCATACATGTAGGAACTAAGTTAACTTGCACTGACGAAGTTGGTAAACATACAGTCTTGATCAGGCAAACCAAATTAGTTTAGCAAGAAGCAACACAAATCACTGGGAAAAGATCAAACACATTTCCTGACATAGAATAGACAGGAGTTAATTGACCAAGTTTTGCTCTTCATTAAAAAGTTTTATCATCATTTATACTGTCAGAATCATGTGTCTGCCTTTCCTAGTGAGTTTTTTTTTTTTTAACTCTGTGGGGCATTTTAAACATATTTTCTGGCCAACTCTGAAGGACAGAGACTCATCAGGACAGCCAATAATTCATTTTTAAAGTTTAGCAACCTTATTATTTTTAATACAGAAAATTTAAACATTTACTTTAGCTATTAAGTTAGTGATTGCTCCTTGAGGCTTTCTGTAGATGGTAGTGGAACAAGAGGGTTATAGTGTTTGAGTAGAGAGGAATACAGTCTGCATGAAATAAGTTATTATTTAGATTAATTCCTTGACTTATTAAAAGTGGTTCTTATTGTAAACATAATTTTTGAATTGGGAAAGGCATTAGAAGCATAATCTAGCACGCTCCAGTCCTGAAATCAGAGGTGGGACAAGAAGTTCATTTAAAAAATCCATTTGTAAATTCAGCAAGTCCCTATTCATAAGCAGCAACTTCTCTCCTGAACTGGTTCATACTCGCAGCTCTGACTGCAGACCTGGTTCTGTTCTAGAAAGCTCCTACATGATTCCAATCTATTAACGCCTTTGAGGGCATAAAACTGTAAGTTTAAAGCTGCTCTTTCTCTAACTTCCATGCCAGAAAGGAGCCTATAGAACTCCAGGAACTAATCTTGGAGGATGACAAGGCAGACAGCTCTTCCTATCCACATGTGCTGGGCTGAGGTATGTATTATGTATCTTTCTGTACAGATGAGATGAAAGATGATCAATTTCTGTTTCTCCGCGGCTACAGTATGAGAGAGGGCACAGCACTAGAGGGGTCTGCAGTGCATGTAGTCACAGAACAAATGCTGTCTTACGACAGAGATTTGGGCAATAAATAAAGGACTTTTTCTGTTTAGATGTCAAAAGACTTGATTTGAAATAAGACAGGCATGATGTAAAATACAATGGCTAACTAATTGTTTACGGTGAACGGTGAACTTGGGCCCAGCTCACAAACAGCCTCATGGGGCCATTTTGTTTGGATCTGGGGGAATACAGTGGCCCCCATAAATGGTCCTCAAACTTAGATGATCTTCAGAGTCATGCAGGGAACTTTAAAAATACAAATTCCCAGGCCTGGGAATTTGTACAAATTCCTAATTTACTGTATTAGCAGTGAGTGGAAGGAGCCCAGAAATATTGAGTTTAAGAGTTGCTGAATCCTGGAGAAAGAATTTAGGCTTAGGGCCAGATAGATCTGGTTTTGAATCTTGCTAGTGTGACCTGGCGGAGAAGGCGATGGCACCCCACTCCAGTACTCTTGCCTGGAAAATCCCATGGACGAAGGATCCTAGTATGCTGCAGTCCATGGAGTCGCTCAGAGTCGGACACAACTGAGCGACTTCCCTTTCACTTTTCACTTTCATGCACTGGAGAAGGAAATGGCAACCCACTCCAGTGTTCTTGCCTGGAGAATCCCACGGATGGGGGAGCCTGATGGGCTGCTGTCTATGGGGTCGCACAGAGTTGGACATGACTGAAGCGACTTAGCAGCAGCAGCAGCAGTGTGACCTGGAGCAAGTTTCCAGACTCTTCTGAACCTTAGACCCCCTAAGAATAGTAACTGGGATGATCAGTAAGGTATCTCAAAAAGTTTGCACAGAAACTAGACATTATTAGGCACTTGGTAATTGTCTCAGTCCATTTAGGCTGCTATAACAATACAGTAGCTGGCTTAAACAATAAACATTTATTTCACACCTTTTTGAAGGCTGAGAAGATCAAGATTAAAGTAAATTTGGTGTCTGGTGAGGATTTGCTTCTTTGGTTCATAGACAGCTGTCCTGTAACTGCACATGGCCAAACAGAAAAGGGAGTTCTCTGGGGTCTTTTTAATAAGGGTATCAATCTCATTCAGGGCTTCCCTCATAGCTCAGTTTGATAAAGAATCTGCCTGCAATGCAGGAGACTCTGATTTGATACCTGGGTTGGGAAGATCCCCTGGAGAAGGGAAAGGCTACCCACTCCAGTATTCTTGCCTGGAGAATTCCATGGACTCTATAGTCCATGGGATCACAAAGAGTCAGACACGACTGAGTGACTTTTGCTTCACTTCACTTCAATCTCATTCATGAGGTCTCCATCCTCATGACCTAACCACCTCTCAAATACTCTCATGTTGGGAGTTTGGATGTTAACATATGAATTTTGTTTGGACACAAACATTCAGTCTACTGCAGGCACCAAGGGCTGCTCTCTCCTTCCTAACTCCAGCACCTCATGCCCTTTGGGATTACTGTGGATGGGATGATACTCAATTTAACTATAATCAGAGGGCCACATAGAAGGTCAAGAAGCTGGTTGAATCAGACAGGAAGTGTTTGACATCTGGTTTAATTCTGATAACCTCGGGTTGAACTTGATTGGGAGTGTGGCTGCCCAATCAAAGGCCAACAGCAGCTAGAAGGAACCAGTTAAGCAGGCTGGCAGAACCTCAGGGCTTCTGATTCACCGAGTGATGTAACTCCTCTTGGGCCCCTCAAGCATGCTATAATCATGCCTCATGCATGTAGACCCTTGATATCTCTAAAGTTAACTTGATTCTCACCGTAATGAGTGGGAGGCAGACAGCAGCTGGCAGGCCTAGGATCTTGAGGTGCAGACACTGTGGGAACTCAGAACAAACATGACCAAGCTTCCTGGATCGTCAGTGTTACTCAAATCCTGGAGGAAGCAGCAGCATTTTTATAGTATTACTAGCTGGTGGTTTTTTTGTTTTGTTTTGTTTTGTTGACTGTTTTCTTTGTCCAGGCACTTTTATCCTAATAATACTCCTATGAGAAAATCCTGGGCTATAAATACTAGTATCATTCTTGTTTTACATATGAGGAATATCTGAGAAATAGAGAGGCTAGGTAACTGTTGGGAGTACAGATCATGAGAGAAGGCATTCCTGGCAGAGGCCCTGAGGCTGAAAGGAACACAGTACATGTAAGGGGAAAGGCCACAACAGCTACTGTACAGACTGCAGAAAAGCAAGGGCCGTCACCCATTAGGTCTCATGGGGCACCGTGACTTTGTCTATTCTCATAAGGGCATTGAGAAGTGATTGAGACTTTATTTTTAATTTAACTTTCATTTTAGAGTTTTAAAAACATGCAGAAGTAGAAAGAAAAAGATCACAGATTCCTATATATTAAGGTTGGTGCAAAAGTAATTGTAGTTTTGCATTGTTGAACTTTGCCATTTGATATTAGAATACATTCTTAAAGATACGTGGTTATGTTATTCATCATTTTGATATACATTTCTTGCTTTATGTTTTTTACTAATGAAATATTACTTGCTGTTTATGTATTTTAGACTATGGAAATGATATTAGACAAAAAGGAAATCGGAACGATTTTCTTATTTGAGTTAAAAATGGATCACAAAGCAGCAGAGACAACTTGCAACATCAGCAACACATTTGGCCCAGGAACTGCCAGTGAATGTACAGTGCAGAGGTGGCTCAAGAAGTTTTGCAAAGGAGATGAGGGTCTGGAAGATGAGGAGCATAATGGCTGGTCATTGGAAATTGACAATGACCAATTGAGAGCCATTATCAAAGCTGATCCTCTTACAACTACATGAGAAGTTGCCCAAGAACTCAATGTCAACCATTCTATGGTTGTTTGAGATTTGAAGCTAATCGGAAAGGTGAAAAAGCTCAGTAAGTGGGAGCCTCATAAGCTGACCACAAATTTTTAAAAAGTCCTTTTCCAGAGTCGTCTTCTCATATTCTATGCAACAGCAATAAACCATTCCATGCGGTGAAAAGTAGATTTTATATGACAACTGTTGATGACCAGCTCAAACCACATCTCAAAACCAAACTTGCACCAAAAAAAAGGTCATGGTTTGGTGGTCTGCTACCTGTCTGATCCTCTACAGCTTTCCGAATCCCAGAGAAACCATTACATCTGAGAAGTATGCTCAGCAAATCGATGCAATGATAAATGTAACAACGGCAGCTGGTATTGGTCAACAGAAAGTGCCCAGTTCTTCTCCACGACCACACCCAACCACACGATGTACAACCAACGCTTTGAAAGTTGAATGAATTGGGCTATGAAGTTTTGCCTCATCTGCCTTAGTCACCTGACCTCTCACCAACTGACTACCACTTCTTCAAGCGTCTTGACAACTTTTTGCAGGGAAAATGCTTCCACAACCAGCAGGAGGCAGAAAATGCTTTCTAAGAGTTCATCGAATCCCAAAACACAAATTTTTATGCTACAGAAATAAACTTATTTCTCATTGGCAAAAATGTGATGGTTGTAATGGTTCCTATTTTGATTAATTAAGATGTGTTGAGCCTAGTTATAATGATTTAAATTCAGGGTCTGAAACCATTATTACTTTTATGGTTTGGCAACATGATTACTATTATGGTACAGTGATGGTGCCTAATACCATCACCCAGCTTCAGCAATTAACCCTTAAAATGTTTCAAGCAGGAAAGTGATATGATTAACTTTATATTCAAACCCACCAACCAACCAGTCCTCTGGCTACTGTGGAGAAGGAGTTGGAGGGAATGAAGTGGACATGGAGAGACCAGTTGGGAGGCCACTGCAGTAGTCCAGGAGGGACAGTGTCATGGTGAGGTGAGGATAAACCAAGGGCAGTGGACAGATTCTGGAGAAATGAATATGTCAGTGTCAGCTTCCCCCCAGAAGCAGACCCTGTGACAAGGACTTCAGGTCAAGTAGTTTATTTGGGCTCAGGAAATACAAACAGGTGAATGGGGAAGAGAAACATGGAAGGAAGGAGGGAAGGCAGCCAGCGTCTTCTCAAGCCAACTACCTTTTTAGAGGACCAGTTGTGGAATTTGCAGGACTGGTGCAAGTGAAAATGTGAGGCCTTGTGATCATAAATTATTGAGAAATTCAGAATGAAAACAGCAGAGTGTTTAGCCAAGCGCAGGGCCCTTTAAACAATGGAGTCCCATGCACATTGCAAGTCGGTGAAGCCCATCCTGCCTTTGGGCAACTGGAGCTTAATCCTGCAGGCAGCTTGGTGAAATGAGATAAAACACACAGCTCAGAAGAATCAGAGCGCCATCAGTCAATGGCCAAAGGCTGCTCCTGGAGTGTTCTACCTTCCTGGCGTTTCCAGCCTGCCCTGCCTAGAAGAGTGGGGTTGGAAGTATGCCAGCATCATTACAACATGGTCTGTTCTTAGGGACACAGGTTGGACAAGGATAACTCCAAAAGGACACAGGCGACTTTCAGGTTTCTGGCTTAGGCATTGGAAGGGGTCAGAGGGCCCTTCCTGGAGACAGGGAGCACTGGAATGGGAGTAGGTGGGGGAAGCACTGGAGTTTGGTTTGAAGGTGTTGAGCTTGACTCATCCACGTGGAGATGTCAAGAAAGCAGTAGGAGTTTTGGCTCTTAGGCTCAGAGGAAATGTCTGGCTGTGGGTGGAGATGGAAGCACCAGGGAGAGAGAGCAGCGGGCCCTAGGAAGCCAGGCATCCACTGTCCACAGCTGGGGTGAGGACACTGGTCAGCACCGAGGGTGCGCAGCTAACTAAAGCAGAAAGCTGCTGCCTTGGCCCCTGCTCCTTGGACCCTGGCTTCCGACCAGGGCACTCAGGTGGACACCTGCCTGCAGGTTTGTGCCATCTCCCTGGAGGGAGGCTGAAGCCATCACCCTCCCCAGGCTCAAGTAAATGCTTCCCGTCCTAGCCTTGGAAGAAACGGGGAGCAGATGACCTGAAACCATCAATGTCTGCTGGCCCCATAAACACTCCCCTAGCCCGGGCAGTGGCAGAAAGAGAGGGAAATGCTAAAGTCACCCACGTAAACACTAGTTTTCCCATCCTTATCTCCAGTTTCTGTTTCATAGGTTTTCTCTGTGAAATGAAACCTTAAGTTTACTGTGAATATTAAAACAATGAATTTCACCCAGCAAATGGAGACAGCGAAACGGCTTAAGTTGTACAGAATCCAATTACCAAGAGCAGTTAAAGTGTCCAAAACTCGGTCCAGGGGTGTTCATATGACATAGATACGCTTGCATATTTCAATGTCTATTTAAAGAAAGGGTGCCCAGGGTCCATTAGTGTGGAGAGAGGCTCCTGGAAGCCACTTTATTTCTCATCATTAAAGTCAGTCTGAGTTTTCCAACAAAAAGGAGGATAAATGAATCGGACCTGCCAGGCCCAGGCAGCTCGCTCCTCAGCCCAGTAATCGCTCCCTTATTGTTCTTTCCCATTAAAATGATGGTAAAACAAACCATATGGCACTTGCTGTTCTTGCTTTTAGAAAGAGACATTTTCCCATGGGGCCCTGGAGCGAGCGGAGGGGCCCCTGAGCCCTTCCAGGGGCAGTCGCAATAACAGCAGTGGCCGCGGGTCAATCTTGCACTTTCATGGCCTTACTTCAATTCTTCCTGGGCAGAATCTACTTTTCCTGTGTTTATAAAAATGTACACATATGAAACCATCTCTTAGGTGTTGGTGTGGGCAGGTTGCAGTGATCTGAAAAAAAGCCAGAGTATATTTACACAGAAACATCTAGATGAAATACATTCTATTTGTCATTGTGGAATATTAAACATCTGGCCTGTTGATTAATTTTTTACTTTTTAAATTAGCCTTTTTGGCATGGTACAGTCACAGCTTGAGAGATTCTTCACAGCCAGTTCCATGGCTGTTCTACTTGAGTGATATTCAAATACTGAGCATCAGGTTTGGCATGAATGCCAGCCCCAAATAGCCAGCATCGATGTGTACCAGCCAGTGGCTGTCCTGGCTACCCTTTCACTCTGTGAGTGGAGGGAAGAGGAGCGGACACTGAAGTAAGACTTTAGATGGCATTTCCATTTATGCCAGGGCCTTGCTGCTCACGGGAGGTGGAATGATGCTGGTGAAAATGCCGAGTGTTAGGTGACCCAGCATCCTCTGGGAACTCAGGTCCCAGGGCTGGTGCTGGCCTGTCTGCTCACTCCCGGGGCAGCCCTGCTGCCGCTGGCTGTCCTCCCGATACCAGAGCAGGAGAACACAGGTACCAAGGACTTGGAATCCGAAGATGGATAATTTGTGATATCAAAAATGACACTCTAAATTGGTTCCAAATACAAGGATGTTTCGTGATGGTGCTGGCACTGATTCTCTCACACAGCTTCACGCTTCAAATGTTTTTCAGCCAAATAAAGAGGCCTAATGGTCATCAAACTCCTGTCCAATGTAATTACTGTAAATCATTATAAATGAGCTCTAATACTGCTAGAAACATAGATGCACAGCCATGGTCACGGGGAAATGAGGCCAAGAGATTGCTTCTCTGAGGGAATGTGAGATCACACTGTGTTCTCAAGACTCACCTTGTTCAAAAAGCAAAGGAAATCTCCCCAAAATGTCTTGTGAAAGGGTGCCATCAAAGCTGGGAAAACAGTGGAATGCAATATCATTCCAGGAGAGAAATCCTGCCCCAGGCTCCTCTGGAGACCCGGCCCGCCCAGTGGCTACGCCCCCAGGAATCAGTGTTTTAACAGCTGTCATGGAAGAAAGCCCTGAGGTTTACAGAGCACTGACTGGGTTGCCAGGTATCATTCTAGGGACTTGACACCAATTACCTATCTTACAAGGCAGGCTTGGAGGTAACCCTCCCAGGTTACAACTTTTCCTCTTGACATCCATTCGTTTCACACCAATTATTGATGATAACGCTCTAGGTGCTTTTGGTTGTGGTATGTGCTGGTGTGCCCTGCAGACACAAGTTTGAAGATGTAGAAGGGAGGGCCACTGGTGGGAGGGGACAGGAAGGAGGGGAAACTTCAGGAAGAGAGAGGAATGGCCAAAGTAGTGGAGGAATGGTAGGGCTTATGCTTTTACACTGTATAACTTTTTTTCAGTCCTCAGTCCTCAAGTCCCACATGGGTAAGTCTATCTGTATTTGGCTGGTAACAATGTTGCTAATGGACCTGTGATTAAGTCCCAGGGAGGCAGGGCCAGGATTGCAAAGGTCAGCATTTGAGCAGAACCTTGAGAACAGATAAGGCTTTCCTTGTTTTCACCCACACCTCACCACCATGATGTGGATGTAAATTCCATGTAAAAATATGAAGTTTTTACTGTTCTCTGTGGTCCCAAGCAGGATTTAGACTCAGACCACTGCCTCCCCGCGCCTCATACCTGACCTGCCCCAGGCTCCTCTGGAGACCCGGCCTGCCCAGCCTCCCTCCAGTTCGCCCCCACCTTGTCCAGATGGGCTCCATATGGCCACTACACTCAGTAGGGTCGCCAGATTTAGCAAATAAATTACAGGACATCACTTAAATTCAAATTTCAAATGAACAACGAAAACATTTTTTAGCTTAAATATGTGTGTACCCTACAGTATTTGGGACTTAATTAAACCAAAGGGAAAAAAAATTTTTTTTCATTTATGTTTATCTGAAATTAAAATTTAACTGGGATGTCCTGTGTTTTATCTGACAACCTAATACCCCACCTCTGAGAGACTTCCCTCAGCTCCAGCAAGCCCTGGCCCAGGTCCTCCCAGTGACGCCTGGTTCCTGGTTTATCTGGAATTCATTGATCGGGGCTTCAGAAATGGCCCGAGCATTCCCCCACCCCCGACCCCTGGCCCAACGCTGTGAAGAGAGCTCGGTGCCAGACTCTCTGGGGGTGAGACGACCTGGCAGGGTCTGCCTGGGTGAACCCCCGGTTCCAGTTCCGTGGAAGCGCAACACTGTTACAATGTTTGGGAAGCTCCAAGTACGAATGCTGCCTTTGACTCCCGAATTGAGGTGGGCTGGGGCGGAAGGCTCCAGGAGGAGGTGGTCTCGGAGGGGGACACCCCGCGGGAGGGCGGCACCTAGGGGCCGGGAGAGCTGGGGCGCAGAGCTGGGGCAGAGCGATGCCGCGGGAAGCCCAGCCTCCTGAGCTCGTCGGGGTAACGCAACCACGGCCGGGCCCCGACTCTGGCCACCAGAGGGCGCGCTGGCTTGTGAAATGATTCTCCGCCACCAGGAGGAAAACGCCCTGCGTTTCATTCAAGTTAGAGACAGAGGTTCTCTTTCTTTGCTCTGAAACTAAACGAGAAGAGAAAACCGAGGGTACATCCCCTCCTCTCTGACAGCGAGGGGTCTTCCTGAAAGCCCCATGAGAGCAAGGGGCTCAGAGGTGCACTTAGACGGTGGGCAGGGAGTACGGGACTGGGTGGATGGAGGGAGGGAGGGAGGGAGAAAGCAAAGAAAGAAGAAAGGAGGGAGGGAGAAAGGAAAGAAAGAAGGAAAGGCAAGGCGGGAGGGAAGAAGGGTAAAGGAGAGAGGACAGGCCGCTGTTCTTGCTGCGTCGGGACCCACATGGTGATCTCAGCGGTCCAGCCCAGGGCTTGACACACAAAAGACGCTTGATGAAACACTGGTTGAAAGAGAGAACGAATGGCCGCCTAGAAAGGGAAGCACTGAGAACCAAGCATTCAGGGTGCTGATGGTTGTCTAGAGGGAAGACTGGGAAGGAGAAGGGGTAGGAGGGCACTGGAGGGAAGGGGAACATTTCAGAAAGAGAGAGGCGCAGTGAAAGTGGTGTAGGAATCATAGCATGGCTTTCACACTTAGACTGTATAACTTCTTTTTCAGACCTCAGTTTCCACATCATGGATGTACTTGGCACTTGCCTCCTGTTAACAGTGCTGCTCATGGATGCATTCTCTCTCTTCTACTGAGGTTCTCCAGGGCAGACCCTGCCAGGTCACCTCATCCCGAAGAGTCTGGCACAGGGCTCTCTTCACAGCCAGTGGGCAGGTGGGGGATGCTTGGGCCATTTCTGAAGCCTGGGTCGATGTCAGTTCAGTTGCTCAATCATGTCCAACTCTTTGCGACCCCATGGACTGCAGCACATCAGGCTTCCCTGTTCATCACCAACTCCCAGAGCTTGCTCAAGCTCATGTCCATCAAGTCAGTGAGGCCATCCAACCATCTCATCCTCGGTCGTCCCCTTCTCCTCCTGCCTTCAATCTTTCCCAGCATCAGAGTCTTTTCCAATGAGTCTGTTCTTTGCATCAGGTGGCCAGAGTATTGGAGTTTTAGCTTCAGCATCAGTCCTTCCAATGAATATTCAGGTCAGTGAACTCCAGATGAACCAGGAAGGGGAGTTTATCTCACTGGGAGGCCCTGGGTTGGTAGGACCTGTGGGAGCTGAGGGGAGGTCTCCTAGAGGCTGGGTATTGGGTTGTCAGACAAAACACTGGATGGCCTAGTTAAATTTGAATTTCAGTGGTCAAAAGACAAAACATGTGACCATTTGACAGTGCTTTGTAAAGCACAAAATGTGTGCGATAATGAGGAGCTGTCAGCTAGTGTCATTGTTAATCTCTTCTTCCCCTAAAAAAGTCAGGACAGTGTGTTGAGTAAAAGGAGGAAAAGAGGGAGGGAAGGAGGAAAGAGTGAAGGGAGAGGAGAGAAGGCAGGAGACACACTCTAGGTGTGATCAGCATTTCCTCTTCCCTCCTGTCTGTTTGCTAAATGTTCTAGGGCTTTAATTTTCTTATTTGTGAGCAGGTTTCTTCATTATGCAGCTAGCATTTACTGAATCCATGTTTCTGCCCTCACAAGAGGGAAACTTCTAGTGGGGCACAGCCTGTACCCCACACAATTCCCCCCTAGGTCCACAAGACCTCAGTTTACAGAGCACTTCTATAGGAAGTTTCTCCTGTCATCTAGGCAGCTGAGGGATGGGATTGATTTCTCCATTTCTCCATTTTAGAGACAGGAGGCAAGGTTCAGGGACCCCAAGTACTGCCCAAGGTGACCACAGAGAGTGGTCAGACTAACAGCCTCTTTTCAGACTAACACTCCAAACGTAGTGATCTGATAAGTGCATCAAGAGGAAAGTGATCTTGTTTGTGGAATAAACGAAAACGCTGTGGAAAACTGGAAACAAGCGGAGTGAAGAGGCTGTATGCCTCCAGCCCATGGAAGGCTGAGCCGCTCCTCCCCTCACTTGTCTGTTTCTGGGGTAACTGTCATGGTTCCCACAGTCGTGCACCCTTTGTGTTCTGCCAAGCCTCCCACACAGAGGATCACTTAATCTCCACAGCACCACGAGCAGGCCCTCAGGTTGAGTGACCTCTCCAGGGCCGCACAGCTGGAAGGTAGGGACTCTGAGCATAGGGCTCTCTGAGTCTTGCTCAGGCTGTGAATAGTGCCCAGGACACGCAGATGTGGAAAGACTGATAGTTCTTCTTACCTGCCAGATCTTGATGGGGTTCTCTCTCTGAGCAGCCCTCTCAACTGCGAAGCAGCTCTGTGTGTGCTGACCTGGCAAAATGCCTCCGAAGCCTTGATGAGTGAGTGAAAGGGAAGTTGTGGAACTCTGCAGGCCAGTGCACTGGGACAGAATGTCCCGTGGGCTCATATTTTTGTTTCTGTGAGGGATAACTCTGAGAGGGTATTAACCGCTGTGTCTGGTGGTCACCTTCACGGGGAGTGGAGTTGAAGAGGGGGAGGGTAGGGAGAACGTCCAACATTCTGTCATACTGGCTGCTGTCTGAGTTTCTTGTAACAATCCTTATCCTTCAGGAATGGTGGAAATGGAATGTTTGTAACAGGGAAAATATAGAGACAACCCAAAGGCCCCAGGCCAACCCTAGAGGTCTCCTGGGTCTCCCTGACTAGACAGTCAGGCTGCCCTTCCAGCCCAGCCTGTGATAGGGTTGAAGGTAAGACACATCTAAGGGTGGGAATCAGTTGAGTCAAAGAAAAGAGAATTGTGTGGCCGTGGCAGGGACCCCGGTGGCTGCTGTGTGAGCTTGTGCATACACATGTACCAGACCTGTTACCTTCCTGCCCCCAACACATGCCTCTGATCTGGCCTCAGCTCTGGGTTGAGGGTTGACATGTGGTTCTCAGCCCCAGGCCAGTCCTGGGACCCCCCCCCCACTGCCAAGCCCTCTCCCTGACTTTGCCCCTGGCCTCACCCTGCTGGCAGGAATGGGCTGGGAGAGGGGGCTCGGGATTGTCTGGGCCCTGGAAGTTCAAGGCCCTGGGCAGCCTGCAGTCGTCCTGGATTCCTTCTCATTCTTTTTCTCAAGGGGAAGAAAGCCTTCCTTCAGCTCCTTCTACAAGCCTCCCCTTCTCTGGAGTAGCCAGGAAGTGTAAACTCTGTCTACTTAGGGTCCCAATTCTGTGGAAAGTGTGTTGATAGGTGTGGACATGTGTGTGTATAAAACTCTGGAGATGGCGTTCACGGTGGTTGTCTCTGGGTGGGGGATTGTGGGTGAGCCTCACTTGCTTGCTTCCTCACATTTGTGGTTCATGTTTGTTTAATTTGTTTTTTTAAGTTTGTCCTGTAAAGTCTCACAGTCCCTGAGATAAAATCATCCAGAGAGAAAGCACGAGAAGGAAAGTAAGAGAGATACATGAAAGGCAAGGAGGACGGAAGGAGAAGCAGCAATGAAGAGAGGGTAAAATACAGGGAGAAAGAGAGGGTCAGGGAAGCAGGGGGGAGGCAAAGGGCAGAAGAGAGATGGGGAGAGCCCTGCAGGGCCTGGGCTGAGGCCTCGGTGTGCCCCCCGCCCCCAAGCGTGGCAGCAGCTGGTGTCCTCCAGATGGCACTGCAACCCCTCCAGGCCAGCTCCCAGGCATTCCAGCTGTGTTACACCTCTGCTGGGGACAGAGGCAGCAGATGCTGCAGGTGGCCAGAGCCCAGCCTCCAGGCCGAGGAGCTGGGTGTTAGAGACAATCCTCTAGGGTCGCTCGCACTTTGCACATTTCACGAGCACAGGCACTGATTGCATTCTTTCCAGATGATCATTTCTGGGATGTTTGAATAGCAAACAACATTAGAAGTGAGTGGTAGTGTTTCCTTTTGGAGTGAAGAGCAGACATGCCCACTGCACGTTATAGAATGTTCTGTTCCCCTAAGTTCTGGATTCCTCTTTTGGAGGTTTACATTGCAATCTACACACAGCTTTTTGTTGTATACTAGAGTCTTTGTTCTCAGAAACATAGGAGGGCAGTGTGGCCTAATGGCTAGGAGGTCAGCCTCTGAGCATAGACTCCAATCCCAGCACTGCTGTTTAGGGTGTGACCCGCAGAATGTGGTCTGAGAGCAGATGCTCAGAAAAGAAGGTGGGAAGAAAAATACTTGGCAACTTTTATTTAAAATGAACACAAGGGTACCAGTGAGTCAACAGTTTTACTCGTAGGTAGATAGCCAACAGAAGTACATCCATATGTGTGCTGAAAAACAACTCCTAGAATGTCCAAAGCAGTGGGAACTACCCCAGTGTTCATCAGCAGTAGACACTGCACAGGAGAGAGTTCTGTGCAGCAACAGGGACCTGCAGGAATAGTCGTGAATCTCACAGACATGTAGGGAAGGAGCCAGACACAGTATTGTGTACAAGGTAAGACTCCGTGCACGTAAAGGACAAAAGCAGGCAGAGCTGAGGGAGCTGGTAGCGGTCAGGATGGCTGGCGGACTCCCTTTGGGGTCAGATGGAAGGAAACACAGGGATGCTTCTGGGAGCTGGTCATTGTCTGTGTCTTGAGCGCAGGGCTGGTGGTGCAGCTGTGAAAGTTGATGACATGACTTTCCCTATGTAAATTATTTTCCAGTAAGAAGTTTAAAAAGTGGGAAGGGGTGGTTAGAGATAGATTTGTTTAGTTTCAGGGGACTGAGTTCATTTTGAGCTCCAAAAGGATTCTTTCAGAAAAATCCTTACCATCTTATTCATGACCAACAATGTTAGTAACATGAGCCAAGAGAAACTTAGGTACCTCCGGGGAAGCTTTGTCCACAAGATGGGTTACTTGTAGAAACAGGTAAATGACCCTTCATCTGTGGGCTGTACTTTGGGGTTTTCAAAGCGTTTTCACATTTATATACTCTTCATGCATTGAATATGAAACAATTATTTTGATGACTGGCACTGCTAAAGAAGGACACCAACTTTAGGAAAGTCCTTGATAAAGTTCAGAGGTGGAAGGTAATATCCTGGTTTAGAAGGTGACAGTGAAGCAAAGAGGCATCCTACTGCTCTGCATAAGAAATGCAAGGAGACTTCAGGTGGGACTGGGACAGAGGCGAGGAAAGGAGGTGGGGTGGGCAGTGCCAGGCACGAGGGCAGGAGGCTGATTCTTCACAAGAGTCTGTAACCCTTACACGACTTACTGTGTCCTGGGCGCGTCATAAGTGGTGCATGTGCATGCACACACACACACACACACACACACACACATCATGAAGTTTCTAATCCTCACTCTGTAGGGAAGTGATATGAGGTCACTTGTTCCAGACCACATGCCCAATAAGTGGCAATGCTGGGATCTGAGCCTCCACGGGCCCCCTCCCAGTGCCTGAGCTATTAACCACTAGGCTACGTTGCCTCTCTGTGTCTTTGAAAACAGTTTAATATGCTATATATGGTTGTTTGCGATTGACAGAGTAAACCTCCTCTTCCCCAGCCCTCATTTTCAGTAAAGTCTCTCATGTAAATGTCTCCTGGGAGCCATTAGGGAGGTGCTGAGTTGCACGTTGGGATCAGCGCTGAGCAGACGCCACAACAGCCACCAGAGTGAGATACGAATGAGCAGGAGAGGCCAGCAGGGGCAGGAGGTGGCCTTGAGTGCAGCCATCCCCAGGGAGTCACAGAAATCCTGGGGGAAAATATTAGATTTCCTGTTCACAAGGGATTGAAGTCCCAGCCAATTTCATTTAAATTTCAAAGAACAGTGTTTAACTGCAGCTGGCATCTGGGTTATACACACAGCAACTGTGAGAGATAGGGAGAAAGGCTCTGTGAGCCCCATTTCACAGAATAAATTAGCCCCAGACAGATTCAGAAACCCATCCAAGGTCACACACGGGGTTGGCATTGAGGGATTTGAACCACTTCAGCTAAGAACAGCTGGGGAGTATCTCAGTTCAGTTCAGTTCAGTTGCTCAGTCGACGACTCTTTGCGACCCCATGGACTGCAGCACGTCAGGCTTCCCTGTTCATCACCAACTCCCAGAATTTACTCAAACACATGTCTATTGAGTCGATGATGCTATCCAGTCATCTCACCCTCTGTTGTCCCCTTCTCCTCCTGCCTTCAATCTTTCCCAGCATCAGGATCTTTTCCAGTGAGTCAGTTCTTTGCATGAGGAGGCCAAAGTATTGGAGTTTCAGCTTCGGCATCAGTCCTTCCAATAACTATTCAGGACTGATTTCCTTTAGGATGAACTGGTTGGATTTCCTTGGGGAAGAACTGCGCCTTGAAAATACAGTTCCTGTCACCTGGGTCCCCAGGCTGCCCCGCTCCTGCCCTTTCCAAGGCTGGGAAAGGTCATTCAGGCCTTTCTCTTCATCTGTGAGCTGCCTGCATCCTTCTGATAAACTACCTTCTTTGGCCTGAGTAAGCCAAGGGTTTTTCCTTAGCTTGCCATGACTTACCAGGTGGATATGAGGCCTGTGCCTGCCTCACCTGGCCCTGGGCATGCAGCTCCGCCCCTCTCCTGGAAGAGGTCCTTGTCAGGAGGGTAGCCTCGGCTGAGCCCCTCAATGACCATCATCCTCACAGGCTGGGATGGGAGCAGTGGAGGCTGAAGGAGAATGAAAAGGTCCTTCATTTGCAGTGAAGGGACTCAGATCTATAAATAGTCATCAGAAATAAAGCAGAGAAAGAGAGAAGTCATTTGTGGGCTCACATTTAATTCAAAGGTGTTCTTTTTCTTCCTCTGAAATAAGCTATGTGATTCTTTTCAAACTGAAGAAACTGAAAACCATCTTGAATTACCAAAGAAGCTCTTCAGCCCCCTCTCGGGTAGGGAGTCACATCTGAAGAGGCCCTCATCCAGGGGGCGTGTGCAGGCGAACTGCTGCCTGGGTGTGGAAGAGGGAGCTGAGCACTGGGCCCCTTCCCTGCCTCTCCCTCCAACAAGGCACCCCAAACTAATCAGCTCCGGCAGCCAGAGGGGAGAAATTCATTAGCAGATCTGGTTTTGCATAATTTAGTGGTTGGCATTAGCAAATTAAGTCTGCTTGGCTTCCCTCTTTGTAATAGCCTTTAGAGGAAACGTGGGGAAAATACCCGCTCGTAATCCCAGCAGTTTTCTGAAGCTGATAATTAATAACAACAACAATAAAGTGTTAGTAAGACGTTGCAGTTTCCCTTTCGCAGGTTCTCACGCTTGCTGCTCACAACTGTAGCAAAGGAAAACAAGTCTGGATTATTGTCCGTTTGATGACCAAGAAACTGAGATGGGGGTGGGGTGGGGTTCAGCTGGGGAGGAAGCCCTCCTCTCTGCTGCCTGGGGCGTGTTAACGGGCCACTGAGTGACGTCAAGAATACTGGGGTTCAGGCAGGACTGACAGCTGAGGCCCTGCTCCACCCACAAGCTTCTCAGTGGGAACCTTATTCCTCACGTGGCTACAGCAAATCCTATTAACAACATCAACAATAATAAAGCCAACATTTGTGGATTACTTCTAGGCACCAAACTATTTACTTCACTATCTTATCATTAAACCACAACCACCCATGAAGTGGTCACTGATGTCAGCATCAATTCACTGGTGAGGAAATGAAATCTCACAGAGGTGTAACAGATATCAACTGAATTGACTTCCTGGCCCTCAGTGAGTCTCCTTCTCCAGTTTCCTTCTCTAGCCAATGGCTTTGCCTATGTCATGTTGTCCTGCCCTCTTGGCAGCCTGATTGGGCTAGGAATGGGCTATTGACACGAGCTTGGCCAATCAAAGCCCCTTTCTTGGATTTGACAGGCTGGAAGTAAGACAAGGGAACAGTCCCCCTCTGGTGATGGCTGGAGCTGTGGCAGCCTTGTATTTCCTGAGACTGGAGGTTGATGGGCCCCCTCCTCACCCTAGAGGAGCAATTGGAGATTTGTTCCCTATGGATTAATACTTCAAGATGAAAACAGCAGAAAAGTCAGGAGAGGAGTCTGGGCCCTGCTCTGATAGAAGATAAGAGACCACGTATTTCTCAGTCTCAAAGTCAGAAGACCTCCCTGACTACACATGTGCAGAAGTGAATGTTCCCTGATGGTCAAAAGGCAAGTGATGATGACTACCCATAGGCCTCTTCAGAAGAATCCATGTTGGCTAAGAGATGCACGTACACACGTGGGAAGATCCTGAGATATACCAAATATGGACTCGGAACCAGGCAAATCAAAATAATTGGCCAAAGGAAACCCCAAAGAAAGCGATTTAAACCTCCATGAGGGCGCAGCTCTCTCTCTGAGTCTGCCTGTGTGTCTATCCAGAGGCGCTGTACTTTTTTTTTGTCCTAATAAATACTTTGTTTCACTCCTTTTTGTCTTTGTGGGAATTCTTTTCCTCAAAGCCAAAGAGCCAAGGCCTGAACACTGACCACTGGTCTAGCACTAGCTTTTGATGCTCTCACCACTGTGGCCTGGACTCAGCCTCTGGCCAGGAATCGAAACCCTGCTTCAGGCCGCTCCTGGCCGAGGCCATCTGAGGTCACTCCCGTGTGGAAGAAGTTGGGAAGACAGATGTAGCAACAGGGCAGGGCGGGGTGGGCCACACCCTGTAGTATCTGAGTCCCTTATTCTAGTTGTTCCTGAGGCACATGAGTGGTGAGAAGTCCCAGTAGCTTCCAATAAACCCCCTTCTTCTGGAGCTTGCTGGATTCAGGTTTCTCTCTCTTGAAACCACAGTCCTCAGAGTGGCTCCCCCAGGAAGTGTGTACGTGACAGGGACTGGAGTCTCATTCCATCTGCACCAGTGTCCAGGGCCTCCTGGGCCTCCCCCTTCGAGACATGTCTGGGGGATGGGGACAGCCCTGATGGGCCACTAGTTCTTGCTGTCACCTGCCTCCTCAGCAGCAGGGCCCGTAGGTCCCCTTGCCTGCAAAAGAGCCCCAGGGAAGAACAAGTGAGTGGAGGCTGAGTCCTCAGCTGAAGCCCCAGATCCCTGCACTCGGGGGGAAATGATCAGGTGACTGGCGGGGCTGGCCCTGTTGAAACTGTTCACCTCAGATTAGGACTTGAACCTCGCCAAAACCTAAGCCAAAGCCTCAGTCTTCCAAATGAGATCACATACCTGGTTTCAGGACCTAATGATGCTCAGGTTCTTGATATCTTGTAGAAAGAATTCAGTGAGAGACAAAGTGATAGGTAAGAAGTGGATTTATTTAGAGAGAAACACTCCACAGACAGAGTGTGGGCCATCTTGTAAGGTGTGAGTGAGTGAGTGAATTCACTCAGTCGTGTCTGACTCTTTACGACCCCATGGACTGGAGCCTACCAGGCTCCTCCATCCATGGGATTTTCCAGGCAAGAATACTGGAGTGAGTTGCCATTTCCTTGAGAGGCCCTTAAATATGGTGTGCTTAGTTTTCATGGGCTGAGTAATTTCATAGGCTAATGAGTGGAAGGGTTATTCCAACTGTTTTGAGGAAGAGACAGAGATGTCCAGGAATTGGGGCACTGTCCACTTTTTGGTTTTTGATGGTTGGCCTTGGAACTGTCATGTTGTCTGTGGGTGTGTCACTTAGCTTGCTGTTGTGTTACGGTGAGAGTATACTGAGACTTAAGGTCTAGTGGAAGTTGACTCATCTACCATCTTGGATGTATTTAAAGATTGTACCCTGCCCCATTGCCTCCTGTTTCACTTTGGGGCTTTGAGATTTTTGAGAGGAAGGAGGCCACAGCCATCTTGGAGTGAGAGGTGGGGGAGGTGAAGATGTCTATGAACCAGCCTCTGGCCATTGCTCCAGGCCCAGCCTGTGTTGTCCGTGAAAGCCCCTGGGGGCCCTCACTCCACAGCCTGGAGGGCCCCCAGCCTTCCCCGTCTACTCCTGGGCCTCCCTGAATGGTATAAAGCTGGCAAGTGCTCTCCAGGCTTGCTCTCTCTCCTCATCCCCCAAGTCCCTTGTGAAAAGAGGACCCGGGGCTCCTGCTGGACTGAAGATTCCCCTCCTGGCCTCCTGAGTCGGCAAGCCAGGACATGGGGGCTGTGCTTAGATTGCTCAAACCTTGGCTCTGCCACCCACTGGTCTTGTGCCCTATGGGGATGTCCTTTGACCTCTCCATGCTCTAGGTTTTAAAATTTGTAACAAAAAAGAGGATAAAGACAAAGTGAGTACCTGCCTTAAGGAATGAGTATTAGGACTCAAAGATATTATAAATAAAGTGTTGTTTAGCCCCTAAGTCATGTCCAACTCTGTTTAGATCCCATAAACAATAGCCTGCCAGGCTTCTCTGTCCATGGAATTCTCCAGGCAAGAATACTGAATGGAATGGGTTGCCATTTCCTTCTCCAGGGGATCTTCTCAACCCAGGGATCAAACCCAGGTGTCCTGCATTTCAGGAAGATTCTATACCTCTGAGCCACTGATGGTGGTTTAGTTGCTAAGTTGTGTCTGATTCTCTTGCAACCCAATGGACTGTAGCCCACTGGGTTCCTTTGTCCATGGGATTTCCCAGGCAAGAATACTGGAGTGGGTTGCCATTTCCTTCGCCAGGGGATCTTCCTGATCCATCCCATGTCTCCTGCATCGCAGGAAGATTCTTTACTGATTGAGCCACTGGGAAGTTCCCAAATAAACTGTATTTACAAGTAAAACAGGGAATTCAATCATTGTTGATTAGTAAAGATGGGGAAACTGAGGTAAAGGAAGGGAAAGCATTTCATTCAAGGTTTCATTGCAGCCAGGACAGACTGGGACCAGAAATCAGGCACATCTGGCAGGTAGTTACCTCCTAGAAAGACCCAGAGAGAGTACACTCACCCTTCATGCCCACTCCTGTGGCCAGAGGTCTGCAGATGTGATGCCTCTGAGAAATGGAATATTTCCTGCCATATCAGTAAACAAAGGATGTCACAGTCATCAATAATTTCAGCCACCACCAACAGTGAGCTGGTAGGCCCTAAGAGAACTTAGGAAGGAAATGAATACCTGACATCTAGCAGCCTCCAGGCTGTAGGCACTATCTATGGTGAGCTCTGAGGAAATTCGGGATGTGAAGTCATAGGATACTGGACCCAGATAGCTGAGGTGCATAGCAAAGGAATGATTTCAGTAAGCCCAGACTCTCGCATCTTTCCATACATAAAAAATTGTTAAATTCCTTGAGATATCTAGTTTTCTTTAACTAACTTTAATTAGATATCTAGTTAGCTTTAATTAATTAATCTTTTGTTTCTGCTACTTGCCTTTTGTTGCAAAATGTCTTTATAACCTGGCTGTACAACTTGCCTTCTCAGAGCAGTTCTCTCAAGGTTTCTTGAGATTCTGCCTCCTGGGCTTGAAGTCCTAGAAACTTCCACTGAATAAAATATAACTCTCAACTTTTAGGTTGTGCATATATTTTTATAATTGACACCACCAACCAGAGGTCTTACGTTTGTCAACTGCCATGGGAAGATAAAGACACCGGATAGAGGGTGATGAGCTTCTGAGGATTAGAGTTTATAAAGTGACAGAATCTATCCTAGTGAGCCAGGCAGAGATTGGTGATTTATTGGCATTTCATAAAAAGCTGTCAACCACCCCAGTCAGCAACTCCCTTGCAGGCACAGTGCCAGGAGCCGCCTCTCCTACTTCCCCTCCAGTGGTGGGGTATGGGCAGCAGGGTCAGGCACCAGCAGATGCTGGTCACCTTGCTGCCCAGAGATGAGCATGGGGCTCAGACTTCTGTGCTGAGGGGCTAGTGGTGTATATGCCTTCCATCCCCACAAACATCTGGTGAGGTTGCCTGTGCAAGCAGATTTGCCTGAGTGGGGCAGGGCAGGGCCTTGCAAGCAGAGACTGTCTCATGCCCTGGGCTGTATGGAGAGAACAAGGAGTTAGCTTCTGGGATGCTAAGCTACTGATACAGGAGAGGTTTGGGAAACTTGGAAAAGGAAAACCTCTCCTTTTCATCTTCTATCTTAGAGAGCTGTTTGCATTTTTTTTTAACCAGGACATTTGATTACTTTTATAATAATTAAGAAAATATCAATCAATTAAGAAAATATAACAGTAAACTGAAAAGATGTCTTGAAGGAGAAATAAAAGGATAGGGATGTGAGCAGATACAACAGGGGCAGGGTCCCAGAGCCCTGCCAGGTCCTCGGAGGGGAGCTGGAACAGGGTCCAGGCACACTAGGAGGACAGGGTGGGGTCATAGGAGGGCGCTGGAGGAGGGCCTGCCCAAGTGGGCCAGCATCCTCATGATTCACAAAACACTGAGGTCCCACGTGTCACTGACCTACGCCTGCCAAGTGGGCAGAACAAGTATTGTTGCAGGGAAGAGCCAATTCTGACTCCATCTTGGAACTGTTTCTTGCTTTTGAAAATATATTTATATGTAATGGCCTGCCTCAGAGAACCCACATGACTGTTAACAAAAATTAACAGTCACTCACCTTTGTCCAGCTCCCAGGGAGATAATATGACCCTGTCCACCAGTGAATGGCTGCAGGAAAGGAATTTGTAAACTTGGGATCATAGAAAAGGAATCTGAGAAAGTTCTTCCCCGATCTCTCAGCAAGTCAGGATCCTGAAGAAGAGAATCCTCTTCCAACAACACAAGAGAAGACTCTACATATGACATCACCAGATGGTCAGTACTGAAGTCAGATTGATTATATCTGCAGCCAAAGATGGAGAAGCTCTATACAGTCAGCCAAAACAAGACCAGGAGCTGACTGTAGCTCAGATCATTAAATTGAAGAAAGTAGGGAAAACCACTAGACCATTCAAGTATGACCTAAATCAAATCCCTTATGACTATACAGTGGAAATGACAAATGGATTCAAGGGATTAGGTCTGATAGAGTGCCTGAAGAACTATGGACAGAGGTTCATGATATTGTATAGGAGGCAGTGATCAAGACCATCCCCAAGAAATGCAAAAAAGCAAAATTGTTGTTTGAGGAGGCTTACAAATAGCTGAGAAAAGAAGAGAAGAGAAAGGCAAAGGAGAAAAGGAAAGATATACCCATTTGAATGCAGAGTTCCAAAGAATAGCAAGGAGAGATGAGAAAGCCTTCCTCAGTGATCAATGCAAAGAAATAGAGGGAAACAATAGAATGGGAAAGACTAGAGATCTCTTCAAGAAAATTAGAGATACCAAGGGAAGTTTTCATGCAAAGAAGGGCACAATAAAGACTGAAATGGTATGGACCTAACAGAAGCAGAAGATATTAAGAAGAGGTGGTAACAATGCACAGAAGAACTATACAAAAAAGATCTTCATGACTTAGATAATCACGATGATGTGATCACTCATCTAGGACCAGACATCCTGGAATGTGAAGTCAAGTGGGCCTTAGAAAGCATCACTACGAACAAAGCTAGTGGACGTGATGGAATTCCAGTTGAGCTATTTCAAATCCTAAAAAATGATGCTGTGAAAGTGCTGCAACCAATATACCAGCAAATTTGGAAAACTCAGCAGTGGTCAGAGGACTGGAAAAGGTCAGTTTTCATTCCAATCCCAAAGAAAGGCAATGCCAAAGAATGTTCAAATTACTGCACAATTACTCTCATCTCAAATGCTAGCAGTGTATAGCTCAAAATTTTCCAAGCCAGGCTTCAACAGTATTTGAATTGTGAACTTCCAGATGTTCAAGCTGGATGTAGAAAAGGCAGAAGAACCAGAGATCAAATAGCCAACATCCGCTGGATCATGGGAAAAGCAAGAGAGTTCCAGAAAAACACCTATTTCTGCTTTATTGACTATGCCAAAGCCTTTGACTGTGTCTATCATAACAAACTGTGGAAAATTCTTCAAGAGATGGGAATACCAGACCACCCGACCTGCCTCCTGAGAAATCTGCATGCAGGTCAAGAAGCAACTGTTAGAACTGGACGTGGAACAACAGACCAGTTCCAAATTGGGAAAGGAATATGTCAAGGCTGTATATTGTCACCCTGCTTATTTAACTTATATACAGAGTTCAGTTCAGTCAGTTCAGTTCAGTCACTCAGTTGTGTCCGACTCTGTGACCCCATGAACCACAGCATGCTAGGCCTCCCTGTCCATCATGAACTCCTGGAGTCCACCCAAACTCATGTCCATTGAGTCCATGATGCCATCTAACCATCTCATCCTGTTGTCCCCTTCTCCTCCTGCCTTCAATCTTTCCCAACATCAGGGTCTTTTCAAATGAGTCAGCTCTTTGCATCAGGTGACCAAAATATTGGAGTTTCAGCTTTAGCATCACTCCTTCCAATGAACACCCAGGACTGATCCCCTTTATGATGGACTGGTTGGATCTCCTTGCAGTCCAGGGGACTCTCAAGAGTCTTCAAAAGTAATACAATATTGTAAAGTTAAGCAAAAAATAAATAAATAAATAAATAAAAAATCACATCAAATATCTAAAAAAAAACCAAAAAAAACACAAAAGCATCAATTCTTCGGTGCTCAGCTTTCTTTATAGTCCAACTTTCATATCCATACATGACCACTGGAAAACTCATAGCCTTGACTAGACGGACCTTTGTTGACAAAGTAATGTCTCTGCTTTTTAATATGCTGTCTAGGTTGGTCATAACTTTCCTTCCAAGGAGTAAGCGTCTTTTAATTTCATGGCTGCAGTCACCATCTGCAGTGATTTTGGAGCCCCCCAAAATAAAGTCAGCCACTGTTTCCCCATCTATTTCCCATGAAGTGATGGGACCAGATGCCATGATCTTAGTTTTCTGAATGTTGAGCTTTAAGCCAACTTTTTCACTCTCCTCTTTCACTTTCATCAAGAGGCTCTTTAGTTCTTCTTCACTTTCTGCCATAAGGGTGGTGTCATCTGCATATCTGAGGTTATTGATATTTCTCCTGGCAATCTTGATTCCAGCTTGTACTTCCTCCAGCCCAGTGTTTCTCATGATGTACTCTGCATATAAGTTAAATAAGCAGGGTGACAGTACACAGCCTTGACATACTCCTTTTCCTATTTGGAACCAGTCTGTTGTTCCATGTTCAGTTCTAACTGTTGCTTCCAGACCTGCATACACGTTTCTCAAGAGGCAGGTCAGGTGGTCTGGTATTGCCATCTCTTTCAGAATTTTCCACAGTTTATTGTGATCCATGCAGTCAAAGGATTTGGCATAGTCAATAAAGCAGAAATATATGTTTTTCTGGAACTCTCTTGCTTTTTTAATGATCCAGCAAATGTTGACAATTTGATCTCTGGTTCCTCTGCCTTTTCTACATCCAGCTTGAACATTTGGAAGTTCACAGTTCAGATACTGTTGAAGCCTGGCTTGGAAAATTTTGAGCATTACTTTACTAGCATGTGAGATGAGTGCAATTGTGTGTTACTTTAAGCATTCTTTGACATTGTCTTTCTTTGGTATTGGAATGAAAACTGACCTTTTCCAGTCTTCTGGCCACTGCTGAGTTTTCTAAATTTGCTGACATATTGAGTGCAGCACTTTCACAGCATCATTTTTTAGGATTTGAAATAGCTCAACTGGAATTCCATCACGTCCACTAGCTTTGTTCGTAGTGATGCTTTCTAAGGCCCACTTGACTTCATATTCCAGGATGTCTGGCTCTAGGTGAGTGAGCACACCATCGTGATTATCTGGATCGTGAAGATCTTTTTTGTATAGTTCTTCTGTGTATTGTTACTAACTCTTCTTAATATCTTCTGTTTCTATTAGGTCCATATCGTTTCTGTCCTTTATTGAGCCCATCTTTGAATGGCAAGCCACTTCAGTATTCTTGCCTTGAGAACCCCAGGAACAGTATGAAAAGACAAAATGATAGGATACTGAAAGAGAAACTTCCCAGGTCAGTAGGGGCCCAATATGCTATGGATGTGAGTCTGAGTGACCTCCGGGAGCTGGTGATGGACAGGGAGGCCTGGCGTGCTGCGGTTCATGGGGTCGCAAAGAGTCAGACATGACTGAGCGACTGATCTGATCTGATCTGATCTTGCATGAAATGTTCCCTTGGTATCTCCAATTTTCTTGAAGAGATCTCTAATCATTCCCATTCCATTGTTTTCCTCTATTTCTTTGCATTGATCACCGAGGAAGGCTTTCTTATCTCTTCTTGCTATTCTTTGGAACTCTGCATTCAAATGGGTATATCTTTCCTTTTCTCTTTTGCTTTCCGCTTCTCTTCTTTTCACAGCTATTTGTAAGGCCTGTTCAGACAGCCATTTTGCTTTTCTGCATTTATTTACACAGAGTACATCATGTGAAATTCTAGGCTGGATGAAGCACAAGCTGGAATCAAGATTGCCAGGAGAAATATCAATTACCTCAGATACACAGATGACACCACCCTTATAGCAGAAAGCAAATAGGAACTAAAGAGCCTCTTGATGAAAGTGAAAGAGGAGAGTGAAAAAGCTGGCTTAAAACTCAACATTCAAAAAAGTAAGATCATGGCATCTGGTCCCATCACTTCATGGCAAATAGATGGGGAAACACTGGAAAAAAATGAAAGGCTTTATTTTCTTGGGCTCCAAAATCACTGCAGAAGGTGACTGCAGCCATGAAATGAAAAGATGCTTACTCCTTGGAAGAAAAGCTATGACCAACCTAGGCAGTATATTAAAAAGCAGAGGCATTACTCTGCAGACAAAAGTCCATATAGTCAAAGCTATGTTTTTTTCTGGTAGTCCTGTGAGAGTTGGACTATAAATAAAGATGAGCACTGAAGAATTGATGCTTTTGAACTGTGGTGTTGGAGAAGACTCTTGAGAGTCCCTTGGACTGCAAAGAGATCCAACCAGTCCATCCTAAAGGAAATCAGCCCTGAATATTCATTAGAAGGACTGACTCTGAAGCTGAAACTCCAATACTTTGGCCACCTGATGCAAAGAACTGACTCATTGGAAAAGACCCTGATGCTGGGAAAGATTGAAGGCAGGAGGAGAAGGGAACGACAGAGGATGAGATGGTTGGATGGCATCACTGACTCGACAGACATGAGTTTGAGCAAGCTACTGGAGTTGGTGATGGACAGGGAGGCCTGGCGTTCTGTGGTCCACAGGGTTGCAAAGAGTCAGACATGACTGAGTGACTGAACTGAACTGAACAGGAAAGAAGAGATTAATGCATTCCTTCCATGGACCGGCCATTCCTGGAAATGGTTTTCAAGATTGATAGCCCTTTTTAACTTACTTCCTCTCCACCTCTTTCTCTCTAGTCTGCCCTTTATTTCCCAACTTCCCTTCATCTCTCTTCTATGAAAGAATCTGGCATCCAGACCCTGGTAATATGGTTATTTTGAGACATTAGTCTGCCATCTTCTTAGTCTGCTGGCTTTCCCAATAAAGTCATATTCCTTGCCTTAACACTTTGTCTCTAGGATTTATTGACCTGTTGTGCAGCGAGCAAAGTGAGTTTGGAGTTGGTCAGGGTATCAACATTACCCCCAATTTACAGGTGAGAAAGCTAAGACCTGGAGAAGATGCCATGGCTTTCCTAAACTCTCACAGCTGAGTAATGGGAGGGCCTTGACCCCTACCAGCCCATATGGCACTGAAGCTGAATCTGGCTTCTATGCCCTGAGCCCAAATTAATTCTCAGAGACAGAGTTTTGGTTGAAGCAGAAAAGAATAGCTTTATTGCTTTGCCAGGCAAAGGGAGGTATAGCAGCTAATGCCTTCAGAACCATGTGTCTTAACCTGGAGGGTGTAGTGAGAGGTTTTATATCAATAGTAATGGTTCAAAGAGGGCATGCTCAGCTTGAGGACATTCTTCTGATTGGATGGTGGTGAGGTAAGTGGGAGGAAAGTGCCCACAACTGGTCTTGTGGGCAGCATTCTGTTAATTTCTCCCACCTGGTGGAGATGGGAATACCAGACCACCTGATTTGCCTCTTGAGAAACCTGTATGCAGGTAAGGAAGCAACAGTTAGAACTGGACATGGAACAACAGACTGGTTCCAAATAGGAAAAGGAGTATGTCAAGGCTGTATATTGTCACCTTGCTTATTTAACTTATATGCAGAGTACATCATGAGACACGCTGGGCTGGAAGAAGCACAGGCTGGAATCAAGATTGCCGGAAGAAATATCAATAACCTCAGATATGCAGATAACACCACCCATATGGCAGAAAGTAAAGAGGAACTAAAAAGCCTCTTGATGAAAGTGAAAGAGGAGAGTGAAAAAGTTGGCTTAAAGCTCAACATTCAGAAAACAAAGATCATGGCATCTGGTCCCATCACTTCATGGGAAATAGATGGGGAAACAGTGTCGCACTTTATTTTTTTGGGCTCCAAAATCACTACAGATGGTGACTGCAGCCGTGAAATAAAATGACTCTTACTCCTTGGAAGGAAAGTTATGACCAACCTAGATAGCATATTGAAAAGCAGAGACATTACTTTGCCAACAAAGGTCCATCTAGTCAAGGCTATGGTTTTTCCTGTGGCCATGTATGGATGTGAGAGTTGGACTGTGAAAAAAGCTGAGCATTGAAGAATTGATGCTTTTGAACTGTGGTGTTGGAGAAAACTCTTGAGAGTCCCCTGGACTGCAAGGAAATCCAACGAGTCCATTCTGAAGGAGATTAGCCCTGGGATTTCTTTGGAAGGAATGATGCTAAAGCTGAAACTCCAGCACTTTGGCCACCTCATGCGAAGAGTTGACTCATTGGAGAAGACTCTGATGCTGGGAGGGATTGGGGGCAGGAGGAGAAGGGGACGACAGAGGATGAGATGGCTTGATGGCATCACTGACTCGATGGACGTGAGTCTGAGTGAACTCTGGGAGTTGGTGATGGACAGGGAGGCCTGGCGTGCTGTGATTGCAAAGAGTCAGACATGACTGAGCGACTGAACTGAACTGAATTGGTGGGGGTTTCAGTGTCTTCCAAACAACTCAAAGATATTCTTATGTGTATCCCTTGATGGGGAGTCAGAACCCTGCTCCAGTGCTGCGCTATTATCTCTTTTGACTGTTCCTTATCTCTACATTCCTTCCCTTCCCTGATTAGCAACAGTTTGAACCTACTCTTTGGAACTCATGGAAGGTTGTAGAGGCTGAATGACACCTATTTCGGGTAATCAAGAAATGGGGGTCATAGGGTCCTGCTTGGTATCAGTGTCTTTGGATGAACTCAGTCCTATAGACACACAGCTGGCAGTAGAAGTCGATCTGCCAGTTATTTGGGGCAGATAAATGTACAAGGCATACAAATGTACCCAGAAGCCCTGACTGGACTGGAACCATGGTCTCTGAACTCCAAATTCCCAGTTCCTTCCACTCCTAGAACAGCCCAGAAAAAAAGGGCAGTGGGAAGGGTGGGGAACACCATGGTAATTGTGAACAGGGTTTGAGAAGTTTGATTCTCTATTCTCTGAACCTGGGGTGCCTGGTTCTGCTCTGGGTAAGGTGTTGTCAGGTACAGACTGAGAACTGCCTTGGGCAGAACCTGAAACCATTTCCCTCAGTTTGGGATTTGAATCCATGTGGCCTGTACTTAAAGCTTGCCAAAACCCACAGTCTTCCAACTGAGATCATAGACCTGGTTTTAGGACCTAACCTCAGGTTCTTGATGTCTCATTGGGGAAAGAATTCAGTGAAAGACAAAGTAATAGGTAAGAAGTGGATTTATTTAGAGAGAAACACACTCTGCTATCAGAGTTGGGCCATCTCAGAGGGCAAGTGCAGCTTTGGAAGCACACTCCACAGACAAGAGTGTGGTCCATTACAGAGAGCAAATGAGGCCTCACCAGGTGGTGTGGTTAGTTTTTATGGGCCAGGTAATTTCATAGGCTAATGAGTGAGAAGCTTATTCCAACTATTTTGGGGAAGCGGGTGTCGACTAAAAAAGATGTGCAGATTGAGAGTTGTGAGTTAAGTTTTATTTGCAAAATGAGGACTGCAGCCCAGGAGGCAGCATCTCAGATGGCTCTGAGAGACTGCTCCACAGCTGCAGTGGGGGAAAGTCAATATACAGGGTTTTGGTGAAGGGGGAGTTCAATACCATGAAGCACTCAATTTACAAAAGGTTTTTTGTTAGTCATGAGGGTCTGATGTCACCATGAAGGGATTTAGTGCTTCTCTAGATATGAGGAGATGCGAGGATTGAGATCATAACATCTGTTCCCCCAAACATCCAACTATCTGAAGACCTGTCCCACCAGATTCCCTGGAGCACAGAGTGTCTCACTCCACCCCGAACTCCCTCAGGGGTGTTGAAGGTCAACAGCTAGAGCAGCATGGGGTTCAATCTCCGTAGAGGCAGATGGCATATGCCTTTGTTGTTCAGTTGTTGGCAGTGTTCTTGGTGAGTGCCAATTTGTAGTTGACAGGGTGGAGATTTCCAGGAATTGGGCCCAATGTCCCCCCACTCCACCCCAATTTTTGGTCTTTGATGGTCAGCTTTGAACTGTCGTGGTGCCTCTCACTGTGTCTCTTGTCTTGCTGATGTGTTACAATGAGTGTACACCCAGGACCAAGGTCTAGTGGAACTTTACTTGTCTGCCATCTCGGACCCATTTGATTCTAATCAGTTTATGTTTTGTCCTTGAGCTATGTTCCTCTTTTCAAAGGCCCTGCCTTCTTCCCTCCTGTTTCAGAACCATTTGCCACATGTCCATGCTGACTGCCTGGACAATGTCCAGAGCTTGGTGGAGACTTCTTTATGCTGTATACCAGAACAAACAAATTCTAAAACACTCCTGTCTCTTGTGTTATTAGCCACAGACGGTCCCAGAAGATGGCTGCCCATGAAATGTGGCTCTCAGGATGAAACAGGAGGGAAGGGGGCAGGGCACAACTTTAAAAGAATGAGATAGCCAGAGGACATGACAAAACTGGTTAGAACCAACTAGGTCCAAGAAAGCAGAAGAGTTGACTTCCAGCAGACCTTGATCCTCATTATTTGCTCACTGTAATGCATTAGCATCTAAATAACACACCCACCAGAGTTATGACAGTTTGGAGGCTAACCATAATTGGCCAAAAAGTAGGTGGTGGCCCAATTCCTGGAAATCCCTCCTTCCCCAGAATAGTTGGAATAATCCTCCCACCCATTAGCCTATTTCAGGCTTCCCTGGTGACTCAATGGTAAAGAATCTGCCTGCAACTGAACAGACACCTGGGTTCAGTCCCTGGGTCAGGAAGATCCCCTGGAGAAGGGAATGGCCCTCACTCCAGTATTCTTGCCTGGAAAATTCCATGGATAGAGGAACCTGTACTCAGTCCCTAAAAACTAACTACTCCATGTCTCAGGTCCCCTCGCCTTCTGAGATGGTCTGCACTCTGTCTGTGGAGTGTGTTTCTCTCTAAATGAATCCATTTCTTACCTATCACTTTGTCTCTCACTGAATTCTTTCTGCAACAAGACAGCAAGAACATGAGCTTTACTAAGTCCTGAGACCAGGTGTGTGATCTCAGTTAAAAGTCTGTGGGTTCAAGTCCCAATCTGAGTTGCATGGTTTCAAGCAGGGCACTGTCCTGAGGAACAGACTTCTCCTTTCTAGATGGACAGGGGTGACCTCCAGTAAGGAGGACAGTCTCCTCTCCCGACTCTGTGACGTTCACTGGCCCCAACCCTGCTGCTGGATTCCAGATCAAATGGGCTGGGCACATTGGGGAGAGGAAAGAACAAAGATACAGCCAAGGAGCTGTCCTACATGGTGAGCAGGTCTCAGCTCGTGAGGCCAGGAGATTAATCTTGCAGTAACTTTTCTGTTCACCTGTGTGTCCATCTGTCTCTCATCCATCCTACACCAAGCACCCACTTTGGGTAGAGAAAGTGCCTGCAGACACTGGGGGAGAGGCTGAATCTATAGGGTAATTCTTCCTTTGGTGGACCTACCACAGCCCCTAGTCCAACGCCTAGTCCTCAGAGCTCAGAATCTGTATCTGGTCAGCATCTTCAAGCCCACAGGACTCAGGGAAGCTGACCCACACCTCCAAAGCCATGGAAGTGGGAGGCAGAATCATACATCCACTGATTAGTCACTGGTGAGAATTACAACTGCCTGGCAGAGGTTTATGTGCCCTGAACCAGAGTCTTTCCTTCTGTTGGCCAGTCATGTGGCAGGCCTGGTTATCAGAAGGGGTCATAGTGGGCACACAGCGATGACTTGTGCATTGGGAGGTCAATGATGGTCTGAGTCAGCCACCATTCCCAATGTGACCCCACCTTCCTCCAGAACCTCTCAAGTCAAGCATTTCTTTCATTTTTTTTGTGTGTGTGTGGGATGACTTTTTATTTCCAAAAAATTTATTGAAGTATAGTTGATTTGCAATATTGTGTTAATTTTTGCTATACAGCAGTCATTCAGTTATACATGCATTCTTTTCATATTCTTTTCCATTAAGATTTATCACAGGATATTGAATATAGTTCCCTGTGCTATATTGTGCCTTATTGTTTATCTATCCTACACATAATAGTTTGCTTCTGCTAATCCCAAATTCCCCACCCTACTCCTCCTTTTTTTGAGGTCTTCCCTGATGGCTCAGTTGGTAAAGAATCCGCCTGCAATGTGGGAAATCTGGGTTCAGTCCTTGGGTTGGGAAGATCCCCTGGATAAGGGAAAGGCTACCCACTCCGGTAGCAACCACAGATCTGTTCTCTTTATCAGTGGGCCTGTTTCTGTTTCATAAATAAGTTTATTTGTGTCATTTCTTAGATTCCACATATAAGTGATATCATATATTGTCTTTCTCTTTTTGACTTAGTTACCATTTCTATTTTTGATCAGCTGAAATGGAGCCACCATTTCCCTTGGACACGGCTCAGGAGAGGCTGGTCTGTCTGTTGGTGACTCCCTTTTCCTATGCTTTCAGAGCTGGCCACCCTGCTGTGACAGAGACATCCTTAGACATGTTATTAGTACTCAGGGTTGGTCTTGTGGACTGAGGGTCCGTCTCCCTAGGGTGACAATGCATGGTTCTGCTTTACTCTGAGCTCATTTCATAGTTTGTCTCCAAAAGCGACCGTCCTCCTTGCTTTCGTCCACAGCGCACCACGCCCCGCTACATGCCGCTCCGTGCCGGTGCCCCTCCCCCACCCTTGGCTGCGGAAACAAGAGCCGTCCCTGCCTTCCTGCAGTTGGGAGGAACGGAGCTCACAGACAGGGTCTCTCCCTGCACCCTCCCTGCTCCCGGCAGGCAGACTGCTTGCAGAGACGCAGGTGGCCAGTGGAAGCTGTGATGGGCCTAGGGGGAGACTCCTGCCGCACCACTGGGACATTGGTGGGGCCACAGCTGTGGCCTCCCGGGGTGTGGGGGCCTTTGGCTCGCCTCCCCTTTGGGAGCCCTGAGCCCTCCCTGGTGTACCCCAGGGTACAGACTGCTCTCCTTAGGCCGTGTGAAGGCCCAAGATCACATGGTGTCTCTGCTTTTGTGCCTCAACTCCATCCTACACTCAGCCTGGAGGTCTTCAGCACTAAAAGTGGGGTTACTTGTTTGTAATTTAGTAAGATATTTTTGACGAGTTTGGTCTTAAAGAATGGGGCTTTTTAATGCTGCAGTTTCAAACAAAACAACATGGTTAGGCCCTTTTTAGAGTTTCCGAAGTCTCCACAGAAAGTAGACCTTCCCTCTACTCATCAGTAGGACCTGCGGCAAATAATTTATCCCATCTGAGCTTCAGTTCCTTTGTTTGTAAAATAGAGAATGGAAAATACCAGAACCAACCCACAGGGTGGTTGTGAAGGTTACAGGAGATAATATGGCCACAGGGCTTAGAACAGGACCTGGGGCTGTAAGGCAAGTGCTTGAGAAATGTCAGCTCTTCTTAGTCTGAACACATGGCCTCTCCTCTGAGCTGAGTTTTTAAGGAGCATCTCTCTGCCTTGTCTTTCTGTCCTTCTGACTGTCTCTTTTATCCTCTCCTCTCCTTAACCCTGGCGATGGGAGTACAGCTCTCCCTTCCTTCCGGAAAGGAAGTGTCTGCAAAGGGCTCTGGGAATCACATAGTTTGTGGGGCACTGGTTTGGCTTGGTGGTGATGCCCCGGCCCAGGGAAGACCCCACTTTATTCTTTTAATTAACTGACATTTCTGCCTCCTGATGAGTTCTTATCAAGAGAATTGCTCTCAATCATTTATAGCTATTTTCCTTTCCAAGGAGTCTCTAATTCTCAGAATGCTGTCCTAGTTGTATTGTGGTTGCTGAAGAGTGATGATGGCAGGGCTGGAGTGCATATGTGTGCATGCGTGTTACATGCATGTGTGTGCACATGTTTAATGACTAGGGTCCCAGGACTGGGAGTGGTAAACTCTCAGTGACTCCTTCGAAGCTGGGCAAAGGGCAGTGGCGAGTCCTTCCTGCACCGTCACTGCCCCCTTGGCTGTGCTGGGTCTGAAGCAGTGCCTGAGAGACCTGGCTGCCCTCCCAAACCAACCCCCTGACCTGAACAGGCTGGGGAACAAGTCCAGGAGAGAGGTCACCAGGTGTGGCTGGCAGTGAGCCACAGGGGTCCTGGACTTGAGGAGGAAGTCTTGTTTTTAGCAACCCTGGGAGGGGCAGGTACCTGGAGGAGACGGTGAGGACTCGCTGTCCAGAAGGAGCACAGTGTCCCACTGATCTACAAGCAGCAATTTCCTCTCCTGTCTCTGGCCTTTACATGGTCCTCACAGGGCCAACCCCTGGGGCCTCATCTGCAGCAATGTCTGGAAAACATGTATTTATGAAGTACCTATATTTTTATACTGAATATGTAGCTTCCGAAACAAAATAGTTCATGTTATGTTTCACCTAAAATCACCTCATGTCCTGCCAATGGTAGCTGCCAGTCTTTGAAAAACCTTGGCTTGAGTTTTGGGTGAAGGAGAAAGGGCAGAGTGCAGGCCACACGCACAAGGTAACACCCCTTTTGCCAGGCTGGGAACTGGCTGAGGACAGAGGCTGTGTCTCGCTCTGTGTCTAGCACACAGTAGGTGCTCAGAGCGGCATGGTATGGGGAGAGGAAGGAGCACAGCTTCTCATGTAGATCAGAGTTCAAAACTGGCTGTGTTTTTACTGTCTGTGCAATCCAGGGGAAGCTGGATTAGTTTTCCAGTTTGTACAGTGCAGATAACATCTATCTTACAGTGTCAGGGAAGCTAGCTGGGATGGTATACCCAGTCCCTAGCACAGAGCAAACTCTTAATAGATGCAGTGTCCTTCCTTTTTCTCTCCTGATATTTGATGAACCAATTTATACCACACTGTTAGTGAGGAAATAGGTCTCCTCCATTCTTGAGGGAATCAGCACTTAACCTCAAGGATGAATCTCCAGGAATGAGACCACAGGTGGTGCAGACAGCTGAGGGCACTCAGGCTGCAGTCCTGAGCAGCAATCACGTTCTGGGGGCTGGAGTGTCCATTCTCAGCCTGGGGCCAGCACCTGCTGCCTGGAGGACATGTTAAAATGAGCAGCGCCTGCCTCTGGGACTGCAATCTCAGTTCCTCCAGGGACTGGGCAGGGAGTGAGATTGAGCACAGGACTGAATTGAGACAATAGAGAGTGGTGGTGTTTGTGGCCCACCAGAGAGGAGGTACATGGCACTAATGTTCCCACGGAAGCAGCAACCTGCTTCTGGCTAAACGAACAGATCTGACCAGGCCACGGGGCCTCTGGTTGGCAAAGCTGCAAAGGGCTGTTCCACCAGGGAAAATATTCACACTATTTAACCACCAGAATCCTGGTTATGAGACTCCAGTAGCTCCCCATTTCAAGTCTTCCCACCCTCTAAAACTCTGGGGAGGGAGAGGAATGGACTTCCCCTGGGCCCCAAAGCTCGACACTGCGGCTTCCTCTCAGTCATTTCACACCTGGTCTGTGTGGGATCCTTGGCGTGTACGGGTTGCTTCCTCTGAACTTTGAGGGGCCCCTTCTAATCTAAGGTGGCCTGGCCTGACCGCAAGTCAGTCTGCCGGTGGCAGGTTTCAGCTGAGGCTCCTGGAGCTCAGCCTTGGGAGTCGGAAGCCTTTTTCCTGTTCCTGCTGTTTGAGCTCAGGCCTGCCAGTCACTGAAGGGGGGCGAGCTGGGCAGGGGTGGCAGGAGCAGGCTGATGTGTGACCTTCTCTGAAAGTTGGCTTAATCTGGGCAAGGAGTATTTGTGTGTTCCATGAGAGGAGAGGTCAGGGGTGTTACCTGAATCACACACAACAGTGAGGACAGACTCAGGGTGGGAACACGGCTGCCCTCCTCCCTGACGCCTGCTCTGCTGATCCCTCCTGGGAGCTTGGGTGTGACTGGGCACATCAGCGTCTGTAAATACTGAAGGAGGACAGGGAGCTGTAAAAACAGGAGAGGGGACTGTGAGCACTGGCAGCTTGATGAGAGACCCCCGCTGCAAGATTCAGAGTGCATGTTGATCAGGTATTAATAATATGTATTTCACAAAGTCCACATCACCACCTATGATAGCCCAACGGATTGATCACTGGAAGTCAGCGGGTCGAGCACCCACATGGAAGCAGTCAGACAGCTCAGAGGACGGGGTCTGCAGGCCATGCAGTCTGGCCTCTCCGCGAGGTTTACTCACATGAAAAGACTACTGTGCTAGACGAAAAGAGATCTAAGGACCGTTACTACCAGATGCAGTTTGTGGTCCAGGACTGGATACCGGTTGGATGAAGTGGCTGATCAGTTTGTTTGGCTGTTACACGGCATGAAATTTATTAAAATGAAAAGGAGACTGCTGGCTGAACAAAGGAGGTTGGGAAACTCTGTAGCAGGCAAATCCAAATTGAAGGACATTCTACAACACAACTGACTGGGCCAAAGTCTTAATATCCTAAAGGACAAAAAAAGTGGAGGAAGTGTTACAGTGAAGGACACGAGACGTGACAACTTAGTGCAACAAGTGACCTTTGATTGGATCCAGACTTTAAAGGGAACCACAGGTCCATCTCTAGGAGATCAGGAAGTGTTCCCCCCAACCACAGAGTGGCCAGCAGCTGGCACCTTGGAGCTGCTCCATCGAGAGAGCTTCTTCCCCCAGGCCAGGCCCTTCCTGGGGCCTGGAGTCAGCCCCGTGGAGTGACTGGCTCCACACAGGACACCCTGATGGGCAGTTCTCCTTCCAGAGTTTCCCTGTAGAGCAGAATGAGGCTTTGCCAGGACTGTGAAGTTCAACTTCTTCCTCTGCCTGATCCTGCTTCCGCCTGCTCCCTTTCACAGGTGTAAGATGCCTGATAAGCATCTTGTGCCCCAAACTCCATCTCTATATGTATGGTTTCTGAAGAACTCAACCTCTGACTAACTCTAAAGGTCAGTATTGGGTGATTAGGGAACTATGGGCTATATATTAGTTGAGAGTATTATATTAGTGTTAAATTTTTTGAGTTTGGTAATTGTATGGCAGTGGTGTAGGTGACTATCCTTGTTCTTAGGAGAAATGCTAAGGTATTTAGCGGGGAAGGGTTATGCTATGTGAAACTTACTCCATATGGTTAACATATATTTATGTATCTGCATTGCTATATTTATCTATATAGATCTCACTAACTAGATATCTGTATATAGAGGCACACCTATCTACATCTGGACATCGGTATGGGGGACAGAGACAAAACAAATGGAGCAAAGTGGTGCAACTTTTGACTCTGGATGAAATTCTTACAGATGCTTGTTATACAAGTTCAAGTTACTGAAGGTTTGAAAGTTTTTCAAAACAAAAGTTGAGAGAAAGAATCTACGTGAAATATGACTTCATTCTGGTAAAAACAATTCATGTACAAATCTGCTGTTTTGTTCAGCTGCTCAGTTGTGTCCGACTCTTTGCGACCCCATGGACTGCGGCATGCCAGGCTTCCCTGGCCTTCACCATCTCCAGGAGCCTACTCAAACTCATGTCCATTGAATGAGTGATGCCATCTAATGATCTTGTCCTGTCGTCCCCTTCTCCTCCCACATTCAATCTTTCCCAGCGTCAGGGTCTTTTCTAGTCAGTCAGCTCTTCGCATTAGGTGGCCAAAGGATTGGAGCTTCAGCTTCAGCATCAGTTCTTTCAATGGATATTCAGGATCAATTTCCTTTAGGATTGACTGGTTGGATCTCCTTGCAGTCCAAGGGAATCTCAAGAGTCTTCTTCAACACCACAGTTCAAAACCATCAATTCTTCGGCACTCAGCTTTCTTCACAGTCCAACTCTCACATCCATACATGACTACTGGGAAAACCATAGTTTTGACTAGACAGGCCTTTGTTGGCAAAGTAATGTCTCTGCTTTTTAATATGCTGTCTAGGTTTGTTGTAGTTTTTCTGTACATGGAAAAATATCTGGACGGCTACACATTAAGGAGCTAGAGTGGTAATCTCAGAGTGCTTGGACATGTGTGGTTTCCATTTGTGCTTGTCAACATTTTCATTTGCTAAAACTCACGTTTTGCTTATGTAATGAATGATTATTAAGATAACTCATAAAGGCCTATGGTAGAGATAAAGGTGAGCCTCCCTCTGGTCCAAGAGGGCAGTGCCTTGGAGAAGGGGGCCAACTCCTCCTTACCCCCAGTGAGTGAGATTAAAATCTCAATAGTGTCCCTTCCTCCACTGGCTGTTTCAGCCTCAGACTGAAATGATATTGGCTTAAAAAAAATAGGGTCATTTGATGGGAGACCACCACTGGGCACCAGATGGGGCTGACCTGCTGGTGGATGTGCTGGGCTGGCTGTTGGTTCAGGGCACCAGAGTCTGTTAATGGCCACCAGCCCCGTGACATTTTCACTTTCCAGTGCTATGCTGGCATGGGGGGGAAACGTGTGAGTATTACTTTGAGTTACAACTAAAATTGAATTTTCCACCCCTCTTGAGTGTCATTGTGCAACTATCAGTTCTGATATTTTTGTAACCTTTGTTTTTAAAAAAAGCTTTTTCCATTTGGTCACATTGCTTTCAGTCTGAACCAGTTTTCTCAGCAAGACACGTTTAAAGGGAAGCTTACATTTAAATGTTCCCTGTGGAAGACTAAGGACTTCCTCAGAAATCCCCTCTTTGTGGCCCAAGGCCCACCTGGTGGGCTCAGGTGAGCTGGCACCACCTTTAAGGGAAGGACTCGGGGAGGGCCTAGGGCTGGGTCTCTCTGCCAGGGAGTCAGGAGGAGGCAGGATCAGCATCTGCATAAGGAGAAAAGTCTGAGGGAAGAGAGGTGGAAATGGGAGACAAATTGGGTAATGGAGGTTAAAATCAGGCCAGAGGAAGGGGTGGAGGTGGACGTCTAAATTGAGTTCCAGTGCCGGGGCGGCCTCTCAAGTTCTCAGTCTGGGCATCTCACCCCTTTCTTTGGCCCAGGGCTGCTTGGAGACTGGCTGGCTCAGGTGAGGAGAAATTTCTGTTTTTGTGACCCAGCCCTGGGAGCAATCATCAATCAACTGGCAAACTTTTCTCACCTCCTTCTTGTTTGCTAGGTGCTGGGATGAAGCTTTCTTCAAGACTCGGCTGAACTTCTCTAACACCTCGAGGCACCACTCCAGGAAGTGTTTTGTCTGCCGGGCCCACAGTCGTATCTCCAGCTGTCTTGGGACATCCTGAGTGAAAGCTTAGGCCCCTTTAAGGAGGAGGTGAACATGTTTGCTCATGCTTTCCTTTAAGCCTTGTGCAACAATATATTTTGTCCGAGAACTGGCCTTTCTTTAGGTCCCAGAACTAATTATCACACAGCACAATGTCTTACTCATGGAAATGCTTTTCTTGGGCTCTATGTTAATGATTATAATTGTAACAAATCTTTACTGGGAACCTGTTTCTCAAGCCTCAGATCCATGATTACACAGCAACAGTATATCTAGCCGAGGGACGTTGCCCGGAACTCTTCTCCCTGGCTAATCTTGTGCCAAAGTTATCTCAGGACATACGCCTTGGGAAAGGGTCCACTGGAACTCTTAAAACCTTGAGGTATTCTTTTTAATCTATTCTCAGCAGCTAGTTGCAAAGTATACAGGCCCCACTTAAACTAGTGAGGCAAGAGCTCTCCGGTCCCCTTCTGATATCTATCTCAGAGTTTTTCTCTCATTTTCACTTTAAATAAAAATCTACACAAAGCTCTGAGTGACTGAAACTGTCTTTGGTTCTGGAGTTACATCTTCTTCAGTGACCACGAATCCAGCAGCGCCATTCACCATAAGCTGTCACTAACTGACACACTCGAATGTGGCTGTTTCACATTCAAGGAAACGTCATGAGAACACATACATGAGGTGCTGTGGGGTCCGGGGCACTGGCTCGGGCCTCGGTAGAAGGGTGTTTGGGCTTCCCAGGTGGCGCTAGTGGTAAAGAACCTGCCTGCTAATGCAGGAGACTTAAGAGATGTGGGTTCAGTCCCTGGTAGGGAAGATCCCCTGGAGGAGGGCATGGGAACCCACTCGTATTCTTGGCTGGAGAATCCCATGGACAGGGGAGCCTGCGGGCTACAGTCCATAGGGTCTCAAAGAGTCAGACGAGACTGAAGCGGCTGCACGCGTGGCCGTGCTTAACACAGGTCTTGGCACTCAGTGGGACTCACTAAGTGATTATTAATTTGTCAGAGCAAAACTGTTATTCAAAGAGTTGTGTCTATTAGGGTTCTTTGGTTACAAGCAAGAGAGACTGACTTTGGCGAACTTAAGCAAACACTTAACTGAGGGAAAAGTGGAAGAAGCAATCTTTGGGTCAGATGGGAACGAGCACAGCTCTGGGACTGTGACATCAGAAACAGCGACGTGTCCCTATGAGCAAGTATGCGCTTCATCTGTTCTCAGTCCTTCTAACACTCTGCTGAGGAGGGACAGACCCTGTTGCCACTGTGTGCACTGGGCAAGGGGTAGTTCCCCAGAGGAAAGGGTGCAGATGGAGGCAGGGCGGTGTCCATGATGCTCACACTCTCTGCCTCAGCTTGGTTGAGTGGGAGCCTCTCCTGCGCCAGCCGGGCTGTCTCACCTGGTCTCTGTCAGCCCTTCTTTCACCCCAGGTGGTTGTCCTCGTCCCATGCCTTGTACTCTGTGCCTGGAACTTTTTGGCTTCCTGCGCCATCTGATCTGGTTCCTTTCTGTTTTGGATTCTGCATCCATGGATCCAGTCTTCTCACCTAACTTAGTTCCAGAAACTGGTCCCCTTGCTTGCCTAGCAAGTGTTAGTTTCTCAGTTGTACCGGACTCTTTGCAACCCCATGGACTGTAGCCCACCAGGCTTTTCAGTCCATGGGATTCTCCAGGCAAGAATACTGGAGTAGGTTGCCCTTTCCTTTACCAGAGAGTCTTCCCAATCCAGGGATCAAACCTGAGTCTCCTGAATTGCAGGCAGATTCTTTACCGTCTGAGCCACCAGGTAAGCCTGGGAGTGGGGGTCAGACAAAGATCCCAGGAAATCTGAGCTGTCAGCAGCCACAGACATGATCTAGGACTGAGGCCCAGAGCTGGGGAAAGAAAGTTTGTCAAGGTTTGGACGTGAGTTCAGAGCAGATTCACAGCCATAGCCCAAGTGCCACTGTTTTCTGCACAAGGTGCTTTTAATTATAGAAGCAATATACATTCATGAAAAGAAATCTAGAAAATATATGAAAGTAAAAAGCACTCACTCCAATAACCCACCCGTTCGTTGCTTAACCTCCAGTCTTTCTGACATCTAGTTCACCTGTGAGGCAATGTGGAAAATTGATTGAGAGAATGGGCGCTGGAACTCCTTACACAGTCAGGTAGGAGCTGTGTGGCCTTTGAATGTTGATTAATCTCGTTAAGCTTCATTTATATTACCTGTGAAATAGAGGTGTGATGAAAAGGCAGAGTAAAGTTTATAATAAAGTACTTAATAAATCTTAGTAAGTGCTCAATAAATATTAAAGTTTGCCCTGATCTTACGCCTTTTCCATGCCTCTCTCTCTCAACCCTTTCCCTGGATTTCCTTAGGCAGCTTCTCATCTCAATTCTGGGCTTCTGGGTTACCGTCCATTTGTCTTGGGAATAGTTTTTTTTTTTTTACCAATTGCATGCCCTAAGTAGTAAATGAAGCATCCAGTACATTATTTAATGCAATTTGTGTGGGAAGTGTGGGGAAGATACAAGATAAAAAGCACCTGAGAGCAGATAGAGCATCATGTACCACAGCCACTCAGCATGTCTGCTCTCCTCCCCCAGTAAAAGCACCCACACACCCTTTTCCTTTAGGAAAGTCTCCTCCTACTCCAGGTGAGGGTGTCCACGCACACCACGAGGGAGGCAAGTGACCAAGACCTAGCCCATTAGAATATGCTGACCCACTGGCTTCAGGAAGTGGTACAATAATCAGCCCATGACACTCCTTCCTGGGACATTTTTACCTTTGAAACAAAGGTGCTGAGAGAATGTAAGCATGTACTTGCCATATGCAGGAAGCCTGCTTACAGGAAGAGAGAAAGATTAACACTGGGAAGCAGATGTGTGTAGAGGTGGAAGTGTCAGGTCCCAGGTTGCTGCCTCTGAAGCCCGGGTTCCTGCAGAACTTCTGTATTATGCAAGTTTTCCTATATTCTACCCATCTATGTGAGTCATATAAATTTCCATTTTTTACTTAACTGATTTATATCAGGCTGTGTTATATCCAAGTCAGAGTCCTGACTAATACAATTGCTTTCTTCGTAAAGGTGTGAAGGTGGTTGTGTGATCAATAGTAGAACTTTGTCTATTCTGTCGATTGAGAAGGAACAGTCTCCCCAATGGGGTAGCACTCCCAACATAATGACCAAGATCAAAGAAGCCCCAACTTTGAGGGGCTAGGGCTCATTGTTTTCCTATTCAAAGCTCTCTGGAGATACACTCTGTCTTATTGATTGCTGATGTTATCTGCAGCATTCACTCCATCAAGCAGAATTTGAGTCTCTCAAGTCTTTGGAGTTATTTGAAGAAACGAATCCTTTCATCTCTTCTGGCTTCCTTGGCACTTGTTCTATTCCCTTTCATCTCCAGCTCAGCAGTATGAAAAGGTGTGATGGTGGGAGATCCTAGATTCTCGATGTGTATGAAAGTATACAAGCATATTCTGAGCAATCAGAATTAATAATGTGGCACCCACATTCTACTCCCTTTATCATCACAGAATTTTTTTTAAAAACATGCCTGGGTGAGTGAGACCTTCCAAGGAGGCTTGTGCAGTCCTTCCTGCCTGGAGGGGGTACAAGAAGAGGGCTGTTCACAGTTACTCAAACACACAGCAGGCTCCTAGTTCATTGCCAGCTTCAGGAATCCCTCGGTGATCTAAGTCTTCCTATTGTTTGGGAGGTCTGCCCACCTTCTGATCAGGTTGTCCTTCTTTTCCTCCTTCCGAAAACTGCCCAGAGCACTACAAGAAGCCTTCTGGCTTAATTCCTTTCAGTGCTGATAAATCTGGGATTTGTTATTTCTTACATGTGCCCTTTTATTTGAGTTCTCAGTGCAGTACTAGTAGAAAAGAACAGTGTGTCCTGTGAATATCACAGAAAAAACAAGGAGTAAGGGGCTCAAGGGCAGTTTAATAGATTCTGGGGTATGTCTAGTATTTCATCATCAAGTTGAGCAAACAGAACTGCACAGAGTATACTTGTGGTGTGAACTTTCTAGGACAGAAAGGCTGAGAGAGGGGTGACCAATTTAAGGTTTTTAGTTTCACAAAATTTGTAAGAAGAAATAAAAGAATTTTTCCTACCCTCTATTTCATTTACCTTTGCTTTAATCTTTATTATTATTTTCTCTCTGCTACCTTTGGGTTTAGTTTGTTCTTCTTTTTCTAGCTTCTTGAGGTGTAAAGTTAGGTAGTTCATCTGAGATCCTTTTCAATGTAAGCTTTTATGGCTATAAACTTTCCTCTTAGCACTGCTTCTGTTGCATCTCATACGTCTTGGTAGGTTGTACTCTCATTTTCGTTTGTCTCAAGACATTTTATAATTTCTCTTGTGATTTCTTCTTTGACCCTTTGGTTGTTTAACAGTGCGTTGTTTAATCTGTACATTTCTGTAGATTTTCCAGCTATTGATTTTTAGTTTCATTGTATTGTGGTTAGAAAAGATTGTTTGCATGATTTCAAGCCTTTTTAATTGGTTAAGAATTGTTTTGTGGCCTAGTAAGTAGTCTATCCTGGAAAAAGTTCTGTGTAAACTTGAGAAGATGTGTATTTGCTATTGTTAATGACAGAGGTTCCCTCCTTGACTAAATTTTATTCGGTCTCCTCTAAGATCTCTAGGCCCCGACTTGGCATCTGTCCTTGTCAGGTCTGCATCACCTGCTTGTCGCAAGAATCATTCTAAGCTAGTTTAGAGAAAACCCTTCCACCCTTGATATCTGATCACTCTCAATCTCTGATCAAATTCCTCACATCTGCACCATTTCCCAGATGATGTCTCATCACCTTACCCTGCCCTCACAAAGAATCCTATTTAAGTCTGTTTAACTAGGCCTTCTCCTTGATGTTTTAGTAATTTTTCACCCACTGAGCCTCAACCTGCTCCACAGTTACAAACCACTATTCCATGTTGTATTTGGGGTTGAGCCCAGTTCTACACTGAAGTCTCTTTTCCTCTATTGTAACAGTTCCTAATAAAATGTGTGTTTACTACTTTAATAACTGTCAGATTCTGTGTTTCTTTAATATAGGGCAGTGGGTTTTTGGAATATTCACATAGCTAAACAATAATGTGCAAGAGCCCAGCCTTTTGGCTTGATTTATTGGCATTTGCAAATGTAAATGATACCGTGACAAGTTTACTACAGACCAAGTCAGTTAGTCATATTTAAACACAAAAGTAACCAAGACTTCTGACTGATGCTTTGCTGGGCCTCTCTAGAGATCCACAGGGTCAGCAGAGGTTGTAGCCTCCACCAGAATGCAATGATAAAGTGAAAAGTAGAAAAATCTTAAAAGTAGTCAGAAAAAAGAGGCTCATTATATACAGAAATAGTGAATGACCACAGACTTCCTGTCAGAAACAAGACAAGCCAGAAGACAATAATAATCCATCTTTAAAATGCTAAAAGACAAGGAGAATCAGTCAACTTAGAATTGTTACATAGCCAGCAAACTTATTTTTCAAAATACTGATTTTTAGACAAACAAATGCTATGAGATGTAGTATGAATGGCATAGGAAATTCTTCAGGCAGATGAAAAATGATATTAGACAGACATTTGGATCTTTAAAAAGGAAGAAAGAGTGTAGGAGATAGCAAATATGTGGGTAAATACAAGAGATTTCCCTTTCTGAAAAAAATTTTAAAAACATGATTAAGCTGAAGTAATAATAATGTATTGTGGGCCTTATTGAGATAAAATGTATAATAATAAGAGTAGACAAGATGAAAAGTGGAGATAAATGCTTCTGGTGTCAGGTTCTGACATTACATCTGAAGTGAAATAAAATTATTTGAAGATAGACTGTATAAATTAACAATGTATATTGAAAACCTTAGAGCAAACCATTAAAAAAAACCCAAAGCTGTAATAGCTAATAAGCTACTGTGTGTGTGTTAAGTTGCTTTGGTTGCGTCCAACTCTTTGCGACCCTATGGATGTAGCTCACCAGGCTCTTCTGTCTATGGGATTCTCCAGGCAAGAGTACTGGAGTGGATTGCCAGGTCCTCCTCCAGGGGATCTTCCCTACCCAGGGATCGAACCTGGATCTTGTACATCTCTTGATTGGCAGGCAGGGTCAAGATAAAAAAGGAATAATGGTGGGGAAAAACTAAAACAAAAGAAATCAGTTCAGTCGCTCAGTCGTGTCCAACTCTTTGTGACCCCATGAACCGCAGCACGCCAGGCCTCCCTGTCTATCACCAGCTTCTGGAGTCCACCCAAACTCATGTCCATTGAGTCCATGATGCCATCTAACCATCTCATCCTCTGTTGTCCCCTTCTCCTCCTGCCTTCAATCTTTCCCAACATCAGGGTCTTTTCAAATGAGTCAGCTCTTCCCATCAGGTGACCAAAATATTGGAGTTTCAGCTTTAGCATCACTCCTTCCAATGAACACCCAGGACTGATCCCCTTTATGATGGACTGGTTGGATCTGCTTGCAGTCCAATGGACTCTCACGAGTCTTCTCCAACACCATAGTTCAAAAGCATTAATTCTTTGGTGCTCAGCTTTCTTTATAGACCAGCTCTCACATCCATACATGACTACTGGAAAAACCATAGCCTTGACTAGATGGACCTTTGTTGACAAAGTAATGTCTCTGCTTTTTAATATGCTGTCTAGGTTGGTCATAACTTTCCTTCCAAGGAGTAAGCGTCTTTTAATTTCATGGCTGCGATCACCATCTGCAGTGATTTTGGAGTGCCAAAAATAAAGTCAGACACTGTTTCCACTGTATCCCCATCTATTTCCCATGAAGTGATGGGACTGGATGCCATGATCTTCATTTTCTGAATGTTGAGCTTTAAGCCAACTTTTTCACTCTCCACTTTCACTTTCAAGTGGCTCTTTAGTTCTTCTTCACTTTCTGCCATAAGGGTGGTGTCATCTGTATATCTGAGGTTATTGATATTTCTCCCAGCAAGCTTGATTCCAGCTTGTGCTTCTTCCAACCCAGCATTTCTCATGATGTATTCTGCATATAAGTTAAATAACCAGGGTGACAATATACAGCCTTGATGTACTCCTTTTCCTATTTGGAACCCATCTGTTGTTCCATGTCCAGTTCTAACTGTTGCTTCTTGACCTGCATACAGGTTTCTCAAGAGGCAGGTCAGGTGGTCTGGTATTCCCATCTCTTGAAGAATTTTCCATAGTTTATTGTGATCCACACAGTCAAAAGCTTTGGCATAGTCAATAAAGCAGAAATAGATGTTTTTCTGGAACTTTCTTGCTTTATTGATGATCCAGCGGATGTTGGTAATTTGATCTCTGGTTCCTCTGCCTTTTTTAAAACCAGCTTGAACATCTGGAAGTTCATGGTTCATGTATTGTTGAAGCCTGGCTTGGAGAATTTTGAGCATTATTTGGCATCGCCTTTCTTTGGGATTGGAATGAAAACTGATCTTTTCCAGTCCTGTGGCCACTACTGAGTTTTCCAAATTTGCTGGCATATTGAGTGCAGCACTTTCACAGCACCATCTTTTAGGGTTTGAAATAGCTCAACTGAAATTCCATCACCTCCACTAGCTTTGTTCATAGTGATGCTAAGGCCTACTTGACTTCACATTCCAGGATGTCTGGCTCTAGGTCAGTGACCACACCATTGTGATTATCTGGGTCTTTTTTGTAAAGTTCTTCTATGTATTCTTGCCACCTCTTCTTAATATCTTCTGCTTCTGTAGGTCCATACCATTTCTGTCCTTATTGAGTCCTTCTTTGCATGAAATGTTCCCTTGGTATCTAATTTTCTTGAAGAGATATCTAGTCTTCCCCATGCCATTGTTTTCCTCCATTTCTTTGCACTGATCACTGAGGAAGGCTTTCTTATCTCTTCTTGCTATTCTTTGGAACTCTGCATTCAAATGGGTATATCTTTCCTTTTCCCCTTTGCTTTCCACGTCTCTTCTTTTCACAGCTATTTGTAAGGCCTCCTCAGACAGCTGTTTTGCTTTTTTGCATTTCTTTGTCTTGGGTATGGTCTTCATCCCTGTCTCCTGTACAATGTCACGAACCTCCATCGATAGTTCATCAGGCACTGTCTATCAGATCTAGTCCCTTAAATCTATTTCTCACTTCCACTGAAATCAGGAAAAGAGAAAAATAATAAAGAGGATATGGGCCAGATGGGCTACACAGGAAACTAGCAAGATGGTAAAGTAAAACTTAACCACAAAAAATTACATTATATGTAAATAGTCTACATTGCCAGGGTTACAATGTAGAAGACTACAGTGGTTATGTTGTCTGGCACAAAGTGGATAGCTTTATAATAATTCAACAAGAAGACAATCTTAAATGAGTATACTTACAAGAGAACTTCAAAATACATGAAGCAAAACCAGACAAAAGTGAATGGGGCGATAGGTAAGCTTAGGTTACAATTTGAGATTTGAAAACACCTATCTTAATAATAATGACTGAAAAGTGATAGATATGATGTAATGAAGATTATAACCATCTAATGATTTGTTTAGACCATTACACATAAGTGTATATATAATCAGCCTCTTTTTCTGATTGCTTTTAAGATTCAGAATATACCCACAACTACAGGACATATATCCTTTTAAATTTCACATGAAATGTTTACCAAGAGAGACCTATCCTGGGCCATAAAAAGAGTTTTAAAAAATTAAAATGACAGAGATCATACAGGATGTGTTTTTTAACCACAGAATAATTAAATTAGAAATCAGTAGTAGAAAGATCACTAATAATAGAAAAGTCTAAAATCAATGATCTAATCTTCCACCTTAAGAAACTAGAAAGATAACAGAATAAACCCAAATTAAATAGAAAGAAGAAAACAAGAGTACAGAAATAGAAATCAATGAAATTAAAAAATGGACAAATAATAGAGAAAATAAAATAGACCAAAGGCTGGGCCTTGGTAAACATGAAGGGAGTTGTAAACCTTTAACTGGACTGATTAAACAAAGGAGAAAAGATGCAAATTACTACTATCAAGAAGGAAGGACGAGACATCACAGCAGATTCTACAGACACTTAAAGAATAATAAAAAAATGTTAAGCCAAAAAATCAACAGCTTAAATAAAGTACCTAAATTCCTTGAATTCCAGAGTTGACTCAAGAAGAAACAGGAAATTAAATAACCTTATCTCAATTAAAAAAAATAAATTTCCCATTAAAAATCTTTAAACAAATAAAACATCAGGCAGGCTTAGATGGCTCCACTGGTGAATTCTATCAAACATTTAAGGATGAAATAACACTAATTCTATGCAAAATTAGAACATGCAGAAGAAAGTAAATTACTTCCCAACTCATATCATGAGGCTTAAAACAAACATTTCTCATAAATACAGATACAAAAACTTCTTCTTAGCAAGTATTAGAAATTAAATCTAGCTGTATGTATGAAGTGTAATATATACTTTGTATATACAGCTTTTATAATATATGTATATTTTTATACATATATTTTATAATATATGTATAATATATTGTAAACAAGTAAACATATCCCAGGAATGCAAGGTTGGTTTAACATTTGAAAAATCAAGCAATGTCATTTATCATATAAAAAGAGGAGAATCATGATCATCTAAATAGATGGTGAGAAAGTATTTAATAAAATTCAACACCTATACATAAGAAATCTCATAGCAAACTAGGTATAAAAGGAATTTCCTCAACTTGATAAAAGGCATCTATGAAAAATGTGTATCTAAATAAAATTAAATGCTGAAAGACTGAATGCTTTCTTCCTAAGATGAAAACCATTAAAAGGATATCCACTCTCACCATTTCTATTTCAATCTTACTGATGGTCCTAGCCAGTGTAATAAAGCAAGAAAAAGGAAATAAAGTGACATGATCTAGAATTGCTTTTACTCACAGATGTTATGTTTTATACATAAAAAATCAAGAGGAAATCTATAAAATACCACTAGGATGAGTTTTGCAAGATTGTTATAAAGTTAGTACACAAAAATCAACTGCATTTCTATTGAGCAGCAGCAATCAACTGAAAGTTTAGATAATGGGATCCATGAACACAGAGTATGAACTATTCTGTTTAAAATACTTATAGAAAAAAAGAACAAAACCCATAAAATTTTATAATACATGCATCTGACTTAGGACTTATATTTGGGATATATGTATGTGTATATACATATATATTACATATAATAAAACTAATTAAAATATTGGCAAAATATTTATATAAAAGCTGACTAAAGAAGATATGCAAGTGTTTGTAAAGATGCAAACATCAATTGTCATTAGGGAGATACAAATTAAAACAGTGATGTCATCCCCATTAGCACAGTTAAAATTAAAAAGGCTAATCATTGCAAGTGTTCATGTGCATGTATAGCAGATGGAACACTCATATATTGTTGGTGAGGTATTAAAATGGTGCAGCAATTTTGGGAAAACAGTTTGCCAATTTCTTTAAATGTTCAATGTGAACTTACATAGGATCTAGCAATCCTATCCTTTGATACTGTGTTTAAGTTTCTTCAGTCATGTCTGACTCTTTGCAACCCTATGAACAGTAACCTGCCAGGCTGCTCTGTCCATGGGATTCTCTAGGCAAGACTACTGGAGTGGATTGCCATTTCCTCCTTCAGGGGACCTTCCTGACCCAGGGATCGAACCCATCTCTTATATTTCTTGCATTGGCAGGCAGGTTTTTTTGTTTTTTGTTTTTTTACCACTCGTGCCATCCTGGAAGCTCCCTTTGACATTGACCGAGATATAAACATATACAGCCACAGAAAGATTTGTGCATGAATGTATACAGAGGCATTCTTCATAATGACCAAAAATTGAAATCAATACATTCATCAAAAAAAGAATAAATGAATTGGGGCATAGTCAACTCTGGAATACTACTAAGTAATAAAAAAGTATGCACTAAGATATATACAACAACACAGATGAATGGGAGTAACATTATTTTGAATTAAAAAAATTCACACACACAAGAGTACTTAATGCATAATTCTATTTATATGAAACTCTAGAAAATATGAACCAACACTATGGTGACAGAAAGTAAATCAGTGTTAGTAGGGGTTAGGAGACAGGGCTCAAGGGAGCCTTTTGGGATGAGAACAAAGGTTTTCTTTCTTTATTTTTGGCCACACTGAGTGGCTTGTGGGATCTTAGTTCCCCAACCAGGAATCAAACTGAAGCCCTTGGCAGTGAAAACCCATGTCTTAACTAGTGGTCCACCAGCAAATGCCTAATAAAAAGGTTTTATATATTGATTGGAATGGTGGCTATATGGGTGCATATATTTATGAAAACTCATCCAACTAGACACAAATTATATGCTTTTTATTGAAAGTAAATGATATTTTAATAAAAAAGAATTTTATAATTTTTTTTGAAAATCCCAATATGCAAAATTAATCTAAATTTATCCTGGGTTGAAAGTACACTGGGAGTATCTCAGAGAAGCAAAAGGAAAATCTTTTTTGGAGGAAATATACCTCACACCAGCCTTCATCAAATTCCTAGAGATACAATGCCTTTTCACAGATGCAATGACAATAAAAAGAAAATTAACAATCACCCAAGCAAACCAACTACTATTTGCATTAGTCAACAGAGGCAACAAGAACCCTCAAGAAATTTAGGTAGTGGAACTGTGGAATACAGGATATAAAATATGTATAAAACTGTTAAAAAGAGAAGAGAATAAAAACAAAGGAAAAGAACAAGATACCATAAAAGGAGCATGTCTATTTAGAAAAGAACTAAATAGAATTTCTAGAAATAAGTAGTATAATCATTCAAGTTAAGGACTCATTGGAACCCAAGAAAACCAACTACCATGAGTTAAATGGAAGATAGATATGGCTAAATAGAATATGTAGCGTATGGAAAATATGAAGAACTGGGAATACTAAGAGATTAAGAGACAAGGAATTTTCTATAAATGATAAAAACATATATGTTCAGATTCAAGAAGCCCACATATTATAAAAATAATACAAAAATGAATCCATATGTAGACATAATGCATCACAGTGAAATGGCAAAATAGTAGAAAATATTATAAAATCAGTTAAGAGGGAAAAGCCTTCCCTTCTGGTTCAGCTGGTAAAGAATCCACCTGCAATGTTGGAGACCTGGGTTTGATCCCTGGGTTGGGAAGATCCCCTGGAGAGGGGAAAGGACACCACTCCAGTATTCTGGCCTGGAGAATTCCATGGACTGTATAGTCCATGGGGTTGCAAAGAGTTATACACGACTGAGTGACTTTCACTTTATTTCACATAAGAGGAAAAAGACAGGTTATACTGATAGATAAAGGAATTTAGATTTAGAAAGGAAGCCAGATACTCACAAAATAAACATGGATAGAAAATTACTGTCAATATCAATTTTATACCTGGATAAATTATACAAATCTTGAGGAAGAAGTAGATTTTTTAAGAAAAGTAAAAATTGGACAGATTACTAGGCAGAGTGTCAGTAAATAACTTCCAAAGGAAAGCAGAATGGAAGTGATCCCAGCAGTAAGGTCTGGGATGCAAGAAGATATGAAGAGCAAATGAATCAGCAGGCATGGAGAGAAGTCTATTCACTATAAAAAATGGTGACTATGGACCAATTTTTGGAGATATAAAAAACAACACAGAAATAAAATAACATGCAATATGGAAAAGGAGTGATGCAGATAAGGCAGATTCTTGTTCTTTTCAGAAACATTAGCAATATAATTTTAGACTTATATACATACGAGAAAGTGTGAATGTTAACCACAAAAGTGAGAAATAGAATATGTAACTTCTTTTTTAAGAAACATTTTTAATTAGATTCTTCACAAGACAATGAAGAACTGAAGAAGTGACCAGAGCAGGAAGCTTTTATTTATTATTAAATATTTACCTAGCTATTTATTTCACCACTTTCTCTGGGGGCTCAGATGGTAAAGAACTTGCCTGCAATGAAGGAGACTCAGGTTTAATCCCTGGGTTGGGAAGATTCCCACGGAAAGGGGAATGGCTACTCATTCCAGTATTCTTGCATGGAAAATCCCATAAACAGAGGAGCCTGCTGGGCTACTGTCCATGGGATCACAAAGAGTCAGACATGACTGAGCAACTAAGCCTCCTCTATTTATTTTTCTTTGGCTGTGCCGCGTTGTGCAGCATGTGGGATCTTAGTTCCCAACAAGGGATCAAACCCGCAGCCCCTGCATTGGCAGTGTGGAGTCCTAACCACAGGACCACCAGGGAAGTCCCCTGAGTATACAACTTCTAACTAATATATACATACTATATGTGTAATACATACACAGTATGCATAAACACCCAGTTCAGGACCTCTAGGGGATGAAGTAGGAAGGAAGGAAATGAAACGGGGAGGGCGTTAAGCAGTGTTCTGGGCATGTAGGTGCTCACTATTCTTTACCTCTTTTCATAAGTCTGAAACATTTCTTTTTCTTAATCAAAACATAGTTGACTTACAATATTATATTACTTTCACGTGTACAACAAAGTGATTCAAAGTTTTAAATTTTGTACTCCACTTAAAGTTATTATATGGCAACCCACTCCAGTGTTCTTGCCTAGAAAATCCCATGGACAGAAGAGCCTGGTAGGCTGCAGTCCATGGGGTCGCTAGGAGTCAGACACGACTGAGCGACTTCACTTTCACTTTTCACTTTCACGCATTGGAGAAGGAAATGGCAACCCACTCCAGTGTTCTTGCCTGGAGAATCCCAGGGACCGTGGGGCCTGGTGGGCTGCCGTCTATGGGGTCGCACAGAGTCGGACACGACTGAGCGACTTAGCAGCAGCAGCAGCAAAGTTATTATAAAATATTGGCTATATTCCCTGTACTGTACAACATATGCTTGTAGCTTCCTTTACACATACTAGTTTGTACCTCTTTGTTCCTTACCCGTCACGCCCCTCCCCTATCCCTCTCTCCACTGGAAACCACTAGTTTGTTCTCTGTATCTGGGAGCATGTTTCTGTTTTGTTATATTGAGCGGTTTTACTTTTTAGCTTCTATATATAGGTGATAACATAGAGTACTTGTCTTTCTCTGGCTTATTTCACCAAGCATCATACCTTCCATACCAATGATGAGTTTGATAGGTTCATCCGTATCATTGCAAATGGCAAAATTTAATTCTTTTTCATGGCTGAGTAGTTGGAAGTATTTCTTCAACATAGAATTCAACAGCTTTTAGTTATTTTTTAAAAAGTCCTTCAGTCTGTTTATAGCAGTGGTTCTTACCTGTGTTGATTTTGACTCCTCTTTCCAGGGGACACTTGGCCATACCTGGAGACACTTTTGGTTGCCATGATGGGGGTGGCGTTATTGGAACCTAGGTCAGGGACACGGCTAAACATCCTATAATACACAGAGTGGTTCCCCTATAATGAAGGATCATGTGGCCCAAAACGTTAATAACAGTACTGAGTTTGAGAAATCCCATTCTTCAGGATAAGAAAGCTCATTTTTAAAAAATTAGATTTTATCACTCTTCTTTCTAATTAAAAGGAAATAGAACTCCATTTTGAAAATGATGAGAACTAGAAATGTGATTACATGGTGATGTCATTCATAATACTTCTGACATCTATATTTTCAGATGGTAAAATTGCTTGATGATTTCTTCAGGAAAAAACTTCATAAGTAGGCAGTATAATTAATGTTTTAAAGTGTCAAAAATGAACTTACCTTTGGTTGACTGATAAAGTTCCATGAACATAGCAACAATGACCATGGTTTGCTTTTGATGGAGTTTCTTTATGAGATGAAGTTTCCATGAAATAGTTAATTGCTTTCAGTTTCTCCATATCCAAGAAAGAGAAAAAAAGGTAACTTGAGAAAGAAGCTGTTTCTCTACTCGTTTTCTTGTTAGTTACATTAGTATTCCACGGTGGTATTGTACAAAAGTCTGGGGCTGCTACTGAAATGTCATTAAATTCCAACTTTACACATCTGGCATGCTGCCAAATGCAGTTCAGTGTGTAGATTACGGCTAAGTCACTTCAGTCGTGTCCGACTCTGTGCGACCCCATAGACGGAAGCTCACCAGGCTCCCCCGTCCCTGGGATTCTCCAGGCAAGAACACTGGGGTGGGTTGCCATTTCCCTCCCCAATGCATGAAAGTGAAAAGTGAAAGTGAAGTCGTGTCTGACTCCTAGTGACCCCATGGACTGCAGCCTAACAGGCTCCTCTGCCCATGGGATTTTCCAGGCAAGAGTACTGGAGTGGGGTGCCATTGCCTTCTCCGAGTGTGTAGATTACGGTCCAAGAAATCAATACTCTAGAATTGTAGGTTTATGTACACCTGCAATTAAAAAGTATGCAATCACTTTCTTTGCCTATCTGATGAGAGGAAGAGAAACGAGCTGTTTTTCTAGGGTGGAGAGGTGAAAGTGTCAGCCTGAAACAGAAGTATGGTGACATTACTGGCGGTCCAGTGGTTGGGACTCTGTGCTTCCAATGTAGGAGGTGTGGGTTCAATTGGTCGGGAACTAGGATCCCACATGTTGTGTGACTTGGCTGACACATGATATATGTTGCATGACAAACCATACATATATTTATACATATATAAGTATATGTAAATATTAAAATATATATTTATATGTGTGTAAAATATTAAACAGAAGCATTCCCTGGCATATCCTTTAAGACATGGCTTTTGATAAAGGCAGTTGCTCTGTACACCTCTCAGCCTAGCACTGATCTGTACCAATCAGAGAAGTTCCCTCATTTTCATGGACAAACTTTGGGAGTTTCATCAGAGAACCTGGTTTGGTGTTGCAGTATTTCCTTAAAAAATCTGTGAGCATTTGTGGGTAATGGGAAGACAAAACTAAACACTGTATCCTCACGAAAGGAGGGAGCTATAGCAGGAGAGGAGTTTTTGGACAGCGTGTGTGTGGTAGCTTACTTTAAACCACAGGCTCCTAGCAGAAAGGCAGGCCCTTTTCCCAATCCTGCAGAAAAAGTCATAAAACTTCAAGCATACTCACTGTCTGCCATCTAGCAATTAAGAATGGCAGATGGGAAGACGATTCATTTGGTGCCTCTCTTGCAGAGATTAGGGTAAAACGTCAAGCTTCCAAAGCAACAGATACTACCCTATTTCTGGAGGCTAAGGTCTGATGCATTCACATTAAAAAAGGATTTAGGACATAATTCTACCCACTAGGCAAAACAAAATCACCAATAGCAGCTTCCAATTCAAAGGAAATATTTATACACAGATACAATAAAAGATACAATGTTATCTTTGTAGCAGGTAGCTGTGGCTGGCTGTCAGCCAGATGTGAAAACAATTTCAGAAAGAAAAAACTTTGTGGAGTTGGTCTGGTCTTTGCATCATTTTGACCAGAGTGGGAAAAAAAAAATTCTCTTCCAGGAAATCAGTTTATTTTTCATCACAACAGAAAAATGTCTGTATAGAAATTGTATTTTGAGGCATTACATGTAACAGGCATTTTCGGAGCTAAATTGTCTTTTGAGGCATTACATGTGAAAATCTCTGTATAGAAATGTTTTGGTTATATTTCTCAATTTGGGTGTAGGGTGGCTCTGGACATTAAAGGTTTGTTCTTAGTGCAGTCCCCTCAAACTTTTTTTCAAAGGTGGGGCTCCATTGCTTTTCTTAGTTTTCCCAAGGATTGCATTTGCAAGTGGGCTAATGATACTAACTCTGCAGTCTAGGAATATGATTGGAAATATGAAAAATTTGGATTAAATTATGGGACTACTATATAGACATTGAATAGAATTTTATCCTTTATTCATTTTAAGATAGATTCACCTTACTCAAAGGAGACTTGATGAGTGATTTAAAAGGGACACTATTTAAGAGTTAGGGTTTGATGTAATTTTATTTACGTTTCAAATGCAGAATCAAATTGCAGTATCTTCTGCCATACTTGAAAGGGAATGGATCTAAGTGTTTTTATTGGTGGTTGGGAGGCTAAAATGGCTGACTTGTACTCATGCAAGAGGAAGACCAGCTCTCCTCATTCCATGATGCCAGGTTTAAGATGTGCCCACTGCACTGACAGTTCTTCCACAAACATAAAACACCATGTTAGATCTCATCAATACTTTTACCCCAGGAGTGAAAATCAGGAATCTTTTCCAGCTTCGTATTATCTATGGCTGTATAACAAATTACCTCTAAGTTTAGCAGCTTAATACAAGACTTATTTATCTTGGGTTTCTGAGTAATTTGGGTGTGGATCAAGGTCCCACACAAGCTATAATCACAGTGTTGTCTGTGGTCATCTCAAGGCTCTAGTGAGGGGAGGATTCCCTTCCTGACCCATCACATGTTGCTGGCAGGATTCAGTTCTTTGCATGTGGTTAGACTGGGGGACTCTGCTGTTTCCAGGAAACCCGTTTCCTGTCACATGGACCTCTCCATAGAGCATCTCAGAACATGGCAACTGGCTTCCATCAGAGCAGGAAAGCATGATAGAAATAGCGGGCAAGCAAGACAGAAGACGAAGTCTTTCTGTCACCTAATCTCGGAAGAGACGTCACTTTTGCCATATTCTATTCATTAGAAGCAGGTCACTAGCTCCAGCTCATGTTCAAGGATAGGGGATGATACAGGATTGTGAATACTGGGAAGCAAGGATTGATGGGAGCCACCTTAGAAGGTTTTTTCTCCTATCACAAGGTTTTTTTTTTTAATATTAAAAACTGATTGGGAATGCAAGGTTGCTTTCAGACAATGAATGTGAAAGGCAGAGGCCATATATTTGAGTTTGTTGCAGCAAGTACTTGTGCACATTTTCGGAGCTAAATTGTCTTTTGAGGCATTACACGTAACAGACTGACAAAGCTATTTTTGGGTTCAAAATCTGTGAATACTTCTCCAAAACACGGCTTAATACAAAGTTTAATACAAATCCTAGATGAAGTCATCAATGGAATCATTGAACAAGATTTGAAAAGCATGGTTCAATACCTAGATTTTTGATGGAAATTCCTTCTAGCAAATAGCAGATACTCCAAATATTTCAAGAAGGAATGTACCAGCTCAGTGACCTGCAGGCACCAGATGTTACAGAGTATAAAAAGCTTGGAGGATGAGACAACTTTTAGATAAAAGCTGTTTCCTGATCCTAAATAACACTAAAATTGCTCTGTAACTATTTGCAGTGATAACTACCCTTCTTTTCTTCTTCTTTGGCTCCTTGATCTGTGTGACTGCACAACTCAAGAGGTTCTGCCTTCCTTTGCTTTCTCCTGAGGGTGCACCCTTCATGAGACCTACACCCCCATCCTCACTAAGCTGTGGCCACGACCGATGCATCCTGCACCTCAACAGACAGAGTGTTCTGACAGCCCATTGCACTACAAAAGACTCCACGGCCACTTCAGTGACTGCAGGCAGCAGCCTGGATCCTGCAGGCAAGCTAAGACTAAATTTGTCTTTTTTAGTTCTTCCCTTGAAGATTCACTTGAAAACATAATGATTTTATTTTTTATCATAACTATGATTAGTTTGGACGTGACTGGATAGGAAATGCCAACTTTTCCTGGGAAGGAAATAAGGGTTCTTTGCTACTTTTAGAGATTTTGGAAATTGAGGCAAGTAAGGAATCAAAGAACAAGTTTTATTTCCAGTTTAAGGACCAAATTCTTTACTGTGAAGTATCAAATCCAGTAATAAGTTAATACTATATTAATCCATATAAGAAGTCTTATACGGTCTGGAAGTTCACCTCTTAAAGAAAAATCATTGCCTCAGAAGAATATACTCAGGACAGCATATACTAAACATGCACCCCAGTCATTAGTTTCTCGGGCTTTTGTAGTCATTAAGTCAATCACAGAAATACAAGGAAAAGCTGCTTTAAAAAAAGCAAATTCAGAATTATGAGTTTGTTATTAGTAGAGGTATATAAAACATGGAAACTGGTTTTGCAGAAAGCTAAAAAAAGATACCTAAAAAAAGATACCCAAGATCAACCTGTCATTAGCTCACAACTCAAATCATTCTTCAAACTCAACAAATAGCACACACACACGTGTTTTAATTTCTAGATTATTATACACTGTTTCCTTTAGATTCAGAAAAGATCACAAAAGCAAATCAGTGAAAGCTCTGTCTAGTGTCAAGGCTATAAATTGTTAACAAACATTGTTTATTAAGAATTAATTGTAATTGTCTTCCAGAATTTGCAGGTGCCAAGAAATCATGGCAACAAAATTGAAGAATAACAAAGTATTACAGAAAAAAAAAGTAAAATATAATGCTTTGAAAAAATAAATGTAGAACAAATTACATTTTAAACCAGAATAACTGACAAGCTTACAAGAAACATCTGTGCTGCTGTTTGGAGCGGCTTTTAAAACGTACAGCAAGCCAAAGCAGGGAGACAGCAGAGAGCAAGGGAAGGGTGCTGGTCGAGCTCTGAGACATGGGGAACTACCTTCTTTTCTCTGGGCTTCAGTATTCTCATCAATAACACTGGGGCAGATAATCTTTCTTGAATCTTAAAAAAACCCCCATATCTCAAGATTCCTTCTGATCATGAACACCATTTTGAAGAAAGCATACTTTCCTTGGATTGAGAATTATTCCTACGATCACAACTAGGCTTTTCCTATCCTGTTCGTCAGCTGACACACTCCTGAAACAGGGAAGCATCCTCACCAGACAACAGCGCCACTATAAAATGTTCAGGCATTTAGGAGGCTGTTTTAATGCCTAATAATCCCATGAGACGTGACAGAGACACTGACACAAGCTGTTAACAAGTCCAAGTCCGGGGAGTGTTTCTCATCTCTCTTGTGATTGGAAACGTGGAAAAATCCTGTGCCTTTTGTCAAGCATTTCCCCTCACAAAAGGTACACGGCACTTTATTCCTCCACACTTTAGATGCTGGGATTAGTAGGGTTCCTGCAATCCGAGGGCACTTGGGGGTTGACACCCTGTGGTAAATCTGGGATCAACAGCCTAACAGATGTGCCCCTGAGCTGCACACACTCCTCCAGATTCACCTTTTTTGTTCTGTGTTTAACACTGGGCACCATATTCTCTGTGAAGGGTGTAATAACTTCCATAAGATGGCTAAATTTTTTCTTAATTCCTAAAATTTATGGCTTTCACATTAGTAAACAATCTGCAAAGTTTTTTCACTGATGTCAAAGATGAAAGATTATATATACAGCAATGAGCATTATTCTGGTAGTAATGCCTCAAATTTATTAGTTCCATTCTCTTCATATTGTATACTGCCAAATGTTTGACTAAGAAATAAATGAGATCTGATACCACCCACAGCTCAAAGACCAACATATGGCGGTCTCAGGCTGGTGTGGTTACTGATGCTCTGGTTCTTTACTTCTGTCCCTGCAGGTGAACTGATGAGAAACCAGTGTCCCTAGGCCACACTGAGATGTGCCTTCACTGGGTCAGTACTTACCATTAAGGCCTCTCCATGTATTTTTCATTTTCTTTAAATTACAAGGAAATGTCATTCAATATTAAGACTCTCCTTTCTTTAAGAGAAAACCAGCCTCTTGCAGGTAAGTTTGAACTTTCTACTATGAAAAACAAAAAGATTTCAATTGTTTTAGAAGCAGGAAAATTTAGAAACAATTTTTTTGTCCAAGCTTTACTTTCTTAGTGGTCTGAAACCATGCACTTCTGTGCTGTTTTAATGTTAAATGTCTTCCTTGACGGCTTTGTATTTTGTAGGTCCCTTCATGCCCTTAAGAGAGTAGGACACAAATTTCAGAAATAAAAATACAAGTGCTACTTAAGCATATTGTATTATTTACTACTATAGATGTGCAAGATGTATTTGTTTTCTTAATGAATATAATTTAACATAGGAAATATGATAATTTCCCTTTCATTAAGAATGAGATCACAGTTGTTATTATATTAAAGATTTACTAAATGTTGTCTGGCATGTTATCTACTAAAATGCCTATTCAACATAACTACTGAAAGAATTTAGCTATCTAATCTGGCTCTGGTTCATTAGTTCACTGAATACTACATTCATTAAGTCTTTTTACCTTCCCAAGTTGCTGAGTTTTAAAAAAACTTAAAACAATACTATGTGTAAGTTTTCCTATCTTCTGGATAGTATATGCTTATTAAAAAATGTGATATAATAAGCATTTTGAAGGAGTATTATATATATATATCATATTTAAGGTCACAGTTTTCATTAATCTGAGAAAATGTAAAGATGTGATATTTTTAAAAAGTCAACGAAATCCAGTGAAACTTTAATTTCTCATTTCATGGAAAATTTAACTACAAAAAATATCAAACGTGAGAATTTATCTTTTAAATGTCATGCCTGTATTAGTCATAATTCAATAAATGGATTCCTTTCCACATATATCTTAAGATCCTAAATCTCAGTGCTATAAATAATATGATTAAAGAATCTTGTAACAATGTATATTTTAATTATCAGATTTGTGTAGTGATTTAGATCAATAGATACCAGTGAAAAATTTATCATAAACTAAGTGCAATAACAAGAGGAAACAAAAGCTTATGTACACATTACCAAGATTTTTACAATAAATTATAGTGTACAGTTCCATCACAGCATATTTGTATACAAAGCCGCTACTGTGAACACTGAAAAGAAATCTGTCGTGGAGGTCTTTAACCTTGATTTAATAAAGTTTGTACAGTATCAAATAATATCAAAAGTCTAAAAAAACACAATGATTTTTGTATATCATGTTTATAAATTATTGTTTATATACCATAAGAAAAATAAGGTCAAAAGTGCAGTTTAAAAAAAAGTGGAAATTGTTATTCTTGGTAAGAACTAGAAAAATGTATTGTCCCAAGTAAGAAGCAATCTAAAGGCTTATACAGTTTCGTAGGCATTTTCCTTTAACTCTCATACAACCTTGGTTACCATATGCTATAGGACAAACCCATACAAAGGGAGTGAAATAACCTTTTTATAAAAATAGGAAACACAGATCTAGTAATGAGTGACACTGGAAATAAATATGATAGGCCGCCCCCAAAACGAATTAAATGACTTTTTACTCACAGGAAAAAATGGGCTATCACTGAATGTGATAAAACCTGGGAAATTTCAAAAAATTTTAATTAAGTTTTTAGTCGTAAGTGGCAATGGTGCATACATCCCAGGATTATGAAACTTTCTAGTATAATATAACCAAAACAAAATATGACTTAAAGGTGCTAAACCATATCACAGAAAATAAAGGTTAATAAGGATCCAGTAATTAAAAGGCAGCAGTATGGAAATTACTCAATAAACAGATGGATGAAACATAATTCTGTGTCTTAACTGGCACTTACCACAGTAACTAGTTATATTTTGACAAATTCTAGAACAAATGCCTATACTCAAATACATGTGAAACATTAACCATTTACATAAGAAGCTGAAACGGCAACATTATTGGCTTCTAAAACAAATTAACTTAAGAGAAAAGAAAAAGTAAAAGGAATGTGAAGAAAAATCTTATGTGTAAACTTATTGTGGGATCAAAATTTTGACAGAGCTGTATCAATCAAGAACCGTCTTCCTGCTGCTCACACCAGCAGGCAGCGGAGCCTGGCGCAGCACCACCGCGCCCCTCTCCAGATGCTGCTACGTCACTGCTGTTTTGTTTGTAGGACATTGAGCAAGCGATGTTTATTTTTTCACTGCATGGACTAAGTTTCTTGGTTGGGTTAACATATAGACTGCCTGAGATAATAAAAACTTCACCATTACATTAATGTGAAATGAAGGTCTTTCTAGTTCTGACAGGAGAAAAGGGTTGGCTGTTGAAAACAATATGGATGCTCTGTAGGCTGCATACGTACATACTTAATAATTAACGCCACCTTCAGTAGAAGATTAAAAATCGATGGATATGGATGCTTGTGCAGAATCCTCTCGCCCCCTGACATAGATTTCACAGGGAATCTCCTCCATTACTCTGTCTTCTAGGGCCTGTTCAGGGCACTCATGTGCCTGCTTGAAAGTGTAGCTACTCTTTTTGAAGGTGCTATTAAATGTTTTCATTGGCTGTGGCTGTGCAAAATCATTTCGGAAAGGAAGTTCCATGGAACTGAGGTTGGTCCTGCTTTGTTTGACGCTGGGTGCTTGCGACCCACAGTGATGGTCGTGGATGCACCGCGAGGCCGTCGAGGAGCGCCGCGTCTTCTGGTAGCTGTCCAGTTCCTCCGACAGGTCGGCCAGGTCGGCGGACATCTCTTTGTCTCTCAGTGAAAATAGTTCATAATGAGGAGGATCGAATACTTCTTGAAACCCAGTTTTATTAAAAGCAGTTTTGCATGCCATGACCTTTTTTCGAGGCTGTTTCACTTGTACTAAAATAGAAATAATGAGAAGGACCAAGACAATCCCTGACGTAATGCCAATAATTGTTCCGTGAGTTTTAGTGATTTGTTCAAACAGTCCTGCTTTTTTCTTTTCTGCAGAAAGAGAAAGAAAAACAATGAGACTTTGAAAGTTCATTCATGATTCCTGTCACAAATTGGTAAAGTATTTTTGGGTAAAGCAGAACACCTGGGTCAAATACAACACAGAAAATGCAATTTAAGATTAGGTTTTTAAACAAAATAAAACTAGTATGACTTCTGGTTAAACTAGCCAATCATAAGGCAGCCAGACAGACTACAAAAAAGGGAAAAGGATTTGGTTCTTCACTCAGAAGCTCTGTGAGTACACGGGCTTCCCTGGTGGCTCAGTGGTACACGACCCACCTGCCAATGCAGGAGACGCAGGTTGGATCCCTGGGTCAGGAAGACCCCCTGGAGAAGGAAATGGCAACCCACTCCAGTACTCTTGCCTGGAGAATCCCATGGACAGAGGAGCCTGGTGGGCTGCAGTCCACAGGGTCACAAAGAATCAGACACAGCTAAACAACAATAACACGTAAGCACATACAGTTTGCAAATCAAAGTAAAGTCGCATCAGTCGTGTCCGACTCTGTGCCATCCCGTAGACGGCTGTCCCTGGGATTCTCCAGGCAAGAACACTGGAGTGGGTTGCCATTTCCTTCTCCAATGCATGAAAGTGAAAAGTGAAAGTGAAGTTGCTCAGTCGTGTCCGACTCTTAGTGACCCCATGGACTGGAGCTTACCACGCTCCTCCGTCCATGGGATTTTCCAGGCAAGAGTACTGGGGTGGGGTGCCATTGCCTTCCCCGAATACATGAATATAGGGAATGTCAAAACAAAATACTCTTGTTTTATCAAGTTTAGCTTTCTGCTCTATGGTAGATTTGACTTAACCCATAGCATTCCTACTGATGGCCATAAGCAAGGAGAACAAAAATGATTTCACTGACCCACTCAGATATGTTTACAACCATGGTCCGCTGTTTTTGAATGGTTACCTGAAAATACTTCCTCTTAAGTACTTACGATAGCAATATCATACATTAACTTTCCATAGTTATTTATTGAACTCTTGGGAGAATAAAGGGGAGATAAACTGTAGTACTGAAATAGTGATAACCAGCACTACCCCAAGGCATATTTCTCTTTCAGGGAATACATACTGAAATACAGCATAGGAAATTCATGGAATAAAAAATGCAGTCCTTATAAGGAGTCTGTTTTACACTGTAAGACTGAATCTATCAGTTGAATTTTACTAAATAGTATTTCCATTTAATTTTAAAAATAAGAATACTGTAGGTTACAATCTACATTATTATGACAACAGGTATCTTTACAATATAAACGACCATGATTAACTTATGGACAACTTTTAGGTAAAAAATACAGTCTATAAAAATTGCTTTTATTGAGAATATTCAGTTTTACCACATGCCAGGGGTCTGTGATTCATTAAGGAGAACACTGATTTTATATGTCTTCATTCTGCCAAAGCAGTTATGCCAAGTACAGTTGTAGAAAAAGAGATTTATTTCTCAGTGAAAGGCAAGGGCCACACCTCCAAGGGCTATCCTTCACCAGCAGACTCACCTTTACAATGATTTTCATCCCAAGGGTATGCACAGTTTTGAATCCCATTACAGACTAAAGAATTATTGATGCACATGTTGCTATGGCAAAAGAAAGTGCTGCCTGTACAGGGAGCTGCAGAAAAAAAGGAAACTTGGTTGCTAAGAAGAGAAAGCAGACAGATGATAACATCCTGACTTATTTTACATTTGCTCTTATAAAGTCAATATCCTATCTCAAAGGCTTTTCTGTGAATATACTCTGTACTAAACAAACAATAAGACAAAGGCCCGTATTCTCTGATGCTGACTCATGTAAACTTTTACCAAGCTTGGGCACCAAAAGATTGCTTTTAGTGTAATAACAATATGAATACATGGTCATCCCTCGGTATCTGTGGGGCATTGGTGCCAGGACCTGTGGCCAACACCAAAATGTGCAGATGCTCAAGTCCCATAGGAGCCCCTCTGAATGAATTATGGAACGTGTAGTACTGCAGTCTTTACTACTGAAAAAAGTCATGTATTAACTGGACCTGACCTGCACAGTTCAAACTCCTGTTACTCAGGGGTCAACCATATTTGATACAGGTCTTATGAAACTAGTACACAGAACATTTTTTTCAAAATGTAAAAGAAGATATTAATGAAGACATGGGGACACTGAACCCTTGTGCTTTGCTGGTAGGAATGTAAAATGGTGCAGCTGCTGTGGTAAATAGTATGACAAATGGTAAAGAGTTCTCAAAAGTTTATATAGATCACTATAAGCGCCAGCATTTCCACTTCTAGGTATACAGTCTTAAGAACTGAAGGCAGAGACTCAAATAGATACTTGCTGTTCACTGCAGCAATATACTGCACAGGAGCCAAAAGGTGAAAGCAACCCAAACATCTGTTGAAGGATGAATGGATGACTACAGACAAAATAAAAAAGCACTCTTTGGAATTAAAAAAAAAAAGTTTTTAAACAGTAGACATATAGAATATATGCCATTGAATTTCATATTTGGTATAATTCTTTAAAAATCCTTAATGGTCTCAAAGCTTATCACAAGGACAGTAAGTATTAGATACAGAAATAAGCTGTTAGATGGACAGAAACGCCAAAGGAGATGTATCGTGGTATTTTAGTCAATTACAAAATTAGCAGGTGTACCCACTTCTGTTGTGTCACACATATATGTCATCATAAAACTGTATCACACAAATGTGTGTACTTTAAAATATAACAGATGTCCTAAAGAATATATAGTACTTTTACATTCCTCATTTCTAAAAACTGGAGTTTTCTGTTGTTTAATTATCATACCACGATTCTATTATATACTAGATCATATTACACATTGAGCTCTTATTTTACCTATTTTATCCAGTTCACAAGTGGGAATACAAGGACGCTGTTTTCAAGACAAGGTGAGTAAAGTTACAAACAGCACTGTACTCTGATTTTCTGAGTCAAACTATTATTAGTTCTTATAGTTTATCAACAGAACATTATGTGACAGTACCTTGGTGGCTCTTCACAGCTTCAAAAGTGGCAAAAGGCCAGGTTTCCTGCTCAGTGTTTCTTACTAATTGAATAGTGAGTGGAAAGTACCTTTTTTTCTTTAATCATAGAGTTCTTTATAACTGCTCTCCACATTATTTAAAGCAATTAGAAAGCAGCGAAAGTAATGATATTGTCAGCTTTTGTTTTGTAGACATGAGTTATATTTAAAATCACAAATGTATTAAGCTTTATGGATTTTCAGTGGACAAGCATAATGTTCATAATGAGAATGCAAGTATCAGTTATTGACATGGGTTGCTAATGACATGCTTCAATTCTAAACTATATAAAAATGGCTGAATTACATAAATAAAGGACAAAGAGAATAGCAAAAACACTGCCAGTTTGAACTGCTCTCTGCTTGCAGCCTGAGGACTTTCTCCTCTCCCCTTTACTCACTGCTGGGTCATGGTGCAGGAGAAGGGAGGGGGTTGCCATTCTAGCTTCCCTCTACTTCTGATGAGATGTGGCAATGATGCTGAGAGATGGTTCTGTCCTTCAACTAAGCCTGCAGGGGACCTGTAGGGCAATATGTCACTGAAAATCACATTATGGATTTATTCTAACAAAAATACCTTCTGCTGCTTTCACAGTTTTAGTCTTGGAAATTATGTTCCTAAAGCCATTCCCTTCCTTAAAGAGTAAGGTATATATTAGTACTCAGTGCTTGGGAAGAAGTCAAACATATCCTGGTTGCTATTCTGTATTAGGCATTTTGGCCAAGTTGTACTATTTTAGTCACATTTGCAGTCTACAGTCAATGAATAGATAGGAAGTGAACCGCTTATGCAGAATTAATGCATTTATATAAATCTCCTGGGAAATATTTTCATGGATGGATTCATAGTAATTACAAACTATTAACAGTTTAGAGTTAATACAAGGAAATCAAACCTCAGGGAAATCAAACCAGTCAATTCTAAAAGAAATCAATCCTGAATAGTCATTGAAAGGATTGATGCTGAAGCTCCAATACTTTGGCCATCTGATGCGAAGAGCTGATTCATTGGAAAAGACCCCTGATGCTGGGAAAGATAGAAAAAGCAGGCAACAGAGAATGAGATGGTTGGGTGGCATCACTGACTCAATGGACAAGAGTTTGAGCAAACTCCAGGAGATGGTGAAGGACAGGGAAGCCTGGTGTGCTACTCTCCATGGGGTGGCAAAAGCTCAGATACAACTCAGCAACTAAACAACAGTTTGGAGAATAACAAAAGAAAGTTAACAATGTGAGTTAATGACAAGAATGTGAAAAGAATACTGAAGCTCTCAAATGTGCTTATCAAGTGGACATTTTAAAATTGAAACTTTTGTTTTATCAAAGTTCAGAAAATTCTTTTATTTTGATCACACACATTTTTTTGGAGGGGTGTTTTCTTTTTGTTCTTGGGTAATAAAGCTACCCTTGGGATATGGAGTTAAGCCTACTGTAGCCTTCAATTAGTCTGAACTTTAATGATTAGTATAAACATATCACTTGAAGGAGGTTTGTCACCTGTTTACTTATTAGATATGTATTAAAGAGAAATCATTAGTTTTACAGAGAAAATAACTAAAACACATTAGATTAGAACTTTACATATAAGATTCAGACAACTGCTACCCCAAATAAATATAATGTGAGTTAAGAATGAGAACAAGTAGCCATATTAGTCTTTAAAAAGAAATAGGGGGAATTAATTCTACTGACTGTTGTTTAGTCTTTAAGTCCTATCTGACTCTTTTGTGATCCCATGGACTACAGTCAGCCAGGCTCCTCTGTCCAGGTGATTTCCTGGGCAAGAACACTGGAGTGGGTTGCCATTCCCTTCTCCAGGGAAATCTTCCTGACCCAGGGATGCAACCTGTGGCTCCTGCATTAGCAGGCGTATTCTTTACCTCTGAGCTATCAGGGAAGCCACTGACAGTTTATTTAACCTAATGTATTTGTGCAGAAAGTTAATTCAGCAGGACCAAGGCTGCTACCTTTAGAAGGGTCTGTGTGCAAGGGTGGCCCTTAGCTGGCATCTGGAAACTTGGCTTTCCTCCATTCCCTGACGGACAAGGGTAGTTCATGGTGCCTAGGGTTTGTGTTAATATCATTTATGCCAAATATTAACAACTGCTTTCCTCTGTGAGTCTAGAATTTTGGTATATTCAAGGCAGAGAGTGCCTATGTGAACAGTCCCCAGTAAAAACCTTGGGTACTGAATCTCTAAAGTTGGCTTTTCTGGGCAGAAATATTGAACGGATTACTATATTTTTTGGTTGTTGGAGAAATGAACATGTTCATTGTGCCCCTCCTGGGAGGGGTGAGCATAATCCCTGTGAAACGATTTCTCCAAACTCAAAGGCAGTCTTTTCCCTTTCACTATAATAATCTTGGCTGTTAAAATGAATATATACTGGTCCTAGAAATCACCTAACATATGGGTGGTGCTGTGGAAACCTGAAACAATATCCAAAATGCTATCATTTTAACATGTAATCAATATAAAACATTATTAAGAACATATTTTACATTCTTTATTTCATACCAAGTCTTTGAATCCTGGTATATATTTCTGTAACTGCAGCACATGTCAGTGCAGGCTGGCTGCACTAGTGCTCCCCGGCCACACTCGGCTGCTGGACACCGTACTGGGCAGCGTGGGTCCAGAGGCTGGGAGTAAAGGGACTGAGGAGAAAGTAAGAAGGCTAAAAGGTTTTCCTGCTAACTACATCCTTGTATCAAGTGCTGACTTGTAGTTACTTGAAACAATGAAACAACCTTTGTTGGGTTGCTTTTTATTTTCCAAGCTTGAAAAGTTTTCAAAATAAAACAATTTTTAGAAACAAACTGAGGTCATATCTATAGGTCAAAAAGAAGCAACAGCACAGTCTACTTGTGGCAAACACTACCTGCTGAACTCTTGACTTACCCACTGCTTGAAGAATTCACTACACTCAAAATAACTCAACATTTCCTCCTTTCATCTGTTCAATTTTCATTTTCCAGGTCAGTGAGGCCCCAGATTTTAAGTACCTCTGAGTCACTCTCTTGTGACTCTGCATCCTTGTGCAGTGTGTCTCCACAACTCTTCTTTCAACTCATTTCTTTGATTCAGATCTTCCTGGTTTCCCATCTCAACCATGGAAGTAACTTCCTGAATAGCCTCCATGCCCCAATAAAAGCATAGCTCTGTTTTTAGAATAACATCCTTCAAAACTCCCCAATGCCTATAACATGAAGTCTAACTTCAGCCTTTAGCTTAAAGGTCTTCAAGCTCTAGCTTTAAACTACCGTTCCTGGTTCATTTCTCTCTGTTCTCTCCCACTACTTCCTGTGGCCCAAATTAGCTCTGGTTCTATCCCTTTTCCATTACAGCAACTCTGTTTGAAAATAACAACCTCACTTAACATTTCTACCTTGTAAAAAATCAACCTACCCTCAAGGATAAACTCAAAGGACCTTTCTGAAAGGGCTACTTGCCCATAAACAATATTGCCGAAGTAACCTGGATATTTAATAAGAAAGCACTTTGTTTTCTGTCTTAAATGGTCTTTGTCCTAGTCAATTCTGTATTTATTTCATTTGCATATATGTCACTTCACTTAAGTGACTGTAAGATCCTTTAGGACAGGGATTGTATCATCCATTTTTGTATCTTCATAGAAAACACTTCAAATGGTAAAAGTTAAATAAATGAATGGAAGGCAGGTAGGAAGGTTGGTTGGCTAAATTAACTTCATAATCCAACTGACCATCTGGCAATTCAAAAAGATCTTAGAAGAGCTCAGCTATAATAAAGCCTGTATATGGTCACATACAACATGATTTTTAACACAGAATCCAGGGAGTAATAATATAATACCTTGAAATTAGAACTAAAGGGTAAAATTATCAATTCCCATACTTCTTAAGAAAAATACCTGATAATATCTTACTAGTGTACTGAAATATGTATTAACTTTGAAGTTGCAGAAATCATATAGGTTACCATTATACCATATTCATCAGTCAGGATACAAAATATCTTTGTCTCATAAGGACAACAGAGAAGATATGCCACTTATTTTAAAAAATATATATAATGTGAACATATACATGTAATTATATCCAGGAAGTTCGGGTGAATTTTCATATGCCAACTTTCTTCATTCAGGAGATGACTCTGAGGAAAGCAACCTGTTAAACAGGCTAATCAGTCCTGCCTAAATGTAGATTAAAGTTAAGGGCCATTCAAAACCAAGTCAAAAACATGATGGTGTGAAAGCAGTTTTTTGTCAAAGCTAATGCAATATGATCTGCACTTATAAGCAAAGTCAACAAAATAATTATTAGGAACTACTGATAAGTCATTTATACTTTTATAGGAGATCCCAAAACACAGAACCATTTTGCCTTGTGAGGATTAATTCATCTGAATCAACAAGAGTTTCCCTGGTGGCTCAGATGGTAAAGAGTCTACCTGCAGTCTAGGAGACCCGGCTTAGATTCCTGGGTCAGGAAGATCCCTTGGAGAAGGGAATGACAACCCACTCCAGTATTCTTGCCTGGTGAATTCCATGAATAGAGGAGTCTTGTGGGTTACAGCCCCTGGGGTCGCAAAGAGTTGGACATGACTGAGCAACTAAAACACACACACACATCTCAAGTTTTTAAGGGAAGAATTCTAAAATCTGTTCTCAAAGTTTCTCCACTTATAAGCTGGGTCCATGTGTCTACACATGAACTACAACATCCTTTAACGTGAAAAAGTTCCCACATGCTCATAAAATAATAAAGACACCTTTAGAGACTTTAGCAATCAGAAAAAAGACAAAATCTCTATTGTAATCAGAAGGAAGATATCTAAAGAATATATTGTAATCACAAGGAAGATGTCTGAAGAATATATACACAGAAGGAAATGCAAATGTGTCACTACAAAAATCAACTAAGCACAAAAGACTGTAATGATGGAAATGAGGGATAACAAAGCTGTAAGGCATATAGAAATCAAGAGCAAAATTGTAGAAGTCTTTCCTCAGTAGTTACTTTAAATGTAAATGGATTAAACGTTCCATTAAAGAGGCAGAGATTAGCAGAAAAGGAAAAAAATAACCAAGACCCAAGTATATGATGTTCTATAAGAGATTCACTTTAGATCCAGAGACATAATAAGGTCGAAAGTAAAAGAACAGAGAAAGATATTCCATGCAAATAGACACCAAAGAGAGCTGGGATGGTGATATAAATACAGGTGCATATCAGAGATACTGCTGGTTTGGCCTCAGACTACCACAATGAAGCAATTATTCAAGGACTCACATGAATTTTTTGGTTTCCCAGTGCATATAAAAGTTACATTTATATTTTACTGTAGACTATTATGTGCACAAGTAGTATTACATCTAAAAAACTCAATGTACATACCTTAATTTAAAAACATCTTACAGCTAAAAAATGCTAACCATCATCTAAGCAAGTCCTTTACAACAGTAACATCAACGTAAACTGACGACCATAAACAGTAACAGTGAAAACGTCTGACGTACTGTGAGAGTTATTCAGTGTGACAGGGAGACGAAGTGAGCAACTGTTGGAAAAACGCTGCCAGTAGGCTTTTCAGCACAGGGTTGCCATAGGGTTTACCCAGCGGCTCGGCAGGAATGAATCCGCCTGCAGTGCTGGAGATGTGGGAGACAAAGGTTTGATTTCTGGTCAGGAAGATCCCTTGAGGAGTAAATGGAAACCCATTCCAGTACTCTTGCCAGGAAAACACCATGGATAGAGGAGCCTGGTGGGCTATAGTCCAGGTTGCAAAGAGTCAGATGTGACTGAGTAACTGAACACATAGAGGGTTGCCACAAACCTTCAATTTGTAAAAAATGCAGTATCTGTTAAGATATGCCTGTATCAGACGAAAACAGACTTTAAGTCAAAACTGTTACAAATGACAAAGAAGGACACTGTACCTTGATAAAAGGGTCAATTCACCAAGAAGATATAATAATTATAAACGTATATGGACCAAAAATCAGAGCCCTAAAATATAAGAAGTAAACATTGTTAGAATTTAAGGGAGAATTAGACAGTTCTATGATAACAGTTGGAGACATCAATACTCTACTTTCAATAATGAATAAAACCATACAGAAGGTCAATAAGGAGGGAATTCCCTGGCGGTCTAGTGGTTAGGACTCTGCAATCTTCACTGCCAAGGGCCTAGGTTCAGACTCGCGTTAGGGAACTAAGATCCCACAAGCTGTGAGGGGCACACCCTCAAAAGACCAATAAGGAAATAGAGGACTTGAACAGTACTATAAACCAATTGAACCTAATAGACATTAAAACCCCACCTGACAACAGCAGAAGATACTTTTCTCAAATGCACATGGAACATTCTCTAGGACAGACCATATGTTAGGCCACAAAGTCTTAATTTAAAAAGACTGATATCATATGAAGTATCTTTTCCAATCACAGTGAAATGAAACTAGAAATCAGTAATAGAAGGAAAACTGGAAAATTTACAAATATGTGGAAATTACACTACTCACTCTTAACCAACATTTCAAAGAAGATATCACAAGGGAAATTAGAAAATACCTTGAGACAAATGAAAATACAACATATGAAAGTTACAGAAAGCAGTGAAAGCAGTGATAAGAAGATTTCAAGCCATAATGCCTACATTTAAAAAAGGAGACAATAAAGGAGAAAGACTTCAAATCATAGAGAACCAGAAAAAGTAGACCAAACTAGGTGTTCCTCATTTCCCAGGTCATTCCTGCAATCAAGGCTGCAATAGCTAATGAATGTGTTGGAGATATAACCACAGCCATTGATGGGGAAAATACCAGCAATGTGTCGTGCTTAGAAGCTCAGAACAAAAATCAAGGGCTGCACAAACAACATGACTCTCACAGTAGCAACAGAACAGAAATATGGTCTCCTCTGGTGACACAGGAAGGGAAACATCACTCATACAAGACGAATTAGCCTCTGAACCCCAAGAGATCCGACACAGAGGAAGCGCCCCAAACCAGAGTTACGCCCTTTACCACCTCACCTTCCTCCAGTTCTTCCCCAGGGTCATCACAAACCAGTGCAACAACCCAGTTAGCTTCTACTCCTCTGAAAATATCTAAAAGTTTAACAACGCCTTGGAGTCAAAAAGGCAGGCAGCAGGCAAATGAACGGCAGAGCGTTAGACCATTCTCAGCTTCCAAGCAGACTTGTCTTTGGCAAAGAATCTAAAGTTTACAAGATGCTTCTGGAGAAACAGGAGTTAAATGAGCCTGTGAGAGAGCCCACTTCATTCCTGGTTTTGTAGGAAATCCTGGAGTCTGAGGAGACAGGGGATCCCAACAAGCCCTCAGGACTCAGAAGTGTTAAGGCTCCAGTCACCAAAGTGGCTACATTGACTAGAAATGCCCAGAAGCTGCTCATGTATGACAAACCTGGCACCAGCATTGTCAGTGTGTTTGTGAAGCTGCGGGACCGTCACCGCCACCCTGAGTGTTACGTGTGCACCGACTACGGCACCAATCTGAAACAGAAGGGTCATTTCTTTGTGGAGGATCAGATCTACTGTGGAAAGCACACCCAGGAGCGAGTCACTCCACCAGAGGCCGACGCTGTGATCACCGTGCTCCCTGAATGAGCCAGCAGTTCTGAACCCAATGCTGTTTCCCACACAGCCTCTGCTGCATCTTGTCCTCTGAAAGCTGTTGCCTCTCTCTTCCAAATTCTCACTTATGTTGGTTTTATCACTGATTATTAAATTTCACGTCCCCCTCTGTGCTAAGTGACTCATGCTGGCTGTGTGACGCCTGCTTTTACAATTAAAGGAAGATAGTCTTGTTCAGTGTCCCCTTGCCAGCATCACTGTCCTCTCTTCCCCTCCATTCATCTCTGCTGCAAATGGACATCAGCCAAATTTGAACCAAATTTAATGTCTGACAATGATTTTGATTTTACTCAATAAATTAACAGACTCCCCAAACTCAAAAGTTCCATGTCTTTGTCAGAAGTATTAAAATATAAAGATTAGAGATAAATAAAATAGAGGGGGAAAAAACTGGAGAAAATAAAAAACACCAATCTTGGTTGGCCCTTTGAAAAGATCAACAAACTAGGCAGATTTTTAGATACAATGACTAAGGAAAAGATTAAAGACTCAAATTACTAAAATTAGAAATGCAAGCTGGGACATCAGTATAAATTTTACATATATAAAAAGGATTAGAAAAGAATACTAAAAACAGTTTGTATACCAAAAAAAGGCTAACTTAGATGAAACAGACAAATTCCTAGAAACACACAAACTACCAAAACTGACAAAAAGGAAAAAAGACCTCAAGAGATTTCTAAATAGCAAGGAGACTGAATCAATAATCAAACATGTTTCAACAAAGTAAAGCCCTAGATGAGATGCCTTCTTTATCAAACACATAAGAAAAATTAACAACAATCCTCAAACTCTTCCAAAAAGTTGAAGAGGCAAGATCAATTCTTACTCATTTATTGGCCAGCATTACTTTGATATCAAAGCCAGACCAAGAAACAACAAGAAAACAAAACTACAGACCAATATCCCAACATCCCTTATGAATATCAATGCAAAAATCCTCAACAAAATACTAGCACTGAATTCAGCAACATTTTAATGTGAGGATCAAGTGGGATATAAGGATAGTTTAACATATAAAAATCAGTTAATGTGAAACACCTCAATAATAGAATGAAGGAGGAAAAACTCACATGATCAACTCACGTGAATCAGAAAAGGCATTTGACAAAATTCAACACCATTTCATGATTGAAGAAAACCTCAATAAAGCAGGAATACAAGACCATTTTTTCAATATGATAAAGGCTATATATGAAAACCCCACAGTTAGCATCATACTCAATGGTAAAGGTAGAAAGTTTTCTCCCTAAAATCAGGAACAAGACAAGAATGCCTGTTTTCATTTCTGTTTAATATAGTGTACTCAGATCAGATCAGATCAGTCGCTCAGTCGTGTCCGACTCTTTGCGACCCCATGAACCGCAGCACGCCAGGCCTCCCTGTCCATCACCAGCTCCCGGAGGTCACCCAGACTCGCATCCATCGAGTCAGTGATGCCATCCAGCCATCTCATCCTCTGTCGTCCCCTTCTCCTCCTGCCCTCAATATAGTGTACTAGCCAGAGCAATTAGGTAAGAAAAGGAAACAAAAGCATTCAAATTGGAAGGGAAACTATAAAGTTATCTCTGTTGGCAGATGACATGATCTTACAAATAGTAAACTTGAAAGGACCACAACACAGACATACATTCAGAGCAAATAAACTAATTCAGCAAAATTTTAGGATACAAAAATTAGTTACATATCTATACACTAGTAAGGAACAAATGATGATGCAATCCATAGGTTCATTGTGATTGCTATAAAAATTCCACAAGTATTTTTTGCAGAATAGAAAAACTTATTGAAAGATTCATGGAATCTCAAGGGACCCTGAATAGTTAAAATAAAGGTGAAAAAGAAGAGAGTTGGAAGATTCTTCTTAAGTTCAAAACTTACTACAAAGCTACAATAATCAAAGTAATTGGCATTAGGATAGACAAATAGATCAATGGAATAAAGAGCCTCTAAATAAACTGTCACCTGTATTAATATATGGAAAACTGATTTTTTGACAAGGGTTATAAGATGATTAAAAGGGGAAAGGACAGTCTTTTCAAGAAATGGTTCTGGAAAGCTGTATATTCACCTGCAAAAAAATGAAGCTGAAGAAATTAATTTGAAATGAATCAAAGACCTAAATGTAAGAGTGAAAACTATAAAATTTTTAAAAGAAAACATGGAGAGTCAGTTTAATGATGGTTCAAGTGCCCCCTCTGTCTCTTCCTTCAGTCTACAACCAGTAAAACATCCATAACCCCACTCTGCCCAGCAGACCAGCATGTTGGAGAACTGCGCATGCCTATACCTAAAGGTGGGTGCGATGGAACACCAACAGGAGGTGGAATCCAGGCAGTGGCAGCACCACTGCCTGCACCACTTTGCTGCTACGGTGGAGCCAGCAATCCCAGGGAAGCTGGTGGCAGCAGGGGAGGTGGTCCATGCAGCAGCAGCCTTTTGGCTGCAGTGGCACTCACAGCCACAGGGAACCAAGGGCACAGGGGGCTGCTACCCCATTCCTCTTGCCTGCAGCGGTGTAGCCTGGAAAGCAGGCAATCCTGGTCACAGTAGATTGCTGCACTCCAGCTCCCCTTCTCCGCTCCCCGTACTCCCACAGTAACAAAGCCTGCAACTCGGTAGATGCCAAACGTGGTGAAGTGCCTGTGATCCTTGTGCCCCAAGCGTCAATGCCAGCAGCATCAAGGCACCAAAGAACATTGAGGCACAATGACGACAACAACAAAAATGACAAGGAAGTGCCAACTCTCAAATACAACCAGAGGCAGCGCAGGTAAGAGAAACCAAAATTTGTGCTATAGCGCCACCTACTGAAAAACCAGAGAAAGGCCTCTGATTTCTAACCTGTAGAATTCTTAGAATCAAGTAGGGTGGGCTGGGGGCTTTACTAAAAAAAGAAAGATGTTTGGTACTTCAAATGTGCCAGAAGGGGAACAACTGGTCAAGCACAATGAAGAACCATGGTAACATGGTATCACAAAAAGAAAATGAAAGTTCTCCAGAAACCAAACTCTGTCTCAGAACAATGAGATTTGATAGACCATCAGACGAACCATCAGACAGAAACTCAACCAGCTACAAGAAAACTCAGAAAGGCAGTTCAATGTGTTCAGGAATAAACTTAATGAACAGAAGTAATACTTTATAAAAGTGACTGAAACTCTAGAAAAGAAATTCAGGAGCTGAAGAACTTAACAAGTGAGATGAACAAAGTACTGGAAAGACAGCAGGCCATATGGAGGCTTGAAGATAGAAATCTAGAAATGATACAGGTAGAAAAGGAGGGAATTAAGACCAAAAAATGAGGAAATTCTATGAGAACTACCTAAGTCTACTAGGAAGGGCAACATTAGGATAATGGGTGTACCAGAAGGAGAACAGAGGGAGAAAAGAACAGACAGTTTATTTCAAGAAATAATAGCTGAGAACTTCCCCAAACTGGGGAAGGAACTGGATATATAATTTCATGAAACTAAGAGAACATCTAATTACCTCATGCAGAAAGACCCTTTCTAAGACACATTATATTAAAACTGCTGAAACTCAGTGGCAGAGAAAGAATTTTACAGGCAGCCAGGCGTGGCGGGGGTGGGGGGAAGATGTTAACTTACAAAGTAAGCTGTCAGCAGGTTTCTCAGAATAAACTCTGCAGGTCAGGAGGGAGTGGCATATCCTACACATGATACTCAAAGACAAAAACTGCCCATCAAAAATATTCTTTTCAGCAAAATTAACATTCAAATATGAAGAAGAAATAAAGGCCTTCCCCCAGACAAACTACACCTAAGACAGTTCATCAACACTATAACTGCCTTACAAAAAAACGTTGAAATGACCTCTTCTACCTGAAATGAGAAGGAAAAGTATACAAAACTTTGAGTAGGGTGACAGAGAAAACTGAAACTCTAACATTAGAATATTAAACTTATCATACTAAAAAGGTTAAAGGGAAAAAATTTATAAAAATAATTTATAGCTACTTCAATTTGGTAACAAACTCATAACAAGAAATAATTGAGGAATTTGGACATCTAAAACATAAAAGGGGAGAAGGAAAAGGTCAGAACTCATATAGGCAAGTAAAAACAAGATGCTGTCAATAGAAAAAAGGATATTTTAACTATGAGACATTTTATATAAACTTTACAGTAATAACAAAACATAAAAAGACAAAACTGAAAAAATATCCCAGAAAAGCTCCAAACAGAAACATAAGGGAAAAACCACAATGGGCATACAGAAAACAAAAAATGAAAATGAAATGGCAGTACTATATTTTCATTTATCAATATTCATGCTAAATGTAAATGGACTGAATTCACCAATCAAAAGTCACAGAGTGGCTGGGTGAATTAAAATGCAAGACCCAACTATATGCTGCCTCCAGGAGACTCACTTCGGCTCTGCAGACAAGAAGGCTTAAAGTTAAGGGATGTAAGATGATGCTCCAAGCAAATGGTAGCCATCAAAAGCAGGAGGAGCCAAACTCACATCAGAAAAAAACAGGCTTCAAGCCAAAAAAGGTAACAAGAGACAAAGATGGACATTATATAATGATAAAGGGGACAATTCATCAAGAAGACATAATAAGAGTTATTCATATATATGCACTTAACATAGACGCATTAACCAGAAGGACTGGATAGATTTGTACAGAACATTCTATCCAAAAGGAGAATACGCTTTCATCTCAAGTGCACATGAAGTATTGTCAAGAACAGACCATATGCTGGGACACAAAACAAACGTCAATAAAGTTAAGAATGGAATTATATCAAGTATCTTTTCTGAGCATAAAAGTGTGAAATTAGATATCAACTACAAGAAGAAAGCTGAGAAAATCTACAAATATGTGAAGGCTAAACAAATGCTACAGTGTAAGAATTAGATCACACACAAAAAATGAAAATACGTGAAGACAAATGAAAATATGACATACCAAATCTATGGGGATGCAGCCAAAGCAATACTGAGAGGGAAAGTTACAGTTATACAGGCCTACCCTGAGAAACACGAAAAATCTCACATTTAACCTTATGTCTAAAGGGACTGTAAAAAGAAGAATGAATGAAGTCCAAAGTCAGTAGAAGCCAAGAACTAATACAAATCAAAGCAGAAATATGTGAAATAGAAACTAAAAACAGATGAAATTAAGAGATGCTCCTTTGAAAAGATAAACAAAACTGACAAAACTTTTGCTAGTCTAAGAAAAAGAGAAAGAAGGATTTGATAATAAAAGAGGAGAAATAACAAGGATACCACAGAAATATAAAGGATGACAAGAGAATATTATGAACAACTATATGACTACAAATCAGACAACCCAGAATGGACAAATTCTTAGAATCATCCAACCTTCCAAGACTGAACCATGAAGAAACGAACATTTTAACAGACTGATCACTAGTAAAGAGGTCGAAATAATGAGAAATTCCCCCCAAAACAAAAGTCCAAGACCAGATGGCTTTACATGTGAATTCTACCAATCATTCAAGATTTAATACCTATCTTTCTCAATCTCTTCCAACAAACTGAAGAAGAGAGAATACTTCCTACTCATTCCATTAGGCCACCACTACACTGACAGCAAAACCAGGGAAGACACTTCAAAGAAAATTATAGGCCAGTATCTCTGATGAACACAGATGCAAAAGCTCTTGATAAAATGTTAGCAACCCATACAACAACACATGAAAAAGATCATACAACATGATCAAGTGGGATTTACCCTAGGGTTGCAAGGGTGTTTCAACATCTACGAACTAATCAATATGATACACCCCATGAACAAAATGAAGGATAAAAACCATGATTGTCTCAATAGATGAAGAAGTATCTGACAAGATTTAATATTCATTTATGATTAAAAAAAACTCTCAGTAAAATTGGTATAGGAGGAATGTACCAAAAATATAATAAAGGCCATATATGGCCAACCTATATCTAATATAATACTCAGTGATGAAAACTTTAAGCTATTCCTTTAAGATCAGGAACAAGACAAGAATACCCAATCTTGCCACTCTTATATTCAACACAGTACTGGGAGTCCTAACCAGAGAAATACTGCAAGAAAAAGAAATAAAAGTTACCTGAATTGGAAAACAAGAGGTAAAACTGTAACTACTTGTGGATGACAAGATTTTATACATAGAATACTCTAAAAAATTCACCAAAAAACTTTTGGAAATAATAAAAAGAATATAGTAGTTACAGGGTATAAGGTCAATATAAAAAATATGGTGCATTTCTATATACTAACAATGAACTAACAAAAAAGCAGTTAAGAGAATCCCATTTACAATCACAACAGAAAGAATACAACACTTAAGTATAAACTTAACCAGGAGGTATGAGACCCGTACACTGAAAACTGTAAGATTATTGTTGAAAGAAACTGAAGACAGAAATTAATGGAAATATACTTTGTGCTCATGGACTGAAGAATTAACATTATTAAAATGTCCAAATTACCTAAAACAAACTACAGATTCAATGCAAAACATCATAATTCCAAGTACATTTTCTCAGAAACAAAACAAAAAACTCTAAAATTTATATAGAAACATAAAAAACCCCAAATAGTCAAAGCAATCCTGAGAAAAATGGACAAAACTGGAGGTATCACACTCCCTGATTTCAAATTATATTACTAAGCTACAGTACTCAAAATAGCATGTTATTGGCAGAAAACAGACACAGAGACTAACGGAAAAGAACTGAGAGCCCAGAAATAAACCCACACGTATATGAACAACTAATTTAAAGAAGCAAAGAACATACGATGGAGACAGAACAGTCTTTTCAATAACTGGCACAAGGAATACTGGACAGCCACATGAGAAAGAGTGAAACTAGATCACTTCCGTGCACCACACACAAAAGGCAGCTCCAAACAGACTAGATACTTGAATGTAAGACCTGAAACCATACAACTCCTTGATGAAAACAAGCAGTGCACTCTTTGCTCCTGGTCTTAGCAAACATTTTTCTGAATATGTCTCCTCAGGCAAAGGAATTAAAAGCAAAAATAAAACGTGAGACTACATCAAACTAAGAAGCTTTTGTACAGGAAAGGAAGCCATCAACAAATGAAAATGCAACCTACTGAAGAGGAGAAAATATTTGCAAATCATATATCCAATATAGGGTTAATATATAAAATAATAGAAATAACACATACAACTCAACAACCAAAAAAACAAAGAACTAGGTTTAAAAAATGGGCAGAGGTATTCAATAGACATTGTTCCAAAGAAGACATACATATGGCTAACAGGCACATGACAAAATGCTTAACATCACTAATTATTAGGGAAATGCAAATCAAAACAATAATGAGATACTACCTCACACCAGTCAGAATGGCTCTAATCAAAAAGACAAGAGATGACAAGGGCTAGAGAGGATGTGAAGAAAAGGAACCTTCATACAGTTTTGGTGGAAACGTAACTTGTTGCAGACATTATGGAAAGCAGTATGGAGACTCTTCCACATGATCCAGCTATTCCACTTCTGGGTATTTATCCAAAGAATAAGAAAATACTAATTTAAAAAGATTTATGCCCCTGTGTTCATCTCAGCATTATTTACAAGAGCCAAGATATGGAAAGAACCAAAGCCCTGCTGGTGGATGACTGGATAAACCTGTGGTATATATGTATATATAAAATGCACTAGTACTCAATTGTAAGGAAAGATGGAATCTTGTCATTTGCAACAACATGGACAGACCCACAGGGTATTACACTAAATGACATAAACCAGATGGAAAAAGACAAACACCACAGGATTTCATTCATATGTGGATTATTAAAAAAAACAAAGAACAGACCAAACCAAACATACAGTTACAGAAAACAGAGCGGTGGTTATGGGGGGTGGGGAGATCAAATGGTTAAAAGAGGCCGACTGTACAGTGACAGGCAGAAAATAAACTTTTGGTCGTGACGATGCTGCAGTGTATACAAAAATAAAAATATGACACTGTATACACAAGACATATAATACTAGAAATTAATAAAAACTTGCTATCAAATATTTTTAAAAATAGAGGAAAAGCTTCATAATGTTGTCTTTGGCAATGATTTCTTGATTATGACACCAAAAGCATAGACAAAAAAGAAAAAATAGACAAACTGGATAACATCAAATTTTTGTTTTCTCAAAGTACATTCATTATCAGGACAGTGAAAAGATAATGCACAGAATGGGAAAAAATGCTTGCTAATCATATACCTGATGAGAGATTAATACCAGAATATATAAAGAACTTCTACAACTTAACAAAAAACCAAGAACCTACCTGGTGGCTCAAATGGTTAAGAAACTGCCTGCAATACAGGAAACTTGGGTTTGATCCCTGGGTTGGGAAAATCTCCTGGAGAAGGGAATAGCTACCCACTGCAGTACTCTTGCCTGGAGAATTCCATGAACAGAGGAGCCTGGTGGGCTACAGTCCATGGGGTCGCAAAGAGTCAGACACGAACTGAGTGGCTAACACGTTCACTTTCAAATTAGAAAATGAGTAAAGGACTAAATACAAGCATGCCACACTTTCAGCCCACTGCAATAAAGCAAGTATTGTAGTAAACTGAGTCATACAAAGTTTCTGGTTTCCCACTGCATATAAAAGGTATGCTTACACTATGCTGTAATGTATTAAGTGCATAATACTATTATATCTAAGAAAATAACGCACATACCTTAATTAAAAAATATTTTATTGCTGCTGCTACTGCTAAGTCACTTCAGTCATGTCTGACTCTGTGTGACCCCATAGACAGCAGCCCACCAGGCTCCCCCGTCCCTGGGATTCTCCAGGCAAGAACACTGGAGTGGGTTGCCATTTCCTTCTCCAATGCATGAAAGTCAAAAGTGAAAGTGAAGTCGCTCAGTCATGTCCGACCCTCAGCGACGTCATGGACTGCAGCCTTCCAGGATCCTCCATCCATGGGATTTTCCAGGCAAGAGTACTGGAGTGGAGTGCCATTGAAAAATGCTAACTGCCATCTGAGCTTTCAGGAAGTCATAATTTTTTTGCGATAACATCAAAGATCACTGATCACAGATCACCATAATACATACAATAATGAAAAAGTTTGTAATGTTGTGAGAATTACTAAAATGTAACACAGAAACATGAAGTGAGCAAATGTTGAAAAACTGGTGCTGACCAACTTGCTCAAGGCAGAGCCACAAGACTTCAACGTGCAAAAAAAAAAAATGCAGTGTCTGTGAAGTGCAATAAAATGAGGTATTCACCCAAGAAGGTATACAAATGGCCAAGAAGCATGAAAAGATATTCAACATCAGTCATCATTAGGGAAAACACAAATTGGAATCACAAATGAAAAAAATCACACTTCATATAGCCATTAGGATGGCTACTGTTAAAAAAAAAAAAAGGTTTTGGTGAGGATGGGGACTAACCCTATTGCATTGCTGGAGGGAATGTAAGATGGAACAGTTGCTGTGAAAACAGCTGGTGGTCCTCAAAAATTTAAATATATTTTAAATTTTAATATTTTGATGTTAAATTTCAATATTCTACATAAAATATCCATATTTAGTTAGGGAGTTTGGAATCAACATGTATGCAATGTTGTATTTGAGGAGGATAACCAATAAGGACATACTGTATAGCACAGGAACTCCGCTCCAGGTTACATGGCAGTCTAGATGGGAGGGAAGTTTGGGGAAGAATGGAAACATGTATATGTATGGCTGAATTGTTTTGCTGTCCACCTGAAACTATTACAACATTGTTAACTGGCTATACTCCAGTGAAAAATAAAAAAATTAAAAACAAACAATATTTATATGATCCAGCAATTCCACTATATACCTAGAAGTGGAATTGCTAGATCATATAAATGTACCTAGAAGCAAAAACTGAAATGTACCTATATGCAAAAACTGAAATCAGAGATTCAAAGAGGTAACTCTATGCCAGTATCCATAGTGGCTTTATTCATAATAGCCCAAAGGAGAAACAACTCAAGTGTTCATCAATGGATGAAACGATAAACAAAAATGTATATGTAAAATTGAAGATTATTCAGCCTTAAAAAGGACTGAAATTCTGAGAAACATACTAAGTATAATAAATCAGACACAAAAGGACAAATATTCCATTTATATGAGGTATCTAGAATAGGGAGTCAGAAAGTAAGACAGAGGTTACCTGGGGTTGGGGGAATAGGGAATGGAAGTTGTTATTTAATGAGTATAGAGTTTTAATTTGGGATGTTACGTAAGTTCTGCAAGTGGATAATGGTGATGGTTGTATGATGTTGTGAATGTGCTTAATGCCACTGAACTGTACACTTAAAAATGGCTTAGGGTATATTTTACCATAATTTAAAAACATATACAACCATTCTAGAAGGGTATTTGGCAAAACCCAACAGTGGCCACAGGACTGGAAAAGGTCAGTTTTCATTCCAATTCCAAAGAAGGGCAGGACTTTGCCAGTGTGGATCACAAACAAACTGGAAAATTCTTCAAGAGATAAGAATACTAGACCATCTATCCTGTCTCCTGAGAAACCTGTATGAGGGTCAGGAAGCAACAGTTAGAACTGGACATGGAACAACAGACTGGTTCCAAATTGGGAAAGGAGTATGTCAAGGCTGTATACTGTCACCCTGCTTATTTAACTTACAGGCAGAGTACATCATGCAAAATGCCAGGCTGGATGAGTAGCAAGCTAGCATCAAGATTGCTGGGAGAAATATCAACAACTTCAGATTAGCAAGTGGATAGTGCCACTCAAAAGGCAGAAAGCAAAGAGGAATTAAAGAGCCTCTTGATGAAGGTGAAGGAGGAGAGTGAAAAATCTGGCTGAAAACTCAACATTAAAAAACTAAGATCATGGCATCCGGTCCCATTACTTCATGGCAAATAGAAGGGAAAAAGTGGAAACAGTGACAGATTTTCTGTTGTTGGGCTCCAAAATCACTGTAGTTGGTCACTGTAGTCATGAAATTAGAAGACGCTTGCTTCCTGGCTATAACAAACCTAGACAGCGTATTAAAAAGCAAAGACACCACTTTGCTGACAAAGCCAACGAGCCACAGTCCTGCCAGTAGTCAGGTATAGATGTGAGAGCTGGACCATAAAGTAGGCTGAGTACTGAAGAACTGATGCTGAATCTCCTGCATTGCAGGCAAATTCTTTATTGTTTGAGCCACCAGGGAAGCCCAATGTATATTCTAGAATTGAACAAATAAATATACTGTAGATAATCAGAGTCAGATTTCTCACTGGTATAGAAGGAAAGGGTGTTTTGGAAACATGGTTGATTCCAAGGCTCAAAAGAGAAAACAAACGTTGAGCCTGGTTCATTCTTACTTTCTGTATCAGAAAAGGAAGCGATTAAAAAATAACAGGCTTACCCAAAGAGTACCAGATGCAACCTGAAGGAGCTCCTAATAGCCAAAGCTGGGATGTTTAGCACCAAAGTAAATGCTATTATAGAATTTTATATATATATAATAATAAAGTAAAATAAATATCCATGAGCTCATGGTGACACAAGTAGAATAAATAAATGCGGGGGAAATAGCTCTTCCTCACAAAATTATAATTAACAAATGTAGAAAGAATGATGCAAACAGAAAACCACCTTGAAGTAAGTACTATAGTAATAGTTATTACAAGCAGAAACCATTAATGGATGCTAATATCAGTGAGCAAAAGGGTTTTTGCATACTCTCAGAGTTATTAATTTGAAAAGAAAAATTGTTAAGTTTATAGTGTACAAATGTGGCAGACAATCTAAGTTAGTGTGAGGCAAACCCACATGATGTACTGAGAAAGGTGGAATGTGATTTCTATTGTATTCTTGACAGACACGCATGACCTCAGTTCACAAGAGAGAGAACATCAGAGAAACCTAAACCGATAGACATTCTAAGTAGCTAGCCAGTGCTCTTCAACTGCATCCAGGTCATTAGACACTGAGAAAGTGCCACAAACAGAGCAAACTAAACGAGACATGACAAAAGGAATTTGCAATTCTGGATCAGAAAAGGACATTAATGAGAAAATTAGTGGGTTTTGAGTAAGGTCTATATACTGGTTAATAATACTGCATCAGTGTTAACATTCAGCTTTACTATGGCATTGTACGATGTTAACATTAGGGGAATCTGAGTGAACGGCACAGGAGAACTCTACTATTTTACAACTTTTTATAAGCTTAAAATTACGAAAACAGTCTATCTAAATCTTTGGGGAGCATGGTTTGGTGGATTCAAAATTATTTACCAAGATGAATTCATACTACTGATAATTATTTTTAATTTTGAAAATCCTGAGAGAAGTCTCCACTTTCTGCACTCCCTACCACATAGCTTTATAACTGGTAGTGCTGCAATTTATGCATTACTATGCTTTTTTTCACCCATGACAGTCAGTTCTTTAAGAATACATACTAAGACCTACTTACTTCTACATTCTGTGACTAGCAGTCTTTGTCAAAAGGAAATGCTCAATAATTGTATTTTGAGTAAATGATTATATAAAAGATCTCACTGCTACAGAAATTATTTACTTACGCTCCACAAAGGAAGTAAAGAGCATTCTGAACCTGCTTAGCCGACTACCTTCATCTGCCCACATGCGTATCACCCCAACTCCTGTCTTAAGCATTACATCATTGGCCACAGTGCTGCAGAATTTGGCCTTCAGATTTTCAATAGAACTGCTTCCATCGTAGACTGCAACGAAGTTTCTCTTGCACTCATTTGAGTGCTCCATTTGATAATCTAGGAACCTCAAATAAATCTGTAATATTAAAACAAAGAAAAACAGTGCTTTTAAAAAGACATTAATTTTAATTTTCTAGTTCTATTATCCAATCAATATGTAACGCGGACTGAACTGAATTATAACAGCTGACAGAAAAAACAATAGATAAAAGGCTGATGCCTAAGACGGTAAAAGAACTAAGACTAATGTTCTGTTTCTTTGGTTGTCTTAACAATGGAACCAAGCATTAAGGAACCTAAAGCTTGTGTTTTGTCTATAAAGGGAAATTTTTTGCTTCATGAGGCATGACTATCATACATATTTTCCTTGTTATAAAAACAATCTTGTGGTACGGACAAACGGAAAATAAAAGAAACATTCATAATTCACTCAAACAATTACTATGATTAACTTTTTTCAGTTTTTTCACATTTTTAAAACCTAAGCTTAATTTTAAGACACACACACTCTGCTTTTGCTGTAACACATCAGAACTTACCTATCCCTTCATAATTGTAATCATTCCTATGATGTCATTTATTTACCCACTACCCTACTGTTGCACATGTAAGTGGTTTTATGATTTTACTCCATAAATGAACAATTTCTAACTTTTCAGTCACAAAGATTTAAACTGGAGTTTCAAAATAAGCAGTAGCATTATACTGCTTAGTATCCCCTTTCCTCAAATTTCATAGGCAGTCTGTTACCCAGCACTCAGTCTTCTTAAAATGTGCATTCTTATTTGAAGAGTTCCATTTGACTTTAGGCTTAGAAACACCTTGAGTAAAATCTCCAAAAGAACAGAGTGAAACAGGTACTATTCTTTATGGGCAGGGAGGAAATTAAGGCTCACTGGGACTAAGGAACTTGCCCAAGGTTACTTAGGGCGAGGATGTGAACCTAAGTTGGTCTGAATCTTATTAAGATGTATGTTCTTCACATTACCTGGGATGCCTTTTATGTGTGTACATACTTGCACACATACATACACACACTTTTCACATACATGGTTCATTTTTGGATATAGTTGCTCATATGTGACTCTACAATTAAATAAGATTTTAATGAATGAAGAATAAAGATTTCTTTGCCACTGGAGATGTCTAGTGGGTATTCACCTTGCTGACTGCTATCTGAGGTAGCAGTATGATACCACACCCACCCTGTAATTTAAAGTGAAAGCGAAGATGCTCAGTCACGTCCGACTCTTTGCGACTCCGTGGACTGTAGCCCACCAGGCTCCTCCGTCCATGGAATTCTCCAGGCAAGAATACTGGAGTGGGTTGCCATTTCCTTCTCAAAGGGATCTTCCCAACCCAGGGATCGAACCCAGGTCTCCGGCATTGCAGGCAGACACTTTAACCTCTGAGCTACTAGGGAAGCTCTGTGTAATTTAAAGGGCTTCATAAAACTACCACCATTCCCCACCCCCACCCCACTCCAAATACCTTGATGACATAAAACTAAGAACAAATACTCAAAAATATATCTCAGTTATATTTGACCATTAAACTCTGGCTTATTTGAAATGACCAATTTGCCACTTTCATGAGCAAAATTACTGGTAATGTACTTCCATTTCAAAACTTCACAAAACCTCATACATGTATTTTAACACAGAAGTAATGTTTGTTTAAAATATACAATCTGTCTTCATTATTGTCTCCATCATTTATATAACCAGAACATTCTGCCCATGGTTGTTTGGTGGTGAGTATCACTAATATTCGTTATTATTTGTCTTCTCCATTAGACTGTATGGTCTTCCAATGAGAGTGTCAATGTGCTATCCAGTATAATTCGTGCTCAGGAAGATCAATCAATGAAAAAGTGAACAGGTTTGTAAAACCTAGTTCTGATAGAGCTGAATATCAGGAAGACCATCAAGAAGTCTGAAGTATTTACTCTCTATTGTTTTTTTAAATCCAAAGAAACACCATACTTGTGTAAGGCCATAGTAAATGCACTTTAAATATGTAACTTTTAAAAATCAAAGTTTCAAGGTAAGTCATATGACAAAAATAACATTCTTTTCTATTGTGAATACAATTAAATATTGACATTAATAGTTTAATTCAACTAATCTTCAGAAAATATTTCTAATATTATGAGGCTAACAAATTGAAATGGGTGGATCGGGGCACAAATTACTCTTCACTCACCCAGACTGCAGATCTTTAATTACACATAAACACTCTTGGCCTCTTACCTACTCCTACACCCTCCCAGGGAAGTGGAGAGAGTCACTTGGATCGGGGATGGTATTTGGTCACTTTTCCTTTCCTCCTTCCCTGGATCAGTGAATGAGAATAACAGTGACCTGGGTAAGTGGGTCTCTTCTGTAGATGCGCTTTCCTCGGATGGGATGTTCCAGTCTAGGCTTAGGTAGGAGGTGGACCTGGTGCGTAGGGAATTAGCAGGTCTCACTATAAGCTGCTTCCTAGCCTTTATTATAATAAAGGGGCTATTCTGAAGCTCCATTGTCTCAACTGGCTCATAACTCCAATGGGGAAAAGGACGCTTTTTATTAGAGGCCCCAAAGACCGTAAAAGAAATACAATGAGATCCTCAGAAAGCTGTTATTTTTATGGAAAGGCCACTGATAAAACAGACTAAAACACTACTTAAATGCAAATACCAATGACTTTTATATGTAAGTGAATTTTTCTTGAATATCACCCGTAGTTTACCCCATTTTGAGTATTCAAGGGTTATTGTGGTCTTTAACATTTTCTCTTTTAAACTCCTCAAATGAAATCATCTGTTTACTCTTTTAGTTGAACCCAATTAAAAAATTTTGATCCAATTTCCATGTCAAGTGTTATTTATGTTAACTTTAAAAATTAATTTACTTTTATATGTTAAAAGTAACCTTCAATATTTAACATTCTAGGTTACATTCCTAAAAATAGTATGCATATAAAATCATTTCTTCATGAGCTATTTTATACAAGAGCCACATTGAAAGTAGTAATTTCACTTAAGTATTTAAATTAATTAATTATATTAATAAAACCTAAACCCCACAAACCCCATCTCACCTCTGCACAGTCATCCCTCAGTAGCAATGGGTAATTGGTTCTAGGAAGGTCCTGCTCTGGATACCAAAATCTGCAGGTGCTCAAGTCCTACAGTGCAACCTTTGTATTTGTGGTTCTGTGTCTACAGACACAACCAACTGCAGATTGTACAGCACTATAACATTTACTGAATAAAGCCTATATATGTGGAGTGCTGCTGCTGCTAAGTCGCTTCAGTCGTGTCTGACTCTGCGACCCCATAGACGGAAGCTCACCAGGCTCCACCATCCCTGGGATTCTCCAGGCAAGAACACTGGAGTGGGTTGCCATTTCCTTCTCCAATGCATGAAAGTGAAAGTGAAGTCGCTCAGTCGTGTCCAACTCTTAGCGACCCCATGGACTGGAACCTAACAGGATCCTCCGTCCATGGGATTTTCAGGCAAAAGTACTGGGGTGGGGTGCCACTGGACTGGTACAGTTCAATTCTGTGTACAGTTGACCCTTGAACATGGGTTTCAAATATGCAGGTCCATTTATATGGTATTCAATAATTACATACTATAGTATTACACTATGCTTCCCCGGTGGCTCAGATGGTAAAAAATCTGCCTGAAATGTGGGAGACCTGTGTTTGATCCCTGGTTTGGGAAGATGCCCTGAAGAAGGGAATGGGAACCCACTCCAGTATTCTTGTTTGGAGAATCCCATGGACAGAGGAGACTGGTGGGCTACAGACCATTGGGTTGCAAAGAGCTGAACATGACTGAGTGACTAACACCTTCACTTTCTTTCACAGTACTACACAGTCTGTAGCTGGTTGAATCTGAGGATGTGGAACCTCAGATACCGAGGGTTGACTATAAAGTTATACTCAGAATTTCAACTGTGAGTGGCCAGTGACCCTAGCCTCTATGTCGTTCAAGGGTCAACTGTACAACTAAAGCCATCTATGTTCCTACTATCTTTCCTACATTCCCTGTTTTGAGTATAATTTTTATAATTACTATGTACATTTTTAGACTTTGAAATTTATGTATCTATAAAAATATATAGTATTTTTGTATGTTTTTATTTGTGTATTTTAAAATCCTGTATCAATTGTAGAAATAAGTCACTACTTATCCATTTTCCTTTTGGACATTTAGCTTGCTTGCACTTTTTAAAATATTAAATATTGCTATAAACAGTCTTGCATTCTGATTACGCTCTCACACAATGAGCACCTGGGTACACATCTAGAAGCGTGGTTGCTGTGTCATAAGACATGACCATTTTCATCTCTACCAGGGTATGCCCAATGGCTTCTCAAAGTGGTTGCAGCAATTTATTCTCCCAAAGCAAGTTGAGAGCATCTCCATTCTTCCGTCCTTGTTGATACTTGGTCACATCAAAACATTCAATCACATCTCAAGTAATGTAAAATAAAATTCTCTGACAAATGCACAGGCTCAAGTGACAGACACCATAATCAGCAACAGTTCCATCCCCCTCCCCCTGCAGAAATCCCTTCCAGCTCCTCAGCAGTCCAAATCCATCTTCAACTTTAACTCCCGGCAACCAGTCTTTTGCTGTCCTGTAGTTCCACCTTTCCCATAAATGTTATCATTTCATATAAATAACATCATAGTATATTCTGAGTCAGGATTCTTTCAGTTAGCACAATGCATGTGCAATTCTCCTATGCACCTGCATCCCCAATAGTCTGTATCTCATTACTCCTGAATACATTTCACTACACAGATGTACCACAGTTTATTAACAACTGAAGGGTATTTGGATTGTTTCCAGTTTTTGTCTATTATGGATAAAGCTACTGTAAACATTTACATTCAAGTTTTTTTTGTGTGTGTAAACATGTTTTTCTTTCTCCTGGCTACCCTGCCAGAAGACTGCTCACTCACATGGTAACTTTATAGGAAATCAGCAAGCTGTTTTCCAAAATGGCTATATCATTCTGCATTCCTACCAGGAGTCTTACTATATTCCCAATTGTTCTATACAGCTCCCAGCGCCTGGTACTGTCTGTTTTAAAATATTAGTTGCTGTAATAGAGGTAGAGAGCTATTCCATTGTGGTTTTAATTTGCAGTTTTGAAGTGTCGAAATATTCTCTGGTGCCTGTTCAAAATCTCCTACTTGTTTTTAAATTAGGTACTTTTCTTATAGTTGAGTTTTGAGTTCTAGATTAAAGAAATCTTTTGACAAGTGATTTACAAATATTTTCTATTAGTGGTTTTTCTTTTCATTCAACAGTGAAAAGGAAAAGCTTTAATTTTAATGAAGTCCAATTTATAGTTTTTTAAAAATAGATTCTTCTTTGATGTCTTATCTGAGAACTCTTTCCCTAACCCAAAGTTTTCACCTATGTTTTCTTCTAAAAGTTTTACAGTATTATACTTGTGTTTATAATCCAGTTTAGGTTAATTTTTAATATAAGGTATAAATACAGGTATAGGTTAATCTTTTTTTTTTTTAATATGGGTATCTGGTTGTTCTTAGCACCATTTGTTGAAGACAAGACTATCCACTGAACTGACATGGTATCTCTAAAGAAAAAAATAAATCATATTTGTGTGAATCCTTTTCTGAGTTCTATTCTGTTCCACTGATCTGTGAGTCTGTCATTTGTCAGTACCACACTGTCTTGGTTACTGAAGATGTGAAATCAGGTAGTGAGTATTTGTATTTTTTGAACACTATTTTGGCTCTTATAATTCCTCGCATTTTCATTATACTCTAAAAACAGTTTGTCTACATTTACAAAAACATAGCAGGGGTTTTCATTTGAACTGTGCTTGTTTATACAGATCTATTTCAGAAGAACTTCTGTTAACACTACTGAATCCACCTCAATAGGTATACACAGTATTGCTGTTTAGTTACTAAGTTGTGTTTGACTCTGCAACCCCATGAGCTGTAGCAGACCAGACATCCCTGTTCTTATCTCCCAGAGTTTGCTCAAACTCATGTCCATTTAGTCAATGATGTCATCCAACCATCTTATCCTCTGTCTCCCCATTCTCCTCCTGCCCTCCACTGCTCCCAGCATCAGTCTTTTCCAATGAGCCAGCTCTTCACATCAGGTGGCCAAAGTATTGAAGCTTCAGCACCAGTCCTTCCAGTAGATATTCAGGGATGATTTCCTTTAGGATTTACTTGATCTCCTTGCTGTTCAAGGGACTTTCAAGAGTGTTCTCTAGCACCACAGTTCAAAACCATCAATTCCTCAGCATTCAGCCTTCTTTATGGTTCAACTCTCACATCTGTACATGACTACTGGAAAAACCAAGGCTTTGACTATGCAGACCTGTGTCAGCAAAGTGACGTCTCTGCTTTTTAATATGCTATTTAGGTTTGTCATACTTTTCTTCCAAAGAGCAAGTGTCTTTTAATTTCGTGGCTTCAGTCACCATCCACAGTGATTCTGGAGTCCAAGAAAATAAAATGTCACTGTTTCCACTTCTTCCCCATCTATTTACCATGAAGTGATGGGACCGGATGCCATGATCTTAGTTTTTTGAATGCTGAATTTTAAACCAGCTTTTTCACTCTCCTCTCTCATCCTGATCAAGAGGCTCTGTAGTTCCCCTTCACTTTCCACCACTACAGTAGTATCATTTGCATATCTGAGGTTGTTGCTAATTCTCCTAACAATATTAATTTCAGCTTCAGCTTATAACTCATCCAGTCCAGGATTTTGCATGATGTACTCTCCATAGGAGTTAAATAGACAGGGTGACAATATATAGCCTTGAAGTACTCTTTTTCCAATTTGGCACGTCTGTTGTTCCACATTTGGTTCTAAGTGCTGCTTCTTGTCCTGCAATCAGGTTTCTCAGGAGTGAGGTAAGGGGGTCTGGTATTCCCATCTCTTGAAGAATTTTCCAGTTTGTTGTGATCCACACACAGTCTTTAGTGTAGTCAATGAAGCAGATGTTTTGTTAGAATTCCTTTGCTTTTTCTATGATCCAACGGATGTTGGCAATTTGATCTCTGGTTTCTCCGCCTTTTCTAAATCCAGCTTGCACATATGGAAGTTCCCAGCTCATGTACTGCCGAAGCCTAGCTTGAAGGATTTTGAGCATCATCTTACTAGCATGAGAAATGAGTGTAATTGTATGGTAGTTTGAACATTCTTTGGGATTGCCTTTGGGATTGGAATGAAAACACAGTATATATCTCCATTTACTCAGGTCTTTGAATTTTTTAACAGGGTTCTGCAGTTTATAGATGCTGTGTTTATTTTTTGGGGGTGGGGGGAGGCAAGGGCTACTTTAAATGGTATTGCTGCTTTCTTAATTTTGAACTCCAATTGCTCATTCTTCAAATATTGAATCAGGTAATACAACTGACCCTTGATCAACACGGGACGTAGAGGCGCGGACTCTCCTTGCAGTCAAAGATCCATGTATAACTTCATAGTCATCTCACAGTATCCTTGGTTCTACATTTGTGGATTCAACCAACCACTGATGGTGTGCTATGTGCTATGTGCTAAGGCACTTCAGTCGTGTCCGACTCTGTGTGACCCCATAGACGGCAGCCCACCAGGCTCCCCCGTCCCTGGGATTCTCCAGGCAAGAACACTGGAGTGGGTTGCCATTTCCTTCTCCAATGCATGAAAGTGAAAAGAGAAAGTGAAATTGCTCAGTCGTGTCTGACTCCTAGAGACCCCATGGACTGCAGCCTACCAGGCTCCTCCATCCGTGGGATTTTCCAGGCAAGAGTACTGGAGTGGGGCGCCAATGCCTTCTCCGATTGACGGTGTAGTAGTAGGTATTTATCCTTAAAAAAAAAATTTCTGTGCAAATGGATCAGTGCAGTTCAAACACATCTTATTCAAGCATCAACTACATATAAAAAAACACAACTGACATTTATCTATCAGCCTTTTATCCAACCTTGCTAAACTGACTTCTTTATTCCATGAGTTTTTTGAGGGTATATTTCATGTTAATTTTTTACATAGACTATTATGTCATCTGGAAAAATAGTTTTTTTAACCATGTTTCACTGTCTACAATTTCCAGTATGGTGTTCAGTGGCAGTTATCTTGTTGCTAATTTTGAGGGGAAGAAGCATTCACTATGGCATCAGCTGTACATTTTGGTAGACATCCTTTATCAGGTTATAGAAATTCCACTCTTTTTAATTTTCTGATATTTTCATCATGAATGGGCATTGATTCTTTTAACAAACTGAGATAATCATGTAGCATTCTTTCTTTACATATTGAATCATATTGGTTTTCCAAATGTGAATCAGCCTTGCATTCCTGGGATAAACCACACTTGGTTGTGGTTTTTCAATGTATTATACTTTTTAATATATTGCTGATTTAGACTGGCCAATACTTTGTTAGGGATTTTTGTATCTATTTTCTGGAGGAACAATTATGATACCAATTCCAACATGTGGGTCTTCCCTCCACATACCCCACTACAACAGCAATCCTCAAATATCAGTTAGGTGTCCTATAATTCAATCCAGTGATGACTCCAGCAATCCAGAGACAGCGTCAGATTCCAAAGGTTGAGGGCTTACTCCCAGGGGAGTGGCCTCCACTTCAGAGGCCAAACACAAGATCAGGCTGTCACGTGATTCTGACTCACTACAAGTCTGAGTTTCCTAAGGTCTCATTCTTGTTCAGTTGCTCAGTTGTGTCTGACTCTTTGTGACCCCACGGACTGCAGCACGCCAGTGCTGCAGTGCAGATGATGTCCTTCATCATCTCCTGGAGCTTGCTCAAACTCTCATCCATTGAGTCAGTGATGCCATTCAACCATCTTGTCCTCTGTCACCTCCTTCTCTTCCTGCCTTCAATCTTTCCCAGCAACAAGGTCTTTTCTAATGAACTGGCTCTTGGCATCAGGTGGCCAGAGTATTGGAGCTTCAGCTTCAGCATAAGCCTTTCTAGTAAGAATATTCAGGATTGATTTTCTCTAGGATTGACTGGTTTGATCTCCTTGCAGTCCAAGGGACTCTCAAGAGTCTTCTCCCAACACCACAGCTCAAAAGCATTAATTTTTGGATTTTTTTAACTTAGTTTAATAGAATGTTTAATAGTTTAAATTTAAAAGTTCAATTTAATTTAATAAAGTGGCTTACAGGACTTAGAACATCAGTTTACTTACAAGATTACCAGCTACCCTGGTAATGAGCCTCCATATTCAATGGATTTCCCGAAGTCATTTCGTTAACATAAACTCACTTGTGGTTGAAAGGGGCTTGTTATTAATAACAACACACCCACTTCAGGTTTATAAAGGCTCTGAAACATTTTCAGGAACTGAAGACAAGAGACTAAATATCATTAACATAAGATGCTCTCATTGCTCTTATCATTCAGGAAATTCCAAGGGTTTTGTGAGCTCTCTGCCAGAAATGGGGATGAACACCAAATATATGTATTTCCTATTATCAAGCAAAACATCACAGGGGGAATACTGATCAGTCAGATCAGATCAGTCGCTCAGTCGTGTCCAACTCTTTGTGACCCCATAAATCGCAGCACGCCAGGCCTCTCTCTCCATCACCAACTCCCGGAGGTCACTGAGACTCACATCCATCGAGTCAGTGATGCCATCCAGCCATCTCATCCTCTGCCGTCCCCTTCTCCTCCTGCCCCCAATCCCTCCCAGCATCAGAGTCTTCTCCAATGAGTCAACTCTTTGCATGAGGTGGCCAAAGTACTGGAGTTTCAGCTTTAGCATCAGATCAGATCAGATCAGATCAGTCGCTCAGTCGTGTCCGACTCCTTGCGACCCCATGAACCGCAGCACGCCAGGCCTCCCTGTCCATCACCAGCTCCCGGAGGTCACTCAGACTCGCATCCATCGAGTCAGTGATGCCATCCAGCCATCTCATCCTCTGTCGTCCCCTTCTCCTCCTGCCCTCAATCCCTCCCAGCATCAGAGTCTTCTCCAATGAGTCAACTCCTCGCATGAGGTGGCCAAAATATTGGAGTTTCAGCTTTAGCATCATTCCTTCTAAAGAAATTCCAGGATTGATCTCCTTCAGAATGGACTGGTTGGATCTTCTTGCAGTCCAAGGGACTCTCAAGAGTCTTCTCCAACACCACAGTTCAAAAGCATCAATTCTTTGGCGCTCAGCCTTCTTCACAGTCCAGCTCTCACATCCATACATGACCACAGGAAACACCACAGCCTTGACTAGACGAACCTTTGTTGGCAAAGTAATGTCTCTGCTTTTGAATATGTGATCTAGGTTGGTCATAACTTTCCTTCCAAGGAGTAAGCGTCTTTTAATTTCATGACTGCAGTCACAATCTGCAGTGATTTTGGAGCCCAGAAAAACAAAGTCTGACACTGTTTCCCCATCTATTTCCCATGCAGTGATGGGACCAGATGCCATGATCTTCGTTTTCTGAATGTTGAGCTTTAAGCCAACCTTTTCACTCTCCACTTTCACTTTCATCAAGAGGCTTTTGAGTTCCTCTTCACTTTCTGCCATAAGGGTGGTGTCATCTGCATATCCGAGGTTATTGATATTTTTCCCGGCAATCTTGATTCCAACTTGTATTTCTTCCAGTCCAGCATTTCTCATGATGTACTCTGCATATAAGTTAAATAAACAGGGTGACAATACTTGACATACTCCTTTTCCTGTTTGGAACCAGTCTATTGTTCCATGTTCAGTTCTAATGGTTGCTTCCTGACCTGCATACAAATTTCTCAAGAGACAGATCAAGTGGTCTGGTATTCCCATCTCTTTCAGAATTTTCCACAGTTTATCATGATCCACACAGTCAAAGGCTTTGGCATAGTCAATAAAGCAGAAATAGATGCTTTTCTGGAACTCTCTTGCTTTTTCCATGATCCAGTGGATGTTGGCAATTTGATCTCTGGTTCCTCTGCCTTTTCTAAAACCAGCTTGAACATCAGGAAGTTCACGGTTCACATATTGCTGAAGCCTGGCTTGGAGAATTTTGAGCATTACTTTACTAGCGTGTGAGATGAGTGCAATTGTGCAGTAGTCTGAGCATTCTTTGGCATTGCCTTTCTTTGGGATTGGAATGAAAACTGATCTTTTCCAGTCCTGTGGCCACTGCTGAGTTTTCCAAATTTGCTGGCATATTGAGTGCAGCACTTTCACAGCATCATCTTTCAGGATTTGAAATAGCTCCACTGGAATTCCAAAACCTCCACTAGCTTTGTTCGTAGTGATGCTTTCTCAGGCCCACTTGACTTCACATTCCAGGATGTCTGGCTCTAGGTCAGTGATCACACCATCATGATTACGTGGGTCGTGAAGACCTTTTTGTACAGTTCTTCTGTGTATTCTTGCCACCTCTTCTTAATCTCTTCTGCTTCTGTTAGGTCCATACCATTTCTGTCCTTTATTGAGCCCATCTTTGCATGAAATGTTCCTTTGGTATCTCTGATTTTCTTGAAGAGATCCCTAGTCTTTCCCATTCTGTTGTTTTCCTCTATTTCTTTGCTTTGATTGCTGAAGAAGGCTTTCTTATCTCTTCTTGCTATTCTTTGGAACTCTGCATTCAGATGCTTGTATCTTTCCTTTTCTTCTTTGCTTTTCGCTTCTCTTTTCACAGCTATTTGTAAGGCCTCCCCAGACAGCCATTTTGCTTTTTTGCATTTCTTTTCCATGGGGATGGTCTTGATCCCTGTCTCCTGTACAATGTCATGAACCTCATTCCATAGTTCATCAGGCACTCTGTCTATCAGATCTAGGCCCTTAAATCTATTTCTCACTTCCACTGTATAATCATAAGGGATTAGTAGTTTCCATATAATATCTTTGGTGGCTTCAGGGTGATGCTTAAGAGTTTAGAAGTGCTCCTCTTCTTTTACTTCCTGGAAGAGACTGAGAAGAATCAGCATCATTTCTTCTTTAAATATTTGACATAATTTGTCTGCGTATCCATTTAGGAGCTTTCTTGTAAGAAGGTTTTAAACTGTGAATTCATTTCACAAATATATAGTCATACAGATTACATATTTCTTCTTAGATACGTTTGGGCAGCTTGAGGCTTTTAAGGAATTTGTCATTTCATTTGAGACATTTCATTTGGGCACAGAAAGGTCCACTGTTTCAATGGAGGGTCTATAATGATATCCTCTCTTTTGTTCCTGATATTGGTAAAATGGTTTATATCAGATTACTTACCATTTCTGTACACTTTCATTCATGAAATTTGAAGATTCATTTTAGTGCCATTTCTCTTTTATCTAAAGAACTTCCTTTAGCATTTCTTTTATAGCATGTCTGCAGGCAATGAATTCTCTGTCTTCATTGGGGCTCTGTTTGCCCTCATTTCTGAAAAGATATTTCTGCTAGATATAAAATTCTGAATTTTACAGTTCTTTATTTCAGCATTTAAAGGTTTTGATACATAGTCTTTGGCTTTGATAATTTCTGCAGAGAAATCCATAGTCATTCAAACTGTTGTTCCCTTATATAAAATGCATCATTTCTGCCAGATCTCAAAGCTTTCGATCTTCGGTTTCAAGCAATTTGATTTGATATGAGTAGGCTCAGTATTTTGTTTTTATCCTGTTTAGTGTTTGCTATGCTTCTCAAATCTGTAAATTTATGTCCTTCACCAAATTTTTTGCAATTATTTCTTCAAACGTTTTTTCTGTAACATCTTTTCCTCTTCTTCTGGTACTTAAGTTACATGAATTTTACATCTTTTGAAATTGTCCCAAGTCCCTAAAGCTTTTGCATAATTTATTTTCAATCTTTTTTTCCTCAATTCTTCAGATTACGTAGTTTCTACTGAATCTTCTTGAAGTTTACTGCCTTTCCTTCATTCTTATATTGGCCCACACACTGAATAATTTCTTCAAAAATTTAAGATGTATTTCTTCAGTTCTAAAATTTTCACTTGGTTCTTTTTTATAGTTTCTATTTCTTTGCTAAGTTCTATCTTTTCATTCATTTCAGGAATGTTTACCTTTATCTCATGGAACATGGCTACTTTATTGATGTAAAATCTTTGATAACTTGTCATCTAACTACTGTTAGGGTTGGGATCTCCTGTATTCCCCTTTCAGAAATAATCATGTTTTCCTGGTTCTTTATATTGTAATTAAAAAATTATATCCTGGACATTTTGAATATTGAGACTCTGGGTCCTTTAAAATCTGTGGAAAATGTTGAGTTCTGTTGCTTATCAGGACACATACTCAGTGCGGTTCAGGTTGCATGTACTGCCTCTTTGTCTGGGTGTTAGTTCCGTGTGCTGGTTCAGTTGTCAAGACCTTTGCTATGCCACACAGACTGGCCCAAAGCATACCCTACTGAGGCACCTGGGCAGTGTTTATAATGTACTATCGGGGAAGGCAATGGCACCCCCCTCCAGTACTTTTGCCTGGAGAATCCCATGGACGGAGGATCCTGGTAGGCTCCAGTCCATGGGGTCGCTAAGAGTCGGACACGACTGAGCGACTTCACTTTCATTTTTCTCTTTCATGCATTGGAGAAGGAAATGGCAACCCACTCCAGTGTTCTTGCCTGGAGAATCCCAGGGACGGGGGAGCCTGGTGAGCTTCCATCTATGGGGTCGCACAGAGTTGGACACGACTGAAGCGACTTAGCAGCAGCAGCATGGTCCTCAATACCTTTGCCGTGTTTCTGCGGGCCTGTTGCGTGCATATGTAGCTCAGGACTAAGCCAGAATTAGTACCTTCCTTTCTCTATCTCCCTGCTCTCCAAGGCTTCCTTCTCATTCTCTGGATAACCTGGTTCCCTCTTCCCAGTTCCTCTGCTGGCTAGAAAGATAAAATTTCCTCAGTTTTTAGTCTCCTGATTTGCTGTGAGTTCTGAGTGACTAAGAGGAAAAAGAACAAAACCAATGGGAATTTCCTCCATACATCACCATATCTTCTCCTGAATTCCACCAGTTAAGACATGGGGTTTCTCTTGGGGTTTTAGCTATTAACCTAAAACCTATAGCTAACCTTGGGCAGAGCTAGTAAGGGGAAAAAACAAATCAACCAGGAAAGCCGCATGCAGTTTGTAGGGGCCCCTCTCTTATTAGTGTTCTGGCTAGCAAACTTTCTGTGTCTATACCTGCTATCAGTTCTACAAAGAGGAAGAAAAAACCCACAACAAACTACTGACTCTCACCCCCTTTGGGGGTTAGAGTTTTGAATACTTCAAGTTTTGAATACTTCCCTTCCAACCCACCTTCTAATGGTTACTTTTCAGAATCCTCATGCAATTGCTTTCTGTAGTCTACCTAGTTTTCAGTTATAATAAGAGCAATAAGCTACAGTAGGATTACAATATCTTGGCTGGTTCTAGAAGTCACTTATTTTAAGGGAATAAAATTGATAAATTTTACCTTTATGGTTGGTACTTTGTGTCTTCTCTGTTTTTAGTAAACTGTTTCCCAGCCAAAGGTTACAGAACTATACTCCTGTATTTTCTTCTAGAAGTTTTAGTTTTAACATTTATGCCAAGTGCAAAACAGGTTATCTCACATCAATAGTCAATTGTTGTAACATCAATTATTGTTTCCTTTTGATCTAGCATGCTATAATATTATATACTAAGCTTCCATACATATGAGGTCCTATGTTTTGATACTTTATTCAGTTTTATCAGTTTGCATACCCCAGTGATAAATGCATTCCATCCAACGACCACAGTATCATCTCAAAGGGTAAGTACTTTCACTTTGTTTTTATTCAAAATTGTCATGGTTCTTCTGCACCCTTTCCTCTTTATGTGAATTTCAGAATTAGCTTGCTAAGTTCCCCCAGAAAGCCCTATGGGGATTTGGCTTGTAATTTTAAATTGATTAATTTAGGAACAAACATTTCCATCTTCTCATACATGAAAATGGTGTATGTCTCTCTGGTTTCCCCCATTTCTCTAGGTCTTCTTTTCTGTATTTCAATATAATTTGAAAAATTACTTTCTGGTATGATTTTGTGTTTTACTTTCAAATTACTTTTGGAAAGCATTTTTATAATTGATGAACTTTTTTTCTCGTCACATTGTTGTTCAGTCGCTAAGTCATGTCCGACTCTTTGTTATCCCATGGCCTATAGCACACCAGGCTCCTCTGTCTTGCACTATCTTGGAGTTTGCTCAAATTCACGTCCATTGAGTCTGTGACGCATCTCACCCTCTGCTGCCCCTTCTCCTTTTGCCTTCAATCTTCCCCAGCATCTGAAGCTTTTCCAATGAGCTGGCTCTTCATTTCAGGTGGCCAAAGTATTGGAGCTTCAGCATCAGTCCGTCCAATGAATATTCAAGGTTGACTTTCTTTAGGATTGACTGGTTTCATCTCCCTGAAGTCCAAGGGACTCTCAAGTCTTCTCTACCACCATAATTTCAAAGCATCAGTTCTTTGTCCTCAGCCTTCTTTATGGTTCAACTCTCACATCTGTACATGACTAGTAGAAAAATCATAGCTTTGACTATATGGACCTTTGTTGGCAGAGTGGTGTCTCTGCTTTTTTAGGTCTGTTATAGCTTTCCTTCCAAGGAGCAAGCATCTTTTAATTTCATGGCTGCAGTCAGCATCCACAGCGATTTTGGAGGACAAGAAAATAAAATCTGTCATTGCATTCATTTTTTGCACTGACCACCAACAAATAAAGTACTGGCAATAGACATAAGCTTAAAGAAAATGATTTTAAGGTTTCACCATTAATTATGATGTTTGCTATAGGATTTTAGAAGATATTTTTCATCATGCTGAAGATATATCCTATGTTGGAATTACTGATTTTCATTTATCAATAGATTTTAAGTTTTATTGATTTGTTGCATCTATTGATATATGTGGATTTATCTCCTTTAATGTGTCAATATGGTAAACCATATCATTTGATTTTCTATTTTCTCATAGTAAGCCGTCCACAAATGTCAAAGAGAAGCCCATCTTTGGTCAAGTTTTCTAAAAAATACTTGTTAGGTTTAGTTTGTTGCTACTTAGTCTTTTGGGTCTTTTTCTTTCTCCTTCATTTTACAAATAATTCTCTGTTTTAAAATTCTCTCATGCTATCTATTTAGTTTTGATAAAACAGGCTGGGCAAAGTTCTTTCTTCTTCAGTTTCCTAACAGTTTGTATAACATGTTCCTTAAATATTTGGTAAAATCTAATTTGGCCAGTTTTTCTGTTATCATATTATAAGTATTAGCTTGGTACAAAAGTAATTGTGTTTTTGGATTGTGAATTTTTAAATCATTATAACTTGATTCAAACATATTTTTATTAGTCCAAATAGGAACTATTACAATCAACACATTTTTGCCAACAAGATACAAGTTTGTTTGTTCCTGTAGCATAGAAATCCATGCTGCAGGATTCAACAAACTCTTAGAAAGCATTTTCTGTATCCTGCTGGTTATGGAAGTGTTTTCCCTGCAAGAAGTTGTCAAGCTGAATATGCTGGATGAGGCAAAATCTCTGATTCATTCAACTTCTGAAGCACGTTGTGCAACATGTAGTCAGAATCAGATATTATGGAGAAAACTGAGGCTCATTTTAAAAAAATTTTTGTTTTCACATTATGAAAGTATGATAACACATTTATCAGTAGACTATTATACAGTAGACTTGGAAAATACAGAACAAGATTACATGTAGTTTCACTACATGTTAGAATTGACCCATTCTGTTGACCAAGGCCAGCTGCAGGCTTTGAAGTTTTCAGTGCATCTCATTGACTTGCTGAGCATACTTCTCAGATGGATTGCTTTTGCCAGGATTCAGAAAGCTGTAGTGGATCAGACTGGCAGCAGACCACCAAACAGTGACCATGACCTTTTTTGGGTGCAAGTTTGACTTTGGGAAGTGCTTTGGAACTTCTTCTTGGTCCAATCACTGAGCTGGTCGTTGCTGGTTATCATATACAATCCAACTGAGAAATGGTTGCTGTTGCTGAGTACAATAAGAGAAAATAGCAATTCTTTTGATTTGTGGTTAGCTCATGAGATATCAACTTATCAAGCTTTTCCACCTTTCTAATTTGCTTCAAATGCCACATGACCACAGAATGGCTGATGTTGAGTTCTTGGGCAACTTCTTGTGTAGTTTTACGTGGATCAGCTTCAATGATGGCTCTCAACTGGTCATTATCAACTTCTGATGGCCAGCCACTATGGTCATCTTCAAGTCTCTCATCTCCTTTGTGAAACTTTCTGAACTACCATTGCACTGTACATTCATTAGTAGTTCCTGGGCCAGATGCACTGTTGATGTTAAGAATTGTCTCTGCTGCTTTTTTGACCTATTTTGAACTCGAATAAGAAAATTGCTCAAAAATGCTTTTTGTCTAACAGCATTTCTATAGTCTAAAATAAATATAAACAGCAAGTAATAAAGTCATTAGCAAAAAAATAAAGTGAGAAATAGGTATTAAAATGATTATAATAACACATTTATTTAGGAATGTACTCCAATATCAAATGGCAAAGTTCAACAATGCAAAGCCACAACTACTTTTGTACCATCTAATACAAAATCACTTTTGTCAATTTGTTAAGAGTTTATTTAGGTTTTCTATTTCTTTGACTTTGATAAATTATACGTATGTAAACATGTACGTATACACATACATTACATATTTCAGTAAATTGTTCACTTAAAGACTGTTCACAAATGTATTAGCAAAGAACAATCTAAAGTATTTCGATTATGGAAAATTTCAAACATATAAAAGCAGAAAAAATAGTATCATAAACTCATTTTACCCATTCCCTAACTTTAGCTTTATCTTCCCTGATAGCTCAGTTGGTAAAGAATCTGCCCGCATGGTGGAGACCTGGGTTCGATCCCTGGATTGGGAAGATCCCCTGAAGAAGGGAAAGGCTACCCACTCCAGTATTCTGGCCTGGAGAATTCCATGGACTGTATAATCCATGGGGTCGCACAGTTGGACGTGACTAAGCAACTTTCACATTCACACCCTTCATACTTTCACTTCTGCCTCTCACATATTATTCTGAGACAAATTCTAGAGATACCATTCTACGTGTAACTAGTTTCATATATAATGTTAAAGATGTTAAAAAATAACTTCACACTATTATTAACCAAACAAATGAATAATTTCTTAGTATCAAACTCTAGTGTTCAGACTTCTAATTGTCTCTTAATGTTCCCTGCCTTTTGTAGTTTGTTTGAATCCAAGCCCATTTGACTTGTACTTTTTTTTAATCTGTACACTCCCCTGCTGGTTTTCTTTTCCCTTTGTAATTTATTGAGGAAATGCTATTCTTTTTTATTGTTGTTCAGCAATGGCACCCCACTCCAGTACTCTTGCCTGGAAAATCCCATGGACGGAGGAGCCTGGTAGGCTGCAGTCCATGGGGTCACTAAGAGTCAGACATGACTGAGCGACTTCACTTTCTCTTTTCACTTTCATGCATTGGAGAAGGAAATGGCAACCCACTCCAGTGTTCTTGCCTGGAGAATCCCAGGGACGGTGGAGCCTGGTGGGCTGCCGTCTATGGGGTCACACAGAGTCGGACACAACTGAAGTGACTTAGCATAGCATCAGCAAGTATTCTTCATAGTTTGTCTTACAATGCTTTTTTAAAAAAACTCAGCTGTAGTTGAGGGAATGACCTTTCCCACTTCTAATAGTCTTTTTTCTACATTACTCTTGCCAGAAGTGTGCTTGTTGCTATTATTTTTTAAACAAAAGGCCAGCTTTTGGTTTTGTTGAGTCTTCCTTTTTGTAAATTTTGAAGTTCATTTGTCTCTGCTCTTCTATTATTATCCTTTCTTTGGATTCTTCAGTTATTCTTTTAGCTTCTTTAGCTGAATTTTAGTTCATTAAGTTTAAATCTTTTTCTTCTTCTAAAATTAGTATTTATGATCACAAATTCCCTAACGTACATTTAGGGATATCTCACAAGTTACAATATGTCGTATTTTCACTATTGCTAAATTTTTTTTATGAATGTGTTCAAATTTTCATTCTAATTTCTTCTGTGATGTATCAATTACTAGATGATATACTATTTCTAAACATTTTTTTAAAATTGAAGTTTAGTTGACTTAGTGTTAATTTCTGCTGTACAGCAAAATTATTCAGTTATACACATATATAGGCATGTGTATATATATAGATATACACATTTTAAAGATACTGCTTTCCATTATGGTTTAACTCAACTGTATCTATTGAATATAGTTCCTTGTGCTATATAATAGGACTTTGTTGTTTATCCATTCTACATGTAAGAGTTTGCATGCGTTAACCCCAAACTCCCCCTCCATCTCTTCCCCACTGTCCCTCCTCCTAGGCAAACAAACGTTCATTCTCCACGTCTGTAAGTCTGTTTCTGTTTTGCAGGCAGGTTCATTTGTGTATTATTTTATATTCCACATCTAAGTATATCCTATGGTATTTATCTTTTTCTGATTTACTTTACTTAGTATGATAATAGGTGCTAAGTTGCTTCAGTCGTGTCCAACTCTGTGCGACCCCATAGACAGCAGCCCACCAGGCTCCCCCATCCCTGGGATTCTCCAGGCAAGAACACTGGAGTGGGTTGCCATTTCCTTCTCCAGTGCATGAAAGTGAAAGTGAAGTTGCTCAGTCGTGTCCAACTCTGATAATAGCTAGTTCCATTCATATTGCTGCAAATGGAATTATTTTGTTCTTTTTTATGGCCAAGTAGTATTCTATTCTTGGAGAAGGCGATGGCACCCTGCTCCAGTACTCTTGCCTTGAAAATCCCATGGATGGAGGAGACTGGTGCGCTGCGGTCCATGGGGTCGCTGAGTCGGACACGACTGAGCGACTTCACTTTCACTTTTCGCTTTCATGCATTGGAGAAGGAAATGGCAACCCACTCCAGTGTTCTTGCCTGGAGAATCCCAGGGACGGCAGAGCCTGGTAGGCTGCCGTCTATGGGGTCGCACAGAGTCGGACACGAGTGAAGCGACTTAGCAAGTGAGTGAGAGAGTATTCTATTCAGAGAAGGCAATGGCACCCCACTCCAGTACTCTTGCCTAGAAAATCCCATGGATGGAGGAGCCTGGTAGGCTGCAGTCCATGGGGTTGAGAAGAGTCGGACACAACTGAGCAACTTCACTTTCACTTTTCTGCCTTGGAGAAGGAAATGGCAACCCACTCCAGTGTTCTTGCCTGGAGAATCCCAGGGATGGGGGAGCCTGGTGGGCTGCCGTCTATGGGGTCGCACAGAGTCAGACACGACTGAAGTGACTTAGCAGCAGCAGCAGCAGCAGCAGTATTCTATTGCATACATGTAACACATCTTTATCCTTTCAACTGTTGATGGATATTTACATTGTTTCCATGTCTTGGCTAAGGTAAATAGTGCTGCTAGGAACACAGGAACCCACTACAGTTTTACCTGGATATGTGCCCAGGAGTGGGGCTGCTGGATCACATGATAGTTCTATTTTTAGTTTTTTGAGGAACCTCTTCTGTAGTGGTTACACCAACTTATATTCCCACCAACAGTGTAGGAGGGTTCCCTTTTTTCCACACCCTTATTAGTATATGTTATTTGTAGACTTTTAAATGATGGCCATTCTGACCAGTGTGAGGTGGTACCTCACTGTAGTTTTTATTTGCATTTCTCTAGTAATTAGCAATGTTGAGCACTTTTTCACATGCCTACAGGCCATCTATATTTTTTCTGTGGAGAAATGTCTATACAGGTTTTCCACCAATTTTTCGCTTGGGTTGTTTCTTTGTTGAGTTGTATGAGTTGTTTGAATATTTTGGAAATTAAGCCCTTGTTAGTGCATTATTTGAAAATATTTTCTTCCATTCTGTAGCTTGTCTTTTCATTTTGTTTATGGTTTCCTTGGCTGTGCAAAAGGTTGTAAGTTTGATTAGGTCCCATTTGCTTAATTATATTGCCTTGGGAGACTGACCTAAGAAAACATTGGTACAATTCATGTCAGAGAATGCTTGCCTATGTTCTCTTCTAGGAGTTTCAAAGTTTGCTTTAAGTCTCTAAGCCATTTTGAGTTTATTTTTGTGTATGTATGGTATGAAGATGTGTTCTAACTTCACTGATCTACAAGCAACTATCCAACTTGACTAGTACCATATGGGGTTTTAAAGTTATCTTTTGGTTTCTGGTTGCTAATTTAATTGTACTTTTGTCAGAGAATGCTCTGCATGATACCAAGCACTGTTTTCATAAATGTTTCATGCATGCTTGTAAAGAATGTAAAATCTCTGAATGTTAGGAGTTAGGATACCATGTTTCATTAGGCACACTGTGATGTTTAAACCTGAGCCTTGACAAATTTTTTTTGCATGCTTGATTAAATTATTGAGAGGTTAAAAAAATTACACATTATAACTGTGGATTTGTCACAATTTTCCCTTGACAACTGTCAATTCATGTTTTGTATATTTTGAGGCTATATTAATACATAAAATTTAAAATATATCTTCCTTATGAATTAGTGACCATCTTGATTTCAATTTTAATAGTTATACTAGCTCTTTTAGTATCTATTTCTCTGCTGTTTTTGTATTTTCAAAATTTTCTGTAGTTAACCTAAAACAGATACATTTAGATTTTAACCATAGCACTTGGTTTGATTATTATTTTTGCCCCCAGATATCTTAATTTTGCCCTCATTCTTGAATGACAGTTTTGTTGGACATGGAATGTTCGAATTTTAGATTGCTGGTTAATTTTTTCCCTTAGCACTTTGAAGATGTTATTCTATTGCTTTCTGGCTTCTATTTTGCTATTGGTTATTCCTTTGTTACTCTTTCTAGGCAGTCTCCTCTCTCTCTAGATGTTTTGGAGATATTCGTGTTGTCTGTGATGCCGATTGTAACTCAGGGTCAATTAACACTTCTTTTCCTTGCTTTGAGAATTACTGTATGTCAACGTCTTTTGTTATTTCTTGCAATTTTCTTAATAAATTGCCACTGTCTCCCATCCTCAAGCTACTTTCTGGGTAATTTCCTCAAATCTATCTTTCAATACTATACTTTTTAGTTGAGGAAGATCTGTTTTGATTATTTTTAAAGTTTACTTGGTATTTTTCTTTCTCATATTTTGATATCTACTTCTTGGATATTTAAAACACTTCAGATCTTGGGGATCTAAGAAACTTTCAGCTGTTATGCCTGCTAACTCAACTTGCAGTGAGCTGTTCACCTATATGCTGTCTAATTTGAGGGTCTATCGTTTTATCTGTGGCAATCTTGTGGCCTACATGGCTATTTGTATTTATCTGTGCCAGATGACTCAAAAGGTATAATAAGCCCAGGACCATTTTGTTCATTTTGGGGCTGTGATTCCTGGGCTGAGCATGGAACATAAATTTGCACCCCAAACTAATAAAGATAGGTTTCTAGGTATCAACTGTCAGGGGAGACCTCAGCCTCACCCCCATCCTGAGACTGAGCCCCAAAAGATAAGCTTCTTTTGTTACAACTTGTGCTCATGGAAAACTTTTTTTTTTTTTTTTTTTTTACCATTTCATGGCAGTCATCTCCCTTTGTGGGTTCCAGCTTTACGTGGTGAACCTCGCCAAGGTCACATGAGCCTTAGGCCTTTTATTTGTCTCAGTGTGGGTAATATCACGCTCCTGGCATGTTCACCCAAGTAGTCACAGGTTACTGAAATCAGCAAGGGGCATTTGGCATTTGTACCATCAACTGCAGTTTTCAGCTTTTTGCTCTGGTTTATAGTTCTTGCACTTCTAGTTAATAAGAACTATCTTCTTTTGGGGGGCTTATCTATGCTTTAAAAAGGATGTCTATTATATATTATTTTGGAGAAGGCAATGGCACCCCACTCCAGCACTCTTGCTTGGAAAATCCCAAGGACGGAGGAGCCTGGTAGGCTGCAGTCCATGGGGTCGCTAAGAGTCGGACAAGACTGAGTGACTTCACTTTCACTTTTCACTTTCCTGCATTGGAGAAGGAAATGGCAACCCACTCCAGTGTTCTTGCCTGGAGAATCCCAGGGACGGGGGAGCCTGGTGGGCTGCTGTCTCTGGGGTAGCACAGAGTCGGACATGACTGAAGTGACTTAGCATAGCATTATATATTATTTAATGTTTCTAGGTGTTTTGTAACAGGTAGGTTTTCAGGTTATCTAATCCATCACATTATCAGCGACTTTAAATTTGACTTTTGTTAATTCTTTAAAGGTTTGTTCTCTTACCCTCACTCTTTTTGTCCTCTTTTTACACACACACACACACACACACACACACACACACACACAATAAATACAATTTTAACTGTTACTATTCCCAGAAGTACAAATTAAAAGCAAAAAGCAGTAGTAGTTAGGAACCAGTCTCAATCTGTCAGTTATATAAAAGCATCCTTCCCTATGGTACTTTCCAATAAAAATTCTACATGATTAGCAGGGGACAGCATGATAAGAACACAGAACTAAGACAATGTTCTAAGTTCTAATGTTCTAAGAACTAAGACAATTTGTGTTTTGGTTTTGACACTGTTATATCCAACACTGAGATCTCTGACAAAACACTTTACAGCCTGTTTTACCTCTTCATAAAGATGTTTATGAATCTATGATCACACTGATCAATACCTGTACTGTCTGGTTAGGAATACACAGATTTTAAGAATCTTAAAATAAGAATGTTAATGTACGTGTAATATTCCTAAAGTTTATATTGTAATTTATTTAACTACAGCAATGCTGATGTTAGGTGTTCAACAATGTGACTGAAATAAAATTTTAAAAAAGTTGCAACATCAGTTTAACTAATCAGTGTAAGTATCTGCATGAACCAAATAACACAATGTACAAATCACATCTTATTATATTATTCTCAGCAGTGACTGCGTACTTAATACTACCTGAGCTTTTGGAGTAGCTTTAATCGTCCATATGCAATCAACTGCTTGGCCGGGTTTTGTTTTTTCCTCTTGCTCTACCTGACTAGAACGCACTATTCCATCAGCTCCTGATAGCTCAAACTGGCAATCTAGAAAGAACAGATGAATGATGTTCAAAAGAAAATAAGACTAATCAAAGATGCCATGAGAAAAAAAAAAAAGAGGTAATATACTAAACCTGGGATGGGATTTAAAATACCTCCTAGGTAAGTAAAGTCTGGATCTGTAACAGAGAAAAGAAGAAAGTGATTGGTACTGAGATATTTTAGAGTTAAAGCTTAATGTCTTATGTTATATCTAATGCTGCATTTAACAACAAAGCAAGAGAAAGCTTTCATTGGTGTATACTACAAAGCACTGCTCATTTATACAATTGATGTTTTTAAAAATGATAATGCTTAAATTTTTGATCACATTATGAATAACTTATTTATGCTACCTGAAACTCACAACTCTTTCTCAACTGCAGTAGCTAGTAGAAAGATATAGACTACAATGAAATATTATCCAGTCTTAAAAAGGAATGAAATTCTGACACATGCTATATAACATGGATGAGTCTTGAAACGTTATGCTAAGTAATATAAGCCAGACAGTTAAGGACAGTGTAAGATTCCATTTATTGAGGTCCCTAGATTAGTCAAATTAATAGAGATAGTTTTCACGGGGCTGTAGGGATAGGGTAATGGGAGTTAAGTATTTAATCGGGACAGAATTTCAGCTTGGGATGACAAAACAGTTTTGGAAATGGACAGTGGCTCTGGTTGCAGAACACTGTATATGTACTCAATGCCACTGACTTGTACATTTAACAGGGTTAAAATAGTGAATTTTATGTTACACATAATTTACTCCTCCTCACCATAGTAGTAGCTGTGTGTTTGTGTGTTCAGGTATGTCCAACTGTTTGGGACCCCATAGGCTGTAGCCCGGGCTTCCCTGGTAAGTCAGGGAATCAGGTAGGCCTGATAACCACTCCAGTATTCTTGGGTTTCCGTGGTGGCTCAGACAGTAAAGAATCAGCCTGCAATGCAGGAGACCTGGATTCAATCCCTGGTTTGGGAAGATCCCCTGTAGAAGGGCAAGGCAGCTCGCCCAACCCAGTATTCTTGCCTGGAAAGTCCCCATGGAGAGAGGAGCCTGGTGGGCTACAGTCCATGGGGTCACAGAGTTGGACATGACTGAGTGACTAAGCTACAGGCTGTAGCTCACCAGGTTCTCCTGTCTTGCCTGGAGTTTTCTAGGCAAGAATATTGGAGTGAGTTGTCATTTCCTTCTCCAGGGGATCTTCCTGACCCAGAGATCAAACCTGTGTCTCTTGCATCTCTTGCATTGGCAGGTGGATTCTTAACCACTGAGCCACCTGGGAAGCCCACTGTAGTAGCTTAATGAGCTGTATTTTCACAATGGCAGTAAAAAGAAAGAAGACTAAATGATATACAGTATATTCTGCCCTGTGAAATAGTTCACAGAAAGTTGACAACCAATAGTTTATATTAAAATAACTAATTTAATTAAATTGGTCAGGTATTTGATTTTTAATAACTAAATCAATTAACTGAATTGATATTTCAGCACCAAAAATACATTATATAAAAAAGTCTTACATAGAGTCAGGTTTTTGCAAATATGTTTAGACTACCTGAAAGAAAAAAAAGGTATCTTAATCATTTGAACAATGCTTTTAAAAATATTAAAAAAACGAAGCCAGGCAACTTTATATGTAAAGATTCTTGGAAGAAAAGCAGCTCTTTTTCTTCTATTATATGTATCATGAGAGCAACTTCATGTGGTTTATGGTTAAAATATAGACACATTAAAATAAAAAGAAAATGTTTAAGATTTCTAGACTAATTACATTTGCATTTTATAGTACTTCAGAGTTTATACATACCTTATGTTTAATATTATGCTAGTAACAATAATATCAAGATCATGTAATATTCTATTTTATAGATGAGGAAACTGAATCAGAGAGAGATGATGACTATTTTGGATAATATAATGGCAAAATCAGGACCAGCTCTAATTCTCTAGACAATTTTTCTTTCTCTATCATGTTCCTTTTATAACATGGGTGAGGATGCCACAATCTTACTACTAAAGAAAAAAAAAAGGTCAAAATAAATAGGCAATTCATAAATAGCTAAATCATGGCTGTCTAGTTATTTAAGCCATATTTATAAAATATGTCCAGGGATTTGTGAATGTGGATAAAACCTACTAATGATGAGAAACTAGTATCTTTTAAATACACAAAATTCTCTGAGCTACTGGTGATATTTGTTGAGGCAGAGCCTCGTAATTGGTTCCTACTTCCTGGAAGTAACTGGAATAACTCCAAAAATTTTAGTGCAATGACATTATCCCTAGAATTCTTGCCTACATGCGAAGTTCTGATTCACTTGCCAGATAGTTGCTATGATTTTTTTACTCTAATGCTGGTTAAGATTTAGATTTCTCTTTGACACATCTCTGCAAAATTGGTGAAGTGTTGTTACTTTCTTTTATTTAGGGAGGAGGTTGGGTTTAGTTAAGTTAAAAAAGAATAGTCTCTGTGATGTACTCTAAATTAAGCTAAAATTTTTCCTACTTTTTTCAACATGTACTTTGATAATCATGCTGAAAGTCAATGGTTTAAGATTTCGTGCAGATTAAGATTCCACTGCAGAGGGCATGGGTTCAATCCCTGGTCAGGAAGATTGCACACGCCATGCAGCATGGCAAAAAAAAAAAAAAAAAGAAATTAACAAGAATTAAGCAATCAGTTACATATAAAAAACTGTCAATTAAAATAGGTTTAAATAGGCTAATTAAAGAGTTTAAGATATTTTAGACTAGCAATTTTTTCATTCTGACAACTTTATATGTATGTCTATCTGAATTTTTAAATTAAGATTTTTTAGACACCTGTTTGTAATTTTAAAATTTATTTTTATTGTAGTAAAATATAATATTTACCCTTTCATCCTGTTAAAGTGTACAGTTCAGTGGCATTATGTATATTCACCATGCTGTGCAAAGATCACCATTCTCCATTTAAGGAAAAATTTAAGATAAATTTTAATATGATACAACAATTGCACTCCACGGTACTTAGCCAAATGAGTTCAAAACTTGTCCACACAAATGGCTGCATATGGATGTCTATAGCAGGTTTATCTGTGGTTGCTAAAACGTGAAAGTAGCCAAGATATCCTTCTATACAATAAACAAACTGTGGTACATTCATACAATGAAATATTATTCAGCACTAAAAAAAGAAAAGCTACTGGGCCATGAAAAAATACAGAGGAACCTTAAACAAATATTACTAAGTGAAAGAATCCAATCTGAAAAGGCTACATACTGTAGGATACCAACTGCATGATATTCTGGAAAGGGCACAACCATAGAGACGGTAAAAAGATCACTGGTTGCCCGGGTTGGAGTGGGAGGGATGAATACGTGGAGCACACAGGATTTATAGGGCAGCTGGAATACTGCAAATGACACTGTATTGGTAGATGCGTCATCACATCACTACGTCTATCCAAACTCACAGAATGTGCAACACCAAGAGTGAACGCTACTGTAAACGGCAGGCTTTAGGTGACGATGTGTGTCACTGCAGGCTCATGAGTTGTAACAAATGTACGCTGGGTGCTGGATGTTCATCTTAGGTTTTAGCGCTGCCTGTGTGTGTATGGGGGTGGTTAGAAGGTATACCGTAACTCTGTACTTTCTACTCAGTTTGCTATAAGCCTAAAATATCTAAAAAAAAAAAAGAAAAAAAAACAAAAAACACCAAAGTATAAATTTCACTTTCTGAAAATGTTATCATTTTGACATTGAGAACTTAAATACTGAAGTGACACTTAAAACAGGGAGAAAAAGCTGAATATATTGTTTAGGAGAAAAAAAAGATTGGTAACACAATTGAAAGAATAGCATGATCTCTGCTATATAAAATAAACAAAATAAAAAGATAAAAACATCTGAAGTGACACATATCATATTGCTTATATTGGTTTTTTATTTATAGGGTGATATGGTTATGATATTTTCATTTGGCTGTTCTAATTAAAATTTTTTTTAAGTTAGTAAATTTCTTGCATGAAAACATAAAAAGATTATATGATTCTTACATTAAGTTACTTTTTCATCTTGTTAAGTCTGAGTTCTCTGAAGACAGGAGTAATAACTAGTGTATCTTTGGGCTTCTGCATTAGGGATATGTATACTTTTACAGAGGATAGGCTCTGAGGACTACAAAGTGTTTCCACGTAACTCTGTGGTAGGTAAGATGGGTAGAGTGTACTGAATCGAGACCCTCTCCCACCACCCAAATATATGTCCACATCACAACTGTCACAACCTATGACTGTTACCTTATAAGGTTAAAAGGTTACCTTATTACCTTATAAAGTTAAGAAAAAGTGAATATTACATTCTAAGGCAAAGGATGTGATTAAGCTAAGCATTCTGAGAAGATCGGGGGGAATACGAAGATGAGGCAGAGATTAGAGTGATGGGGCCACAAGTGCAGGAATGCTGGGGCAGCCACCAGAGGAAGAGGAGGCTAGGAAAGGATTCTCCCGTAGAGCTCCTAGAGGGAAGTGACCTTGCTGGATGCTGGCCTCCAGAACTCTGAGAGAATAAATTACCACTGTTTTCAGCTGCCAAGTTTCTGGTAATTACATATGGCAGCCTCACGAAGATATTCCTGTCTTATCAACAGCAATGCTCAGGCACAAGTCCAAGCTTAATACTAAATTTTATAGCTAGCAGGTGGCACAGAAAGGATTCGAACCCAGATCTTTTGCCTCCAAGTACAGAGCAGTATTCTTTCTACTGTTCAGTATTTTCTAGGGACTGTTTATTCAAATAAGTATTTAATTCAACCATTCCAAAGGAAAAAAACCTGCCAAAATAATTTTTGCTACACATCATGAAAAGACAAATTTGTTGAATTACTTTTAAAATGTATTTATTATGATGTCTTTGGCCTTGATATATGCTATAAAACTTAAATCTAAGAAATAATGTAATACCATATATGATATGCCTCAAAATTCAAGTGATACAGCTCTATTTCTAATTTTTATTAAATATTTATTCATGGGCTGATTTCCCTTTGATCTTGGTAATTTTTTAAAAACTTTTGATAAACTTGACTGGATTTTCTGTTTTCTAGTCTTAAGATTCTAAAACCAGAGTGAGATCTTGCTACTGGAACAATAAGTTATTTACCTGGGATAAATGAATATTTTGCTCGAAATCCCAGTCCTTCAAGTTCTTCATCAGAACTGAACTTAATCCACATGAATCTCCCTGTTGATCTAATTAATGGAGGGCTTTTCACACCACAGTAACGATCTATAAGTGGAGAGAAACCAAATGGCCCATCTCGAATTTCCAAGTGATCAAACCGACATTCAAATGATGGTTCTATATAATAGTGTTCATCAAAGGTCAACTCTATTCTTTGACGTGGAGCAGCTAGAAAGAAAGAGTAAGTAAATCAGGGCAATGTGAACAAGAAAAAGTAAAAATGTCCTGACAGTGAGAAAAGCACAGCTGCTCTGTTACTGTTTTATAAATTAGGATCATACTAAGTTATTATATATAAAATTCATAATAAATGTTATATTGTATGTTAATAACAATGCTATCTGTAGAATTATAGTAATCTTTCCCTTTGGCATAGGCTATATATTAGATTAGTTAAATGTAGCAGAATGCTCAAAATTAAGAGTTGAGAAGCTAATGCTTAATTCAGGAGATACAATGTACCATGATAGAACAGAAAAACAGAAGAAATGAAAGAAACATAAAATGTAACTATGGACATAAATTTCATAAAGCCTAATACGAGATGCCAGTAAGTTTAAGTTTCTTCAGAGAAGTTTCTCATATATACTGATGCGTCTAGTTAAATATTATTTTAGGAGATTAAAAATTCTTATAAAATTTCAACCATTATTTTGTTAATGTTGGCAGTGTTAAGAAATATTTATAATGACTAGGATTTAATTAAAATATATGTTTAAATTTTGTTCAAATTGGTTTAAAAAGAGCATTTAACCAATTATTTAGTTTTACAAAAAAAGTTAACATTCATCCAATGAAAGACAGAAATTGGTCAAATACCTTCCAAAATGTAGATACATTCTTTGTTTGGTGGATATGAGTCAGGATAATTTGGTGAAGCAAAATGACCTCCATTGCTGGTTCGAACCCAAATGCCACACTGGGTTGCAGGAACGTGCTTCATTCCAATATTTTGTCCATCTTACGGAAAATTTAAAACATTAGTTAGTTTCCCCTACAACTTCCCCAACAACTGCCAATTGAGTTACACACACACACACACAATTTTTAAGAACTATTGTAAAATTTAGCATAACAGATTGAATACAGCAGAAGCATTTGCTCTAGAGAACAAGTCTGCCATGTAAAACAACAGGGAAATAAAATGCTTAGATTTTACAAGGGCAAAACCATGTGGGAGAATCTGATAAATTAGTAAAACTCTATAAAATTCAATTCTGACACAAAATAAAAGAATTCCAGGAGTTTATCTCAGGTATGGTACCTCTATATTTAGTTTAACTCCAAGTGAAATAAGATTGCAAAGGGATTTTTAGTTAAAGCTTGTAGATTGAACTCATGCATTTAGCTCTGCTCCTTCTTCAAAGCCCACTTAAACAACAATTTTTTAAAGGGCATAAACCCATAAGTACAAATAGGTAGCTGCAACAATAACTTCTGGCAGAGGTAGGTATCTCTAGAAGTGGGGGTGGAAGGGGTGAAGTTGGGTATTTTTAAAAACATGAGGCTTGGTTAAAAGTCTGTGCAATCAGTTTGACTCCTAATACCCCCTCCCACTCCACAAACCAGGTAGATGCTGCTCTGTCACCACATCAGAAAATAATACTATTTCTTTGGAGAAAGTAAACAGGGTTGCTGGAGAAGGGAACATCAGGCACAGCAGAGGGTGAAAATACCAACAAGAAAACAGGGAGATGAGGTGAATGTTAACATGAACCACACTCCCCTTTTCCTCCCCCACTCAACTCCCCAAAGGCCTCTTGGTCAGATATACAGCCTCTAAGCAGGAAATGGAATCTTAACCTTTTCTGGGGAAACTAATGAGTCCAAAGAAAAAGATTCATAGGTGGATTCAATCATTCACCAGGAAAGGCAGCAGTAGAGAAGCCCTGTCTACACTTGCAGATGGCTAACAAGCAGATCTGCGTGCTCCTCTCATAACTATGAGAGACACTCAGGAGCATCAGACACGAGAGGGAAGCCTCCAAAATGAAAAACAGATTAAAAACAAATGAAAAAGCGATTCTGAGAAGCGATGATTATAGAATACTTAAAAAAAAAGCACTAAACAAAACTACCATTTAATCTTCTCAGAGAACAAGGGAGTAGCTGGCCTTTGAACCACGTGGATGCAGTATAATGGTACAGTGCTCGTCTGTGGTTGGCTGAATGCAAGGATGCAGAACCTCAAACACAGAGGACCGCCAGCAGCGACAGACAGGTTTCTGACTAACCCTAAACTCCAACCCTAGCCTCTGCATTGTTCAAGGGTCAAACGCATATCTATAACACAAGAACACAGCATCCTCTGAAAAAGAGATTATTTAGAAAACAAAAGAAAGTTTCTAAAAATAGAATAAAGAAAAAGAAGTTTAGAGCAGAAGTGGCTCAGACTGTAAAGAATCTGCCTGCGATGCAGGAAACCCAGGTTTGATCCCTGGGTTGGGAAGATTCTCTGGAGAATGGACTGGCTACCCATTCTAGTATTCTTGCCTGGAGAATTCCATGGTGAACTACATACAGTCCATGGGGTTGCAAAGGGTCAGACACCACTGAGCGACTAACATTTTCACTTTCCATGAACCATGGCCTTGGCCCAAATCTGGTCTGCTGCCTGTTACTGTAAAATAAAATTTAGTGGAATAAATACATGCCCATTCATGCTTTCACCCTGCAGTTGCAGAGCTGAGTAGGTGCTCCTGTGACTATAATGGCCTGCAAAGCCTTAAACAATTACTATCTGGCCCTTTATAGAAAAAAGTTCTGCAATTCTGGGTTTAGAAGTCTCAATGAAGACTACTGAGAAGAAAACAGTTAAATGAGAAATGGAAAAATAGAAAAGTTTTTTTTAAAAAAAGTAACCAAATAATAAGAATTCCGTAAAGACAGGAGAGAAAATGGAGAAAAGAGAATTTTAAAAATTAAACAAGAAAAAAGGGGAAGAAAAATTTCCTACAACCTACAACCAAAGATAAAATTTTCATATTGAAAAAGCCCAGTGGTGACTTGAACAGATGTAACCAGAACTGTAAAAATACTGACATGGGTACTGCAGGTGCAAAGTTAAAAGAACATTTATATGTACTTAGGGGTGAAGAGTAGGTACAAAAAAGAGCTCAATTCTTATCTTCCATGGTGGGAAAATTATCTACTACTTCAAACTGAAATAACTGAGAATAAGCATATACTTTGTTATTCAGAAATATGCAGGAAAATACCAAAAGAATCAGCTAAAAGAGTAGTTTGGTAGGCTGGTAGACTACCATGGAGAAGTGGGGTTTGGGAGGCTGGTAGACTGATTTTTCCTAATTAAGTTTTTAGAATGCTTTAATTTTTGTCAGGTGTATGTATAACTTTGATGAAAATAAAAATGTCAGGTTATTTAGGAAGCGTACTAAACTCTGCAATAAAAATCTGGCTCAAACATCATACTAGCTAATCCTCTTTCATAAACAATAACAATCCTTTCATAAACAATCCTCTTTCATAAACCCCTGGAACATGTTCTCAGGGGTTTGAATAAGATATTGATGGAAATGTTTCATTTGTCTACACTGGAAAAAAGGGATTTTTATTTTTGCTTGCTGATAAAGCATGAATCTTATTTAATTTTTGGACATAATCCATAGTGTTCTAGGAGTCACTAGTTATGCCAATTTTTAAAATTTATCAGTGTAAGATTTTATGTTAACAATTTACTCTAGTTAACTGCAGCTGAATGAACCTGGCTGAATTAAAGCTGATAGATTGACAGAAAGCCTTAGGTCACTGAAACACCCCAGAGGGATTAGGGAAATAGTACTCGAAAGTTGTAATCCTTCCAAAAAGCCATCCTACTGCTCTGAACATGTAGTAAATTAACATTGTAAATTCTTTACCTTGGGTCTTTTGGGCCACAGCAATTCCTTCCACTACAAGTATTGTTACTAACAACACTAGAGAAATAAGAGAAGATAAATTAAAAAGTTGAATCTATATTAGATTTTTACCAAGTTTATGAGAAAAATTAGATGACAAAAAAAAAAAAAACTAAACCCCCTATTTCTTACTAACATTCACATTCAATACTATTGTTATGTTCTGAGTTACTATTTGACAAGACAACCCAAGAAAAAACACAATTGATATCAAACTCATTTATACAAGCACTAATAAGTACATTTTCAATTTATGATGGATGCAAAAATACATACCTTTTTTTTTCTTGTACAACAAACTGCTGATCCCAATTATTCTATATTTACTGCACACTACCTCCTCAGACCTTACACGCATTATGGCTAGCTTTGCAATATATTATGCCAGTAAAAGTTCAATTAGATTATTTGACTTGTGAGAACATTCTTAATAAAAATAGAAGTAAGGGGGCAGCAGTCTCCTAGAAATCAATTCAAGACATTCTATAGCTGTGTCCTGCATTACAAAAGCTAGCACTATTTAGAAAATGGAGCTTCTCCCCTCCCCCTAAGTTTAACATTTCTGATCCCCAATGAATAATATATTGTTTTGTAAGTTTGTGTTTTGACGATAACACGTTCTTTTTAAGAAATGGTGCACTGGTATCTTTCACTCTCTCAATGAAAACCACATTATCAGCCTCCTGTGTGAACTGGAGTTTTTATTTTTCATTCAATCAGTCAGGAAGCACGTCAGAGTACCTACTGGATAACAGGCACAGAGGACGCACAGATTAAGGCAGGAGATAAAGCAAAGATAAAGCAAAAGACAAAGCCGGAGATAAAGCAAAACAGTTATAAGAGAACGGACTTCAGGAGTTAGGTGGATCTAGGTTTGGGGTTCAAGTTTTGATTTCTACCAGTTGTGAGACCTTTTCAGCTCAGTTTACTTATTTGTAAAATGGGGATGTTGTACTAATAACACCAACCACACAGAATGTTGTGAAAATGAGATGATGGTGCACATTGCACAGAGCCCTTTACAGGTGCTGGGCATTCTGCTAAATCATAGATATTAGGACAAACTTTCATCTTTAAGGAGTCAACGTATTGTCAAAGACAATCTACAAGGTGAAAAAGAATTTAGCAGGGGTTACACAGAAAACACAATGGAAGCAGAAAATGGAACCATTTGTTCATTCTGCTGGGGTTAAGAGGAACAGAGTCAGGAAAACTTCAGGGAAAAAAGGTCTATTCTAGTGAAACCTAATAGAACTTCTACCCAGGAGAGGGAGAAAGAAACAGTTTAGACAATGAAAACTTACCTAGGAAGTGTTAGTGAATTCTGAGTAGGATAGTACAGTTAGCATGTGGAGGGGAAAAGGGATACATCAGGTTAGAAATAGTAGGATGAGGGTGTTCCCTGGTGGCGCAGTGGATAAGAATCTGCCTGTTAGTGCAAGAGACATGGGTTTGATTCCTGGCCAGGGAAGACTCCACACACAAGGCAACTAAGCCCGTGAGCCACAACTACTGAGCCTGCCTTCTGCAGCTACTGAAGCCCGCATGCCTAGAGCCTGTGCTCCACAACAAGAAACCACAGCAGTGAGAAGCCTGCGCACTGAAATGAAGAGTGGCCGCAGCCTGCTGCAACTAGAGAAGTCCAAGCAAGGCAACAAAGACTCAGTGAAGGCAAAAAAAAAAAATAGTAGGATGAGATCTGATTGTAAAAAGTCTTGAATGCCATGCTAAAGAGTTTAAACCTTTGACTACAAGGAGAAATAACTGAGTTTTCTTTTTTTAAACTAGACAGTGAAATTATCACATTTGTGTTTCACATCACTAATCTTGATGATTGTGTGGAATCTAAATTTTTAAAAAGAGAGGTCATTTAGGAAGCAAAGATGCTAAGGTCTTAGAGCAGAGCAGTGGCAGTGCAAATGGAAAGGAGGAAAGATTTATGACATGATTACGACTCAGATGTAGCGTTAACTGCATTTGGTAACTTAAACGATGTTTAGGGGTGACGGTCGGGGAAGGCAATGGCACCCCCACCCCAGTACTTTTGCCTGGAGAATCCCATGGACGGAGGATCCTGGTAGGCTCCAGTCCATGGGGTCGCTAAGAGTTGGACACGACTGAGCGACTTCACTTTCACGCATTGGAGAAGGAAATGGCAACCCACTCCAGTATTCTTGCCTGGAGAATCCCAGGGACGGGGGAGCCTGGTGGGCTTCAGTCTATGGGGTCGCACAGAGTCGGGCACGACTGCAGCAACTTAGCAGCAGCAGCAGGGGTGACGGAGATGGAGGCACAGAAGAGATGGCTAGTGAAGGGACTGGCAGATGGCCAAGCCGTTCTTCACTCAGTACCATGCACTAGGCATCTACCACCCAAAGTCACCAATGTACAGAGCTCTTGGGATCTTGTGCTGTTTGCATCTTATAATCTAGGCATACATCTTCATCTTTGCTGTATCCTTGTTGACCTCTGTCTCCTCTGTCAGCTCACGACAACTTTAATTACCCCTCCTTCTCTCTGGTTGCTAGTAGTATTGAAGATCTCATGCTATGTAGGAACAATCCTTCCTACAGACTCTTCACATCTTTGCACTGGATCAGAGTTAGGGGAATGGAGTTTTGAAACACTATTTAAAAAAACAAAAACAAAACACAGAAGATTTCTAATCAAAAAGAAAAATTAGGGAATCCTCTAGTGGTCCAGTGGCTAGGATACTGAGCCTTCTCCTCTGAGGGCCTGGGTTCAATCCCTGGTCTGGGAACTAAGATCCTGCAAGCTGTAAGATACGGTCAAAAAAAGAAAAACAAACTAGAATAATAACAGATATTTGACAATTCAGCAAATACCACAACTGTATCGATGTATCTTGATAGAGGACACTATTTCCCAAGGTGTATCATCCCATTCAGATGGTATACAACTGGTCAAAATTTTGTGCTCATTGTACCTTTCCTCCTGATTCACAGGCATAACAATTTACCAGTTCTCACATTTGTAATTCACAGTATGTAAGTAATATAAAGTCAGGCAGAAAGGGAAAGTAAGAAATCAATAAATCGAAACAGGAGAACAGTAAAACTATGGCAAAAAGATGAATTGTGCCTGGAAATTTACACTATATAATGACTTAAAAAGCATGTCTTTTGAAAACATGATTTAAGTAATTTGCACACAATATACAACTGAGGTAGAAAAATCATATTAAAAATAAATTAGACCAAATAACCTTTTATTCCTTCTACTTTATATAGGGTGTTGCTCATAATCCCCCTCCCCAAATGTTACTACTCACAACCAAATGGACTATGCCACTGAATAAAAGGAATGAGTAAGGTAAGTTTGAATAATTGGGGATAGAAATATACAGTGATAGCTGTGGTGATACCGTTCTAATGATTAATCATTCTAAATTCTGTATCATAATAAACATAGTTTCTCCCAGTTGTACAATAGGATCTTTGCAAATTGCTTGCTATAATCAGGCTGAGATATTAAAACAAACTCCACTGATGCCAAACACTGGAATTATCTAGTACATGAAGCAGTGCTGCTGTGCTCTGCTCTGTCCTTCGTCCTGATCTGTGTCACTTGTTCCCGTCTATATCTTACCAAAGAGGGTCAATCATTTCTCAAATCCACAAAGATTTCACACTTTGAATTCAAAAAACAAGGTACCCAGGAAGGCACTGATTCTTTAAAGCAGAAATCCATGCCAAGAAGAAAAAAAAGAAAAGAAATCCATGCCAAAATAAAGACTCTAAACTCCACAACCCCAAAGTATAGTTACGCAGAGAACTGCTTGTGATCTCATGTTGGAAAAAAGTCGTACCCACCATGTACGTTCTCACCTCTGACTCTGGAGTTCAGCATAGGGTACTATACAGATCTGACTTAAAAATGAAGGCCTAAATGATAAAGACAGGTGCTATTCAAGGTATTAAACGCAAATCCTCCAAGCTACTCTTTTTAACCCTGAATCATTGTTATTAGCATTCCACCTGCAATCTTGTCTCCAGACCTTCCAGTTTAAGGCTGTACTTTTCAATCAAGTAAAAATCAAGGTCAGGTCTATTCTCTCACTGTTACTTAATAGTGGCAACTCTGGCCAATGCAATAAATACTGGAAAGGAGGCAAAACTATCATTTATAGACAATGTTATTTTAAAACCCACAAGTCCCAAGAGAAATTACCAGGAAATTATTACACCTATTAAGGGAAGAGCATAAGACTAAAATAAACAAGTAAGTAAATAAATGTAATACAATAGAGAAGTAATACATTTTGGATAATGAAACAATGTAAAGGTAACAATTCTTCCCAGTAAGTCAGATAATAATTAATGATGTTTTAATAAAAATCTTAGCTTTTTTCTAGATACTTAAAATGCTTCTGATGGTCATCTTAAAGACTTTTCCATATTTGCCAAGGAAAATATAAAAAAATTCATAAAATAATATGCTTACTATAAAGCTACAAGAATTATAAAATGTAGCAATGGTAGAGGAAGAAACTGATACCTGTCAACAAACATTACTAGCATTCACTGCATTACAGGTAGCTGACTCAGTCCCTGGAACTACAATGAAACAAAAAGACATGGTCTTTATTCTCAATGGGCTTTTAGGTTAGAAAATGGAAGAAAAGAAAAAAGCCCAGAAACAGACATATATATCCCAGAACTTATTATGATTTATATAATATTTGAAATACTTGGTGAGAGGGCAGTTTTAATAAATGGTTGTGGGATAACTTGTTAATTATTTGGAAAAAAGTAGATCCCCTTTTCAAGCTAAATAGAAAAATTAATAGCAGAATGAAAAGAAAGGTGAATTCATACTTTTGGGTAGGGAACAACTTCATTCACAAAAGAGCAAAACATAAATAAAAACTATAAATAAATGGGAAAAAAGATTATGCCACTAAAGTGCCAAGGAAAAAAACAATGGAGAAATTCAGCCTTCCTAATATAAAAATACAGATTCTAAATGTATTGGGCAGGATATAGGAGACTGACTTATGTTGTCACTGGACTGTAAACTGCCCCGGCTTTGATGAGGTTGATCTGGTAATACATATCAAGGATTAAAAATGTCCACATCCTACTCAGCAGTTCTTCCATGTTTGAGAAATAAATCACTAGGACAGCAGTTCTCAAACTTTAGCGTGGATCATATTCACCTGGAAGGTTTATTAAAACACAGACTTGTGTGTGTGGGGGAGTGGCATTACTGCCAGAGATTTTGATCCAGGAAGTATGGGGTGGGGCTTGAAAACTTGCATTTTAACAAATTCCCTAGGGATGCTAAAGCTGCTGGCCCTGGAACCACACTTTAAAGACAACTTCAACAGGAGATAGTCTACTGAAAGAAACAGAGAGGCTAAGCTTCTTCTGTCTTACTGTTCAGATGTATATGACTTCATTCCCAAGGTCATCTGATGGGCCAGTAGAGATGCTGGAGTGCTGGGTACTATATCTTTACAGCTACCATGCCTGCATTACACTTAGCAAGAATGAAGAAATGACACAGGGCATTCCTCCTTCCTTTAAAAACATTTGCTTAGAATTGACCATGATGTCAAAGTAAAAATTCTAACTGAGTGACAAAACCACCACCACTCCCCCAAAGTTGAACACACACATAACTGTCAGACTTAGTCACATGGCCACACCTAATCCCAAGGAAAACTGGAAAATCTAGTATTTATTTTGGGTGATTGTGTGGTTAAAGTTCAGAGATCCACTGAAAGGTAAAATGGATATTGGAAGAAAACTGGCTACTTCTGCCATAGTCCCTTATAATCTACCCTGTACCTACCAGCCAGTGATCCTTTCAAAACACAGATCAGATCACATCACAGCCTTTCATAAAATCTTCCAACAGAGTCCCATTCCATTTAGAATAAATCCATACTTCTTAGTCTGACTTCAGAAGTCCTATGTCCTGATCATCCCGCTGACCTTCCGACTGCTATCTACAGCTACACAGGCCTTCTTCCCACAACACACCAAGCTAATTCTTGCCTTAGGGACTAGTTATTCCTTTTGCCTAGACTCACTCTGCATGGGTGGTTCCTTCCTGTTATTCAATCTTGTGAGGGCTCTCTGACTGCTAAAGAAGCTCCATATTTTCTTCTTCATCTTGTTTTATACATAAATACATAAATAATACATAATAAATAAATACATAAATAGCATTTCAATTACTACTTATACTATCCACTATTTTCTTATTATCTGTCTCTTCCTACTAGAAAGAGGGACTTGTCTGATTCACTTATGCATCTTTAGTGACTAGAAGACTGGCTGGCCCACAACAGCACTGAAAATTAGATGAATATATGAAGTGACTAAGCATAATTCTGGTTATATCTCCTTTGTAACTACAACATAACAGCACAGAGAGCCACACTAACAAATTAACAAGCACAAACCTTGCTTAAGAATAGGCACACAGATGACCCAGCTTCTTTTTTTTTGAGCATAAGTCAGGGGACAGAAAAATAATAGATTTCTTTCTTTTTCAGAGATGCTACTTCTCTTACTTTTATCAAGCTAACTCACTTTACTTTTGTTAGTAATTAAATATACCTCTTTCTAAGTTTTTCTGTTTTCAGCATCTAAGTGGTAAAAAGTAAGGTTTGGTAAACTTATCATGAGATCCCATAATGTAACAACCTGGTCTCCCTGCATCTGTTTCCTGAAGCAGAATGGAGTTCAATTGGACTCCATATACTTGAGGTAGTAGTAACTTTTTGTTCCAAAGAACAAAAAAAATACCTTAATCAAACTCAATTTTACTTTTTAGTTAAGAAGGAAGATGGAGCTTGAAGAACTCTGGGATCACTCCAACCTCTTCATGCTAATCACACTGCCAATCACTTCAAAGAAAGCATAACTGCAGAAATGCTTTTTCCTGCCTGCAGAATGTGACAACCTTCTTGTTAGTCAAAATGCTCTGGAGATGGCAGTATATTTGTATGCTCTAATCATACTGGAGTCTTCCTCAGACATCCACAGCAGCTACCATCGGATTTTAACATGACCAGGTCATATTTTGATGTCTTCTCACCCACTAACACTGTAATTCCCAATATATTATTCTGGGCATACTTAAACCAATATATTTTAATCTCATTTTGACTAGGACAAATTGAACCTTCAGATTAGTACACCCTGTAATTTTATGAACAAATATGCTAGTAAGTGTCAGTTATTCTGGGTCACTCTGATGAGCTACTGAGAGGCTGAGGCCTCACAGCAATCAAAGCAACCCTGTTGGCTTTTGTTGAGTTTTTAGACCTACCTCTCCTCCCTCCACCAAGAGTTCCTTTGAGGGAGTTCCGTTAAGAAGGGTTTGGAAACCTTTTAGGATTCCCCTTTGCAACTTAAAGATCACACTAAGTGGGATCTCAAAGTGCCCCAGGGACACATTAAAAAAATAATAAATTATTCTGAAGAATCATAAATTTTAAAATGACAGGGGATTGTGCTGAATGGGTAGTAACCAAGAGCAGAACTTGAAATTATTCTTTAGAATTTTAGATAATGAACTTTACTTATGTAATAATCTTTTTTTTATCTTATTCCTAAATGGGCTTTGAAAAATGGCTTTGTTTGAACTTGTAATGTGCATGTATGTGTATTACAGCACTGTATGTTTTTCCTAAAAGGTCAGTTTGGTTTCAAAACAGATAATTGGATTCAAGTAATCAAACTATCAAATTATAATAAAACCATCATTTAGTCAGATTTCTCAACTGAACTAATAAAACATTTTCTCTAACTCCTGGTAGGGGGGAATAAAGTCAGCTTTTATCAAGGCTATCTATCTTTAAAAACTTCCCTCTTTAAAGGATAACTTTTCATTATGGTACTTATTTCTTGAAAAAGACTTAAGAATGCAGGACACGAGTTATTATTTGTCAGTCTCAAATAAGATTTTTAAAATACAGTGCCAGTTACGCACTGTAACACCATAAATTTAACCACAGTTTATACACATTTAAATGTAACTGAGTATAGGATTCTCCTGACACAAGTCTGCAGAATGAATATGAACAGTGAAAAATGGGTTTATAAGTCTAATATTTTCATGTGACCATGACACTTAATTTTGATAAAAGACAAGTCAAATTTTATTAGACTTGGAGTGATCATAAACGGTTAAGAGTGAATTATTCAGTTTTAACAATATATGAAAGGTTTAAAAGCCTAGCAGAATCATCCTTTTGTTCTTACTGCTGAAAGTAAAACCAAGAATCAATGACATCTTAAAGAAAATTACCTTCTACTTAAAATTCCACACACTCATGGCTGATTTGTTTTAGTAGAAACTGACCATAATATTCCAAACAAGGCTTTTGGTAGGTAATATCTGTAATTATGCAGATATTAAATAACTGCTTCTGATAAGAACCTTTTCAAAGTTGAAACAATTTACACCTTAAGAGCTACTTTTTCATGCACTGGTGCACACAGTGAATGGAAGCACCAGAAAAAGCCAGTATTTTTTAAAATGTAATTTTTTAAGATTAAAAACACCAGTGTTTGTATAGGTAACACATGCATTTGGTTAAAAAAAAAAAGTGATACACATGGGTGGGCAGTGAAACAGAAGTCTTCCTTTTACTCTGATTTCTCAGTCTCTTAGATCTTTTTCTCAGAATCAACTTTTGTTAATTTCTTGAATCTTCCCAGAGGGATTCCTCCTAAGTACAAGCACATATCCATGAACTTTAGAAGACTTAAAAATAGCTTGCTTTCTCTCTAGTAATCCTAACAACAAGTTAGTCTGAGCTTAAAAAATATACCAGCATGTAAAAATAGTGTAGGCTGCATAACATGAAAAAAAGAAAAGCCAGGTATTACTGAAATTCATTGTTTCCACTGTAGCTCTGCCATCAACCACAGAATCCTTTCCTGAAAGGTGCTAACACTAAATGCTTCACGCTGGTGGCCAGAGAGGGCAGTGTATACCAACGACAAACGCAAAGGCAGAAAAGCTGCAAAACCCTTCACCATTCCAGGAGTATCAGAGATTCCGTCCTATCCAGCTCAGTTTCGTCAAGTTCTGCAGGTAAAGCTGTATAACAGATCTACGTGATTTCTCCCCAGAGGGGGCTACTCAGATAGAATGCGCTTATTATACTGAACATCCTAAGGGAATAAGGACAACGAAGCATTCAGATAAGGAGCACTATCACAAACCCTACTGTGCGAATGATTTATTTTGAAAAAGTAAAACAAAATCTTAATTTCCAAGGAATGGCGATGTAAATTGGGAATTACAGACAGGAAAGACTACAGAAATTAATTTCAGAGTTTTAACATTTTAATATAATGAGGAATCATTAATGATTTATGGAGTGACTGCGAAACAAAGTCCTAGGTTACCTTTGTACAAATTATACATATACAGTGGACAGCTAAATTGCTGATATCTCAATTATAAATTTAGAAATATATGGAGTAATTTTTGCAATCAAAATTTAATGGAAATTAAACTGAATTTTCCAGTAAAACAAAATTCAAAAGTGTTAAAGGGTGGGGAAACCCCAACATTTTTCACTGTACAAATATTAAGACACAATGAAAAGCGATATATGGTACCGCTAGTCAATGCCTTAACGCCTTACCCTATATTTTGAAAAAGAGAACATTTCGTAACATTACAAATACACAGCTATTCAGTTTTCAATCTAAGTCAGTAGCAGAAAAGAGAAGCCCTTTATTGGTAGTGGTGTTTTTCTCCGAGGGCCGAAAAAAAGGATTTATTCAGCTCGATTTTCAGAAACAACTTTGAATCACAATCTTAATTATCCATGTACATAAATTTTAATCTAATATTACACCTCCTGGAAAATGCAAAGCAGCTGTAGTATGTTTTGGAGCTTTGTGTACTTGGCAAGCCGACTGTTTTATTTCCCGGTATAACAAATCAGAAAGAATCAGACAGCGGCGGCAGGGTATCTGAGGTCCCGGAAAGCGCCGGGGCTCAACCCCGAGCAGCGTCTCCGGCCCGGGCCGGGTCGCGGCGCCCGCAGTGGTGCCGCAGCCTCCGTGGCCGCAGCAGGTGGGACCCGGCCGGCGGGCAAGGCCGTTTCGCCGCCTGCCACCGCGGGGCTTTTCGAGAACCGCTCCGCGACGCCTCAGCTGGGCTTTTTATTGTTCGCTGGGACTGACTTTCTGTTGCTAATGCTGAAAAGAGCAGCCTTCGCTCCACTCACACGAACCCTACAACTTTGCAAAGCGATGTACGGAATTCCGAGGAAGAAGCGCGAGGGCACGACTCGCAGGGCCGGCCGGGCCGCCAAGTCCCGATGCGCTTCTGGGCTCCCCCGCCAAGGCACACGCAGAGGGCTGGGAAGAAGCGCTAGGGGAACAAGTGGGTCCCGGCGGGAGTGGGGATCCGCGGTCGGCTCATGCCAGACAAAGGGGCGCGTCGGGCGCCGGGCAGGGACGCGAAGAGGCCAGTCTCGCCCCCAGGGGGCGCCGTTCGCGGCCCCGGGCGCTTACCTTTGAGGACCGAGCAGAGCTGCTCCAGGGCCATGATCCCAAGAGGCCCGGCGCTTCGCGAGGGGCCAAGGCGGCGATGAGGCGGCGGCGGCTGCGGCGGCGGAAGCGGGGCGCTCACGGCTCGGCGCGGCTGCAGCCCCGCTCCGTCCCCATCGCCCGCCACCAGGTTGCTCCCCGCGGGGCAGGGCTCAGGTCCTGCGGCCCGCCATGCCCGAGCCCCCCGGCGGGCTCTCGAGCTGACCCAGCCCCCCGACGGCCGCCGCCTCCTGCTCCACGGCGCTAGGTCCCATCGACCGCCTGGGAGCTAAGAGCGCGGACGCGAGGGCCAGCACCAGCACCCGCCGCTCCGCCTGCGGCCGCAGCGCGAACCCGAGTGAAGTGCAGGGCGCTGGGAGCCCAGGCTCATTTAAGCTGGGAGCGCGAGCGCCGCGTGCCGGCCGCGCTGCCTGCGCGCATGTGCCCGCCCCCCGCCCCCCGCCCCCGCCCGCGTGCCCCTCGCGCCCCTCCCGGCCAATCGCCGGGCGAGCCCGCCCGCGGCCTCGCACCATGGGTGGGCGGTGCGCCCCGCGGGCCGCCGTTGGGCTGGGGGCGGGGCCAGGAGGTCTGGGGCGCCGGCGCCTCGCCCGCGCTCTGAGAGGCGGGCGCGGAGGGAGAGCCCGGCCTGTCCCCTGGCCCCGCGAGGCGCAGGGTGAGCAGATCCGAGTCCTCGAGGCCTTCCGCCTGAGGTAGGGATGGGGCTCTGCCGCCCACTGGACTCGGCAGCCCTGGCCCGCCTGCCCACCTCCGTCTGCCCTCGCAGACGGAGAGGGGGCCCTGACCCCTCAACCTTCTAGGACCTCAATTCAAGGTCAGAACTCCGCCCTGCTCGACTACCTGCCTCGGCGGGCGGGCGCGCACCTGGGCGGGGCTCGGGACCGAGCGAACCTGAGGTTCTCACCTGCCTTTAGCATCAGGTGAGTTAACGTGACCAACGGTAATGTTTACTAACAGTTCCCGACCCGCTTCCCGAGTTGCCAGGCACAGCACCAAACTCTTCACGTATCAACTCTGTAATCCTCGATTCACCTCATGCGGGATGGGAAGGAGGAGGCGGGGAAGGTTAAATTCTTTGTTCAGAGCCACACAGGGAGGGAGGCAGGGTGGTGAGCCCAACACATCTGCATACAGAGATACCCTCTTTACCACCAAGCCATGCGGATAGTGTCACTTGACTCTGCTGATAACGAAATCTCCACATTTGTAAACAGCTGCATAGTATGTGGTATTCCGTTTTATTTTCTCCATAGTGATTATCATGCTCTGAAATTACCTTGCCGGTCTACTACTAATTTGTTCATCACCTGAGTCTCACTTACCACACTATTAAAACAAGTGGCTTGTGATAGGTGCTGGGGAAACACCCATGATTAAGGCCCTAGAGTAAAAGAATATTTATACCTGTATCTGACACATAGTAGGAACTCCATAAATATTTGTCTAACAAGTTAAAGTTAAGGACAAATTGTGGCAACTGAAACTCTTTCCTTCTATCCCTCAGAAAGTATTAACAAGGTCTACAAGTGAAAGCATTATTTAACATCAGTTAATATTAAGGTAGCCCTTCACCATGTGCCGTGAAACACACGTGATGTGTATATTTGGCTTCCTAAGGACAAATTACCAACAGTTAAACTGATATTGCACACAAGAACCAACTAGTAAATAAAGCATTTTAGAAGTCTTTTCCACTGATAGAATAAAATGACTCGTTGAGAGACTAGGACAGTATTAAGATCATTAAACCTAAGTCCCAGACAGTGGTGGACAAAAAGAATTAGGAGGAAGGAGCCCTCTCAGCTTCTGGAATAATGGTTCTTTTTTTTTTTAATGCACTTCTTTTTCTTTGGCTTCACTGGGTCTTCCTTGCGTTGCAAGGGCTGAGTAGTTGTGGCTAGCAGCCTTCCGTTACCCCTCTTCATGTGGGATCCTAGTTCCCCTGTTCCCTAACTGGGAATCAAAAACCCGGGGCCCCTGTCAATAAAGGCAGATTCTTAACCACAAGACCATGAGGGAAGTCTTTGGAATAATGATTCTTAATGCATAATTATTGGCTGACGGAAGAATCCATGTGTGTATGATGTCATCAGAGAATGCTTCGTGAAGGAGGTGACACACAAAGAATGAAAAGGCTGTGGATGCCAAGTGGAGAGGAGAGGGAAGAAGAGCTTTCATATCAGGCAAGGAGCAGCAGCAAGCATCTTTTTGGGGACAAATGTGGTGATTGGTAGTGAAGATAAAGTTGAATATGGTGGATTTTGTCTATGGGGATTCTGCTTATTTCCTAGGTGAAGAAGTTTATGCCTGACTCAGGAGGCCAGAGGGGCAATTTTTAATAGTGGAGCAGTGGAGTTCTGGAAAGATAAATCTGGCAGTTGAGTTGAAGATAAAGGGGACAGATTAAAACAACTGTAGTTAAAGTAAATACATAGTACTGTTTCATTTAGTCTAGTACCTCTTACTGGTAGTAACATTTTGGTGAAAGGAAAGTTATGACCAACCTAGATAGCATATTCAAAAGCAGAGACATTACTTTGCCAACAAAGGTTCGCCTAGTCAAGGCTATGGTTTTTCCTGTGGTCATGTATGGATGTGAGAGCTGGACTGTGAAGAAGGCTGAGCGCCGAAGAATTGATGCTTTTGAAGTGTGGTGTTGGAGAAGACTCTTGAGAGTCCCTTGGACTGCAAGGAGATCCAACCAGTCCATTCTGAAGGAGATCAGCCCTGGGATTTCTTTGGAAGGAATGATGCTGAAGCTGAAACTCCAGTACTTTGGCCACCTCATGTGAAGAGTTGACTCATTGGAAAAGACTCTGATGCTGGGAGGGATTGGGGGCAGGAGTAAGAGGGGATGACAGAGGATGAGATGGCTGGATGGCATCACTGACTCGATGGACGTGAGTCTGAGTGAACTCTGGGAGTTGGTGATGGACAGGGAGGCCTGGCATGCTGCGATTCATGGGGTTGCAAAGAGTTGGACACGACTGAGCGACTGATCTGATCTGATCTGATCTGAAGAAGTCTTTTGGAGAAGGCAATGACACCCCACTCCAGTACTCTTGCCTGGAAAATCCCATGGATGGAGGAGCCTGGTGCGCTGCAGTCCATGGGGTCGCTAAGAGTCGGACACGACTGAGCGACTTGACTTTCACTTTTCCCTTTCATGCACTGGAGAAGGAAATGGCAACCCACTCCAGTGTTCTTGCCTGGAGAATCCCAGGGACGGGGGAGCCTGGTGGGCTGCCGTCTATGGGGTTGCACAGAGTCGGACAAGACTGAAGCGACTTAGCAGCAGCAACAGCAGCAAGAAGTCTTTTCTGTAGTATGTTGGCTGGGGAGTAGATTCCCAAGGAGTGGTTTGGGAATGTTCATTTTGTGGCTACCTATTAAGACACCTATTTTTTGGATGTAATTGTCTACAGTAGATTTTCCACGGAATATGGTAAAGCACAGATCATAGCTGAGATTACTGTGTGACCATATGTTGACTAAATTAAAAGGAAAGCAGTTTGCATCTCTCTCAGCTGGGGAGTTCTGTTTTTGAAATATTATTTCCCCGGAAGACCACCCAGTAGCACCCAATCTGTTCCCAGATTACCTCCAGTGCCCAGGTGATTGAGAACTCTGCTTTCATTGCACCTTGCCTGATCTTTCAGGCATAGATCTAGCCTCTGAAACGCCTCAAGATCATTCCTATGATTTACATTTTGTTTTCTCTGACCAAGTTTTCTATAGCACTTGAATGGTGTTGTGGAGCATTGACTTACTTTAAAAATGCTGCATTTTATCTCCATGTTTATGTACCAAACAAATTTTTATTGTCTGTCTCTTTTGCTGGAGTTTGGGAACTCTAACATTTTATTAAATGATAGCCTAGAAAGGAAGATTATGTTTAGAGATGGTTATGAACGGAATGTTTCCCTCAAAATACGTGTGTTGTGGTTTGAACAGTGTGCCTGTATTGGAGATGAGGCCTCTAAGGTTAAATGAAGTCATAAGGGTGAGACCCTGACCCGATGGGATTAGTGTCTTAGAAGAAGAAACAGCAGAGAGCACAGGCATGGAGGAAGTGCCAGGTGAAGACCTGATGAGAAGGCAGCAGCCTGCAAGCCCTCTTACCAGAAATCAAATTGGCTGGAGCCTTAATCAGGGATTCCGGCCTCCAGACCTGTGAGAAGATAAATGTTGCTTCAGTCACTTAATCTATGACATTTTGTTATGGCAGCCTGAGCAGACTAATGCAGAGATATACCATAACTAACGAAGATATAGGAATTGACACATAACCAAACTGATACATAGAAAATCTATTTGTACTAAAAAAAAAAAAAGGGGGGAGTGTCTTATACTGTTTTTTTGTATGTGCACATACAGTGTGCACATATGACTACAATGATGAAATTTAGTGAAAAGCAAAATTGTATAGAATCTCATTGTATGAAGAGTTCAGGATATGAAGATTTCCGTGGGGTTTTTAAAGGAAGGAAAAGAGGAAGATATTTTTTTAGTTTGTTGAATTAGTTGGCTTGGGTTCTCATAACTACATGTTATAGACTGGGTGACCTACACAATAGAAATTTATTTTCTCACAGTTCTGAAGGCTAGAAGTCCAATATTAGGGTACCAGTAGGGTTGGTTTCTGGTGAGACCTCTCTTCCTGGCTTGCAGACTGCAGACTTCTTGCTGTGTTTTCACATAGCCACAAACTCATGTCTTTTCCTCTTCTTATAAGAATATCAGTCAGATTGTATTAAGATCCTACTCTTATAACCTCATTTAACCTTAATTACATTCTTAAAGACCCTATCTCCAAATATAATCACATTTTGGGTTAGACTTTCAACATAAGGATTTGGGTGGGGGGAAAGGCAGTTCAGTCCATGCAGTCATAGACCAAAATTATCCCTGTGCCAATGATATTGAAGAAGGCTGATCTCCAGGGAGTCAAAACCGGGTCATCTGGTAATGATGTCACCTAAACCGTGAACTTCCAGATGTTCAAGCTGGTTTTAGAAAAGGCAGAGGAACCAGAGATCAAATTGCCAACATCTGCTGGATCGTGGAAAAAGCAAGAGAGTTCCAGAAAAACATCTATCTGTGCTTTATTGACTATGCCAAAGCCTTTGACTGTGTAGATCACAATAAACTGTGGAAAATTCTGAAAGAGATGGGAATACCAGACTACCTGATCTGCCTTTTGAGAAACCTGTATGCAGGTCAGGAAGCAACAGTTAGAGCTGGACATGAAACAACAGACTGGTTCCAATTAGGAAAAGGAGTATGTCAAGGCTGTATATTGTCACCTTACTTATTTAACTTCTATGCAGAGTACATCATGAGAAACGCTGGGCTGGAAGAAGCATAAGCTGGAATCAAGATTGCTGGGAGAAATATCACTAACCTCAGATATGCAGATGACACCATCCTTATGGCAGAAAGTGAAGAGGAACTAAAGAGCCTCTTGATGAAAGTGAAAGAGGAGAGTGAAGAAGTTGGCCTAAAGCTCAACATTCAGAAAACGATCATGACATCTGGTCCCATCACGTCATGGCAGATAGATGGGGAAACAGTGGAGACAGTGTCAGACTTTATTTTTAGGGGCTCCAAAATCACTGCAGATGATGAAATTAAAAGACGCTTATTCCTTGGAAGGAAAGTTATGACCAACCTAGATAGCATGTTCAAAAGCAGAGACATTACTTTGCCAACAAAGGTCCGTCTAGTCAAGGCTATGGTTTTTCCAGTGGTCATGTATGGATGTGAGAGTTGGGCTGTGAAGAAAGCTGAGTGCCAAAGAATTGATGCTTTTGAACTGTGGTATTGGAGAAGACTCTTGAGAGTCCCTTGGACTGTAAGGAGATCCAACCAGTCCATTCTAAAGGAGATCAGTCCTGGGTGTTCATTGGAAGGACTGATGCTGAAACTGAAACTCCAATACTTTGGCCACCTCATGCAAAGAGTTGACTCATTGGAAAAGACCCTGATGCTGGGAGGGATTGGGGGCAGGAGGAGAAGGGAACGACAGAGGATGAAATAGCTGGATGGCATCACCAACTCGATGGACATGAGTTTGAGTGAACTCTGGGAGTTGGTGATGGACAGGGAGACCTGGCGTGCTGCGATTCATGGGGTTGCAAAGAGTTGGACACGACTGAGCGACTGAACTGAACTGAACTGAAACTTGTTTTCAAATTTCTGCTTAGTATAATTGCAAAGCAGGAAAAATTTTAAGAAATGTTAACTTCTACCAGTGCTTAAGTATTTCAAGTTTATCAGGAGGATTTCTGGTCATCCATTTACTTGGGAAACTTAGGTTGTAATTATATATTTTAGAATAACATTGTTAACATATATGTATCTTTTTCTTAAAAGCAAGAATATCATTTTGAAAAATGTTTACTTTATGTTTAATCCTGTTTACTAAAACTGAAACAAATGCAGGTCTCTTGGTACAGTAATAGGCATGTAGTGGTATCTTTCCATGGTCTTAATATTCATTTCCCTAATAGCAAATGATGTTGACTGTCCTTTCATGAGCTTAGTTGCTATTCATATATCTTTTTTGGGGGCAGTGTCCAAATTCTTTCTCACTTTTAAACTGGGTTATTTAGTTTTGAGAGTTCTTTTACATTTTATTCATTCTGGATATATCTGTTATTGAATATATGATTTGCAAATATTTCCGTTGCATATGTAGCTTGTCTATTCATTCTCTTGAAAGTGTTTTTGGCAAAGAAAATGATTTTAAATTTAGACTGTTTTCTTTTATGAATCATAGTATTGGTCTTATTTCTAAGAACTCTTTGCTTACTGCAGTTCATGAATGTATTGTTGTATGTTTTCTTCTAAAAGTTTGATAGTTTTATGTTTTGAATTTAAGGTTATAATCAATTTTGTGTTAATTATTTTATGAGGTGTGAGGTTTAGGTCAAGGTTCTTTTTTTCTTGGATACGGATGACCAAATATTCTTTTTTTGTTGTTTTGTTTTACATGCTGCTATATTTATTTATTTTCTTATATGATATTATACATGTTTTAATGCCATTCTCCCAAATCATTCCCCACACCCCCACAGAGTCCAAAAGACTGTTCTATATGTCTGTGTCTCTTTGCTGTCTCACATACAGGGTTGTCGTTACCATCTTTCTAAATTCCATATATATGTGTTAGTATACTGTATTGGTGTTTTTCTTTCTGGCTTACTTCACTCTGTATAATTGGCTCCAGTTTCATCCACCTCATTAGAACTGATTCAAATGTATTCTTTTAATGGCTGAGTAATACTCCATTGTGTATATGTACCACAGCTTTCTTATCCATTCATCTGCTGATGGACATCTAGGTTGCTTCCATGTCCTGGCTATTATAAACAGTGCTGCGATGAACATTGGGGTACATGTGTCTCTTTCAATTCTGGTTTCCTTGGTGTGTATGCCCAGCCAGAAACTATAAAAATCTTAGAGGAGAACACAGGCAAAACACTCTCCGACATACATCACAGCAGATCCTCTATGACCAACCTCCCAGAATATTGGAAATAAAAGCAAAAATAAAGAAATGGGATCTAATTAAAATTAAAAAGTTTCTGCACAACAAAAGAAACTATAAGCAAGGTGAAAAGACAGCATTCAGAATGGGAGAAAATAATAGCAAATGAAGCAACTGACAAACAACTAATCTCAAAAATATACAAGCAACTCCTGCAGCTCAATTCCAGACAAATAAATGACCCAAGCAAAAAATGGACCAAAGAACTAAATAGACATTTCTCCAAAGAAGACATACGGATGGCTAACAAACACATGAAAAGATGCTCAACATCACTCATAGAGTAATGCAAATCAAAACCACAATGAGGTACCATTTCACACGTCAGAATGGCTGCGATACAAAAGTCTACAAGCAATAAATGCTGGAGAGGATGTGGAGAAAAGGGAACCCTCTTACACTGTTGGTGGGAATGCAAACTAGTACAGCCACTATGGAGAACAGTGTGGAGATTCCTTAAACAACTGGAAATAGAACTGCCATACGACCAAATATTCTAACAGTAATGTTTATTTCAAAGACCACGTTCCACTGAACTACTTTTAAACTTTTGTCAAAGGTCAAACAGCTGTATTTGTGTGGGATTATTTTTGGATTTTCTTTTTTGTTCCATTGATCTATGTGTCTGTCTTTTTGCAAGTGCCACATTATCCTGATTATTATAGTGTCATAATAAGTCTTAAAATCAGGAGTTTGGCCTTCAATTTTGCCATCTTTTCCAAAATTATTTGAAACTATTCTAGCTCCTTTACTCTTTCATATAAAGTTTATAATCATCTTATCTATGTCCAAAAAATACTGTTGGAATTTTGATAGGGATGTTGTTAAATCTATAGGTCACTTTGGGGAGTGTTGACATCTTTACTAGATTGGATCTTCCAGTCTATGAACGCAGTGTCTTTACTTTTATGTCTTCCTTTATTTTTTCCATCGCTCTTTCATAGATTTCAGCATATAGATCCTATGCATGCTTTGTTATATTTATACATAAGAATTTCATTTTGGGGATCTATTTTAAGTGATATTTAAAAGAATTTCAATTTCCAATTGCTCATGGCATTTATATAAGAATATGATTGATTTTTTGTGTTGACCTCATATCCTGCTGAACTTGCTTCACTTAGTTCTAGGAGCTTGTGTGTGTGTGTGTATAGATTTTCTAGACTACTGTGTCATCTGCTAATAGGGACTTTTATTTCTTCCTTTCCAGTCTGTATGCCTTTTCTTGGCTTATTACTTTAATTAAGGTTTCTATCACAATATGGTAAATCAACTATATTTCAATTAAAAAATTTTAAAAAGATCTTATATTAAACAGATATAAAAAAAGATTTCCTGTATTATGGTAAAAATTATCAGTGGGAGAGGACTTCCTTACCTTGTTCCTAATCTTAGAGGGAAAGCATTCAGTCTCCCACCATTAAGTATGTGTTAGCTGTAGTTATTTTTTTCTTTTTTAAGTAATGCCCTTTAATAGGTTTAGGAGATTCTATTCATAGTTTACTTAGTTTTTTTAAAAAAATTGACAGTGGATGTTAGATTTTGTCAAATTATCTTTCTGTGTTTATTGAGAGGATAAAATGGTTTTTCTGACTTAATAGTATGGTAAATTATATTGCTTTCTTCTCCTTCAAACAGTGAACTAGTTTTGCATTCTGAGATGAAAAACACTTGGAATGATATATTATCAGTTTTATATATTTGTGCACAATATTTGATACTGTTTTGTTGAGGATTTTTATATCTGTGTTATGAGGGATATTGGCCTGTAGTTTTCTTTTCTTATAATGTCTTTGTCTGGTTTTAGCATTAGGGAAATACTGACCTTCTAAAAAGAGTTATGAAATATTCCTTCCTCTTCTTTTTCTTCAAGATACTGGATAGAATAGGTATTATTTCTTACATGTTTGTAAAATTTGCCAGGGAAACCATCTGCTCCATTGAGTTTTCTTTGGTGGAAAGTTTGTTTTTAATATGAAAATTTAACTTTAAAAAATAGATATAGTGTTTATTGATTTCTGCTTATGTGTGTTTTGGTAGTTTGTATCAATGGCAGAAAGTGAAGAAGAACTAAAAAGCCTCCTGATGAGGGTAAAAGAGGAGAGTGAAAAAACTGGTTTGAAACTCAACATTCAGAAAACTAAGATCATGGCATCCAGTCCCATCACCTCATGGCAAATAGAAGGGGAAAAATTGGAAGCAGTGAAGGATTTTCTTTTCTTGGGCTCCAAAATCACTGTGGATGATGACTGCAGCCATGAAATTAAAAGATGCTTACTCAGGGAAAGCTATGACAAACCTAGACAGTATATTAAAATCAGACACATCACTTTGCGAACAAAGGTCCATGTAGTCAAAGCTATGATTTTTCTAGTAGTCATGTACGGATGTGAGAATTGGACTATAAAAAAGGCTGAGCATTGAAGAATTGATGCTTTCCAATTGTGGTGTTGGAGAAGACTCTTGAGAGTCCCTTGGACTTTAAGGAGATCAAGCCAGTCAGTCCTCAAGGAAATCAGTCCTGAATATTCATTGGAAGGACTGTTGCTGAAGCTGAAGCTGAAGCTTCAGTACTTTGGACACTTGATGCAAAGAGCCGATTCACTGGAAAAGAGCCTGATACTGGGAAAGATTGAAGGCAAAAGGAGGAAGGTGCAGCAGAGAAGTGATGGCTAGATAGCATCACCAACATTGTGGACATGAATTTGAGCGAAGTCTGGGAGGTAGTAGAGGACAGAGGAGCCTGGCACGCTACAATCTGTTGGGGTCACAGTGAGTCAGTCGGTCATGACTTGTGACTGAACAACAACAAATCTTTTAAGGAATTGGTCCATTTAATCTAATTTATTGAATTCATGGGCATAGATAATTCCTCATATTTTTAGAAAAGTATGCTTTTAATGTCAGTGGAATCAGTAGTAATGTCTTCTGTTTCGTTCATTATATTGGTTATTTGTGTCTATTCCTTTTTTCCCCTGGTTTCAGGTATATCAGTATTGTTGATCTTTTCAAAGAACCATCTTTTTATTGATTTCTGCTTTAATAATTTTCTTCTATCTTCTGTTTGCTTTAGATTTAATCTTTTTTGTTTTTTAATCTAGTTAAGGTGGAAGCTTAGGTTACTGATTTTAGATCTTTTTTCTTTGTTAATATATGCATTTAATGCTATACATTTCCCTTTAAGCTCTGCCTTTTCTGTCTCCTACAAATTTTATGTTGTATTTTTATTTCGTTAAAAACTTTAAAAAATTTCCTTTGCAACTTCTTCATTAATCCCATGGTTATTTTAAAGTGCATTAATTTCTAATGTTTGAGTGTTTTCCAGGTATCTCTTTAATTTAGTTCAGTTTTAGTCTGAGGATCTTTGTATAATTTCTATTCTTTTAAATTTGGGGAGGTTTCTTTTATGGCCCAGATTAGTATCTCTTTCAGTGAATGTTCCGTGTGCATGTTCGGCAGCTCTGTATTTTGCTCTTGTTGAAGTGTTTTCTACTTCATTAGGTTAACTTGATTGGTAATGCTTTCCAGGTCATCTCTAAATTTTCTGAGTTTCTGCCTACATTTTCTATTACTCACTATAGAAGGGAATTGACATTTCCAACCTAAATTGGGGTGTGTCTCTTTCTCCTTACATGTCTGTTTTGCTTTATATATTTATTTTATACACATTTAGGATTTCTGTGTCAAGAAGAGAGGAGTGATCTTAGTTGTGTCTACTCTCTTGAGCTAATGCAGTGCCCCAAAGGGGCTGACAGCCATCTATTGAAGGCACTCTCAGAAATTAGGATAACAAATCCTTTATTTTTGAAGGAGGATCTGGACATCACAGCACCTACCAGAGAAGCAATCAGGTTTTCTGTTTGAATCTGTTTTAGTGGTGTTTTCATAGGAATTGATCTGTTTTGTTAACTTTCAAATTCATTGGTGTAAAATTGTTCTTAACCTCTTTTGATTTTTAATGTATACTTTATAGTTAGATCTTCTTTATCATTTCTGATGTTTGTTATTTCCTCCGGCTTTGTTTTCCTTGACAGAGGCTCTTGGGACAGCCTATGGCCAATAACTGATGAATGTGGGGGGTATAAAGGCCCAGCCTTCTTACCCTAACTTAGGACAGGTTAGGAAACAGAGGTGAGCATCTTATCTCAATACTCACTGTAGCACTGTATGAGGCATTTCACTGAGAATGCATCACAACTTGATTTCTACCTCTGCCCAGTCTTGCTTTTTCTTCCTTCTTCAGTACAAGTGTTGACCAAGAGCACTATTTTAAAATAACTGGCAAGGTGATGCAAATAGGCTGCAAGTCGTCACAAGGGCTGGTTAACTTTATTTATTTATTTTTTTTTCACTTTTTTAAAAAAATTTTTTTATTTTTGCAGGGGAAAATGGACAAAGGAAAGGATCAATGAGGGTGGGAGGGAAATGGGAAGAAAGAAGGGGAGTGATGGTGGGGAGGAGTATATGTAATTTCTTAACCAATGGCTTTCTGTTTTTAATCACAAAGAACACTTAAAAAAAAACATGTTGAATTCATCCTATATTAGGAGATTTGTTCTCGAAATGAAAAGTTAAGGAAACAAAAAGTCCAGTTTGGGTGTCCTCATCTTAGGCACATCTTGGTATTTTGTAACAGTGTCAGACTTTGTTTTTCTGGGCTCCAAAATCACTGCAGATGGTGACTGCAGCCATGAAATTAAAAGACGCTTGCTCCTTGGAAGGAAAGTTATGACCAACCTAGATAGCATATTCAAAAGCAGAGACATCACTTTACCAACAAAGGTTCGCCTAGTCAAGGCTATGGTCTTTCCTGTGGTCATGTATGGATGTGAGAGCTGGACTGTGAAGAAGGCTGAGCGCCGAAGAATTGATGCTTTTGAAGTGTGGTGTTGGAGAAGACTCTTGAGAGTCCCTTGGACTGCAAGAAGATCCAACCAGTCCATTCTGAAGGAGATCAATCCTGGAATTTCTTTAGAAGGAATGATGCTAAAGCTGAAACTCCAGTATTTTGGCCACCTCATGCGAAGAGTTGACTCATTGGAGAAGACTCTGATGCTGGGAGGGATTGAGGGCAGGAGGAGAAGGGGACGACAGAGGATGAGATGGCTGGATGGCATCACTGACTCGATGGATGCGAGTCTGAGTGACCTCCGGGAGCTGGTGATGGACAGGGAGGCCTGGCGTGCTGCGGTTCATGGGGTCGCAAAGAGTCGGACACAACTGAGCGACTGATCTGTTCTGATCTGATCTGAGGTCTATCTTTACCACAATATATTATTTAGGACAGGATCACATTTGTCACCACTTCCTCCCTACTACCCAAAATGGTACCAAACCCATAAAATAGTCAATAAACCTTTACAGAGTGAACAAATAAGTCTTTTTTTTTTTTTTTTAACTCTCCTGAGTGAACTGAATTTTTTGAGGCTCATAAGTGAATATGTTTTGCTCTTTACTTTGTCTATTACAGCCAGATTATATGAGTGGGATATTAAAGTCTCCCACTATTAGTGTATTGCTGCATATTTCTTCTATCATATTAATTAATGTTTGTCTTAGATATATCAATGCTCCAATGTTGGGTGCATATATATTTATAATTGTTATAACTTCCTTTTGGATTGTTCCTTTAAGTCATTATGTGTAATCTTCATTGTCTCCTTTTCAGGATCTTTAAAGTCAATTTTATCTGATATAAGTATTGCTACTCCTGTTTTCTTATGGTCCATATTTGCATAGAAACTCTTTTTCCAGGCCTTCATTTTCAGTCAGTATATATCCCGTATTTTAAGGTGGTTCTCTTGTAGACAACATATATAGGGGTTTAGTTTTTGTATCCATTTGACCCATTTTAGTGTTTTGGTTGTCTCTTGTAGACAAGGTATATAGGGGTCTTGTTTTTGTATCGATTCGGCCAGTCTTTGTCTGTTGATTAGGGCATTCAGCCCATAAACGTTTAAAGCAATTATTGATAAATAAGATTTACTTTATTGTTTTGGGTTCGAATTTATACACCCTTTTAGTGATTCCTATCTAGAGAATGTCCTTTAGTTTTTGTTGGAGAAATGGTTTAGTGGTGCAAAATTCTCTCAACTTTTGCTTATCTGTAAAGCTTTTGATTTCTCCTTCATATTTGAATGAGATCCTTGCTGGATACAATAATCTAGGCTGTAAGTTATTTTCTTTCATCACTTTAATTACGTCTTGCCATTCCCTCCTGGCTTGGAGAGTTTCTATTGAAAGATCAGCTGTTATCCTTATGGGAATTCCCTTGTGAGTTATTTGATGTTTTTCCTGACAGTGAAAGTGAAGTTGCTCAGTCGTGTCCGACTCTTGGTGACCCCATGGACTGTGGGCCACCAGGCTCGTCCGTCCATGGGATTTTCCAGGCAAGAGTACTGGAGTGGGGTGCCATTGCCTTCTCCAAATGTAATTGCACTTACTTGTTCTTTATATTTAATCTTTGTTAATTTGATTAATATGTGTCTTGGGGTGTTTTGCCTTGGGTTTATCCTATTAGGGGCTCTCTGGATTTCTTGAACTTGAGTTGTAATTTCCTTCTCCATTTTAGGAAAGTTTTCAACTATTATCTCCTCAAGTATTTCCTCATGATCTTTCTTTTTATCTTCTTCTTCTGGAACTCCAATGATTCAAATGTTGTAGCGTTTGATGTTATCCTGGAGGTTTCTGAAATTGTCCTCGTTTCTTTTGATGCGTTTTTCTTTTTTCTCGTCTGATTCATTTATTTCTAGGATTCTATCTTCTAATTCACTAATCCTATCTTCTGCCTCTGTTATTCTACTATTTGTTGCCTCCAGGGTGTTTTGGATCTCATTTATTGCATTATTCATTATGTGTTGACTCTTTTTTATTTCTTCTAGGTCCTTGTTAAACCTTTCTTGCATCTTCTCAATCCTTGTCTCCAGACTCTTTAACTGTGATTCCATTTTGATTTCGAGATTTTGAATTAATTTCGCTATCATTATTCGGAATTCTTTATCAGGTAGATTCCCTATGTCTTCCTCTTTGGTTTGGTTTGGTGGGCATCTATCCTGTTCCTTTAGCTGCTGGGTATTCTTTTGTCTCTTCATTTTGTTAAAATTGCCAAGTTTAGAGTGTCCTTACTATATTCTGGTAGTTTGTTGAATACTCTTTATTGAGGCGGTTTACAGGTCTTTTCAATATCTGATCTCTGCCCTGTTACAGAGGGGGCGGAGATGAACACCCAAATCTAAACCGGCCAGGTTCAGGCACTCGGATAATCCTCAGAAGCACAGACTTGGTTGAGTCTGCGTTTTATGCCCTTCCCAGATCCGAGTAGCACAGGTGATGAAATGTTCAGCAAGCGCAGCTGCTGCGACTTATCGCCTCTCCGCCGCTCAGTTTTCTGGGTATACAAACAGCGCACTTTCTCAGGCAGATGTTGACCATCCAGAGCCCCAAGAAGCGTGAGTCAGCACAGAAACCTACTCACAGTTCCGTTAGACAGTGTCTCTCTAGGGCTGTAATTGCCCGCCTCCGGCCCTGGCTGCCTGTCACCGGAGTGGGACGGCCTGCAGCCGGCCAACTCTGTGCAGCCCTTTGTTCCGTAGGTAGTCCTGGTGGTGTCTTAAGTTAGGGCTGGCTTTTGATGTAGTAGATAACCGACAGTCTGGTTATTTCGCTCAGATAGCGCCCGAGATAGCCAGGCCAAATCCTTTCTCAAAGCAATGGAGGCCTCGCCGCTTCTCCTAGCCCAGCCCCCGCTTGCCAATAGCAAATGCTGGTGTCCGCGCCACTTCTGCGCAAAAAGAGTTACCGCAGGGCTCGTTTTCTCGTTTTGAAGACAATGAGTTGTCTTTCTAAGTGCCTGATGTCCTCTGCCGGCATTCAGAAGTTGTTTTATAGAATTTATTCAGCATTCAAATGTTCTTTTAATGGATTTGTGGAGGAGAAAGTATTCTCCCCGTCTTACTCGTCCGCCATCTTAGCTCCTCCTCCTGGTTAACTTTAATTCACTATTTTTGACTGTGGTAAGTCTTTTTTTTTTTTTTTTTTTTAAATTATTTATTTCAACTGGAGGCTAATTACTTTACAATATTGTATTGGTTTTGCCATACATCAACATGAATCTGCCATGGGTGTATATGTGTTCCCCATCCTGAACCCCCCTCCCACCTCCCTCCCCATACCATCCCTCTGGGTCATCCCAATTCACTATTTTTGACTGTGCTAGGTCTTCACTGCTGCGCTGGCTTTTCTCTAGTTGCCGTGAGTAGGGGCTAATCTCTAGATGCAGTGCTTAGGCTTCTCATTGGGAAGCATGGCCCTAAAGCATGTTGGTATCAGTAATTGTGGCTCCTGCGCTGTAGTGCACAGGCTCAATAGTTGTGGCCTACAGGCTTAGCTGCTCTGTAGCATGTGGGATTTTCCCCAACCAGGGACTGAACACGTATCCCCTGCATTGGCAGGCAGATTCTCTACCATTGACCTGCCAGGGAAGCTCATTAGTTTACTATTATACTAAGCAATTACCCCTAAGTATCCTAGCTTATTTAAAATCCTATTTAAAACCCTAAAAGATGATCCTTTTAAAGTACTACACTCAGTATGTCAGCATATTTGGAAAAATCAACAATGGCCATAGGACTGGAAAAGGTCAGTTTTTATTACAATCCCAAAGAAGGGCAATGCTGAAGAATGTTCAAACTAGTGTACAATTGTTCTCATTTCACATGCTAGCAAGGTTATGCTCAAAATCCTTCAATCTAGGCTTCAGCAGTTCATGAACTGAAATAACTTCCAGGTGTGCAAACTGGTTTTTAAGAGGCAGAGGCACAGAGATCAAATTGCTAAGCAAGGGAATTCTAGAAAAACATCTACTTCATTGATCATGTGAAAGTCTTTGGCTGTGTGGATCACAACAAACTGTGGAAAATTCTTCAAGAGATGGGAATACCAGACCACCTTAACTGTCTCCTGAGAAATCTGTATGAGTCAAGAATTAACAGAACTGGACATGGAACAACTGACTAGTTCAAAATTGGAAAAGGAGTACTGTATATTGTCACCCTGCTTATTTAACTTATATGCAGAGTATATTATGCAAAATGCTAAGCTGGATGAATCACAAGCTGGAATCAAGACTGCTGGGAGATAATCAACAACCTCAGATATGCAGATGATACCACTCTAACGGCAGAAAGTGAAGAGGAACTAAAGAGCCTCTTGATGAGGGTGAGAGAGGAGAGAGTGAAAAAGCTGGCTTAAAACTCAACATTCAAAAAACTAAGATCATGACATCCAATCCTATCACTTCATGGCAAATAGATGGGGAAAAAAGTGGAAATAGTGATAGATTTTATCTTCCTAGGCTGCAGAAAAACTACAGATGATGATAGCCATGAAATTAGAAGATACTTGCTCCTTAGAAGGAAAGCTGTGACAAACCTAGACTGTGTATTAAAAAGCAGAGACATCACTTTGCTCACAGTCTGCAGAGTCAAACCTATGGTTTTTCCAGTAGTCATATATGAATGTGAGAGTTGGACCATAAAGAAGGCTGAGCGCCAAAGAATTGATGTTTTCCAATTGTGGTACTGGAGAAGTCTCTTGAGAGTCCCTTGAACTGCAAGGAGATCAAACCAGTGAATCCTAAAGGAAGTTAACCCTGAATATTCATTGGAAGGACTGATGCTGAAGCTCTAGTATTTTGGCCACCAATGCGAAGAGCCGACTCAGAAAAAACCCTGCTGCTGGGAAAGATTGAAGGCAAAAGGAGAAGGGCGTGGCAGAGGATGAGATGGTTAGGTAGCATCACTGACTCAATGCACATGAATTTGAGCAATCTCCAGGAGATAGTAGGGGACAGGGGAGCCTGGCATGCTGCAGTCCATGAGGTCACAAAGAGTCGGACAGGACTTAGCAGCTGAACAAAAATCATAACTTAAGCCTCAGTAATCAGGGTCTCTTGGACACATTTCAAGTTTTTGAGTTTTTAGTCAGTTCTAGCTATTTGTAAAAATTAATATGTCCTGACTTTCATTCTTTGAGATCTTCTAAAGAACAAAAGGAAAAAAAATTGAAACACGGAATAAAACTAATTTTTTTTTGCAATTTGTCCGACTCTTTGCGACTGATCTGATCTGATCTGACTTTCATTCTTTGAGATCTTCTAAAGAACAAAAGGAAAAAAATTGAAACACGGAATAAAACTAATTTTTTTTTTTTTTTTGCAATTACTATATGAATTCACTGGACCTTTGTATAAATCTGTCTTAATTTACCTTGGTGATCTTATTTTTAGTGATATGTAAAATTATTTTTAGTTTTTCTAAAATAACTTAATCTAGTATCCTTAGTGATTTTATTTTTCTTCTATCTTGAAACATTTTGCTATAGGATTTCTCTGCTTGAAAAGGCTGTATCTTTGATGCCAGTTCATTTTTACCTTTGCTGTCTTTAGTAGAGATGCACGTCACAGATATATGGATATTTAATCTGAGGGTGAATCTCTAGGTATATCTAGTTGTAATAGCTTACTACCGTATCAAGAGTAGGGAGAGTATAAAAAGTATGTTCATAAGTTATTACCTTTAATCCTGAGCCCTTCTTGGAGAAACTATTTGAGAATTAAGTTTCTGAAAAAAAAAATAGTTTTTTTGGCTGGTAGATGGAGAAATATAAAGGGTTAGTCCAAATAAATGGTGTGTTAACAACAATGTATTTATTGTATTTGCAAGTATAGGTATGTCTTGGAGATACTATGGGTTTGGTTCCAGACCACCCCAATGAAGAGAATATCATGGTAAAGCAAGTCTCATGAACTTTTTTGGTTTCTCATTGTTTACACTATATTGCAGTCTATACAGTATAGCATTATGTCTTTTTAAAGACACTGTACATCCTAGGGACTTCCCTGTGGTTAAGACTCCGTGTTTCCAATGCAGGGGATGAAGGCTGGACCCCTGGTCAGGGAACTAAGATCCCACATAACCCCATGGTGTGGCAAAAAATAAATTAAAAAAAAAAAGCAAAAAAAAATAAAGACAATGTACATACCTTAAGAATACAAAAAGCAAACCCCAGTTATAATAGTAATGTAAAAAAAATCACTGATCACAAGTCACTATAACGATAATTTAAAAATTTGCAATATTGCAAGAATTACCAAAATGTGACAGAGACATCAAGTGAGCAAATGCTGTTGGAAAATGGCACCAATAGACTTACTCAATGCAGGGTTGCCACAAACATTCAGTTTTTAAAACAACAAAATATTTGTGAAATGCGGTGAACTGAAGCACAGTAAAAAAAAGTTTGCATGTGATTGTTATCTTCAAATGGTTATTAAGTCTTGATTACTCCTAGTTCCCCAGAGGAGGAGGATTATATAAGTATAGGTCAGTGGAAGAGAGTCAAAATGTTAAGTTATTGTTTGTCTCTGCAATGGGAAGTGGGAGAGAAGAAAAGAACCAGCACTTTTCAAGTATCTTCTGTGCACATATTGCTACTTAAAACTCAAAATAGTTTTTTTAGGGTAGATACCACTCAGTATCCGGGGAAGGCGATGGCACCCCACCCCAGTACTTTTGCCTGGAAAATCCCATGGACGGAGGATCCTGGTAGGCTCCAGTCCATGGGGTCGCTAAGAGTCGGACACGACTGAGCGACTTCACTTTCATTTTTCACTTTCATGCATTGGGGAAGGAAATGGCAACCCACTCCACTGTTCTTGCCTGGAGAATCCCAGGGACAGGGGAGCCTGGTGGGCTTCCTTCTATGGGGTCGCACAGAGTCGGACACGACTGAAGCGACTTAGCAGCAGCAGCAGCAGCCACTCAGTATCCTTCTTCCTCTATAGAGGAAGAAACCAGAGCTCAAAGAGGTAAAGTGACTGACTAAAAGTCACAGAATGGGAGTTAGGCTCTGAATCCTGATTAGTTTGACCTCAGTCTTGTGCTCTTTCCACTACACTCTTGAACAGTGTGTGTGCTGACCTTCTACACAAATATCCAAGTGTAACTTTCTTGTTGGATTTCTGTATCTGAGATTCTGCATCTATAGATTCAACCAACTGTGTACTTACTACTGCAGTACATAAGTACTGAAAAACCCACTTTTAAGAGGACTTGTGCAGTTCAAACCCATTTTGCTCAAGGGTCAGCTGTATTTGATTCTGAACATTGTGACACATTTACTTGCTGTCCCTTAATGAGTGGCATTGATGTTGCATTGAAGGTTAGTATCAACATACAGAAACATAAAGTCACTGATTGTATTTTTGTCATTAATATTTCATTTGCCTGTAACACTATTCCTCATAGACTCTGACTACAATGAGTTTTAAAACTCATGCTGTATCAGATAATAGATACTAAACCTACCTGCCTTTAAGGACAGTGTAAAACAGAGCCTGGCACAGTGTTGTAGGCTGATGAAGGTTTAGTGAATTTAACTGGGTATTATAGTTGGGAGATGCCTGTCTAGCCCTGTTAGGCACATGGACCTCATAACCTCTAAGGCTTGTCATGGGCCAAAGTAATTATTTACACATTCCCCAAAATACTTTGTTTCAATACAGAATATTTATTAGAAGACTTAGGTACACAAAGCCATGCTTAGGTACATAAAGTAAACCACTTATACACACACCATTCTCAGTAAACTGTAAGAAAAAAAAATAACACGAAGAACAAAATTGTTTTCAAACAGGTTTTTATATTTTATATTCATCATATGTTCGTTTGCATGTTAGGAAGTTATTAGCACTGACATATAAACTTAGATGTAACTTTTTGATGACGTTCACAAAAATTTGCATTGAAGTCTGAATGTAAATTACAGACTCTTACAAGCGTTTGAGAATAGAAATGTGATTGAAGATTTGCATTCCCAGATGTTTCAAGAAATCAAATGCTTTTCACTACCATGTGATAAGGATCTATGTTCAAATGAAAATTACTGGGGCACATTAATTCTTGAAGGGTATTATAATTTTCAGTTAATATAAGAAAGTAATAAACCTTTATATAGGGTGTCAACCATGAAGAATTTAGGCTTTCCTAAGACTATGATTTCCACATACCTGAAAAGAAAATCCTATGAAGTCTGTATATTTTGGTAATTAGTTGTAGAAGTCTGTAAAAAATGATTTAAGAATAATTGTAACGACAACTACCACGTATTGAAACCTTATTCTGTGCTAGGCACCAAGCTGTGTACTTTGTATACATTATCCTATTTAATGTATATTATAACTCAACTGTGTAATAGTATTAGCTCTGTTTATAAACAAGAAAACAGGCTTAAGCAGTTAGCCAAGTTCAGCAAACAGCTTGTAAATGGTGTGACCAAGAGTTTAAAGCAAGCCTGACTGTGGTTCCAAAGCCAGAGTACCCAACCACTATGTTGTATGACATCAGTGAAAGACCCCTCACCTGCTATCATGAGGGTGAATGGTTAAGAACTTACCTATGATACAGTCACAGAAGTATAATTTGCATCGTTAGACTAAGAAGCAAGATTGATTCAAGTGGAACACAAAAAACCTTGCTCATTTAAATAATTTTTATTTACACGTATTTTCCCATCATCATTATTCTAATAAGATTATAAATACATAAACACCTGAGTACATGCAACACATTCCACAAAGGGAAAAAAATGTACAGCACAAGTGAAAAAAGAACCAAATTACTGTAAACAAAGTACTTAAAAAAAGACCTTGTAACACATTCAGGCCATGTTTATTTGAACATTTCCAATAATTACCAAGGGATGTATCATTTATAAGTAATATTCAAAGTCTCCTATTTTCTTCTATAAGCCAAGTTTAGCATTTCATTTAATCAGGTGAATAGCTGTTCCATTATGCAGTAGTAAAGGCAAGTCACATAGCATCAAAATGAAATCGATGAGCTTCTTGTCGTTTTTCTCTGTCATCTGCTTTCTGAAAAAGAATTTTAGACTGGTTTATATATGATAAGAAAATGTCAAAGACTTTCTGAAATATGAAATGGTTAATTAAAAAAGCCCTCAGCAATTAGTAGGTAAAAGTGTGATTTTATTATGCAATAGAGCAGCCGTGAAGAGATACCCCACGCCCAAGGTAAGAGAAACCCAAGTAAGACGGTAGGTGTTGCAAGAGGGCATCAGAGGGCAGACACACTTTAACCATACTCACAGATTAGTTTACAGTAGCTATTCTATAATTAATGATCTCTTAAATTGAATTTAAAAAACCAACAAGCATTGTTCCTTAAAAGTTTAGTTTGTTATATATTATTTATTTGAAATAGGGGTAGACGTTAGATTTCGTAAGAATGGAATCAACTATTACATTTTTCCCATTCTTAACACTGCTGAATCTAATTAAATTAAAGTACATTAATTATTTTGGGGTTAACCTATTGATTTTGCATTGGGATATTGGTTCCTTGACCAGGAATGGAACCTGTGCCCCCTGCACTGGAAGATTGGATTCTTAACTACTCGACCACTAGGTTAAGTCCCATGTGCTTGGAATTTAGAGGGATTAGAAAACTCCTCAGTTTTGTATCTTGCTCTCATGGAACTTATTAAAGCCTAGAATGAAAAACATACTAAAAACATACTAAATAACTCTATTTCAGGATAAAAATTGAAAAATGTTACTAAAACATAGGCAAAGCATACTAAATAACTCTTTTTCAGGATAAAAGCTGAAAAATGTTACCAAAATTCTGAGAGATTACTTTTGGTTGGCATGATGAAAGGGAAAGCTTTGAAAGACAGCATTTATGGAAATTAAGAGGGACATTGGAGAAGGAAATGGCAACCCACTCCAGTGTTCTTGCCTGGAGAATCCCAGAGACGGGGAAGCCTGATGGGCTGCCGTCTATGGTGTCACACAGAGTCGGACACGACTGAAGTGACTTAGCAGTCACTATAAGATGGGGGAAGAGCAGGAAAATCCTGGGAAGTCTGGCAGGAACATGGGATATATGGAAGCAACTAGTAAGAGAAAGGTTGGAAAAGTGTATGGTGGAGTCACAAGAAGACTGTACCATGAAGGCCAGGCTAATGGGGTTACACATTTTAGGCAGGGGGTAGGCACCAAAGGTTTTTGAGCAGAGGAGTGACATGATTAAGACTAAAAGATGAGTAATGTGGCAGTAATGTGATAAATGGAGTGGAGGGGAGAGAATGGAATTTGGAAGGACAGGGAGGACATAACAAGGAATTGAACTCAACTAAATTAAAGTACTGATGTAAGGAATTCAGAAGTGGAGTCAGCTTCAGAGATTGTATGAAGGCACATACAGGAGGGCAACTGGTAAATCCTGTAGTGAGTAAGAAAGAAACTAGTTTTAAGTTGCTTGTAATTGATCTGGGTAGAAATGTCATGGTGACAGTTGGAAGGAGGGAGCTTTAGAGAGAGATGAAGGCTGGGAAAGAATGAGGGCAGGAGGAGAAGGGGACGATAGAGGATGAGATGGTTGGATGGCATCACTGACTCAATGGACATGGGTTTGGGTGAACTCTGAGAGTTGGTGATGGACAGGGAGGCCTGGCGTGCTGCGGTTCATGGGGTCACAAAGAGTCGGACACGACTGAGTGACTGAACTGAAGGCTGGGCATATCTGAGGTGATAGCTCATGCCATGATTTTAGATAAAACTAAAGTGGCAGGTGATTGCAGCCATGAAATTAAAAGACGCTTACTCCTTGGAAGGAAAGTTATGACCAACCTAGACAGCATATTCAAAAGCAGAGACATTACTTTGTCAACAAAGGTCCGTCTAATCAAGGCTCCCACTCCGGTGTTCTTGCCTGGAGAATCCCAGGGACGGGGGAGCCTGGTAGGCTACCGTCTATGGGGTCACACAGAGTCAGACACGACTGAAGTGACTTAGTATAGCATAGCATAGCATAGTCAAGGCTCTGGTTTTTCCAGTGGTCATGTATGGATGTGAGAGTTGGACTATAAAGAAGCTGAGCACCGAAGAACTGATGCTTTTGAACTGTGGTGTTGAAGACTCTTGAGAGTCCCTTAGACTGCAAGGAGATCCAACCAGTCCATCCTAAAGGAGATCAGTCCTGGGTGTTCATTGGAAGGACTGATGTTGAAACTGAAACTCCAGTAGTTTGGCCACCTGATGTGAAGAACTGAGTCACGGGAAAAGATCCTGATGCTGGGAAAGATTGAGGACAGGAGGAGAAGGGGACAACAGAGGATGAGATAGTTGGGTGGCATCACCGACTCAATGGACATGGGTTTGGGTGGACTCTGGGAGTTGGTGATGGACAGGGAAGCCTGGCATCCTGGGGTTCATGGGGCCACAAAGAGTCGGACTCTTTGTGGAAGGACTGATGTTGAAACTGAAACTCCAGTAGTTTGGCCACCTGATGTGAAGAACTGAGTCACGGGAAAAGATCCTGATGCTGGGAAAGATTGAGGACAGGAGGAGAAGGGGACAACAGAGGATGAGATAGTTGGGTGGCATCACCGACTCAATGGACATGGGTTTGGGTGGACTCTGGGAGTTGGTGATGGACAGGGAAGCCTGGCATCCTGGGGTTCATGGGGCCACAAAGAGTCGGACAAGACTGAGTGACTGAACTGAAAGTGGCAGATGAATGTGTATAAAGAAGAGGGCATAGGGCAGACACTGGCAGAAAGAACAGCCAATAGGTGAAACAGAAGTGGTCCAAGGGGAAGAAGAACCACAGTACCACAGGAAGAGGCAGTTGTTTACAAATATGTATTTCGATCCATTCTTGTATTTAAAACTTCAGTTTTTAGCCACTGTATCATCATTGTGAGTCTGTTTATACTGTAATCAGACCTATTGTAAAATTAATAAAATTAATTTCTTTTCCTTCATAGGTCTAAAGCTATATAATATTTCATACTATGTTCTGAAACTTCAGATAAAAGTAAATAGGGTCACCTCTGATCTTACCTCTTCTTTTTTAAACATTTATTTTTAATTGGAGGATAATTGCTTTACAGTATTGTGTTGGTTTCTGCCATGATCTATCTTCTTAAGTTGCAATTTTAAAATCAACTGAATATGTAACTTTGTTATCATTTTTTATATGGAAGGAGTGATTTTTTGGACAGACAAACCTATGAACATTTATTAGAACAATAATATATTCTCTTTCATAGTTAAAACTGGTAACATAAAACAGATGGTAATTTTAATTAAAAAATGATCATTATAAGCATAACAGTCTAAAGGGAATAGGTGCAAAAAAGGAAGACATTTTTGTGACAAGGAAGCCCTTTTTGGAGAACATTTTTGAAACCTCCTAGTTGTGTAATGAATTCATGCTATGCTATGCTAAGTCACTTCAGTCGTGTCCAACTCTGTGTGACCCCGTAGACAGCAGCCCACCGGGCTCCACCATCCCTGGGATTCTCCAGGCAAGAACACTGGAGTGGGTTGCCATTTCCTTCTCCAGTGCATGAAAGTGAAAAGAGAAAGTGAAGTCGCTTAGTCATGTCTGACTCTTAGCGACCCCATGGACTGCAGCCTACCAGGGATTTTCCAGGCAAGAGTACTGGAGTGGGGTGCCATTGCTTTCTCCAATGAATTCATATACAAATAGAAATTAACTTTTTCCCTTTATATCTAAACTACTAATAAATTTATATGAAAGCCTTTTGTTTCTCATTAATATATAAAATTATACTTATGGAGTTTTGTTTTTAATTATTATTTATGGTGTTATACTATAGAACAGAAATCAGTCTTGTTTAATGCAAAGAATACCTGCTATTAATAGATGGAAAGGATGTTTATCACTTTGTTACTTCCCACCTAAACTCTCTCTGCTCTAATTTTTTATAAAGAGATAGCTACTATTCCCTGGAAGAAAAGTCCATGGCTTTATTATTAATAGTAAATAATGAACACAGTTTCATTTAAGAAATGACTATTATTTTTAAGGCCATTATGAAATTACTTCTAATTAAGCATTTTGATATACCTGTTTATTTGAGGGTATTCACTTTATTACTTTTGTGTAGTATCAAAATTTTAAAATACATAGTTTTCTTTGATTTGTAGGAATCACTGAGACATTAGTAACTTAAGGAGATGAAAGAAATTATCATCAATAATATGGACAGAACTTGAAAAATCAGAAAATCTTAGTCATGTGAAACAGCTGAAGATACAGTTTTTTAATTTAAAAAATATTAAAAAAGCAACATATCACTATTATAAATAATCAAAGTTTCATTTAAGTGAACAAACCTTTTCCTGCCAATGCAAAATGCCAATTATCGCCAAGATGAAAACACAGACACCGATGAGAGCTATAGCAGTAAGCAGGACAATGTTGCTTGGTGTGAGGTACAGTTTGGCACTCCAGCTGTAGATGAAAAGAGAAGAACTGAAATTACACATTTTAACCTAAAAATAACAAAACTTTATTGTGGCCAAAAAGCAAAAGTTCTTATTAATTAATAATCAGTTCAGTCAGTCATTAATTCTTCCACCTATATCCAATTCATTACAAAACAAAAGCAATTAAAATTATATAGGGTTAAGAATATTGACAAACGAGCAGAGTTCAGATTTTACTTCAAGAAATGAAACAGAAAAGAATTTTTGATTGAGATGCTTTGATACTTTTCCTTGCTCCTGTGAGAATTATTCTTGTCCAAACTCCAGGAGATAGTGAAGGACAGGGAAGCCTGGCGTGCTGCATACAGTTCACGGAGTTGCAGAGTCAGACACGACTTAGTGACTGAACCACCACCACCACTATGACAAACTTATTAAGGGTACTTTGGGCAATTTTAGACATTCTTTTTATGTCTTGTTTGACTTGCTGAATTTGAAACCTTGAACTTTAAGGTTAAACTGTCACATGATTTTGATAAGATTTCTATATCTTAGTTTTTGACCCCTATTCACATGTTTGTGAATGTCCCCAGGTGTAGATAAGTACTCGTGCTCAGTGTCACATTGGAAGGTTTACAATATTACAATGGCACTGTGAGTCTTCTTACAAAATGATTTTAGTCTTTCAATGGCAATATGCAAGCATTAGCATAAATAATATAACTAGCTCTTTCTTCTAAAACAGTCCACATAAAACCCTCAAAACCCTTGAAAACCATGAAAAACCTAAAACTGAAGTCTATCACCAACACTGCAGGTGGTTATATGTAAAGAACTTTTTGTTTTCTTTGAAAATAGATAATGGATATACTTTCATTTTAAATTTTAATAAAGGTAAGAATTATTCTGATAAATTGCAAGCAGTGATTGACTTATTTGGGGATAATTAAAATTTACTGATCCATAAATTAGCCTCTAGTCAATAAATCTCAAAGTATACCTCAAACTAAAATCAATTTGGTTTTTATTATGTACATAAATTTGAAAGGAACATTTGTATTTCAGAAAGAGCAAGAGAAACATGAAAAATGTTGAGCTTATGGAAGAAAGGCTATAACAGAATTTCCCAGAAACTCAGAGGAAGAAAACCTTAAATACTGTTAATTAGGTGAGGTTAACTATTCTCAGTACCTTACTTCATACTTAAGAAAAAGTCCTTTCATGAGATTTTTTGGGTAGTTTTACTTTAAAAATAGATTAAAAATGAATAAAGGAATTTTGGTAATAAAAAATACTAAACAAAAGGCCAATACTCAGTTTCTTACTCAGAAGCAGTCATTCTTCTCAATTTCTTATCTATGTATCTATATATATATAAATGTATATGCATAGTTATCTTCTAAAATCACAAATCATTGCTTATTATACATATTCTAAGTGCATTTTCCCTTTATTGTCTTTTATTTTACCACTCTTTTTAAGAGACTGTTCTAGTCATGATCATATTACATGATCTATAAGTACTATAATTCATATAGTTTTTTTGTGTAGATTCATTTTATTATATATTTCAAAATTTTAATAGACTCATTAAAAAGGTCTGAACTCAGACCGTAACTGGCATTATTGATGTTATCTTATTTCAAACATAATGCTGTAATAGAGTTGTTTTCTTAAGTAGTTTGGTTCCACTTCTGGGTATTTATACAAAGAAAATGAAAACATTAATTAGAAAAAATACATGCAACCCTATGTTCACTGTGGCATTATATATAAGTCAAGATAGTGAAAGCAACCTAAATACCCATCAATAGATGAAGGGATAAAGAAGAACGTGAGTCCTCACTCTTTCCACATACACACATTTATACATACACACATACACACAATGGAATATTTCTTAGCCATAAAATAGAATGAAATCTTGCCATCTTTGACAACAAGGATGGACCTAGAGGGTATTACGCTAAGTGAAAAAAGAGAAAGACAAATACTGTATGATTTCATTTGTATGGAATTTAAAAAATATAAGACAAATGAACAAACATAACAAAACAGGGTTACAGAGAATAAATAAGTGTTTGCCAGAGGGGAGAGGGAGGGTAGAGGGAAGGTGAGAAGTGAGTGGGGTTGATTGAGAGGTACACACTTCCAGCTGCAATGTAAATGAGTCATGGATATGAAATGTACAATGTGGAGAATATAGTCAATGATTATGTAATGTCTTTGATGACAGAATGTAATCAGACTTGACTATGGTGATCATTTTGAAATGTACAGAAACATCAGATCACTGTATTCTGTATTCTGAGTGTGGAAGAATTGATGCTTTCAAACTGTGGTGCTGGAGAAGCTTCTTCAGGGTCCCTTGGACAGCAAGGAGATCAAACCAGTCAATCCTAAGGGAAGTGAACCCTGAACATTCAATGGAAGGATTGATGCTGAAGCTGAAGCTCCAATACTTTGGCCACCTGATACAAAGAACTGACTCACTGGAAAAGACCCTGATGCTGGGAAAGACTGAAGGTAGGAGGAGAAGGGGACGACAGAGGATGAGATGGCTGGATGGATGGCATCACTGACTCAATGGACATGAGTCTGAGCAAACTCCGGGAGATGGTAAAAGACAGGGAAGCCTGGCATGCTGCAGTCCATGGGGCACAAAGAGTCGGACATGACTTAGTGACTGAACAACAACATACTGTGTAACATGAACTAACATAGTGCTGTAGGTCAGTTATATTATTTTTTAAAAATCACAGAAAAAGCTCAGACCTGTGGTTACCAAGGAATGGGAGGTATGAGGGGAGGGAATTGGATGAAGGCAGTCAAAAGTTACAAACTTCCAGTTATAAGATAAATAAATACTAGGAATGTAATGTACAACACAATAAACAGAATTAACTCTGTCACATGTTATATATGAAATTTGTTAAAAGAGTAAATCCTAAGAGTTCTTATCATAAGAAAAATATTTTTTCTGTTTCTGTAACTTTGTACCTATGTGAGATAATGGGATGTTCATTAAACTTACTGTGATAAACATTTCATGATGTAACTAAGTCAAATCATAATGCCATATACTTTAAACTTATATAGTGCTGTATGTCAATTGTATCTCAATAAAACTGGAAGAAGAAAACAGTGTAGCATGTATTTTGAGAAGAAATATAATAAGCCACTAGTCACATACTCATAGGTTATTTTTTTCATATTGACATCAGAATGGCCTTAATAACAAGTTCTATTTTTCCCAATGAAATTTAAGTGTTAATGAATACCTTCATCACCTACTTTTTGAAATAATGTAATCAACCTAATAATTTAAAGAAAAATGAACAGATAAAAATTTAGAATTAAATGCTGCATTATAAAAGGAACATGTTTTGCTGTTGCTGCTGCTGCTAAATTACTTCAGTAGTGTCCGACTCTGTGCGACCCCATAGACGGCAGCCCTCCAGGCTCCCCCTCCCTTGGGATTCTCCAGGCAAGAACGCTGGAGCCGGTTGCCATTTCCTTCTCCAATGCATGAAAGGGAAAAGTGAAAGTGAAGTCGTTCAGTCGTGTCCGACCCTCAGCGACCCCATGGACTGTAGCCCACCAGGCTCCTCTGTCCATGGGATTTTCCAGGCAAGAGTACTGGAGTGGGATGCCATTGCCTACTGCTAGTAAGGCTAAAAATACCTATCATTCACTGAAAACAATATATGCTGGGTACTGTGTTAAGCACATTTCATCCTCATCCTTCTAAGGCAGGTATTTTACCTCCCATTCTACAGTGCAGAAGGGCTTCCCTTGTGGCTCAGCTGGTAAAGAATCTGCCTGCAAATGGACCTGGGTTCGATCCCTGGATTGGAAAGATGCCCTGGAGAAGGAAAGGCTACCCACTCCAGTATCTTGGACTGCAGAATTCCATGGACTGTACAGTCCTTCAGAGACAACAAGGACTAGCTTCCTGTTTTAGTCAGCTAGCAGTGGATTTGAGTTTCTTGCCTGGGTGTGTTGAACTTCAAAATTTCTGCCTAACCACCGTGGGACATAAACCACTTCTCAAAGCATTTGCTAAAAAGATCATTGCTTGTGAAGTTCAGCAGCCTGAAACTGTAGAATTTATGGCCAGTAAACTGAGTTCTGTTCAGTTCAATTGCTCAGTCGTGTCTGACTCTTTGCAACCCCATGGACTGTAGCACGCCAGGCCTCCCTGTCCATCACCAACTCCCGGAGTTTGCCCATTGAGTTGGTGATGCCATCCAACCATCTCATCCTCTGTCAGCCCCTTCTCCCACCTTCAGTCTTTCCCAGCATCAGGGTCTTTTCAAATGAGTTAGCTCTTTGCATCAGACCAGCTTATTTAATAACTGAAGACCAGCTTATTTAGTCAGAATATGTATAAATCCCTAGTTAACCTGCTGTTTTTCTAATAAGGTTTAATTTGTTTTTCGTGGAAAATGTCAGGGATCTTATGTATAGGTATGTTTAGCCATTTAAAGTTTGCTGTAAGCAAACTTAAGTGATGACACTTATATGAACACAACAGAAACAGAGCTTTAAAAAGATGTATCTATGATTCAGAGTTGACAGTATTTTTACCAAATTCAATTCAAGCAAGGACATTACCTTCGAGGAACATTGGGAGGATATGGAATGACAATTAGCTGAGAATTTGGAATGATTGCAGTCCATTCTTGTTTTCGTACAGACTAGAAAAAGAATATTTAAGAACATTTAACATTCAGTACACTTTAAAAACATGATTATTCTAAATAAGGAAAAAGCTTAAGTATTCTTTGATAAATTGAAATCCTAGGTATGGATTAAGCTAAATTTATACATATAAGGTTCCAAATAGGGCTCCTATTTTGCAAAAGTTTCTTCATCTTTTCAGGGAAGGATTATATTTCTGTCTTATGGATACATTAATTCAACTAGTATTTATAGAACACTCTTGTAGCAGGCACTGTTCAAAGTACAAATGCTGCTTTGGAACTAAAATTCAAGTTGAGGTAGAGTCTGACAGTAATAAAAATAAAAATATTTGGTATGTCAGATGGTGAAAATGATGAGAAAAGGCAGGGAAGAAGAGGAGTAGGGAGTCTTAAGGTAAACTTTCAAATTATAATGTTCTGTATGTAAGATAAGCTTAGATCAGTCACTACCAGTGAATTTTTAAAATTCTTTAAAGGAAATGAAAATATTTAGATTCAATATTTGAACAGTAAATATTAAAAAACAGATTACTTGTAAATTTTTACTCACCTTCTCTCCAGATGGACGTGGAATACCAACATAAAGATGATCAAGAAAATTGGCACTTCGACCTAAGCCAAGTACATTATACGGCAGTTGGAGAGCTAAATGTGCCGACTGGCTAAGTTGTCCAGCTAAATTTATTTTAAAAAAGAAAAAAGAACAATACATCTTTGGAGACACTGTTCTTATCAAATATTAAAATATAAAATGTTAAAAATTTAGGTTTCTATAACTTACCTTTATAAGGATAAAAATGTGAAATGAAATGCCTGGTTCATAATAAATAGTAATAATTCACTTTTTAAAGATAACAGCTTATTGAGAAATAATTCACACTTCATAAAATCACCCATTTCAAGTATAAGTTGAGTGATTGAGTATCTTCAAATTTTGTAACAGTTTCATCACCCCCCAAAAATGCCACACCCATTAGCAATTATTCCTATTTCTAACCCCTGCCCTTCCAGATGCAGGTAACCATTAATCTCCTTTTTATCAATAGATTTGCCCATCCTGGAGATTCATATAAATGCAATCGTGTAGTGTGTGCTCCTGATGAACGATGCTGCTGTGAACATTCACATACAAGCTTTTTGTCGACTTCTGTTTTCCAAAACAGCTGTATCATTCCACAGTTCTAAGAATAATATATGAGGGTTCCAGTTTGTCCATATTCTTATCAACATTTTCTCTATCTTTTGATCACAGCCACTCTAGTGGTTATGAAGTGGTATATCACTGTGGCTTTCATTTGCATTTACCTAATAAGTTTTCATCCCAATCCCAAAGAAAGGCAATGCCAAAGAATGCTCAAACTACCGCACAATTGCACTCATCTCACACGCTAGTAAAGTAATGCTCAAAATTCTCCAAGCCAGGCTTCAGCAATATGTGAACCGTGAACTTCCTGATGTTCAAGCTGGATTTAGAAAAGGCAGAGGAACCAGAGATCAAATTGCCAACATCCGCTGGATCATGGAAAAAGCAAGAGAGTTCCAGAAAAACATCTATTTCTGCTTTATTGACTATGCCAAAGCCTTTGACTGTGTAGATCACAATAAACTATGGAAAATTCTGAGAGAGATGGGAATACCAGACCACCTGATCTGCCTCTTGAGAAATCTGTATGCAGGTCAGGAAGCAACAGTTAGAACTGGTCATGGAACAACAGACTGGTTCCAAATAGGAAAAGGAGTACGTCAAGGCTGCATATTGTCACCATGTTTATTTAACTTATATGCAGAGTACATCATGAGAAATGCTGGACTGGAAGAAACACAAGTTGGAATCAAGATTGCCGGGAGAAATATCAATAACCTCAGATATGCAGATGACACCACTCTTATGGCAGAAAGTGAAGAGGGGCTAAAAAGCCTCTTGATGAAAGTGAAAGTGGAGAGTGAAAAGGTTGGCTTAAAGCTCAACATTCAGAAAACGAAGATCATGGCATCTGGTACCATCACTACATGGGAAATAGATGGAGAAACAGTGGAAACAGTGTCAGAATTTATTTTTCTGGGCTCCAAAATCACTGCAGATGGTGACTGCAGCCATGAAATTAAAAGACGCTTACTCCTTGGAAGGAAAGTTCTGACCAACCTAGATAGAATATTCAAAAGCAGAGACATCACTTTGCCAACAAAGGTTCGCCTAGTCAAGGCTATGGTCTTTCCTGTGGTCATGTATGGATGTGAGAGCTGGACTGTGAAGAAGGCTGAGCGCCGAAGAATTGATGCTTTTGAACTGTGGTGTTGGAGAAGACTCTTGAGAGTCCCTTGGACTGCAAGAAGATCCAACCAGTCCATTCTGAAGGAGATCAATCCTGGAATTTCTTTGGAAGGAATGATGCTAAAGCTGAAACTCCAGTATTTTGGCCACCTCATGCGAAGAGTTGACTCATTGGAGAAGACTCTGATGCTGGGAGGGATTGAGGGCAGGAGGAGAAGGGGACGACAGAGGATGAGATGGCTAGATGGCATCACTGACTCGATGGATGTGAGTCTGAGTGACCTCCGGGAGCTGGTGATGGACAGGGAGGCCTGGAGTGCTGCGGTTCATGGGGTCGCGAAGAGTTGGACACGACTGAGCGACTGATCTGATCTGAATAACTAATGTTTTCTTTTCATGTGCTTATTGGCCATTTTTGTAGCTTCCTTTTTTAGGTCTCAAAGTTTATAGTTGTCTCTCATTCTTGATTTTAGTAATTTGAATCTTCTCTTTTTCTTGAACAGTCTAGTTAAAGGTATGTCTATTTAGTTACTCTTTAAAAACCCAACTTTTGGTTCAGCTGGGTTTTCTCTGATTTTCTATCCCCTACATATTTCTCTCATTATATCCTGTCTTCTGTTTCCTTTGGGCTTAATTTGCTGTTCTTTTTATAGTTTCTTGAAATAGATGGTTAGGTTATTGATTTCAGACTGTTCTAGGTATAACATTTCCCTCTAAGAACTGCTTTAGCTGCATCCCATTTATTTTGGTATGCTGGGTTTTTTTTTCATTCACCTATTTTCTAGTATCTATTGTGATTTCTTCTTTGACCCACTGGGTTTTTAGGAGTGTGTTGTTTCATTTCCAGATATGTATTTTAAATGGGTTATATTTAATGCGTCTTTGCTGTGCATGGGCTTTCTCTAGTTTTAGTGAGAGGGGGCAAGTCTGCAACTAGAGAAACTCAACTCTTTTGGTTACTCTTTGCATGGTACAATTTATCCCATTTTTTAAAACTTTCAACTTTTTATTTCTTTAAATATAAAGTGTTTCTCTTCCAGGTAGCACCTAGTTGAGTCATATTTTAATATCCATTCTGCTGATCTCTGCCTTTTGATATGAGTATTTATTCCATTTACATTCAATGTAATTACTGATAAGGTAGGACTTTTTTTGCCTGCTATTTGCTATTGGTTTTCTGTATGTCTTTTTAATTTTTCTATTTCTCCATTGCTGCTTTGTTTCCTATTACAGCATTTTAATTCTGTAGTTTCTTTTATTATATATTTTCTGAGCTGTTTTTTTAGTGGTTACCCTGGGAACTGCAACTAGCATATTAACAAAATAACTTAATACCTAGCACATAACAACAACTTTGCTCCAAAGTTCCCACCCTTTTGTGTTATTATACAAATTTATGTTTTTATATATTCAGCCCATCAACACAAATCTATAATTACTTTATGCAGTTGTTTTGTAAATCACTTAGGAAATCTCCCTTTAGTATTTTTGAAGAGTGGTCTGTTAGTGATTAATTCCATTTTTATCTCAGTTCAGTTCAGTTCAGTTGCTCAATTGTGTCCGACTCTTTGCGACCCCATGAACTGCAGCACTCCAGGCCTCCCTGTCCATCACCAACTCCTGGAGTTCACCCAAACTCATGTCCATAGAGCCGGTGATGCCATCCAGCCATCTCATCCTCTGTCGTCCCCTTCTCCTCCTGCCCCCAGTCCCTCCCAGCATTAGAATCTTTTCCAGTGAGTCAACTCTTTGCATGAGGTGGCCAAAGGATTGGGGTTTCAGCTTTAGCATCAGTCCTTCCAAAGAACACCCAGGGCTGATCTCCTTTAGAATGGACTGGTTGGATCTCCTTGCAGTCCAAGGGACTCTCAAGAGTCTTCTCCAACACCACAGTTGAAAAGCATCAATTCTTCAGTGCTCAGCTTTCTTCACAGTCCAACTCTCATCCATACATGACCACTGGAAAAACCATAGCCTTGACTAGACAGACCTTTGTTGACAAAATAATGTCTCTGCTTTTCAATATGCTATCTAGGTTGGTCATAACTTTCCTCTGAAGGATAGCTTTGGCACATATATGGGGTTGGTCAAAAAATTCATTTGGTTTTCTCCGCTTTTATGGAAAAACCCAAATGAACTTAGAATTCTTGATTGACGTTTTTTTTTTCCCCCTTTCAGCACTTTGAATGTATCATCCCCTTCTGTCCTCTGTGGTTTCTGATGAGAAGTCAGCTGTTAATCTTGTTGAGGCTCCCTCATGTGTAACTAACTGCATCCTTCTTGCTGCTATGAAGTCTCTTTTTGTCTCTATTTTTGACAGTTTACATGTCTCAGTGCTGACTCTTTGAGTTACTTTGAGTTTGTTGAGTTTGTTATATGTGCAGATTAGTGTTTTTCATCATATTTGGATGGTTTCAGCCATTACTTCTTCAGATATTTATTCTGCCCCTTTTTCTATTTTGGGCTTCCCTGGTGGCTCAGATGGTAAAGAATCTGCCTGCAATGTAGGAGACCTGGGTTTGATCCCTGGGAAGGGAAGAGCCCCTGGAGAAGGGCATGGCAACACACTCCAGTATTCTTGCCTGGGAAATCCCACGGACAGAGGAACCTGGCGGGCTACAGCTCATGGGGTTGCAGAGAGTTGGACACATCTGAGTGACTACCACTTTCACTTTTCTCTCTCTCTGACTCGCTTTATGCATACATTGGTATGTTTGATGGTGGTTTCACAGGTTCTGAGCGTTTCTTTTTTCTTTCTGTAAACTTGCAATTAACCTATATTCAGGATTGCTAAAAAGATGTTTGCTTCTTAGAAGGAAAGCTGTGACAAACCTAACTAGCGTATTAAAAAGCAGAGATATCACTTTGCATATAGTGATGCATATAGACAAAGGTGCATGTAGTCAAAGCTATGACTTTTCTAGTCATGTACAGGTATGAGAGTTGGACCATAAATAAGGCTGAATGCTGAAGAATTGATGCTTTTGAATTGTGGTGCTAGAGAAGACTCTTGAGAGTCCTTGGACTGCAAGGAGATGAAACTAATGAACTGAATATTCACTGGAAGGACTGTTGCTGAAGCTCAAGTTCCAATACTTCGGTTATTTGATGCAAAGAGCTGATTCATTGGAAAAGACCCTGATGCTGGCAAAGATTGAGGGCCGGAGAAGAAGGGGATAATGACAAAGGATAAGATGGTTGGATGGCATCACCAACTCAATGGACTTGAGTTTGAGCAAGTAGTACTTGCTCTGGGAGGTAGTGAAGCATAGGTAAGCCTGGTGTGTTGCAGTCCATGAGGTCACAAACAGTTGGACACAACTTAGCGACTTAACAACGATTCTTTTTCCAGCTCAAATCTGTTGTTGAGTACTCTACAGAAATTTTTGATTCAGTTATTGTACTTTTCAACTCTATAGAGTTTCTATTTGATTTTTAAAAATGATCTTTACTTCTTATTTGTATCTTCTTTTAGTGAGACACAGTTGTCATGCTTACTTTAGGTTTTTTAATCCTAGTTTCCTTTAGGTCTTTGAACATGTTTATAATAGTCAATTTACAGGTTCTTTTAACTAAGTCTAACATCACTGTGCACATTTTCTGTTTGCATTTTTTTAAAAAAATGTGTATGTGTTTTTACAAGATAGCTTTCGCTTTCATTTCTTGCTTGAGCAGTGCCTCAAGGTAGCATAATCAAGCTATGTATTTGAATGAGGTAGTTTCCCTTCTAGGCATGTTTTTAGATGTCCAAGAAGATGTTCCAGCATTTCAAAGCTGCCTATAGTTGCCTACGGTTGTTGAGTGCCTTCCTTTTATGTTTTGGCCAGGCTTTTGTTTACTACATCTGGGATTTTTCCAGCACACTATTGTTTTTGGTAATGTTTTGGAGGGATTGGGCTTTTTTTTTTCCCCTGCTAGGTTGAACTCTGAGTCAAATCAGATAGCCCCAACATTCTGAGAATGGAGATTTCCTAAGGAGTTGTTAGTTTAGACAAATATTGATAGTGTTATAGGGATGAGGATTTTAATGGGGCTCCAAAGGTCAGTCTTGTCCACTACTGTGAGGCTACTAGCTATTTATGGCTGCTGCACCATTTAGTAGACAGGGGAGGTGGGATGGAAACAGTTCAAGTTAAAATGCCCCAGACCCTGCCGTCTTAAATATCAGGAGTTCCTCCTGGATAGACAATGCTCGGAACATTCTGTGGCTTTGGTTAATTTCCAGAGTTCTGAAATAGTTAATATTATTTAGCTAGCATTTTTTGTTGTTGTTGTTTGCTTATTGGTGGGGGGAGGGGACAGCAGGTTCATGAAGTCCTTACACTGGCATTCCAAAAATCAATCTCTCCTATTATAACTCACTTTTAAAGATTGTTATTTACTTGCTAGGTATTTTCAACATAATTAAACAAACTATTTAAATGACAGGGTTACTTAATATCTAAATACTATAATCTGCTATGGAGTCTGCTAAACATCTACTAATGTTACCCAGAAATATGAAATCATTGGAAAGTATATATATCTAATTTTTTATATAATTCTTATGTTAGTAAGAGAAAGGTATAATGAAAAGGAACAGTGAATTTAGGGATAACTTAATAAAGTTTATGTATGTAAAACTATAAAGCAATATAGTTAATTGCAAGGGGTATGGAATTACTTTGCCTTGTAGACTTAGCTGATTGAGTGAAAATGCTTAAAAGAGTGCCTCAAATATAGTAAACACTGTTAAAGTAAATGTTAAATATATACATATTTCATTGTACTTAGCAAAGACTGACTTAATAGACATCAAACTAGACTTATAAACCGTTTCTCTGTATCTACCTCACTGAAAAGAACCAAATAAAAACATTTATCAATACTCTGTTAAGAAGATCATAGAACATAAATTCCAAATAAAACTGTATATTTCCTAAGAAAACTTAAAAACTATTAAAAAGAATAATGAAAATAAATTATCAAGAAATCTCAAAATGAAGACGTAGTTACATTTTAGGATACTTTTAAAAAATTTTAGCATACTTTTAATCATGTAATTTTCTGCCTAGGCATGTGCATGAACAAGTAAACACATTAACACACTTTAGTATTACTGCTCTTCACTCCATGTTATTTCATAAATATTCTCATGTTATTAAAATTCTTTAAAAATAGATATGTGGAGAGAGAGATTATTGGAACACTGAAATCCCATTAAAAGAAAACCAAAGATAACAGTTAAAAGACAGACATTACACAAGCCTTTAAAAATTTTTATAAAAGTGTATCTATACAGATGTTATAAGAAACATAACTTCATTGTTTACATAGTATCCTCTTATTCCATAATTTAAAATTAACATTTTACTGTTGGATATTAAGGATTTCTCCTAATATTCATTATTATAAACAATGCTTTAGTGAACATCTCTGCATCCCAATATTTGTCTGCATCCAAATTATTTTCTTAACATTACTATACACAGAATACTAGAGGATGGAGCATTTATTGGGTAAGTCATTTCAACCAATGGTATTGGGACATGAGGATAAATACATGCAAGGGAAAACCTGATTTCTAAAAATAGATTGTACTACTTTACACAAACACTAGCTTTTAATGCAAGTACCCTTTTCATTCTATTGTTTTTTTGAGGTGAAATTCATATAATACACACTTAACCATTTTGAAGTATAAAATCAGGTGGCCTTTAGTGTATTCACAATATTGTATAACCACAGCTCTCATTAATTGCCATACTCATATAAGTAATAACTCCTTATTTCCTCTCCCCTGGTGTTCTCAAATCTGCTTTCAGTCTCTATGGATTTGTCTCTTCCACATGTGTCATATAAGACATGATCATTTGTGTCTGCCTTTTTTCACTTATAATAATGTTTTCAAGGGTCATATAAACTATAGCAAGTATCAGTGCTTTGTTCCTTTGTATGGTTGAATAATATTCCTTACTGTGTGTGTGCATGTGCAAAGTTGGCTTCAGTCGTGTCCAACTCTTTGCAAACCTATGGACTGTAGCCCACCAGGCTCCTCTGTCCATGGGATTCTCCAGGCAAGAACACTGGAGTGGCTTGCCATGTTCTCCTCCAGGGGATCTTCCCCTCCAGGGGATCTTCCCAACCCAGGGATCAAACCTTCATCTCTTATGTATCCTGAATTGGCAGGCAGGTTCTTTTCCACTAGCACCACCTGGGAAGCCTCATATTCCTTTTATATTAAAATACTTTGCTTATCCATTTATCCATATATAGACATTTGGCTTGACTCCACTTTTTGGCTGAGTAATGGTGCTATGAAAATGGATGTACAGATACCACTTTGAGACCCTGATTTCAATTTCCTTTGGGTATTTATTAAACTAGCAATGAAACCGCTGAATCATATGGTAATTGTTTAATTTTTAAAGAAACTGCCATTTTACATGTTCACTAGCAATGAATGAGAGTTCCTATATTTTCATCCTCATTGACACTTTTTCTTTTTTCATTAAAGCCATCCTAATGATTGTAAAGTGGTAATTCTGTGGTTTGATTTGCACTTCCTTCATGACCAATGATGTTGAATGTCTTTGTTTGTTGGTCATTTGTATATCTTCTTTGGTTTTAGTTCACTGATTCCTAAGATGTTGATGTTCACTCTTGCCATGTCCTGCTTGACCACATCCAATTTACCTTGACTCGTAGACCTAACATTCCAGGTTCCAATGCAATATTGTTCTTTACAGCATTATACTTTACTTTGACCACCAGATACATCCACAGCTGAGTGTCACTTCTGCTTTGGCTCAGCCTCTTCATTCTTCCTGGAGCTATTTCTCCACTCTTCTCCAGTATTATATCGGACAGCTACCAACTAGGGGAGGGGTCTCAATTTCCTGTGTCACGCCTTTCTGCCTTTTCATATTGTTCATGAGGGTTCTTGAGGTAAGAGCACTGGAGTGGTTTGACATTTCCCTATCCAGCAGACCATGTTTTGTCAGAACTCTCCACCATGACTCTCCATCTTGAGTGGCCCTGCATGACATGGCTCATAGCTTCACTGAGTACACACGTCTGATCCATGTGATCATTTTGGTTAGTTTTCTGTGATTGTGGTTTTCATTCTGGACGCTGTGGGACTGTAGTTCTTGCTTCTTCTGTCTGCCTTCTGACGGATGAGGATGAGGCATGTGCAAGCTTCCTGATGGGAAGTGGGGAAAACTGGGTCTTGCTCTGGTGGACTGACTCATTTGAAAAGACCCTGATGCTGGGAAAGATTGAAGGCAGGAGGATAAGGGGATGACAGATGATGAGATGGTTGGATGGCATCACCAACTCAACAGACATGAGTTTGAGTAAACTCTGGGAGTTGGTGATGGAAAGGGAGGCCTGGCATGCTGCAGTCCATGGGGTTGCAAAGAGCTGGACTCTACTGAGCAACTGAACTGAACTGGTGGACAAAGCCATGCTCAGTAAATCTTTAATCCACTTGCCTGCTGATGGATGGGGCTGTGCTCCCTCCTTGGTAGTTGTTTGGCGAGAGAAGACCCAGTCCTGGAGTCTACAGGCTCTATTGTAGGGCTAATGGTGACCTCCAAGAGGACTTAGGCCAGCATGTGCCTCCCAGGACTGCTGTTGCCAGTGCCCCTGTCCCGGTGGCAAATTACTGGCAGCACATGCCTCTGCAAAAGACCCTCAAACACGCACAAACAGGTCTGTCTCATTCTCTTGTGGGGTCACTGCTCCTTTCTCTTGGGTATTGGTGCACACAAAGTTTGGTTTGTGCCCTCCAAGAGTCTCTCTTTCACCCAGTCCTATGTAAGTTCTATAAGTAAATCTTGCTGGCCTTCAAAGTCAGATTTCCTGGGGATTCCCAGTCTATTTGCCAGATCCCTAGGTTGGGAAGTCTGATGTGGGGCCTAGAACCATTCCAACAGTGTGAGAACTTCTTTGGTATTATTGTTCTCCAGTTTGTGGGTCACCCACCCGGTATGTATGGGATTTGACTTTAAATGTGAATGTACCTCCTCCTTCCATCTTGTTGTAGTTTCTCCTTTGTTCTTGGATGTGGGGTATTTTTTATGGTGGATTCCAACGTCCTCCTGTTGATGGCTGTTGAACAGCTACTTGTGATTTTGTTCTTGAAGGGGAAGATAAGCACATATCCTTCTACGCCACCATTTTGGGCTTTCCCAAGCATTGAGTAGGCTATATCTTTCCCTTTCTCCCTTGCCTTTCACGTTTCTTGTTTTCTCAGCTATCTGTAAAGCCTCCTCAGACAACCACTTGGCCCTCTTGCATTTCTTTTTCTTTCGGGTGGTTTTGGTCAGTACCTCCTGTTCAGTGTACATACCTCCATCCATAGTTCTTCAGTCACTCTGTCTGCCAGATCTAATCCCATCAATCTATTCATTACTTTCACTGAAAAATCATAAGAGATTTGATTTAGGTCATACCTGAAGGCTCAGTGGTTTTCCCTGCTTTCTTCAATTTAGGCCTTAATTCTGCAATAGGGAGCTCATGATCTGAGCCACTGTCAGCTCCAGCTCTTGTTTTTGCTGACTAGAGTTCTTCCATCTTCGGCTGCAAAGAATATAATCAATCTGATTTCTGTACTGTCCATATGGTAATGTCCATGTGTAGAATCATCTCTTGAGTTGTTGGAAGAAAAGGGTGTTTGTTATGACCAGTGTTCTTCTGGGAAAACTGTTAGCCTTTGCCCTACTTAATTTTGTACTTCAAGGCCAAACTTGCCTGTTACTCCAGGTATCTCTTGACTTCCTACTTTACATTGCAATTCCTTATGATGAAAAGGACATCTTTTTTTAGTGTTTGTTCGAGAAGGTGTTGTAGGTCTTTACAGAACCAGTCAGTGTCCGTTTCTTTGGTATCAGTGGTTGGGGAATAGATGTGAATTATTGTGATGATGAATGGCAAACTGAGACCATTCTGACATTTTGAGATTGCATCATATACATTTAATGGTGCCCTGGCTTCAGTTCAGTTCAGTTGCTCAGCCATGTCTGACTCTTTGCAACCCCATAAACCACACCACACCAGGCCTCCCTGTCCATCACTAACTCCCAGAGTTTACCCAAACTCATGTCCATTGTTTGGTCATGCCATCCAAACATCTTTTCCTCTGTCGTCTCCTTCTCCTCCTGCTCTCAATCTCTCCCACCATCAGGGTCTTTTCAAATGAGTCAGCTCTTCGCATGAGGTGGCCAAAGTACTGGAGTTTCAGCTTCAACATCAGTCCTTCCAATAAATACCCAGGACTGATCTCCTTTAGGATGGACTGGTTGGATCTCCTTGCAGTCCAAGGCACTCTCAAGAGTCTCCTCCAACACTACAGTTCAGAAGCATCAATTCTTTGGAGCTCAGCTTTCTGTATAGTCCAACTCTCACATCCATACATGACCCCTGGAAAAACCATAGCCTTGACTAGACAGACCTTTGTTGACAAAGTAATGTCCCTGCTTTTTAATATGCTGTCTAGGTTGGTCATAACTTTCCATACAAGGAGTAAGAGTCTTTTAATTTCATGGCTGCAATCACCATCTGCAATGTTTTTGGAGTCCCTCCTCCAAAAAAATCAGCCACTGTTTCCCCATCTATTTGCCACGAAGTGATGGAACCGGATGCCATGATCTCAGTTTTCTGAATGTTGAGCTTTAAGCCAACTTTTTCACTCTCCTCTTTCACTTTCATCAAGAGGCTCTTTACTTCTTCTTCACTTTCTGTGATAAGGGTGGTGTCATCTGCATATCTGAGGTTATTAATATTTCTCCTGGCAATCTTGATTCCAGCTTGTGGTTCTTCCAGCCCAGCATTTCTCATGATGTACTCTGCATATAAGTTAAATAAGCAGGGTAACAATATACAGCCTTGATGTACGCCTTTTCCTACTGGAACCAGTCTATTGTTCCATGTCCAGTTCTAACTGTTGCTTCCTGACCTGCATACAGGTTTCTCAAGAGGCAGGTCAGGTGGTCTGGTATTCCCATCTCTTTCAGAATTTTCCACAGTTTATTGTGATCCACACAGTCAAAGGCTTTGGCATAGTCAATAAAGCAGTACTAGATGTTTTTCTGGCACTCTCTCGCTTTTTTCATGATCCAGTGGATGTTGGCAATTTGGTCTTTGGTTCCTCTGCTTTTTCTAAAACCAGCTTGAACATCTGGAAGCTCATGGTTCATGTACTGCTTGTAAACATTTTGCTGAAGATTTTTACATCAATATTCATGCGCAATACTGGTCTGTAGTTTTTGTTTTATTGTGGCATCTTTATTTGGCTTGATATGTATGTAATATCAACCTCATAGAATGTGTTAGGAAACGTTCCCTCCTTTTCTAGTTCTTAGAAGAGTGTGGGTGGGATTCATGCTAACTTTTCTTTTAATGGTCTGAAGAATTCACCAGTAAGCCATCTGATCCTTGATTTTTCTGTTTGGAGGCTTTTGATTACTGATTCAGTTTATTTACTGGTTTTAGGTCTGTTGAGATTTTCTATTTCTTTCTGAGTCAATATAGGCATCAGTTCAGTTCAGTTGCTCAGTCGTGTCTGACTCTTTGCAACTCCACGTACTGCAGCACTCCAGGCCTCCCTGTCCATCACCAGCTCCTGGAGCTTACTCAAACTCATGTCCATCCACTGTGTTGGTGATACCATCCAACCATTTCATTCTCTGTCCTCTCCTTCTCCTCCTGCCCTCAATCTTCCCCAGCATCAGGGTCTTTTCAAATGAGCCAGTTCTTCACATCAGGTGGCCAAAGGACTGGAGTTACAGCTTCAGCATCAGTCCTTCCAATGAGTGTCTGTTAAATTTTTTTCCCACTTCATCTAAATTAGTTTGCTGATGTATTAATTTGTTCATGGTTTCACTTATAATCCTTTCATTTTTTGCAAGGTTGGTAGTAATGTCCCCTTGTTCATTTGTGTCTTTTTTTGTTCTTATTCAGCCTAGCTAAAGGAGTGTCAACTTTGTTGGTTTTCCAAAAAACAAACTTTTGATTTCTGTGATTCTCTCTACTGCTTTTCACTTTATTTTATTTACCTCTGCTTGAATTTTTATTGTTTCCTTCCTTTTACTGGCTCTAGGTTTAGTTTGCTCTTCTTTTTCAAGTTCCTTAAAGTCTAACGTTAGGTTGTTGACATGGTGTTCTTCCTTGTTTTTAACAGTTCTACACCCATAAAAGTCTGAGTACTTACTGCTTTTGCAGCATCCCCTAAGTTTTGGTATGCTACATTTGTTTTCATTCTTCTCCAAAAATTTTCTAATTTCACTAATATATAGTCTCATCTGCCGTGAGTGAACCATTCATCCAAGGTAATGTAAAAGAGTATATTAACAATTTTGTGTCCACTTGGCAATGAATCTATATTTAACATCTTTATTTGCACAGAATTGGTTTGAGGTTTTCTTTCATGTAAGGAAAGTTGCTGCTAATCATTGGTGACAATGAATTCCTTGACTAAACTTACCTCAAAAAGAACCTAAGAGTTTGTGTGGCCAATTTAACTTAGGTCAGTCCCTAATACTCCCAAATTTATAACTCCAGCTTAGAATTACAATCCTTGAACTCTTAAGTTCTTATATCCAAGCTATTATTCCATGTTTTAAGCTCAGTATCTCTTACTTTCATGTTTTAAAACACTGTGTGCATGCTCAGTCATGCCAGATTCTTTGTGACCCTATGGACTGTAGCTCTCCAGGCTTCTCTGTCTGTGGGATTCTCCAGGCAGGAATAATGGAATGGGTTACCAAGTCCTCCTCCAGGAGATCTTCCCGACCTTAGGGATAGAACCCTAGTCTTCCGCAGCTCCTGCATTGCGGGCAGATTCTTTACTACTGATCCATACACAATCCCCAAACATACACAATCCAAACACTTATTTCTACCTCCATGGCTATTACCTTGGTCAAAGGCACCATCACTTCTAACCAGAATTATTTTAATAGTTTTCTGATCAGTTTCCCTGTGTTAGCTGTTGTTCTTCCTATACTCTGTTTCACTTTACATTCCCTTATTTAACTCAGATTTTATCTTCTACTCCTTAAATCCCCTTCTTTCATTCTACTCCAAGACATGGGTCTCTTCACTCACTGTTCCTTGGAGATTCCAGGAATACCTTAGAAAGCTCTGGCTTTCTCCTCTACCTGGAATATTCTTTAAAATAACCTTGTGTGATTCCCTTATAGTCTTCAAATCTTTGTTCAAATGATATTTTCTCAAAGAAGCCCATTCTGACCACCATACATAAATCTGATGACTCCTCTATCCTTCTTACCCTGCTTTATTCCCCCCAGAGTAGATATCACCTCTTAACCATTACTAGTATTAAATAACTTATCATAACTATTTATTTATATGATTTATTGCCTCTTTTCACCTACCAGAATGTAATCTCTATGAGGGTCAAGAAATTGGTCTGTTATTTAACCTACCTCAAGAGTCTAGAATTGGTCTAACATATATTAGGCACTCAGTACATATTTGTTCAATGAATGAAGGAATCAATGAAAGAACTTTTACCCTCCAAATGTGTCAGACCTGAGATACTGTATCAATTTATACCACATAGATACCAGTACAGAAAGATAGTCTACTTAAAGGTAAAGTATCAGTTATAAATAAGAATTTTGAGCAATTTATAATAATACATAAAAAGTATTTACAGTATCAATTATCTTTATTGTGAGGAAATCAAGAGGTCAAATGTGTTGATCAAAACCACATAGCTACTAAATAGTGGAGCTGGAATTTTCACTTTGGCAGCTTAATTCCAAATTCCACACTCTTTATCATTACCTGTGATCCTTTTATTCAGTTGGAAGAAAAGCACTGATATTTGCCTTACTGCTCTATAAAATGCTCTATATAATGACAGAATAACACCCCCTCCACCACCAATGTCCATTGTTCATTTCTTTTACTATTTGGATCTCTGTATTTGTGGGGTCCTAGGATATGATCTGGAAATCTGTAATATTTTTTACGTAGTCATTCCAGTCAACATGGCATTTGTAAATGTTAATCAAATCAGATATCCTAGCCAGAAAAAGTCTAGCAATGAAATTATTTATAATCTACTATGATAATATAATCTTTTTCTGATATTTTAATTTTAAAAGTTTCAAACAACTTATATGTGAACTTCACAGAAAAAGAATCTCTATGTCAGATGTTACATATATATATATTCTAATTATGTGATATTAATTACAAAATCTGAGGTGACCTTTGTGGCTTAAAAAAATATTTGAGTTGATCTGAGATCCCACAGCCCCAAATTTCTGGACAATTTAAAATACCATAGCTGTTATAATAGGATGATTTCCAGTAATATACAGATGACCACTTTTTAAATAATAAATTATCAACAAAGATAGAATAGCAGTCAAAGAAAACTGATAAAATGTATTAAAACAGTGATGATTTTGAATATTTAAATTCATTGCTGAAGTGTTTAGTCAGTTTTAGGGAGACAGCTAATTCCTATATATAGAACACAGTCATAAGAAAGGCTACTTATTGTCAACAGGCTAAACTTACCTGTGCTTCTTAACATCATATTCTAATGTGACACCAGAATTCAGAAGTGGGGAAAAAAGGACTGCACAGATTTGGCAAGAGAAGCCAAAAAAAATTCTGACTGAGAATAATAAAAATATTGGTGTTTAATTTTAAAATTTGGCTACAGACATTTGACATTTAAAACATTCACTAAATCATAGCTTATCTTATTTGTCTTAAAATTCATTGATTTAAATTAAATGTATGGCAACTCACACAGAAAATATAAATGAAGCAGTTTTCTGCTTGATGGTAAAATCTTCTGCTTTATATGACTAAGACAAATTTTCTTTTTTTGACTTTTAGAAAACCTAGAAAACCTAGGTGAGTGTAAATAGATTCTCACTAATCACTTACTTATTAAAGCCTGTGATTAATTAATTAGCTTGTTTGTTCTATAGATATTAAGTACCTGCTATATATCAGGTACTCTGTTGACTGGAGAATCACCTTAATCAATTTGTGATCAAATTATAAATCTAAGACACATGTTAATTTAATGTAACTGTATAAATAGTCTTTGGTTTTTAATAGTCCTACTTAGTAATCATCTTAAAAATAAGAAATAGGATGTCTTCAAAGAAAGGCATAATCCATGTATAGAAAGTAGTTAAGATCTTTAAAAAGTGTGTGGTGTTACCAGGCGCTCTTGAACATAGATCCAGAAGAAAGAACCTGTATTTTTAATAAGTAAACACTGCATGGAGAATTCATGAAGCCACATACCTAAATGCTGAATTCCTGGATTTCAGAAGTCAGTACTGTAGCAATTTATGGAAAATTTCTTAAAATAATGGTTGGCTTCTTTTCCTTGTAGTCAAAGGGGGGCTTTTAATAAAGAGTAACAGAATCCACGGACTATCCTTTGGAGTATTCTGACTTGTTTCTGAACCCAGCTTTTAGATAACTGACAAAGTGATGAAACATGTAGAACAATCTCTTACTAGACTGAAAATAGATCCATAAGAACAGGTACTTAGGTCTTTATCAATCATAGTAGAAAAGCTTTTGTATACACACATATATATAAATAACATGTATGTTTTAGAAAACTTAATGAATTTTTGCCTAGCTTTAAAAATTTATGACATTTAGAATTCCACTTGTTTGACTTAGAATGAATAGAATGCTATATTTCTAATTTATATTCACTCAAAACTTTGATATAGTTCCATGTATTCTGGCATCTAATATTCCTGCTGAAAGCCTAGAAAGTTTATTTTAGTGGTTTAAAAAAATTTTTTTTGGAATGAGGCTTGAAACTTCTAGTCCAATTCTGAGAATATGGAGAAATACTATGTTGTAAAAAAAAAAAAGTAAATTAACATGTGATACAGTATTATTAAAGTATAGATTTTATTCAAATTTCACAAAATTTTATGCTAGAGTCCATTATTTATTTTCATACCTTATTCAAGATTCCAAATGGTATTTAATTGCATTGAGCAGCTTCAGCTGCATGCAACAAATTCTGGTATATTCTCTTTTCATTTTTATTCTGTTACAAATATTTTCTAATTTTCCTTGTTCTGGCTTCTTAGATAAACCCATCATTTAAAAGTGTACATTTAATTTCCAAATACCTGGGTTTTAAAAAAGTATCTTTGATATTAATTTCACATTTTGATAAAATACTTTCTTCTCTGCAATCACCTTCTGTGTTTTTTTCAGTCTTCTGACTTTGAGGCTTTCAATGGCTAAGTCAAAGATCTCTCTTGGTAAGTGTCACGTTGTACTTGAAAATATGTAGGTTATTTTCAAATATCTTTTGATACTAATTTCTAGCATAATGCCACAATGATAACTGGACAGACTCTGTATGCTTTCAGTACCTTTAGACCATCAAATTTGGTACCTTGTTTTAGGTTCCTGGATACGTTCCAGTGTCCCCTAGTTTATAGTCTATGGGAACTTGAATAGAATTTGCATCCTACTGTTGTGTGAAAGCTGTAGAAGTCTTAATTATGTTGAATTGGTTCACGGTGCTTTTCAGGCCTACTATATCTTTCTACTTTTCTGTATATTCATTCTATTAATTTTTGAGAGTTTGATTTGAAACTCCAACTAAAAACCTTCATTTATCTACCTAAAACATAATTGTAATATATAGTGAAACTATATGTAACTTTGTTCTGTATTTTCCAAATCTCCTGAAAATGTGTTATCATACTTTCATTATTTAAAAACTAACATAATAAGAAAATCCCATTAGGAAGCAGCAGTGCTTTCAGGCCAACACACATTTGTAGGCCAGCCACTCTGGAGCACCCTTTGTTCCTACCTGCTCACACACCTTGGCACCACTGTCTGAGATTGCTACAGCCATTCTTGTGTTAGTTACTATGGGACGTCTCTTCTTAAGCTTTAGGAAAACCTTCACTTATTTTTCCTTGAGTAACAGGTCTCTGGTCTGTCATGGGAATAGTTCTGCCAATTCAAATCTGACTACGGTATAAACAGTAAAATGATTTAAAAAAAAAAAAAAAAAGAACAGGTACTTAGGTGTTTCCAATCTAGTGACTTCTTCATTTGTATGCCCCATACCACAGAGGAGAGTAAAAAAGCTGGCTTAAAACTCAACATTGGCATCCGGTCCCATCACTTCATGGCAAATAGATGGGGAAACAATGGAAATAGTGACAGACTTTATTTTCTTGGGCCCCCAAATCACTGCAGATGGTGACTGCAGCCATGAAATGAAAAGATACTTGCTCCTTGGAAGAAAAGCTATGACGAACCTAGACAGCATATTAAAAAGCAGAGATTTCTTTGCTGGAGGTTTTTCAGGTAGTCATATATGGATGTGAGAACTGGACCATAAAAAAAGCTGAATGTTGAAGAATTGATGCTTTTGAACTGTGGTATTGGAGAAGACTCTTGAGAGTCCCTTGGACTGCGAGGAGATCAAAACAGTCAACCCTAAAGGAAATCAGTCCTGAATATTCATTGGAAGGACTAATGCTGAAGCTGAAGCTCCAATTCCTTTGCCACCTGATGCAAAGAACTGACTCATCTGGAAAGATCCTGATGCTGTGGAGGATTGAAGGCAGGAGGAGAAGGGTATGACAGAAGATGAGATGGTTGGATGGCATCACCAACTTGATGGACATGAGTTTGAGCAAGCTTCAGGAGTTGGTGATGGACAGGGAAGCCTGGCGTGCTGAGTCCATGGGATCACAAAGAGTTGGACATGACTGAGCAACTCAACTGAACTGAATGCCCCATTACCAGGGCTCACATAGTGGCTGACACATATCAGGCATCTGGTAAATGTCTGCTTTACTTACCTGAAGGTTTGATAGTAAATAACAAAATATAATGTGTACAACTGTTTAGTTTTTCTTGAGGTTTACTAATATGCCATATAAATGATTGCTGTTGAAGACCTCCATTTTGTCTTTGAATTAAAATAACTTTGATACCAGCTTAAAGGCTGGAACTTGAACGAATATTTTCCTTAACAGAGGAGACCTGTGATGTGACATGATGGAAAGCACACAGGATTTGAATGCTAACAACGGCAGTGGACCCTGCTTTGTTTGATCTGTAGAAAGTTCCGTGCCTTCTCTAAGCCTTAATTTATCTGTTTATTCATTCACCTTAACATTTGTTGAATGTACATTGTAGGCCTTTAACAGAGATGAAAAAAGCAAATCCTGACTTGGGGGTGCTTAAAGATATAGCAACAGAAAAATGTAACTTGAATGTTTCCTCATCTATAAAATTAGAATTACAATACCACTTACTGAACAGGTTTTATGAGGTAATTACAACAACAGGACTGACTTTTAACGTATATAAAACTGCTTTAAAAACTGCAAAGTACTATACTAAAGTTACTTGTTATTTTGATTATTCATTCCTCATGTTTTCTGTTTTTTTCTTAGGCTGAATTTCAACTTGATATTAGTTCCTGAAAAACACTGTAACACCAGTTTTTCATAGAAGTTTTTGATTTCTCATTTGGAATAAATGAGGAAGGCTAAAATCCTGATTCAAGCTTTACCTGTCAACATGCTTTCCAATTATAAATTTAGAATGTGAGTATTTTCGTTCCTTTTCTTTTGTTAAACTGATACATAGTTCACATGTACTTTAAAGTTCACCAATTTCAAGTACACAATTCAGTGGTTTTTACTCTACTTATGAGGTTGTACAACTGTCACCACTAGTTCCAGAACATTTTTATCACTCCAAAAAGGAACCCTGTACCCATTAGCAGTCACTTCCCATTTCTTCTCCAGCTCAGTTCTTGGTACCCGACACTGCCAATTCCTTTCTATTTCTACAGATTTTCCTTTTCTAGACATTTAATATAAACAGAACCATGTAATATGAAGCCTTTTGTATCTGGTTTCTTTCACTTAGAATAATGTTTTACAAGGTTCATCCAGGTTATAGCATGTTTCATGTTTTTAATGGAATAATTTTCCATTGTATTGATTATGCCACATTTTGTTTATTCATTTATTAGTTCATGGACATTTGGTTTGTTTATTAGACTTTTTGGCTATTATGAATACGAATATTATGCTATGAATATCCATGTAGAGATTTTTGTGTGACATATATTTTAGACTCTCTTGGGAATATACGTAAGAGTGGACTTAATGGTTCATTAGCTTCTTAAGTAACTGAGTAGTTTGATTTTGATAACTGCTTTTCTAGAACCTAATGCACATAAGCATCTAATGAAGGAATGATAAAAGCCATTGTCAATGCATGAAAAAAGAATGCAAAGGGAAAAATAAAACATATCCACAGCTCTCATAAAGCTGAACTGCACTGGGTGTTATTGCCTGTGGAGGTCTAATTTAATGGTCTGCGCTCCTTTACAGAGTTGTATAAAGGAGGTAAACCTTCCTGAGATTATGTGCTATTATATTTCAGCTGTCATTCTCTGGATTAAAAAGATAAAACTCTGATTTCCAAAGTGGACAATGTGGTACAAATGAGCTAATGGGAATAGCTTGACTTGTGCTTTAGTGCATGTTATTTTTCAAGTTGGAGATCTATACCCCTTTGAAAGGCAAACCAACAGGCCACAGAGTTTTGCTATAAACTCTTTTGGTGGTGATGAAAACTAGAAGGGAGTAAACCTGTTTAGTTCTGATATAGGGATAAAAGACACATGACTACTTTATAAACCAAAGGTGAGAGGCAGCCATTTTTTTAGTTTCAAATTGCAAGATAGGTTGTTATTTAATGAAATGTGATTTAAAAGTAAATGTTTATTAGAGTAGGTGGATGTCACATGTTAGTCAACTTGCAGAGAGGTAGATGCAATTCTTGGCTATCAATAGACACAAAGCCCCAAAGTACCTTATAAATTTTCCTTTACTAAAGTCACTTTTTTCACATGTACCTTTTCCCTAGAGGATGTGATTAAAATTGTGAATATCAATAAGCATGTTCTCTTAAACTCTTTGAGTTTTCATTTTCTCCTTCTCCATACTTATTTCCTTTTACTGTCTATTCAAATGTACTAGGATTTACTGTACTTCCCAAATGTACCTTTTTAATAATGTTGATAGGTGCATTTCTATAAATTCTTTCATATTTGGCTCTTAAGCAAACAGAATACATTGTTTTTAGTGATTATTTATTACTGTATAACAAGCCAGCTCAAAGTTTAGTGGCTTACAACCCTAACCATTTTATTTCTCTTGATTCTGTGGATTGGCTGGACTTACATGGTTGCATTCAGCTGGTAGGTCAGTTGGAATGCCTGAGTAGGCTTCTCCCTTTACAATCTTTCATTCTTAAGCTGACTAGACTGGGCAGACTTCAGGGCAGCATTCTAAAAAGGTAGGTCACAAAGTCTAAGAGTTTATCAAGGCTCTGTTTGTATCATGTTTGCTGATGTCCCCCTGGTTAAGCAGAGTGAATGTGGAACAAGACTATTATGAGTCATTGTGGCCATTAGTGTAGCAATTCATACCTGAATATTCATTAAGACGTACTACATTTTGTATTCCTTTTTCACTTTCCTTTTTTGGGCAAGTTTCTATTCACATTTTTGAGTTCACTGATTCTATCCTTGACCATGTCCAAGCTGCTGCTGAGCCAATCAAAGGCATTCTTCATTTGTTAATGGTGTTTTTGCTTTCTAGCATTTCAATTTTTTTCCCATTGGAGTCCTTAGGATATTAATCATATTATCTTAAATTCCTAGCCTTATAATTACAAAATCTGTCATAACTGAGTCTGGGTCTAATGTTTTGTCTATTCAAAGTACAGTTTTTCTTTTTTTGCCTTTTAGCATGTCCTGTAATTTTCTGTTGAAAGCTGGAGCTGATGTTTCGAGCAAAAAGAACTAAGATAAAGAGGCCTTTAGTTTTTATGTTGACCTGACTATGAACTGGATTGCATTTACTGGTTACTGTAACTGTAGGTGTCAGAGGCTAAAATTTTCTTTCATGTCCTTGTTATTGTCTCTTCTGTATTTTTGGGTTTCCTTTATCTTGCTCAGCTATAATCCCTTGTTGTTATACAGGAACCTGATTGATGTGGTGGGAAGATGTAAGGAGGGTAAGACCAGTCCTGAGATTAGGTCTCAAAGTTTTTTGTGAGTCTATGGCCCTGGGCTGTGACTTTCCTAGTGCTTCTCTACCTCCAATCCATCCTCATAGGTGAGGCAGGAAGACTGGAGAGGGCTCGAGCTGGATATTTCATTTCCATCAAGTCAGTCAGGCTTTGGTAAAAACAAAGTTGCCTACATTTTGGTAAAATAATTACCCACGAGGGCAGGCCCTTGTTAAGGAGACCAGTAGCTCTGGGAGTATTTGAAAATGTTTATCTTTCCCCTTATTCAGGCTTAAATTGAAGACAATAGGGAAAACCACTAGACCACTCAGGTATGCATGTGAAAATGAAGCCACTCAGTCGTGCCCAACTCTTTGCGACCCTATGGACTGTAGCCCACCAGGCTCTTCCGTCCATGGGATTTTCCAGGCAAGAGTACCTGAGTGGGTTGCCATTTCCTTTTCCAGTGGATCTTTCTGACCCAGGGATGGAACTCAGGTCTCTCGCATAGCAGGCAGATTCTTTACCATCTGAGCCACCAGGGAATCTCAGAGCATTCAGGTATGACATAAATCAAATCCCTTATGATTATACAGTAGAGGTGACGAATAGATTCAATGGATTAGATCTGGTAGACAGAGTGCCTGAAGAACTATGGATGGAGATTTATAACATAGTACAGGAGATGGTGACCAAAACCATCCAAAGAAAAAGAAATGCAAGAAGGCAAACTGGTTGTCTGAGGAGGCCTTACAAATAGCTGAGAAAATAAGAGAAGTGAAAGGCAAAGGAGAAAGGGAAAGATATACCCAACTGAATGCAGAGTTCCAGAGAATAGCAAGGAGAGTTAAGAAAGCCTTCTTAAATGAACAATGCAGAGAAATAAAGGAAAACAAAAGAATGGGAAAGACTAGAGATCTCTTCAAGAAAATTGGAGATACCAAGGGAACATTTCATGCAAAGACAATAAAGGACAGAAATGGCAAGGACTTAACAGAAGCAAAAGCTATTAAGAAGAGATGGTAAGAATACACAGCAGAACTATACAAAAAAGATCTTCATGATCCAGATAACCATGATGGTGTGGTCACTCACCTAGAGCAAGACATCCTAGAGAGTGAAGTCAAGTTGGCCTTAGGAAGCATTACTATGAACAAAGCTAGTAGAGGTGATGGAATTACAGCTGAGCTATTTCAAATCCTAAATGATGATGCTGTTAAAGCATGGCACTCAATATGCCAGCAAATTTGGAAAACTCAGCAGTGGCCACGGGACTGGAAAAGGTTAGTTTTTATTCCAGTCCCAAAAAAGGCAATGCCAAAGAATGTTCAAACTACCGTACAATTGCACTCATTTCACATGCTAACAAGGTAAAGCTCAAAATCCTTCAAGCTAGGCTTCAACAGTACATGAACTAAGAACTTCCAGATATACAAGCTGGATTTAGAAAAGGCAGAATAACCAGAGATCAAATTTCCAATTTAAGCAAGGGAATTCCAAAAACACATCTGCTTCTGCTTCATTGATTACATTAAAGCCTCTGTGTGGATCACAACAAACTGGAAATTCTTCAAGAGATGGGAATACCAGACCACCTTACCTGCCTCCTGAGAAACCTGCGGATCAAGAAGCAACAGATAGAACTGGACATGGAACCAAAGACTGGTTCCAAATTGGGAAAGGAGTATGTCAGGCTGTATATTGTCACCTTGTTTACTTAACTTATATTCAGAGTACATCATGCAAAATCCTGGGCTGGATGAAGTACAAGCTGGAATCAAGACTGCTGGAGAAATATCAACAACCTCAGATATGCAGATAATACCACCCTAACGGTAGAAAATGAAAAATAACTAAAGAGCGTCTTAATGAAGGTGAAAGAGGAGAGTGAAAAACCTGGCTTAAAATTCAACATTCAGAAAACCAAGATCATGGCATCCGGTTACATCCCTTTATGGCAAACAGATGGGGAATAAATGGAAACAGCAACAGACTTAATTTTTGGATTCCAAAATCACTGCGGACGGTGACTACAGTCATGACATTAAAAGCAGCTTGCTCCTAGGGAAAAAAAGCTATGATAAATCTAGACAGTGTATTAAAAAGCAGAGACATCATTTTGCTGACAAAGGTCCATAGTGTCAAAACTATGGTTTTTCCAGTAGTCATATACGGATGTGAGAGTTTGACCATAAACATGCTGAGCCCTGAGAAGTGATGCTTTTCAACTGTGATGCTAAAGTAGATTCTTGAGAGTCCCGTGGGCAGCAACCAGATCAAACCAATTAATCCTAAAGGAAATCAACCACGAATATTCGCTGGAAGGACTGATGCAAAAGCTGAAGCTCCAGTACTTTGGCCACCTGATATAAAGAGTCAATTCACTGGAAAAGACTCTGATGCTGGAAAAGGTTGAGGACAGGATGAGAAGGGGGTGACAGAGGATGAGATGGTTGGATGGCATCACCGAGTCAATGGGCATGAGTCTGAGCCAACTCCAGGGGACAGTGAAGAACAGGGAAGCTTGGCATGCTGAAGCCCATGGGGTCGCCAAGAGTCAGACACGACTTAATGACTGTACAACAACAACAATTTCCTCTCTTTCTGACAGAAACACAAGGGAATTTTTCTTAGATATTGACCCTGAGAACTTTGTGTGGCTCACTGAGGTAAGAATCATCAAAGTTTGGGTCCCCAAGGGCAGGATTTTTTAACCTCTCAAATTGAGTCTCCAGAATTACACTTTAAGTGTTCCTGCCTGTAGCTGGTCCTAGCTGTGGCTTCTGCTCTGGTAAGCTGTCATTCTCTGCTTTTGTCTGTCTTTCTAGTGTTGGGGCAGGGTTTGCCCCATGTCTTCAATTCTCTAATGGATCTAACACGAGTTATTGATTTTCATTTTGGTCATCTTTTGGCAGGTGGGGGTGGGTGTTACAGGGGTGGAAGGGGAGAATGGGAGTATGATTTCTAAGCTCTTTACATGCTGGTCCAGAAACCAGAAGTTTCCAATACTGTACTTGTTAAATGGAGATTTTTCATTCACTTTTTTTCTTTCTCTTTCATTTTAAAATATATTTTAGCAAATGGGAAATCAGGTCTATTTTACATTGTTCATTGATTTTTAAAACAATATAAAATCTTGAAATAAATAGTATTCATATTCTAAATTGATACATTTTATGCTGCTGCTGCTGCTAAGTCACTTCAGTCGTGTCCGACTCTGCGCGACCCCATAGATGGCAGCCCACCAGGCTCCCCCATCCCTGGGATTCTCCAGGTAAGAACACTGGAGTGGGTTGACATTTCCTTCTCCAATGCAGGAAAGTGAAAAGTGAAAGGGAAGTGGCTCAGTCGTGTCCGACTGTTCGCGACCCCATGGACTGCAGCCCACCAGGCTTCTCTGTCCATGGGATTTTCTAGGCAAGAGTACTGGAGAGGGGTGCCACTGCCTTCTCCGGATACTTTTTATAAACATACACAATTAAGTAAAATGTATCATAATGGTTAGTAAACTGCTCACTGAATTAAATTTTAAAATAATAAATATTTTGTGTAAAGACCAATGACTGAACTAAGTTCCAAGCCATGTGCCAAGTGACACAAAAACACTGAAGCAACTAAATAAAACCAGAGGGAACATCTGTCTAGGCTACTAGTTTTTCTCAATGCACTTATGAAAATAAAAAGGAAATATTCAAAGATACTATAGCTTTTGTGTGTACAAAACAGATTTTAACAAATAGAATAAGATTTTCTTGACTGACTGACAAATCCTTTTTGAGTCACTCCTAGTAAAGAATCCGCCTGCAATGCAGGAGACCCCGGTTTGATCCCTGGGTCAGGAAGATCCGCTGGAGAAGGGATAGGCTACCCACTCCAGTATTCTTGTGCTTCCCTGGTGGCTCAGCTAGTAAAGAATCCACCTGCCATGTGGGAGACCTGGTTTCGATCCCTGGGTTGGAAGGATGCCCTGGAGAAGGGAAGTTACCCACTCTAGTATTCTGGCCTGGAGAATTCCATGGACTGTATATAGTCCATCGGGTTACAAAGAGTCCAACAAGACTGAGCGACTTTCACTTTCACTAATAAAGTTACATTTTTCATGTTTTGACTTTTCTAGTGTTATCCATATTATACATCAATTCTTCAAATGATTTCCCTCACAAAAATGTCACCTGTAAATCAGTCTACAATGGCCTCTTCCTTCGAGTTCCTGTCACACTTACTGTTGCCAATAATTTGATGCTTATTGCTTTGTAATTCCTATTTAAAATATTTAAAAATATATGTCTAGTTCTTAAAATATAAAGTTCCTGATATTTGAAATATAAAGTAACCATGTCTTAATATTTTTGCACATTCATAGCACTTGGCAAAGTATCATCTTAAGTTATTCAGGCAAATAAGGAGAAGAATATCAGATTTCTAGTTAGTTTTGCAGGTAATGATATGGAGTTATAGTCCTTTCTCATTACTGCATTCTAGACACCTAAATCTTGTAGAAGACGCCTGTGAATACTGAAGTCAGTCATCTTCCAGGAAGTTATTGGTCTTCTACAAATATTTCATCTTTCATTAATACTTTATCATTTCATTTTTTCTTGATTTTACTCCCCAAATAAACTGTAGACTTTTTGAGGATAATGACTATATATATATTTTTTAATGTGAATCTTTTTATTTGTTTTTGGCTGTGCTGGGTCTTGGCTGCTGCACACGCTTTTCTTTAGTTGTGGTGAGTGGGAGCTACTTTCTAGTTGTGGGCTGCTCACTGTAGTGGCTTCTCTTGCTAAGGAGCTCAGGGTGCATAGGCTTCAGTGGTTTTGGCAGAAGGGCTCCCTAATTGCAGGTCCTGGGCTCTACAGCACAGGCTCAATAGTTGTGGTGCACGGGCTGAGCTGCTCCGTTGCGTGTGGGATGTTCCCAGACCAGGGACCAAACCTGTGTCCTCTGCACTGGCAGGCGGACTCTCCACCACTGAGCCACCAGGGAAGCCCCTGACTGTATTTCATACTTTTTAAAAGTATCTAGGATTATAAGCTATACTTGTATGTTCAATAAATATTTATTGAATAACAATAAAAAAACTTCATACAGCAAACCACTATCACTGTGCAATTTGCTGTGCATAGCCCCCATTCTGAGACAATATACATAATTATAATTACAATTTCTAAAAATGTTTATTTGGCTGCATTGGGTCTTAGCTGTGGCATGTGAGATCTTCGTTGTGTCATGCAGGATCTTCATGGTGCACAGACTTTCTAGTTGTGGCATGTGGGCTCCAGCAGTTATGGTGCGGGGGCTTGTTGCTCTGTGGCATGTGGGATCTTAGTTTCCTGACTAGGATCAAACTCATGTCCCCTGCGTTTATCCCTGGACCAGTAAATCGGTACCAAGGAAGCACCAATAAAAGTATGCTGTGCTGTGCTTAGTTGCTCAATTGTGTCTGACTCTTTGTGACCCCATGGACTGTAGCCCGCCAGGCTCTTCTGTCTGTGGAATTCTCCAGACAAGAATACAGGAATGGATTGCCATGTACTTCTTCAGGAGATCTTCCCAACCCAGGGATCAAACCCAGGTCTCCCACATTGCAGGCAGATTCTTTACCCTTTGAGTTACCAGGGAGGCTGTGATAAATATATGTGGTGAACAAATAAATGTGGTAAATTTAAATATAACGATAAAGTATATTTAAGTTTTATAACCTACTATTGTTTCTCTGAAAGAGATTATTATGCACATCTGTTGGTAAGGATATCCTGATTGTCATTTAAATAAGTGGAAAGGACTAATTTAAATAAGTATCAGAGTATTGCCAATTCCCTCTGATCTCTTCCGACACTGTGGTCATTCATATCCCTTACTCACATGCTGTCACCACCCAGTGCACTGTTACTATCATTACTTTAAACAATCTAAAAGTTATTTTTTACATCAACAAAGAAATAAAAGGGCTTATTTTATCATCATTTATTTCTTCTTGGTATATTTATTCCTTTCTTACGTAGATACGAGTTTCTGACCTGTCATAGTCCTCCCTGAAGAACTTCTTTATAACTATTTTTAGGTAGCAGATGTACTGAGGATGCTTCCCTCAGTTTTTGTTGGTCTGATAAAGTCTATTTTCCTTCATGTTGAAAAGATAATTTTGCTATACATAGAATTCGAGGTTGATAGCTTTTTCTCTCAACAATTCAAATATTTCATTCCCTTCTTGCTTGCATTGGTTTCTGACAAAAAGTTGGCTGTAATTTGTACCTTTATTCTGCTAGATGTAAGGTATTTTTTTCCTCTGGCTTATTCTTAAGATTTTCTTTTTGTCTTTGGTTTTCTGCAGTTTGATTATAATATGCATTGGTGTAGATTTGACATTTATCCCATATGATGTTCTCGGAGCTTCCTAGGACTGTGGTGTAAGTCATTAATTTTGGAAAATTCTTGGACATTATTTCTTCAAATATTTTTTATGTTCTGTCCTTTCTTCTTTTATATTCCAATTATATATATATATTTCACTTTGTATTTGTTATTGGATGTTCTGTTGTATTTTTCCTCCCCTATTCTTTTTTTGGTTTGTTTGTTTTTCCATTTCAGGTTGGGCACTTACTATCGACATGTCTTCAGGTCACTGATTTTTTCCTTGTGCATGTCTACTCTACTGATGAGCCCATCAAAGAAAGGCATTCTTTAATTGTTACCACTATTTTGATTTTTAGCATTTCAATTCTTTCTTAGAATTTTCATCTCTCTGCCTATATTATCCATCTGTTTTTACATGTTGTCCACTTTTTCTATTGGAGCCCTTATATGTTAATCATAATTACTGTATCCTTCCCATCTGATAATGCCAAAATCTGTGACTTATCTGAGTCTGGTTCTGATTTTTGCTTTATTTCTTCAGCCTATGTGTAGTGGTAAGGTGGTATTGAGCAGGGAGGAATTCAGCAACATCCCAGAAAGCAAGGAATGTACCCATTACCCAAGTGCTGTTTCTGAAATCATTATGAAAAATAAAAGATCATGAAGTACAAAAATCATAAGCCTATAGCAATAAAAAAGAAACAGAAACATCATAAAACAAAGTTGTGTTTGTTAAACTGTAGCCACTATTTCACTTTACACAGTTATGATAGTTTAAATAGAAATGAAACAAAGTGTTAGGGATGATTTCCTTTTTTAGAATATGCTAAGCTTTTGACAAGATGACATTTAAAAATACTGGAGTACTGTTAAGAATGTGTGGGTTTGTAGTTAGTCTTGAGTAATCTAGCTTGACTAGTTAACAGCTGAATGACACAGCTAAATTACTTTAGTTCTCAGAGTCTCAGCTGTAGAATGAGGACTGCCTAGCAAGGCTACTGTGAAGTCCAATGAGATGACATGTAGTGGGTCTGAATAGTGTCCAGCACAAGGCAGGGGCTTTATAATAAACATCCACAGCTCTAGTAAACTTAATTCAGTTTTTATGAACTAATCCCACTACTTTATGTTAGATTTTTAAAAATTTGCTTATAATCAGTTAAGAACTGTCACTATGATCGATTTTGGTAAAGTTCTCTGCCTTAAATCTTAAAGAAATGGAAGTCTTAGTACTGATTTCATGTAATCATTCATTCAACAACTATTTGGATGTCCTAGAATGGGCAACACACATAAATACAAAATACTCCTCAGTGCACCTACAGTATATGGGAGATAAAGACAAAACTAATGATACGAGGTAGAGTGTGCTAGGTGTTGTAAGGAGAAGTACAAGATAATATTCTATTGACATTTGGTGGAAAGAGTGTTTATTTCCAGTTTTGAGAGCCAATGGGATGGTGCTGATATTGTCACATTTGAAGTTCTGAGATATAAGAATGGGGAAGAGTTAGAGATTGAAAACATGAACAAAGGCCTTTATTTTGGAAGGTCTTTGAAGCTGGATAAATGGGAAACCAAGCTGGATATGTACCAGATGCATAAAGGGAAAAGATAAGGCTGGTAGGTAATTTAGGGTTCAATTCTGAAAACCCTTGATTCTTAGGCAGTAGGAAGCCACTTCGGGATATAAAAGAAAGAAACTAGATTTCTAAGAGATCTCAACATTCTAGAAGCTAATCTCTATGTTACGGAGCACAACTGTTGAGGCAACTGCTATCTAAATTTACAACGAGCAATGTCAAGAGATTATGGGAAGATGAGAAAATATTGATCCATGATTTAGGTCTTTGTGGGAGTAGTGTGGGGACCTATGAGGCATTATATTGAGTATGCACATTATCATTATGGGTCTGTAACATACATTTGTTTTTTTGTGGTCTAGAAAGTCCAGATCAATAATGGAAAAAACATATGAGAGGATAAAAATTTAGCATTTGTTTTAGGGTAGAGCTAGTTTAAAAGGGAAATACTTATGAGGAAGTTGTTAAAATATAATTTGTTATTAAATTAGTACTTTCTTTAAATTTACTTATTTGACTTTACCTTATACTGTATTTCTAATGAATTTAAGATAGGGAGTGGTGAAAAATTAATTAAGGAGATGCAAAATCTAGTTTTTTTTCCCAAATACCTTCTTTTTTTTCCCCTTTTTACCAAATGCCATTCTATTTCATCTCCAGAATTTTATTTCATTCTTGCATTTGTTCAGGATATACTGAGTGGTTCTTATGTAACAGGCATTGTATACATAATATATTTATGCATTTAAATCTTCACTGTAGCACTTAGCAGCTTTCTATGGTTCCTGTTGTGCATAACCTGAAGTTAGAGGAAAACACGGCTAATGACAATAGCCCTTAAGTAAGACTTAGGAATGAGAAGGAATAGTATTACTGACTAATGAGTGGGATTTTAATTAAATTCCTTTACCAAATATACTTACATGTAGACAGAGTTTGCTGAGTAATTTACACATTGTAGGATGACAAAATATTTGCTAGCAGAAACAACAGAATAGACAAATTATCTTCTTTCCCCCACTTTCTGTTCTCAAAGCTGTTATGTGGTAGTTTTCCCTTCAGTATTAGTATTACAGTCTAGTATATATAATACTAGAACTCAGTTCATAAACAGAATTTCATGAACCAAATTTTTTGGTTTCATTGACACTATAATTTCTTATTTTCTTTCTTTTGGTTTCCCAGAATATGACTTTGACTCACTTGTACTGTGCAGATGGGATTTTTAACTGCTCAACAGCTGAATAATTTGTAAACTTCCCTTGCAGTTTCTCAGACTTTCTGCATTTCTTATAATTAATTAATTTATAAATTCAACTTACAATTGAATGAAGAGGATATATCAGTACTGTTTACGAGCTATTTCATATTTCCCTCCCTCCCTTTCTCTCTTTCATTCCACTGAAAAAAAAATCATTATTAGCCATGTTCTTATCTTAATCTCTGTGGACTTGACAATCCCTATCAGATCTTTAGTTGGTATAGATTAAGGAAAGGGAATGATTCTTCTTGTAAGAAGAATTCATTCTTTAAGATAAAAAGAGTGTCATGGACAACCCAGCAGGGCATAACAACTCCATTCTCTTTTGTTATAAATTACAGTTTTTGACACAAAAATATGCCTGATTAAGTACTCAAGCTAAAATTTCTGGGTATGACAATTTAAAATATGATGAGTGATTAAAATAAAATGATCTAGGACTAAAAAATTCTTTTATGGATAATTACATGTGGATAAATGGAACATGACTATACTCTGGAGATAATTTCAGAAAATATGTAGGTGAGAAATGGACATAAAGAATAATACATTTTTTTGGACACTGGAAGATGTAGTTAATTGACAGCTATTTATTAAAATGGAGAAACCTGAAAGGTTAAAATTTTAGAAAGACAGTGTGCTTATTATGTGTTACAACAAATCATTTTTCCTCAGTGCTTCTTTTACATGCTACTGCTAAGTTGCTTCAGTCGTGTCCGACTCTGTGCGACCCCACAGACGGCAGCCCACCAGACTCCCCCTTCCCTGAGATTCTTCAGGCAAGAACACTGGAGTGGGTTGCCATTTCCTTCTCCAATGCATGAAAGTGAAAAGTGAAAGTGAAGTCGCTCAGTCGTATTTGACTCTAGCGACCAGCGACCCCATGGACTGCAGCCTACCAGGCTCCTCAATCCATGGGATTTTCCAGGCGAGAGTACTGGAGTGGGGTGCTGCTGCATCTGCTATATATTTTAACTGCTCTTATATTTGAGGCTTATGATGAAGGGTGTACAGTAGATAAAGGTTACTAATGCTTTTCTCAGATATGTTAACAAATAGTAACTTTAGAGGACTAATGGGAAATAATTTTATAACAGCAGGGTTAAATAAGCAACTTAAGAGGTAGAAAAATACTTGTTGGTCTAATAATATTATTATTTAGAAATGACCAACAACTCACTAATGCACACAATCTGGCCTACCTGCTCCTATCTACTAAGTTCTTCTTTAATATTATTTAGGAAATTTGGGTCCTTATTGTAGATTTCTAGCTAATTTATAAAAGTAGTAAACAGTTATTTAGAAAATTTATGACTCCTCTGTAATATAACGGTCTAATAACATTTAGCTATTGGCTTTGCTAGGAAGTGGAGTAGGACCACAGAGTACTTGGTAATAATGATAAAATCTGTCTGTAAGCAAAAAGGATAATTAGGCCAGGCTAAGGCGAGTTATTGTCTCTGACAGTGGCTTTCAAACATTTTTGACCAGAGTCCACAATAAAAACTAAATTTCATGTCATCACCCACTTATGAACACAAACACATACTAAAACTTTCATGAAACAACACTGAATGTGGGATACTTTTGATATTTTTTACCTTTTATTATATTAAATATAAAATCCTTATCAGAAGTCATTAAAATCATTTCACGACCCACTAATGAGTTAAGTGACCTTAGCTGCTCTATAAGAAAACTAGGGCTATTTATGTGGTCATTCTTTTCCTAGAGTAGAAAGTACTCTACAAGTGGGGCTGGATGGGTTGGAAGGTATGACTTAACCAATTTCTTTAGATTCCAACATGCTTGAAAAGTGAAAGTGAAAGTTGCTCAGTCGTGTCTGACTCTGTGACCCCATGGACTGTAGCCTGCCAGGTTCCTATGTCTATGGAATTCTCCAGGCCAGAATACTGGAGAGGGTTACCATTCCCTTCTTCAGGTGGTCTTCCCAACCCAGGGATCAAACCCAGGTCTCTCGCACTCCAGGCAGATTCTTTAGCACCTGAACCATCAGGGAAGCCCATCAACATGCTTAATTAACATTTAAAGTAGAAATTTCATCCTTTAAAATTTGGCATAGGTTTTCACAATAGTACTTCCTTAATTAACTGCTACTTCCCTGTCTAGAATGTATATTTATACATGAAATACAGCATATGGTTAAAATATTTATGATTATTTATTAACATATTTCTCAAATTAAATATATTTCTTATAGCATCATATGATCAGTGTACTAAACTAAAATGCAAAAACTATATAAAGAAAATCCCGGAGGAGGAGCTAAGATGGCCGACGAGTAAGACGGAGAGAATACTTTCTCCTCCACAAATCCATTAAAAGAACATTTGAATGCTGAATAAATTCGATAAAACAACTTCTGAATGCCGGCAGAGGACATCAGGCACTTAGAAAGACAACTCATTGTCTTCAAAACGAGAAAACGAGCCCTGCGGTAACTCCTTTTGCGGAGAAGTGGCGCGGACACCAGCATTTGCTATTGGCAAGCGGGGGCTGGGCTAGGAGGAGCAGCGAGGCCTGCATTGCTTTGAGAAAGGATTTGGCCTGGCTATCTCGGGCGCTATCTGAGCGAAATAACCAGACTGTTGGTTATCTACTACATCAAAAGCCAGCCCTAACTTAAGACACCACCAGGACTACCTACGGAACAAAGGGCTGCACAGAGTTGGCCGGCTGCAGGCTGTCCCACTCCGGTGACAGGCAGCCAGGGCCGGAGGCGGGCAATTACAGCCCTAGAGAGACACTGTCTAACGGAACTGTGAGTAGGTTTCTGTGCTGACTCACGCTTCTTGGGGCTCTGGATGGTCAACATCTGCCTGAGAAAGTGCACTGTTTGTATAACCAGAAAACTGAGCAGCGGAGAGGCGATAAGTCGCAGCAGCTGCGCTTGCTGAACATTTCATCACCTGCGCTACTCGGATCTGGGAAGGGCATAAAACACAGACTCAACCAAGTCTGTGCTTCTGAGGATTATCCGAGTGCCTGAACCTGGCTGGTTTAGATTTGGGTGTTCATCTCCGCCCCCTCTGTAACAAGGCAGAGTTCAGATATTGAAAAGACCTGTAAACCGCCTCAATAAAGAGAATTCAACAAACTACCAGAATATAGTAAGGACACTCTAAATTTGGCAATTTTAACAAAATGAAGAGACAAAAGAATACCCAGCAGCTAAAGGAACAGGATAGATGCCCACCAAACCAAACCAAAGAGGAAGACATAGGGAATCTACCTGATAAAGAATTCCGAATAATGATAGCGAAATTAATTCAAAACCTCGAAATCAAAATAGAATCACAGTTAAAGAGTCTGGAGACAAGGATTGAGAAGATGCAAGAAAGGTTTAACAAGGACCTAGAAGAAATAAAAAAGAGTCAACACATAATGAATAATGCAATAAATGAGATCCAAAACACCCTGGAGGCAACAAATAGTAGAATAACAGAGGCAGAAGATAGGATTAGTGAATTAGAAGATAGAATCCTAGAAATAAATGAATCAGACGAGAAAAAAGAAAAACGTATCAAAAGAAATGAGGACAATTTCAGAAACCTCCAGGATAACATCAAACGCTACAACATTCGAATCATAGGAGTTCCAGAAGAAGAAGATAAAAAGAAAGATCATGAGGAAATACTTGAGGAGATAATAGTTGAAAACTTCCCTAAAATGGAGAAGGAAATTACCACTCAAGTTCAAGAAATCCAGAGAGTCCCTAACAGGATAAACCCAAGGCGAAACACCCCAAGACACATATTAATCATATTAACAAAGATTAAATATAAAGAACAAATATTAAAAGTAGCAAGGGAAAAACATCAAAAAACTCATAAGGGAATTCCCATAAGGATAACAGCTGATCTTTCAATAGAAACTCTCCAAGCCAGGAGGGAATGGCAAGACGTAATTAAAGTGATGAAAGAAAATAACTTACAGCCTAGATTATTGTATCCAGCAAGGATCTCATTCAAATATGAAGGAGAAATCAAAAGCTTCACAGATAAGCAAAAGTTGAGAGAATTTTGCACCACTAAACCATTTCTCCAACAAAAACTAAAGGACATTCTCTAGATAGGAATCACTAAAAGGGTGTATAAATTCGAACCCAAAACAATAAAGTAAATCTTATTTATCAATAATTGCTTTAAACAATTATTTTTATGGGCTGAATGCCCTAATCAACAGACAAAGACTGGCCGAATCGATACAAAAACAAGACCCTTACATACCTTGTCTACAAGAGACAACCAAAAGACTAAAATGGGTCAAATGGATACAAAAACTAGACCCCTATATATGTTGTCTACAAGAGAACCACCTTAAAATATGGGATATATACTGACTGAAAATGAAGGCCTGGAAAAAGATTTTCTATGCAAATATGGACCATAAGAAAACAGAGGTAGCAATACTTATATCAGATAAAATTGACTTTAAAGATCTTGAAAAGGAGACAATGAAGGTTACACATAACGCCTTAAAGGAACAATCCAAAAGGAAGTTATAACAATTATAAATATATATGCACCCAACATTGGAGCATTGATATATCCAAGACAAACATTAATTAATATGATAGAAGAAATATGCAGCAATACAATAATAGTGGGAGACTTTAATACCCCACTCATATAATCTGGCTGTAATAGACAAAGTAAAGAGCAAAACATATTTACTTATGAGCCTCAAAAAATTCAGTTCACTCAGGAGAGTTAAAAAAAAAAAAAAAAGACTTATTTGTTCACTCTGTAAAGGTGTATTGACTATTTTATGGGTTTGGTACCACTTTGGGTAGTAGGGAGAAAGTGGTGACAAATGTGATCCTGTCCTAAATAATATATTGTGGTAAAGATAGACCTACCAATACAAAATACCAAGATGTGCCTAAAGATGAGGACACCCAAACTGGACTTTTTGTTTCCTGAACTTTTCATTTCGAGAACAAACCTCCTAATATAGGATGAATTCAACATGATTTTTTTAAGTGTTCTTTGTGATTAAAAACAGAAAGCCATTGGTTAAGAAATTACATATACTCCTCCCCACCATCACTCCCCTTCTTTCTTCCCATTTCCCTCCTACCCTCATTGATCCTTTCCTTTGTCCATTTTCCCCTGCAAAAATAAAAAAAAAAAAAAAAAGAAAATCCCACAACCAAAAGATAATTCTAGTAACATTTCTATATGTCATTTTATTTTTATATTTTCTCTACACATGGGTATACTAAAAACATCTACACTCATACAATTTAGATTATGCACACAGATATGCCTCCTTCCCAAGTGTTAGACCCTCAACATCTGTTCATTTCATCAAAAATTATTCTAAAATATTTCATAGGCTGGAAACTATAAAAAAATGTCATAATTTATTATTTCTCTATTTTTGGACATTTAGATTTTCCCAGTTTGCTACAGCCTTTTATTTTTGGCCATGAAAATGTATGCATTTATTTGACTTATTCATTCAGTTGCATTTATTTTTCTATAGATATTTTCTCTTTTGTTTTTATGCTTATAGATTCCTTCCAAGTCTAGGGAAGAAGTAAATATTTAACAGAGTGAGAATAAACCCAAAGTTCCATTTTTGTTTTGGGCAATCACATTAGGAAATACTGTTCCATTCGCTTAAAAAAACAGCAAGGGGTAGTAAATATCATTGAATGGGTTTTTAACATCTAATTAGATATTTTACTAGGTATCAATGGCTGGCTTGTAGTAGAAGTTCAATAAATATATATTGTGAACAACAATCTATATTAAAATTTTTTTTCTGTATCTAATTTTGAGAGTATTTTGGTAGGTTTAAATTTGCATAAAATTTACTTTTTTTAAAAAAAGCAGTAAAAGTAGTAAATAGTTATGAAAATCTAACAAATAGGACGTGAATCTCTTGAAATCTTGCTCTCCCAAGATAAATGTTAACAATTTGATGAGTATTTTTCTAGATTTTTTCCTATGAAGTATTATTCATTTAAGCACACAAAAATATATCAAATATATCTTTACTGTTATCTTTATAGTTGGGAAAAAAGGAGCAAATTATCCAGTTACTGTATCCATATGTAAAACAATTTCACAGGAAACTAGAACTAAAAAGAATGAAATTTTGCCATTTGCAACAATAAGGACGGACTTTGAGGGTATTATGCTTATTGAAATAAGTCATAGAAAGACAAATACTGTGTTTTTACTTATATGGAGTCTAAAAAATAGAACAAACGAATACAACAAAAGAGAAACAGACTTATAGATAAAGAGTACAAACTAGTGGTTACCAGAGGGACATGGAGAAGGAAAGGCAACCCACTCCAGTATTCTTGCCTGGAGAATCTGATGGACAGAGGAGCCTGGTGGGCTACAGTTCATGGGGTCACAAGAGTCGGACACAACTTAGCAACTAAACCACTATCACCACCAGAGGGAAGAGCAGTGAGGTGACGGGCAATAGAAGGGATGGGAATTAAGAGTTAAGAACAACTAGGTATAAAATAAATAAGATACACGGATATAATGTTCAGTACAGGAAATATAACCAATATTTTATAACAACTTTAAATGAAATATAATGTGTAAAAATACTGAATAACTATATTGTACTCCTGAAATTAATATAACACTAAGTCAACTATACCTCAATTAAAAAAATTAGGACTAGCTATGAGGGCAGGAGGAGAAGGGAACAACAGAGGATGAGATGGCTGGATGGCATCACTGACTCGATGGCTGTGAGTCTGAGTGAACTCTGGGAGCTGGTGATGGACAGGGAGGCCTGGCGTGCTGTGGTTCTTGGGGTCGCAAAGAGTCGGACAAGACTGAGTGACTGATCTGATCTGATATGGACATGAAAAGATTTAAATAATATATTATTATATGAAAAAAAAGAAGACAGGTCTTTAAAAAACTGATCTACCGTTATGAAAATAAAGAGATTTTCCCCATTTAAAACCATCAGTGCATTCCTGTGATAATCACGTGATTGATGGTCTTAAGAAATTCTTTCATAATGTAATTAAATGAATAGTATTTTTGATAGCATTTCTGATGGATAGTTTGCACGTGGGCTAAATTTTGGGTTTTAGATATGCTGACTTTGTATCGTTGTTGTTGCTCAGTCTCTAAGTCGTGTCTGAATCCTTGTGACCCCATGGTCTGCAGAACGCCAGGCTCCTCTGCCCTCCACTGTCTTCTGGAGTTTGTTCAAATTCATGCCCATTGAGTTGTTGTTGCTATCTAACCACCTCTTCCTCTGCTGCCCCCTTCTCCTTTTGCCTTCAAACTTTCCCAGCATCACGGTCTTTTCCAATGAGCTGGCTCTTCACATCAGGTGGCCAGAGTATTGGAGTTTCAGCTTCAGCATCAGTCCTTCCAATGAATATTCAGGGTTGATTTCCTTTATAATTGACTGGTTTGATCTTGCATTTCGAGAACTCTCTAGAGTCTTCTCCAGCACCACAAGTGGGAAGATCACTTCTTCAGTGCTCAGCCTTCAGTGCTCTTCTGCGTGTTAGGTCCTTGCTGTTTCTGTCCTTTATTGTGCCCATCTTTGCATGAACTGTTCCCTTGGTATCTCCAATTTTCTTGAAGAGATCTCCAGTCTTCTCCATTCTATTGCTTTCCTCTATTTCTTTGCATTGTTCATTTAAGGAGGCCTGTTTAGTTCTCCTTGCTATTCTCTGGAACTCTGTAGTCAGCTGGGTATATCTTCCTTCTCCCTTGCTTTTGGCTTCTCTTCTTTCCTGAGCTATTGGTAAAGCATCCTCAAATGACCACTTTGCCTTCTTGCATTTCTTTTTCTTTGGGATGGCTTTGGTCAGTGCTTCCTGTATAATGTTACATAGCTCCATACATAGTTCTTCAGGAACTCTGTCTACCAGATCTAATCCCCTGAATCTATTCACCTCCACTATATAAACGAAAGGGATTTAATTTAGGTCATACCTGAATGGCTTAAAGACGCTTACTCCTTGGAAGGAAAGTTATGACCAACCTAGATAGCATATTCAAAAGCAGAGACATCACTTTGCCAACAAAGGTTTGCCTTTGGAACCTTTGGAAAGGTTTTGGAAAGGCTATGGTCTTTCCAAAGGTTTTCGCCTTTGGAAAGGCTATGGTCTTTCCTGTGGTCATGTATGGATGTGAGAGCTGGACTGTGAAGAAGGCTGAGCGCCGAAGAATTGATGCTTTTGAACTGTGGTGTTGGAGAAGACTCTTGAGAGTCCCTTGGACTGCAAGGAGATCCAACCAGTCCATTATGAAGGAGATCTGCCCTGGGATTTCTTTGGAAGGAATGATGCTAAAGCTGAAACTCCAGTATTTTGGCCACCTCATGCGAAGAGTTGACTCATTGGAGAAGACTCTGATGCTGGGAGGGATTGGGGGCAGGACGAGAAGGGGACGACAGAGGATGAGATGGCTGGATGGCATCACTGACTCGATGAATATGAGTCTGAGTGACCTCTGAGGGCTGGTGATGGACAGGGAGGCCTGGCGTGCTGCAGTTCATGGGGTCGCAAAGAGTTGGACACAACTGAGCGACTGATCTGATCTGAATGGCTTAGTGCTCTTCCCCGCTTTCTTCAATTTAATGCCAAATTTTGCAATAAAGAGCTCATGATCTGAGCCCCAATCAGCTCCAGGTCTTGATTTTGCTGACTTTATATAAAGCTTCTCCATCTTCAGCTGCAAATAACATAATCAGTCTGATTTCTGTATTGCCCACCTGGTGATATCCATGTGTAGAGTCATCTTTAGGCTTATAGGAAATGTATATTTGACATGATCAGCATGTTCTCTTGACAAAACTCTATTATTCTTTGCCCTGCTTCATTTTGTGCTCCTTGGCCAAACTTGCTTGTTATTCTGGGTATCTCTTGACTTACTACTTTTGCATTCCAATTCCCTATGATGAAAGGACACCAAAGGACATTTAGAGTTAGTTCTAGAAACTGATGTAGGTCTTCAGAGAACTGGTCAACTTCAGTTTCTTCGGCATTAATGGTTGGGGCACAGACTTGTAATGCTGACTGTGATGCTGAATGGTTTGCCTTGGAAATGAACTGAGATCATTCTGTTGTTTTTGAGACTGCACCCAAGTACTGTGTTTAAGACTCTTGTTGACTCTGAGGCCTAGTCCATTTCTTCTAAGGGATTCTTGCCCACAGTAGTAGATACAAAGGTCCCCCGAATTAAATTCGTCCATATTCATCCATTTTAGTTCACTGATTTTAAGATGTTAATCTTAAGATCTCTTGCCATCTCCTGCGTGACCACATCCCATTTACCTTGTGAAGTCAGGGGCAGCGGCCAGGAGGAGCTACCTCATGCCCGTAAGCCTGAGGCCAGGGGTGGCGGCTGGGAGGAGCAACCCATGCTGGAGGCCAGGGGCGGTGGCCGGGAGGACCAACCCCACGTCCAAGGAGCCGTGGCTGCACAGGTGCAGGAGCGCCTTGAGGAGCTATCCCACATTGAAGGTCAGGAAGGGCAGCAGTGAGGAGATAACCCTCATGCAAGGTAAGGAGCAATGGCTGCGCTTTGTTGGAGCAGCTGTGAAGAGATACCCCATGCCCAAGGTAAGAGAAATCCAAGTAAGACGGTAGGTGTTGCAAGAGGGCATCAGAGGGCAAACACACTGAAACCATACTCACAGAAAACTAGTCAATCTAATCACACTAGGACGACAGCCCTGTCTAACTCAATGAAACTAAGCCATGCCCGTGGGGCAACCCAAGATGGGCAGGTCATGATGGAGAGATCTGATAGAATGTGGTCCACTGGAGAAGGGAATGGCAAACCACTTCAGTATTCTTGCCTTGAGAACCCCATGAACAGTATGAAAAGGCAAAATGATAGGATACTGAAAGACAAACTCCCCAGGTCAGTAGGTGCCCAATGTGCTGGTCCGATGCTGTAAAGAGCAATATTGCATAGGAACCTGGAATGTCAGGTCCATAAATCAAGGCAAATTGGAAATGGTCAAACAAGAGATGGCAAGAGTGAATGTCGACACTGTAGGAATCAGCGAACTGAAATGGACTGGAATGGGTGAATTTAACTCAGAGGACCATTATATCTACTACTGAGGGCAGGAATCCCTCAGAAGAAATGGACTAGCCATCATGGTCAACAAAAGAGTCCGAAATGCAGTACTTGGATGCAATCTCAAAAACGACAGAATGATCTCTGCTCGTGTCCAAGGCAAACCATTCAGTATCACAGTAATCCAAGTCTATGCCTCAACCAGTAACACTGAAGAAGCTGAAGCTGAACGGTTCTATGAAGACCTACAAGACCTTTTAGAACTAACACCCAAAAAAGATGTCCTTTTCATTATAGGGGACTGGAATGCAAAAGTAGGAAGTCAAGAGTAACAGGCAAATTTGGCCTTGGAATACGCAAGGAAGCAGGGCAAAGACTAATAAGAGTTTTGCCAAGAAAATGCACTTGTCATAACAAACACACTCTTCCAACAACACAAGAGAAGACTCTATACATGGGCATCACCAGATGGTCAACACCGAAATCAGATCGATTATATTCTTTGCAGCCAAAGATGGAGAAGCTATATACAGTCAGCAAAAACAAGACCAGGAGCTGACTGTAACTCAGGCCATGAACTCCTTATTGCCAAATTCAGACTGAAATTGAAGAAAGTAGGGAAAACCACTAGACCATTCAGGTATGACCTAAATCAAATCCCTTATGATTATACAGTGGAAGAGAGAAATAGATTTAAGGGCCTAGATCTGATAGATAGAGTGCCTGATGAACTATGGAATGAGGTTCGTGACATTGTACAGGAGACAGGGATCAAGACCATCCCCATGGAAAAGAAATGCAAAAAAGCAAAATGGCTGTCTGGGGAGGCCTTACAAATAGCTGTGAAAAGAAGAGAAGCGAAAAGCAAAGCAGAAAAGGAAAGATATAAACATCTGAATGCAGAGTTCCAAAGAATAGCAAGAAGAGATAAGAAAGCCTTCTTCAGCGATCAATGCAAAGAAATAAAGGAAAACAACAGAATGGGAAAGACTAGAGATCTCTTCAAGAAAATCAGAGATACCAAAGGAAAATTTCATGCAAAGATGGGCTCAATAAAGGACAGAAATTGTATGGACCTAACAGAAACTTATATGCAGAGTACATCATGAGAAACTCTGGGCTGGAAGAAGTACAAGCTGAAATCAAGATTGCTGGGAGAAATATCAATAACCTCAGATATGCAGATGACACCACCCTTACGGCAGAAAGTGAAGAGGGGCTAAAAAGCCTCTTGATGAAAGTGAAAGTAGAGAGTGAAAAGGTTGACTAAAGCTCAACATTCAGAAAACAAAGATCATGGCATCCGGTCCGATCACTACATGGGAAATAGATGGAGAAACAGTGGGAACAGTGTCAGACTTTATTTTTCTGGGCTCCAAAATCATTGCAGATGGTGAGTGCAGCCATGAAATTAAAAGACGCTTACTCCTTGGAAGGAAAGTTATGACCAACCTAGATAGCATATTCAAAAGCAGAGACATTACTTTGCCAACAAAGATTCGTCTAGTCAAGGCTATGGTCTTTCCTGTGGTCATGTATGGATGTGAGAGCTGGACTGTGAAGAAGGCTGAGCACCGAAGAATTCATGGTTTTGAAGTGTGGTGTTGGAGAAGACTCTTGAGAGTCCCTTGGACTGCAAGGAGATCCAACCAGTCCATTGTGAAGGAGATCAGCCCTGGGATTTCTTTGGAAGGAATGATGCTAAAGCTGAAACTCCAGTATTTTGGCCACCTCATGCGAAGAGTTGACTCATTGGAGAAGACTCTGATGCTGGGAGGGATTGGGGGCAGGAGGAGAAGGGGACGACAGAGGATGAGATGGCTGGATGGCATCAATGACTCGATGGATGTGAGTCTGAGTGACCTCCAGGAGTTGGTGATGGACAGGGAGGCCTGGCGTGCTACAGTTCATGGGGTCGCAGAGAGTTGGACACGACTGAGCGACTGATCTGATCTGAACAGAAGCAGAAGATATTAAGAAGAGATGGCAAGAATACACAGAAGAACTGTACAAAAAGATCTTCACAACCCAGATAATCACAATGGTGTGATCACTGTCCTAGAGCCAGACATCCTGGAATGTGAAGTCAAGTGGGCCTTAGAAAGCATCACTACGAACAAAGCTAGTGGAGGTGATGGAATTCCAGTGGAGCTATTCCAAATCCTGAAAGATGATGCTGTGAAAGTGCTGCACTCAATATGCCAGCAAGTTTGGAAAACTCAGCAGTGGCCACAGGATTGGAAAAGGTCAGTTTTCATTCCAATCCCAAAGAAAGTCAATGCCAAAGAATGTTCAACCTACCGCACAACTGCACTCATCTCACACGCTAGTTAAGTAATGCTCAAAATTCTCCAAGCCAGGCTTCAGCAATATGTGAACCATGAACTTCCTGATGTTCAAGCTGGTTTTAGAAAAGGCAGAGGAACCAGAGATCAAATTGCCAACATCCGCTGGATCATGGAAAAAGCAAGAGAGTTCCAGAAAAACATCTATTTCTGCTTTATTGACTATGCCAAAGCCTTTGACTGTGTAGATCACAATAATCTGTGGAAAATTCTGAAAGAGATGGGAATACCAGACCACCTGACCTGCCTTTTGAGAAATTTGTATGCAGGTCAGGAAGCAACAGTTAGAACTGGTCATGGAACAGCAGACTGGTTCCAAATAGGAAAAGGAGTATGTCAAGGCTGTATATTGTCACCCTGTTTATTTAACTTCTATGCAGAGTACATCATGAGAAACTCTGGGCTGGAAGAAGCACAAGCTGAAATCAAGATTGCTGGGAGAAATATCAATAACCTCAGATATGCAGATGACACCACCCTTACGGCAGAAAGTGAAGAGGGGCTAAAAAGCCTCTTGATGAAAGTGAAAGTAGAGAGTGAAAAGGTTGGCTTAAAGCTTAACATTCAGAAAACGAAGATCATGGCATCTGGTCCCATCACTTCATGGGAAATAGATGGGGAAACAGTGAAAACAGTGTCATACTTTATTTTTCTGGGCTCTAAAATCACTGCAGACGGTGACTGCAGCCATGAAATTAAAAGACGCTTACTCCTTGGAAGGAAAGTTATGACCAACCTAGATAGCATATTCAAAAGCAGAGACATCATTTTGCCGACAAAGGTTCACCTAGTCAAGGCTATGGTCTTTCCTGTGGTCATGTATGGATGTGAGAGCTGGTCTGTGAAGAAGGCTGAGTGCCAAAGAATTGATGCTTTTGAACTGTGGTGTTGGAGAAGACTCTTGAGAGTCCCTTGGACTGCAAGGAGATCCAACCAGTCCATTGTGAAGGAGATCGGCCCTGGGATTTCTTTGGAAGGAATGATGCTAAAGCTGAAACTCCAGTACTTTGGCCACCTCATGTGAAGAGCTGACTCACTGGAGAAGACTCTGATGCTGGGAGGGATTGAGGGCAGGAGGAGAAGGGGACGACAGAGGATGAGATGGCTGGATGGCATCAATGACTCGATGGATGTGAGTCTGAGTGAACTCCGGGAGTTGGTGATGGACAGGGAGGCCTGGCGTGCTGTGATTCATGGGGTCGCAGAGAGTCGGACACGACTGAGCCACTGATCTGATCTGATCTGATCTGATAGATTATAGGGAGATGTTCAACTGCACAGAGGGCTGGCGCACCTAACCTCCCGTGCTGTTCAAGGGTAAACTGTAATTGAGTTTGTCGTTTCTCCTTGAATTTTTCAGTTGTTGTTTTATGGAATGTTTCTGTGCTGATGAAGCAGCATGATGCCAGTGTTAAATGTGTACAATTAGCTTAAAAGGAAGTATACTCTGGCATATTTAATAAAATTATATAAAATGAAAATTGCCATATAATGAGTTCTTTTTAAATTTAGTTCATTTAAAAATGGAGGAGTAACAATAACTCTGTTTACATGTACTTCTTCATGGTTAGGATTTTAGCAGCCTCAAAGAAACATATGTGTATGTTAGGATTCCTTTTCCTTCTTAGAGAATTGAAGTGTTTCGACCTTATCTCAGTCAGCTAAGCCATCTGTTAAAATCAGACATCCTTTGCTTTGTATTATTTCCCATTTGCTTTGATTGCATTTCCCTTTATTCAAATGTAAAACAAGATTTTTCTTTATAGTCACATATCAAAACAATTTACATATTATATAAATAATATTCCAGTTTCTATTCGACATATGAAAAAAACTAGGATTACTCTAGTAGACTGAATTCCTAATTTTTACTTCTTTTAAGATGAGCTCTGTTAACTAATTCACCACTTCATACTTTGATCAAGATGTCTCAAGTAATCATTCCTTATCTCTGTTACTTCAACTGAAAAATAAGGACAATGATTTGGCTCCATACGATATATAAAGAATTTAGTGTTAATATATTTATCATGAGGACTTTTGGTAATCTACTGATGTAAGTATACAGAAAGACAAAGTATAATGTAAAAAGTGAAGATTTTATAGAGTGTGAAAACAACAATAATTTCTGCCATTCAGTTTACTTTGTTAATATTTGGTTGGCCAAAAAGTTTGTTTGGGTTTTTCTGGAAGATGTTACAAAATTTTTGGCCAACCCAATATATTGATTAAATGTACTGTTATGCATATCTAGTCTTACCTGAACCGTTTTTGAGACAGCCATTTGCATCTACAGTTGTATACATGATGTAAGGTCCAGGTTGATTTACTCCAAAGGGCTACAATAAAAAAGAAGTAGTTAAGCCTTGGAAAGTAAGTACATCATCGGGTTTCAGGCAAATCTATTACAAAAAGTAAATACTTCTATATAAAATTCTTACATATTAGATAGCAGTTAGAGAACATGTTCATAAACAGATGACCAGTGTTATCTAATAAAAAACCTTGTATTTAGTAGAAAATGCTTAACTTTAAATGATTTGATAATTTTATTTATATAGTTCATTAATTTTATTGGATAGTTCTAAAATCTAATAATGTCTCTTCCTTATTACATAAAGATGAATATTTTAGGAAGAATTTTCTTTACTACTATTGGTCCCACCTTAAGTAGTTTTATTATGACATTTCTGTTGACTATAGCATTGCTTTTCCCTTCAGGAATGAACTGGAATAGTATATATTTTCCCAGTAAATATAAATAAAATCCATCCATTGTAATCCTAATAGAATAAAAAATACTGATGAGTTGTTCTAAAACATTTTATATCCTGCACTAGACTTAGAGAATACATTCTTTTCCAGTTAAGGAAAATGTAAGTTTTATCATATATATAAATGTTAAAATATATTTGGTTATGCCTCTTCTAAATTTCTATGTAAATGGAACCATACTTTATGTATCTTTCTGTGACTGTTTAAAAAATAATATTAATGTGACACTCATCCATGATTAAGCATGTACTATAGTTCAAGGTTGTATTCTACTGCATGATTATAGCATAAATATTTTTCATTCTTTTGCTGATCAACACTTGTTTCCATTTCCTTTGACCATGATAAACACGGCATTTTTATGAATATCTCCTGATGCACAGGTGGAGAGTACTCCACTGCATGATTATAGCACAGATATTTTTCATTCTTTTGCTGATCAACACTCATTTCTATTTTTTTTGCCATGATAAACATGGCATTCTTATGTATGTCACCCAATGCATAAATGCGAACATTTATCACTTCTGCTAGCTGTAAATTACTTCACATGCTTAGTAACACACATCACTAATGTGATACATACTTCTTAACACAAAATATTTCATCTCTTATGGGTTTGTTTCTTTGGAATGGTGACTGCCCTTTAATATTTTAAACCTGTCTCATTGCAGTGAGGCTTGGAGACAATACTTGTGAGACTATATTTATCAGTGTTGTAACCTCAGATTCATTTTATTACCCATGGTCTAGTTTATGTACTGGAAGACTGGTATCTTAAGCTATAAGTACTGTATTTTGTGAACCTTCCCAATTAAATTCTTGAATATTCTTTTCTAATCCACATTTGGAAAATTTCATACTCCTATCTATAATATCTTATTTTACAGATTTTATAATTTTTTTCTTTTTTCCTACAGTCAATTGAAAAAAAATCATATAAGCAAGTCTCTGTTATGAGTCCTAAAGCTGAAATTAACTGCCCACCATGCATCAGTCACTCTGACATTGAAAAACAAGATTCCAGAAATCCATGTATGATTCCTCCATACAACGGTTCTCAAAGTGTGGTGCAAGGACCCCTGGAGTCCAAAAACCCCATTGGTAAAAAGTGTGGGTAATTAGCAGCAATTAAGGAACAAAATAGCAAAATGGCAGACATAAATCTACCTTACTAGTAATTATATTAAACGTAAATAGATTAAATGCTATCAAAAGGCAGAGATGAGCAGGATAGAACATCATCATCCAAATATATGCTGTCTATAAAAGACACACTTTAAAAACAAATGTTTTTACAACAAATAGGTTGAAAGTAAAAGCATGGAAAGGATGTACCATGGAAACAGTAACCAAATAAGAGCTGGAGTAGCCATATTATTATCAGACAAAACAGACTTTAACATAAAAATGTTATTGGAGACAGAAAATGGGAGTTTATAATGACTAAAGAGTCAATCCATCAAGAAGACAAAATTATAAACATAAATGTGCCTAATTGAGTTCTCAAATATATGAAGTATTAATGGTTGAAATAGATAACAATAGGGGATACTCTTAGAATTACTAATAATATACTCATGTCATTAATGGATAGACTGATGAAGCAGAAGATCCACAAGGAAACAGAAGACTTGGCCAACCCTAGAATAGATTTTGTAGACCAAAACACTACCCAACTTTAGCAGAATACATACTCTTCTCAAACACACAAGGAACATTCTCTAAGGGGAAACATATACTAGACCATAAAATGAGTTCCAATCAATGTAAAAGTACTGAAATTTTTACAAAGTTTGTTCTCTCACCACAACAGAATTAAACTGGAAATCAGTAACAGAGCCCACGCACCACAATGAGGAGCTTTTGCACTGCAACGAAGATGCAGTGTGGCCAAACAAAACAAAACAAAACAAACAAAAACAACCACAGAAAGAAACATGAGAAATTAATAAATGAGTGGAAACTTAACAACAGACTTCTAAATAACCAGTAAGTTATGTGACAGAGTTGGAAAAATTCACTGATATAGCTCCAAATTCCACATTACAACTAACTTAAGTAACTGCCACTGTTGAATTTCGGGAAATTATTATTTAATAAAACAGAGGTTAACATGTAATGGTTTTATTGTTTTTAAATGCTTTAACAGAAATATTTAAAATTGTTCCAGTTTTAATTTCAAATAGAAATACTGATAAAGAAAACTCACTTAAGAACAACTATTTGGAGTCTTCAGAATAAGTTTTGAGAACTGCTGCTCTGTACTATGTATATGCCTAATTCAATCTTTATTCTGCATTACCATTGGATATGATATGACTGATACCTGAGCCTATGTGTTTGGTTTCTTACCCCTTGGGAGGCATGCATGCTTAGCTGCTCAGGTGTGTCTGACTCTTTGCCATCACATGGACTGCAGCCCACCAGGCTCCTCTGTCCATGGGATTTTCCTGGCATGAATACTGGAGTCGGTTGCCATTTCCCCCTCCAGGGGATCTTCCTGACCCAGGGACTGAACCTGCATCTCCTGCATTGGCAGGAGCGTTCTTTACCACTGAGTCACTGGGAAAGCCCTCTTACCTCTTATATCATAGCATTTAACATGTTTTAGGAATCACAGCTTATTGGGAGCAGAAGCCCAGAAGCAGAAGACTGAAATTAGAGCCAGTACTGGGAGGAACACTTAAACTGTGATTGAAAAATTGCTGGAGAATCAGTGTGAACTAGTTTGAGAGCTCCTATTTAACCTGTAGAGGAGGGCAAGCTGAGAAGCACTTGTGCAAGTCACAGCTTAGGGACACACGCTTACTAAAGTCTGAGATTTAATCAGAAGATTATAGGGTGCTTTTCCTACCATAGTTTTATACTTCACCACCACATCGATTGGGTTCCTAATAATGAGTTTACAGTTAAAAGATCTGAAGACCTCTGATCCATTTAAGAGAAGTATGTAGGGTGACACAAAGACAACACAGACAAAAACAAAGATGCTAGAGGAAACTTCTGTCTCTTGACACCATAGCTACTGCAAACAGTAACACAGTCTTAACTCCTAGCAGATAAACATAAATCCTCATCATGAAGGCTTATCTACCACAGTTCCTTTCACCCAATACCTCATGTCTGGCTCTCAGCAAAAATTTCAAAGCATGCTAAAAGACAGAAAACAAAGTGTGAGTAGACAAAGCAAGCATCAGAACCAGACTCAGATATGGCAGATATGCTGGAATCATCAGACCAGAAATTAAAATAACTGATTAATATGATAACACCTCTAATAGAAAAAAGTAGACAATATGCAATAAAAGATTGTTCATATAGGCAGAGAGATGGAAATGCCAAGAAACAATCTAAAGGAAATGGTAGAAATAAAAAGTACTGCAATAGAAATGAAAAATGCGTTTATGAGCTCATCAGTAGACTGGATACAGATGAGGAAAGGATCAGCAAGCCTGAAGATATATCAATAGAAACTTCCAAAACTGAACTGCAAAGAGAAAAAACTAATGAAAATTTGGAACAGACTATCTAAGAACTGTGGGACAATTATCAAAGGTGTAACATATGTATTGTGGGACTACCAAAAGGAAAAGGGAAAAAAGAACAAGAAATATTTGAGGAAATAATATAAGAATTTTCCAAAATTAGTGACAAACACCAAACCACAGATCCAGGAAGTTTAGAGAATTCCAAACAGGAAAAATACCTAAAAACCTCTATCTATACATATCACACTCAAATCAGTAGAAAATCAAAGACAAAGAGAAAATCCTGAAAGTACCCTAAGAAAAGGTGTCCAGAAATCCATGTAACACCATGATACAATTAGAAATACTCATTTGAGGTTCACGACAATGAGTCAGTGGTGATGACAACATTCAGGGCTGTATATTTTTCTTTAGAAATGCCTAATAGCCTAGAGCTGGGAGTGAACAAGAAAGACAGTTGAATTAACCCAGGGGTGTAACTTTGCCAGGCAGGTAGAGTAAAAGCATAGTGCTTTATGGGAGTTAAACATAGTGGCACTGAGATTTCAAAAGTAAAACATTTCTGGTAGATAAGGTTTATCATTATAGTGGTAAAGACTCCACCTGCAAGTCAGGAGAAGCACGTAGCCATGGGTTTGATCTTGGGTTGGGAAGATCCCCTAGAGGAGGAGATGGCAACCCACTCCAGTATTCTTGCTGGGAAAATCCCATGGACCGAGGAGCCAGGTGGGCCACAGCGCACAGAGTTACAAAGAGTTAGACATGACTGAGCGACTGGACACAAAGCAAACAAAGCACAAGGTCTATCACATGGACATGGGAGTGAGTAGCTAGAGTTGAATGAAAATGAAGGAATCTGGAAATAAAGAAATTTGGGTGAGACTAGTTACTGACTTAAATATTCTTGCCTCTCTCCATATATCAGACAGGTTGCCTGTAGCAGGTGGGAATATGGAACAGTATGTATTCAATTCATGATTTAACTCAAGTGGTAAGATTATCATATGGTATGCACCTTTTCCTCTTAGTCTCATACTGGGTCACACCTAACATAACATTTTCTACTATGATCAAGTGGATCTGATATCAAAGCAATATGAAGAAGGCCCACTTTATCATGAAATAAATAATTTCACAAATGGGCATATGTTTGATATATGGAAAACTGGGGTAGTATAGTGTGTATTTGTTTCTTTTAGTTTGCCACAAAATTGTGATCTATGATATCAGTGGGGAAGGAAAATGATAGATGTGAAGGGCACAAATAAAGTAATGAATGAGTGAATGGGAGGCAGGTGTATCACCTGCAGAAAAGCCCAAAAGTGCTGGACTGCTAAGATAACCATTGTAAGAGCAGCTCTGTATGCTGCACTTTACTTACGTGACTTTCTCAATGACTCTGTTCTCCTAAATTTAAGATACGGAGAATGGGAGCACTAGTGATCTCAGAAATATAACCTGCCTTAAGCAAACGGCCTTTTCTACCAATTTTTCTGCTAGAACTGTGCTTGACTAGGGTAACGAAAGAGCCACATGATGGGAATATCATCAATCAGAGAAAAGAAGAGGAACAAAGGGTCTGAATGTTTCATAAACTGGGTAGACAATTCTTGAATAGCCAAGTTAATCTTTGGCCTCCAGTTAGTCTGTCTTGCACTTAATTAAAAAAAAAAAAACAACAGACATTATTTTTATGAGCAGTTTCAGATTCACAGCAAAATTAAGTGGAAAGTACAAAGAATTCCCATGTACGCTCTGCATCTCTCCTCCTCAGACCTCCCCTTCGATGTGTCCACATTTTTGATATGAAAGCAGGTATGTCTGATCAGGTACTCATGTGGTACTCATAGTGGCTGTGGTGACAGACGTCCCCTTTAGGAGTGAGACAGTATTCCCTGAGCTGCTCCAAGTATTGGTTAAGGATAGCTCACAGCTGAGTTCTTAACCTAAAAATTGTTCTCAGCCAAAGGGAGCTGGCTTGTACAAATTATAACCCCTTCCTGGGGACTGCCTGCATGCAATGTCTGATTGATTCAGAAATGGCCCTTTTGCTTCAATCTGAGCCATCTTTGAAAAACCATCTTTGCTTCACAGCTCACAGACCAACTTCTTCTGACAGTCTTCATTACTCCAGAGGTCTTGCTCTCAAGAAGAGTCTATATTAAATCTTTGCATGCAAATCTCTGGGTCAGGGATTCCAAATGTGTTAAATATAGGACGTTTCCCAACCATACATAGGACGTTGATGATGAAGCAATGCTTTAAATGTGTGTTAAAAATATAAGGTTATAATCAGAATACCTAGTTCTGTGTTTTAGTTACACTACTTAATGGCTCTATGACTTTGGATAGTTTATTTCTCTGAGCCTCAAGTTTTCTCATCTTTAAATTCAGGATAATTCCTTATGTAACAAAGGTTACTACAAGGATTCAAAATAAGAATATAACAACACACACACACATACACACACATGTTAATGCGCTCATTCTTTTAAATAAAATGTAGTATTCTCATTACAATTTAAATGAATTGACAGTTTCTTATTATTTTCACATTTTGTTATTTCATGGAAACATTTCACTAAATAGCAAGTCAATATTAAGATTATACCAAAAATTCATTACTTATCTACCATATGCTTGACCCTGTGCTATGAGTGAGGTATTCAAAGATGGCATGGCTCTTGACCTCAAGGGATTATAGTCTGGGGAAATGCATTAAATATGAACAGATAAAGTGTGATCAAGTATTACACATGTGAAACGGCAGCAGGATGCCCAGAAATGATGGAAGCTGTGGTCATTTATCCAAGTGTATTAGAGAAGACTCATTAAGGAAATAAACCTTGAGGTGAGAAAGTTTTTAAGAAAGGAACTTTATTCCTAGTAAACTTTACTTGAGCAACAAAGGACATTTTAATCACATCTAAAAGTAACATCAATTTGATTTAACCTATAACAACTATTTTGTGTGTATCTATCATGCAGAGAACTTTAACAGAAATATTTACAACTAAGAATTAAGGTTACTTACTGTTATCTTACGAGGACAGTCATTAGAACAGAGACCACTAAGAACTGTGGAAAAATTTAAAAAAGCCTGTTATTACTGTTATAATATAAGCTTATATTTAAAGTGAGCTCTAATTTCCTCCTAAAATCTGTTAATATGCCCTGTTGATTCATGATCACAAGTAAAAATCAACCCAGTTTCTTTAGATCTGAGTAAGTTAAATTTCTGTTGTTCACTTTATGCCAGTTATTTCAAAAGCCTTTATTAAGCAGTCAAGCTGATGCCAGTTTTTGAAATATATAGGTGATATAATTAATTATGGATATATAATATACCTGGTGGCCCTCAGCTGGTTAGCTACATTCCAAGGATGACTTAGAATCTGACAGAGAAGTACAAACCAATTAAAACATACTGAAAAAAACCAAATAGAACATTTAATACTTCATATCTCAAACAAGATTGTTACCATTTATCTATTCAAATTTTTTGGGTCAAAGAATTTAGGCACCCTTGATAACTTTTATGGAAAACATAACTATATATGCCAGCAAATTTGGAAAACTCAGCAGTGGCCACAGGACTGGAAAAGGTCAGTTTTCATTCCAATCCCAAAGAAGGGCAATGCAAAAGAATGTTCAAACTACCACACAATTGTGCTTATTTCACATGCTAGCATGGTAATGCTCAAAATCCTTCAAGACCGGCTTCAACAGCACGTGAACTGAGAACTTACAGATGTATAAGACAAACAGATTCACAAAAGGCATAGGAACCAGAGATCAAATTGCCAACATCCACTGGATCACAGAAAAAGCAAGGGAATTGCAGAACAACATCTGCTTCACTGACTACACTAAAGCCTTTGACTGTGTGGATCACAACAAACTGTGGAAAATTCTTCAAGAGATGGGAATACCAGACCACCTTACCTGCCTCCTGAGAAACCTATACTCAGGTCAAGAAGCAACAGTTAGAAACAGACATGAAACAACAGACTGGTTCAAAATTGGGAAAGGAGCATGACAAGGTATGTATTGTCAACTTGCTTATTTCCACGGGGTCACATAGAGTCGGACATAGCTCAGTGACTGAACAACAACCACAAAGGATATCTGAATATTCTTTCTATAACTAATATAAGCTTTGAAACATAACTATACTACTACCACCTCATGCAAATGGATTTCTTTGTAAGAAGGCACACTTTATGTGCTAGTAAATATTCTATATGTTATAAATTAAAGGAAAATAACTGATAATACCGCTCAGTAGTGAATTGTATGAATAATAATTGTGATTACTGGCTGGTTTAAATATATCCATAGGAAAGTGGTTCTTCATGTTTATTTATATTCCACAAATGTGAAATGATAATCATTCTAACAGAAATCTTATACTTGGGAAGGGTATATAAAATGCACAGGCATTAAAAAATGAATGACATATTTCATCACAAAGGAAAACACCTATTTATTTACTACAGAGCATTTATATTAAATATGACCTGAGGAAACAGTGAAAAAAATATTTTGTACCTCCAAATCAGTTTTTAATGTTTAAATTCCTTACCCCAGCACAGTGCCTAGTTCTCACTCTCTTATTCTCAAACACTCTATGACCTTAATTCTCCCTCTCCTTTTTAAAAATTAATTAATTTATTTTAATTGGAGGCTAATTACTTTACAATACTGTAGTGGTTTTTGCCATACATCGACATGAATCAGCCACGGGTTCAACTCTAGGCAGACATCAGTACTTATTTTTCACTTATCCTAAAATGATTTTCCCAAACCTTCATTAAAACATTATCTTGCTAAACAGTACACTATTTACTCACAAGTCTGTCTTTGTACCAGAATGAAAGTTCTGCATAATTTTTATCATGTTTTTAGGGCCTAGCCAAATGTATTTGCTCAATATATGCTTGTTAAAAAAGGTAAAAGATGGATTATTCAATAAATGGTACTGGATAGTTGGCTACCTGGAGGAAAATAAAGTTAGACTTTGATTCATAACATGAAAATTACACTGGGCAAAGACATAACTAATAAAGAACTCTTATGCTTCAGTAATAAAAAGCCAACCCAGTTAAAAAATGGGCAAAGGATCTGAATAGGAATTTGTCCAAAGATGATATAGAGATACACAAAGCTCATGAAAAGAGGCTCAGCATCATTAGTGATCAGGGAAATGTATAGCAAAATCACAATGAAATGTACACAATTCACAATATCCATGAGGTGGAAACAACCCAAATGAATGTCCATTAGCAGATAAGTGAATCTGAGCACACTCTGGGAGGTAGTGAAGGATAGGGAAGCCCGACATGCTGCAGTCCATGGGGCTGCAAAGAGTCAGCCATGACTGAGAGATTAAACAGTAACAAGAGTGGCAGATGAATGAACAAACAAAGCTTGGTATACACTCAGAAGGAATATTATTCACTTTAAAAAGGAAGAAATCCTGTCACATGTTATAACATGGATGAACTCTGAGGACATTATGCTAAGCAAGCCAGTCATAAAAAGACAAATACTGTATGATACCACTTACATGAGGTATCTAAGGTTGTCAGATTCAGAGAAACAAAGTAGAATGGTGGTTACCAGGGTTTAGGGGGAGGGAAAGGGGACAGCTGTTAAATGGGGTGCAGAGTTTCAAATTTACAAGATGAAAAAGTTCTGGAATCTGGTTCACAACAATATGAATATACTTAACACTATTGAACACTTAAAAATGGTTAAGACAGTATATTTATTTATTTATTTATTTTTTAACCACACACACTAAAAGGTTAAGATTGTAAACAGACAAACCCATAATGAGATACTGGCTTGCCTGGTGTCTCAGTGGTAAAGAATTCTGCCAATGCAGGAGACCTGGGTTTGATCTCTGGGTACATCTCCTAGAGAAAGAAATGGCAACCCATTCCAGTATTCTTGCTTGGGGAACCTCATGGACAGAGGAGCTTAGTGGGCTACAGTCTTATGGGGTCGCAAAGAGTTGGACAAGACTTAGCAACTAAACAACAAACATATGAGATACCGTTTCTCACCCATTTTGTTGTTGTTCAGTCGCCAAGTTGTGTCTGACTCTTTGCGACCCCATGGACTGCAGCACGCCAGGCTTCATACCATTAGAATGGGTATGATTAAAAAGTCAGATTACAAATTTGGGTAAAGATGTGGAGAAACTGGATACTCATACATTTCTATGGGAATGCAAAATGGTTCAGCTGCTTTGGAAATGGCAATTCCTTAAAAAGGTGAACAAAGAATTCCCATTTAACCCAGCTATTCCATTCTTAGGTATATATCAAGAGGAATTAAAATATATGTCCACACAAAAACTTATACATGAATGTTCACAACAGTATTATTCACAATAGCCAAGAAGTAGAAATCATCAAAATGTCTATCAACTGATGGATAAACAAAATGTGGAATATTCATATTGATATTTGACAATTCATGTGGATATTTGACAATTAAAAGGAATTAAGTGCTGATGCATGCTACATCAAAGATGGATCTTAAAAACATTATGGCAAGTGAAAGAAGTCAATCACAAAAGACCGCATATTATATGACCTCATTTATAATGACATATCCAGGATAGATAAATCTATGAATACAGAAAGCAGTGGTTGCTGAGGGCTGGGGCTGGGGGATTGATGGTGGCAGCTAAAGGGTATAGGGTTTCAGGATCATATGGTAGCTCTGTTTTTAGTTTTTGCTATACTAAGTGAAGTAAGTCAGAGAAAGAAACATAATATGATATTGCTTATATGCAGAGTCAAAAAAGAACTGGTACAAATGAACTTATTTACAAAACAGAAACAGACTCACACACTTAGGGATGAACCAGGAGAGCAGGGTCGAGGGGGAGCAGAGAGGGGGAAAGGGATAGAAAGTTTGGAATTGAGATGTACATACTGCTATACTAGGACCTACTGTCTAAGACCAGGAACTCTGCTCAGTATTGTATAACAAACTAAATGGGAAAATGATTTGAAAAAGAATAGATACATGTATAACTAAATCAGTTTGCAGTACACATGAAACTATCACAACACTGTTAATCAACTATAGTATAAAATTAACAATTTTTAAAAAAGGGTATAGGCTTCTTCTGTGGTGATGAAAATGTTTGTGGTGATATTGGCACAATTCTGTAAATATGCAAAGAGCCACTGAACTGTATACTTGAAATGGGCAAATGGTGTGGTATGTAAACTACATCTCAATAAAGCTGTTACAAAATAAAAGATACCATAAAATTAAAAAAATGACAAGGGGCTATGAACTTTTAAAAAAAATACAAAGAGATACTTGCTAACATACAAAGAGCTTCTAGATACGGATGAGGAGATGATAATCTAATAAAAACAAAGGATATAGAGAAGCAATATCCAGAAGAGAAAGTATAAATAATAATTAAAAAACCAGGATGAAAGATACTCAACCTCACTAGTCAGGGAAAAAAAATCAATTTTATACCCTAACAGAAAGGAAAAAAATGAAAGACCAATAAAAATGTCTGTAGGAAAAACAAAACCAAAGATAAATGATAAACTATGAAGAATATTTATAAAATATATCACAAAAGATTAATTTAATATATACTATGGTATAAATCAATAAGGAAATGAAAAAGGACAGAACCATTTATAAAAATAAAAGTACAAATGGCTCCTGAACATATGAAAAGATGCAGAACTTTACTCAGTATAAGAATGCAAAATAAGACAACATTTTTCACTTTATAGTTGGCAAAACTCAAAAAGTTTAATAATCTTTGGGTTGGTTAAGGTGTTAGGAAATGTGAATTCTCCTACATAGAAGTAGCAGTGTCAACATCAAATTTTCATGAAGGGACATCTGTTAAAATAAAAAATACTTACAAATTCAAAACCAGGCAGAATTAAGCTAAGGTGTTAGAAATTAAATTACTGGTTACCTTCAGGTGAACTGGGCTAGCAGCAGAAAGGGTGGGCATGAGGAAGCTTCTGGTTGCTGGTATCATGTTTTTCTTGATCTGGGTGTATTTACATGTGTATATTTACTTTGTCGAAATGTGTAGACCTCTGTACTTATGTACACTTTTCTACATGTATAGTTCAACAGAGTTTATTTTAAAAGTGTACATATATTATTTTTTAGTAGTTCCATTTTTAGGAATTTATTCTACAGGTATTAATTAGAATAACAAGAGAATGAAAATAAACTGGTATCAATAAGAACTGATTAAATTATGTTGTATTCATAGTGTTGTTGTTGTTCAGTTGCTAAGTCATGTCCTACTCTTTGCAACCCCATGGACGGCAGCATGCCAGGCTTCTCTGTCCTTCACCATCTCCCAGAGTTTGCTCAAATTCACTTCCACTGAGTTAGTGATGCTATCTAACTGTCTCATCCTTTCCTGCCCTCTTCTCCATTTTTTGAGAACCCATGAACATGAACAGTATCCATACTACATGATACTGTTTGATAGTTAAAATAATGAGGTAGCTCTAGACTACATTGTTAAGGCATAATCTCTAAGATACATCGTTAAATGGAGAAAGCAAAGTCTACAACTACCATTTACGTAAAATACAAGCATATAAACACCTGTGCTTGTTTAAGTGCATAAAATATCTTGGACAGACACAAAGAAGAGGTTGCTTTCGGGGGGATGAATTGGACCACTGGGAAACACTGGTGCAAAAGGGACTTACTTTTCAATATTATAGACTCCTGTATTTTTTTCACCATTTGCATGGTGAAAAACAAATTTATTAAAAAACCAAATTTCTTAGTGAAATAAAAATTTAGAGTGCTCAGATGAATATCTGGACAGTAAACTGGTATATCTGGTAAATATCTGGTAAACTGGACAGTGTTACGCTGATGGGATATAAATGTCTGTGATTTTTGAGAAAGGTAACTTAGTACTGTCTATTAACACTAAAAACACAGCCTCTCAACTCATCAAATTCATGTATATGAAATATTAGAAACTACCTGTGTGTCCACTAAGAGTGAAAATGTTAAATAAATTATGGAACATCTATAGTTTCATGGAATGACATGGAGCTATTAAAGCATGAGAGACCTACAAGTGTTGACATGAAAGGTGGTTTATACTCTCTTACTAAGGTAAAAAAAAAAAAAAGACAAAGGCAAATATGTTCAGTAAGATTACATTTACAAATGTATATGTTGGCTGAATTTCAGAGATACAATATTAAATAAAAGAAGTCAGACACAAAGAGTATATACTATATTACATTTATATGACAGCTAGAAAAGGAAAAACTGGTGACAGAGATCAGAACAGTGGTTATACGTTTGCAGGGAATATAAGGAAGGGACCCTTCTTGGGTACTGGAAATATTTTATTTTGATTGGAGTGTGGCTATAAGGGAAGATACCTGTGTAAAATCTTACCAAGCTATACACCTGAACACTCATTGCTACAACTGTATTTCTACTGTCTTGTCAGCTCACACCTAGATGTCTGTATTCCTAGGTGGTTACTCTCGTCAAAGCCCTCAGGTCAGAACATCAATTTTTTTAATGAACATCTATTTTTTTCTTCTGAACATTGTTGTAAAATTCATCTTCTTTATCTGTACACTTGATCACAGACTTTTCTGATGAAGAATTTAAATAGTAAGTGTGACAGATAATTTTATGTGCCAACTAGGTGTGTCTGTGAGGGTGTTTTCAGATAAGATTAACATTTAATCAGTAAACTGGGTAAAGCGGATTGTTTTTCATAATATGTGGGCCTCATCTACCCAGGTGAATAGAACAAAAGACTGACGTCTCCTGAGGAAGAAGCCTCCTGCCTGATGGGTTTTCAAACTAGAACATCATCTTTTCCTGCCCGGTGAACTGGACACCGTTCTTCCTGGTTCTACAGCTGCCTGCTGGCCTTGTGACTCAAAGTGGGACATTGGCTCTGCAGGTTTTGGACGTGCCAGCTTCCATAACTTAATGAATTAATTCCTTACAACAAATCTTTCTTTTTCCCTGAATTCTATTGATGTTGTTTTTCTGGAGAATTTTGATTAATTCAGTAAGTCTCTGTAGTTATTGGGTCACTGACAAAATCTTTTCTTTGCCATAGGTGCCCATTTATCAATGATACTATCAATATTCTCTCTTATTAATCTTTAACACAGTACATGGAGGTGAGTTAGTTTCTACTTCTTTCTCTCTACTCATTCATTATTACTACGATCATGGCCTCTCCTTCCTAGAATGTTATACCACTACTCATTTTGGTTTTTCCAAACCTTAACCATCTTTCAAGGATCTAGGTTCTCCACTACCATCCTCACAGAAGACTTCTTTGATCTTAATAATCTTACATACATATTGTTCCATTCAACATTTGAGTATAAAGTTCTTTTCACTGTTCTTTAGCTATTTTACATGCGTACATCTTCCTCTTCCAAGTTGACAGCAATAGATGCTTGCTACATAAAGGATAGATCCTCACTGAGAAAAACTAAGTAGCAGTCAAAGTGAAGACAATAATGTGCAAATGTGGGAGAAGATACTGGATATAGTTAAGTGCTAATAAACAGATCTACAGTATTTCCAAAACTCCCTTCATACATTCATTTTTGTAGCAACTGTACTGAGATATAATTCACACACCAGAGCATTCACCCATTCAAATGGTCCTATTCAATGGTTTTTAGTAAATTCCCAGAATTGTGCCATCATCAACATAATCAGTTTTCATCATGATAAAGAAACCCTGTACCTTTTAGCCGTCATGCCCTATTCCCATCCCTGGCCCAAAGCAACCACTAATCTACCATTCACTTACTATATATATTTGTGAATACTTTTCTATGATAACATATATTATTCGAGAAAAAATTTAAAAATATAGAGAAGGAAGAAGGAGAAAATAAAAATCACTTTAACCCAACTATCCAGATACTGTTACCAACTTATTATAATTCACTGCCATGGACTGAATGTTTGTACCACCCTGCCCCCAAAGTTCATATGCTGAAGTTTCATATATGCTCTTCCTTAATCCTCACAGCAAGGCTGTGAAGTAAGTCAAATTACCCTCCTCCTCCCACCCTTTTTTCTTCAGGAGCAGAAACTGAAGCTTGGGCCAGTACATTACTTAAGGTCAGAAAGGGAATGACACTCTTTTGAAAGACCATGTGGTCACTAGACACTAACTCATTTAAAAAACATTATCCTATATTTATATAAGATGGGAAATCAATGAACCACTGAATTATTTTATTTCTGTACAAGATAAAATGTCTGTGTTTTGTTTAGCATAGTTGAGAGTATTTATTCAAAATTACATAAGTCTCTTTCATTTTATATATTGCAAGATAAAAATTGAGTTCCTGTATCTATTTTTGTTTTTAACAAGACTTCCTCTATTAAATTTGAAGTTTCACACTGTAATAGTGTGAAATAGGATCATAATAAGAAGACTTAAATGTATCATAGATATACATGTCATACATATGTCATATATATTATATAGGTATATCTTGGTTTACTGAGCTTTGCATTAGTACACTTCTCAGATACTGTGTTTTTTTTTAAATAAATTGAAGGTCTGTGGCAGCCTGTGTCCAGCACGCCTGTCAGGGCCGTCCATCCATCAGCATTCGCTCACTTTGTGTCTCTGTGTCACATTTCGGTAATTCTCACAATATTTCAGACTTTATCATTTGTTACAATGATCTGTGGTCTTTGATGTTATTACTATGACTTGCTGAAAGTTCAGACGATGCTTAGCATATTTTAGCAATAAAATATTTTTTAATTACAATTATAATTTTTGAACAGTTAATAAAGTATAATATAAACATAATTTTCATAGGCACTGGGAAACCAAAAAAGCCTGTTAACCCACATTATTATGATACTCACTTATTGCAGTCATCTGTAACCAAGTACCTGAGTATCTCTGAGGTGTGTCTGCACACATATATGTCTTATAAAAAGTTGTCTACATAATACAGATAGAATATGCATTTCCTTGGGTTTTGCAACTAAAGACACAAGAATAATACTACTAATCCTTGGGCTTAATTAATGTTATTGTTTAATTAAGAATACTTATTGTTTAATATTGTTGATAATATTGATAACTGTTTAATTAGGAATGCAGAACTCCCAAATAAAGGTTAACTTGTTCTTATCCTGAAATTATTATTTCACTATAAAACAACCTGACTTTTTTTCCAGTGACATCTATATGGGTACTGCAGCAGGAAAGGCATATTTAGACTGTATCATTTCTGGGCTGCACTCACTATGTATGTTTGACATAAGGCAAAAAAAAAAATGTCTTTGGCTACTTTCAGCCATTATACTGCTTCTGTTAGGAACACTGAAATATTACTTAGCTTTGGCTTTATCTCTAAATCCCTCTGTGACCCTCCTTTAGTTTTACCATTAGAAAAAAAGGAACACATCTACTCACATACATACATCTTACTGTCTTTCTCCCTTGAACTCATAAAATTTTAAAAAAGTCTGAAAAGCATTAGGTTTCTTCAAATAATAGGCTATAAAAGGAAAATTTTTATTTTCATTTTCTTCTCATCTTTGTCAGTGTATTAATGTGACAGGTTCACAGTACAGTTTAAACGTAGCTTTAATGTTTAAACATATTATATAATTAGATGTAATTTCTTCAAAAACAAAGAAAGAACTGAATCAAATGTTGCTGAGAAACACAATATAGCATACATTTTATATGTGTTAGTAATTCATCTTCTGTTATTAACAGGATTTTTGTTGTTGTCAGTTTCAGTACATATCAGATTAATCATACTAAAATCTATATAGGTCATTAGTACTCACCAAGAACAAACCCCAAAGTAACTACCTGATACTAACACTGGCTAAAAACCTGAAGTTCAGCTCTTTTTAGGCTTTCTAATCATGCAGTATAGGATATTCCTTTAAGTATGAGCCAATGCAAATCACTTCACCTTTCCTTGTTTTAAAATAATTTATAAAGTTTACAAAAGCTTCTAAATCTATCATTCCAAACGGGATCTATCTTGGTTCCGGTGCTTAACACTCTGACCTGGCACAGAGGGAAGTAGTCTGGTTTTAAAGGGTTCTTGTGGCTCAGATGGTAAAGCTCTGCCTGCAGTGCGGGAGACCCGGGTTTGATCCCTGGATTGGGAAGATCCCCTGGAGGAGGAAATGGCAACCCACTCCAGTACTCTTGCCTGGAAAATTCTATGGACTCAGGAGCCTGGTAGGCTACAGTCCACGGGGTTGCAAAGAGTCGGATATGACTGATCAACTTCACTTTCACTTTGTATAAAACTTTGTATAAGTCTGCTCACATACAAGAAAATTATCTAGAAAAGTGGGAGCCTTGAACAGACAGAGTCTGAATGAATGAGGCTAGATCATGGATGACACATGTTTTCTAAAGTCAGAAATGAAGAAAAGAACCAGAAGTATAACTTGTTGTTTTGTAAGCTAAATTTTCTACTTTCTCTTTCTCCTTACAGAATATGTAAGATTATAATATTTTGAAAAGTTATACTTCATATATATTATCATTAAAAATTATCATGTATCAGTATTATTATATGAGGTAACACATGCAAAATACACAGAGGACCTGGCACATGATAAACAATAAATATTAGCTACTCTTGGTTGTCTTTTAAAATAAATGATAGATTCTATCACTATGGATTCCAGGATCAGCTTTCATTGCTGCAGCTACTTTTGAAACTTGAGGAACTAGCAGAATGCTCAGTGTTCAGAGTAGTTGTATCTAATAAGTGGTAAAAAGATCACAGCTTTTAAAAAATATTAATAGTTTTCCAGACTTTCCAAATGTTTTCACAATAGGCTGCCTTATTTTTATAATGAGAAAGCAAAATAAATACCAAATTAAAAATTTACAAATAAAAAAGAATAATGCCTTAAAATTCTCTTACATAATCAAAAGGAAATGTTTTTATAAATGTCACTCTGAAATTACTATTTTAAGACTCCAAATGTCAAGCTGAGGAACAAGTAAAAAGTACCAATAGTGAATTAAATCAGTGCAAGAATGTAATTTCCTCAGTGACATCAAAATAAAAATTCCATCCTTTGTGCTTTAGTTAGAAAACAAAACAAAACAAACAACTCCTAAATAGTAAAGCTCAATTCCTAGAAGTGGGACAGTTAAATTTTTTGTTTAAATCATATGGCTGTAAGTATAATAAAGGCCTTCCCAGGTGGCACCAGTGGTAAAGAATCTGTCTGCCAATGCAGGAGATGTAAGAGTTGCAGTTTTGATCCTGGTGTCAGGAAGATCCCCTGGAGGAGGAAATGTTGGGTTAGGAAGATCCCCTGGAGGAGAAAATTGCCTCCTACTCCAGTATTTTTGCCAGGAGAATCCCACAGGCAAAGGAACCTGGGGGCTGATCGTTTCAGTTCAGTTCAGTTCAGTTGCTCAGTCATGTCTGACTTTTTCGACCCAATGGGCTACAGCACACTAGGCCTCCCTGTCCATCACCAACTCCTGGAGTTTATTCAAACTCATGTCCATTGAGTTGGTGATGCCATCCAACCATCTCATCCTCTGTCGTCCCCTTCTCCTCCCACCTTCAATCTTCCCCAGCATCAGGGTCTTTTCAAATGAGTCAGTTCTTCACATCAGGTATGGGGTCACAAAGAGTTTGAGATTGCTGAGTGAGTGTCTGAGCACACATAAGTACAGTAAAACATTTTTCGTAAGCAACTGTAACAAAAACTGGGAACAGCTAAAACACATAAAAGGGCCCACTATGGGAAAGGGAAATTTAACAGCATAGCTTTTGTTGTTGTTGTTGTTTACTTAATGAAAAGACCCTGATGCTGGGAAAGACTGAAGGCAGGAGAAGGGGACGATAGAGGACGAGATGGTTGGAATGCATCACTGACTCAATGGACATGAGTTTGAGCAAGCTCTGGGAGATGGTGAGAGGCAAGGAAGCCTGGCGTGCTGCAGTCCATGGGACTGCAGAGTTGGACATGACTTAGCAACTGAACAACAACAACAGTACGGATACAACATAATTTAATCAATTCTTATTGATAGTTTATTTGACTGAGCGACTGAACAAGTTGATAAGTTGTGTTTTGACTCTTTTGCGACCCCATGGACTGAAGCCCGCCAGGCTTCTCTGTCCATAGGATTTCCCAGGCAAGAATACTGGAGTGGGTTGCCATTTCCTTCTCCAGGGAATCTTCCTGACCCAGGGATCAAACACATGTCTCTTGTTGGCAAGCAGATTCTTCACCACTGAGCCAACTTGGAAGCCTCAACAGGTCAGATACTGGTATATAATTTCAGCCTCCTACTATTTGTGTGTGGTTTTTTTTTTTTTTTTTTTGGCCACTGTGAGCTTCCTGATATCAAGAACTCTTTTTTAACTCTTTAGTTTTGAAGTATCTCATTTTTTTTTCTTTTCTTAAAATTTATTTATTTTTTAATTGAAGGATAATTGCTTTATAGAATTTGTTGTTTCCTGTCAAACCTCAACATGATGTTTTTCATTTTAAGTTGTCAATAAAATGTTTTCCTACTAACTAGGTGACCTTGGTTGATCCACAGTCTAGTTTAAGGATTTTTAACAATTTCATCAACTTTTATTATAATTTATTAGTATTTATAACCACATCATAAAGGTCTAAAGAGATTTATTATAGCATTTTATAATACCCTTTAAATAAACTGTTCTAAAAAGTAATTTCTAATACCCCTAGACTTTAAAAACCAAAGTTGTTTAAAAGCGATTAATGAAATTTAAGAAGAGAGCCTATGCTATGTTATGCTATGCTAAGTTGCTTCAGTCATGTCCGACTCTGTGCGACCCCATAGACGGCAGCCCACCAGGCTTCCCCGTCCCTGGGATTCTCCAGGCAAGAACACTGGAGTGGGTTGCCATTTCCTTCTCCAATGCATGAAAGTGAAGAGAAAGTGAAGTCGCTCAGTCATGTCCAACTCTTAGTGACCCCATGGACTGCAGCCTACCAGGCTCCTCCATCCATGGGATTTTCCAGGCAAGAGTACTGGAGTGGGGTGCCATTGCCTTCTCCGAGAAGACAGCCTAGTTACAGTTAAATGAAAAACTGCAATTAAAATGTTTAATGAGCTATGTGCATTATTGGTTATTAAATTAGCTTAAAACATGACCAATGGGATGTAAAATCTGTAAATTTTCTTTAAAACGACAATGCTCAGGACCTTAACATTTCATGCTAAAACACACTATACGTTATGTCTTTGTATACTTAAAGATATTTCAAGTGTAAAACTTTCACTTCTGGTTTTGTGATTCAGTTTACATTAGCTACTTTACACAAATGCCAAAACCCAAAGAAAACTGCAGTAATTGTGCATAAATACTGTAACACTAAATAAATGTACAGGTTGGGAGAAGAATGATAGCAAGTCAAAACTAAAGGTCAATACTGTATAATGGTTTTAGTAACATTTGAAATGAAAAATCCTTGCCTGGATTATGGCTGGCTATTCACATTCATTTCTCTGAAAATGTCTTTAGTTTTTGTTTCTTTAAAACACATGAATACAAAGCAAATATCATAATCAAATAATACATGTGAAATAAAGACTCCTATTTCAGCCATTCTTGTCATTTAGACATTATTTTAGACTGTATACAGAAAACTTTTTATCTGTTATTGATTACCTGTCTTTCATTCATTTTTTAAAATTAATTTAAATTAAAAAATTCTGTGCTTAATAAAAGATATTTTAAAACATACCAGTACTCAGAAAATATATTAACCTATGTACACCTTTCTGAAAATCTCTTGAAGAAACACTCCAGAATCTGAATGAAGAAAGGTAAACATGTGGTATATGAGTATATGGTGACAGTAAAGCTAGTAAAATTTGTTAAGTTTAAACGATCATTGCTAACATGGCTATAAATTGATAAGGATTTAGAAAATAGAAGGTACAAAAGGTAAAACCATATGAACTGTGAAATATTTTGTTCTAGTTCTATGAAAAATGCCATTGGTAATTTGACAGGGATAGCACTGAGTGACTGCATTTGGCAGTATAGTCATTTTCACAATACTGATTCTTCCTACCCAGGAGCATGGACTATCTCTCTATCTGTTTATGTTGTCTTTGATTTCCTTCATCAGTGTCTTATAATTTTTGATATACATTCTTTTGTCTTCTTAGGTATGTTTATTCCTAGCTATTTTATTCTTTCTGTTGCGAATGGGATTGAGTCCTTAATTTATCTTTCTGATTTTTCATTGTTAGTATATAGGAATGCAAGCGATTTCTGTGTATTGATTCTGTATCCTCTGACTTTGTTAAATTCACTGATTAGCTCTAGTAATTTTCTGATAGTTATCTTTAGGGTTTTCTATGTATAGTATCATGTCATCTGCAAACAGTGAGAGCTTTACTTCTTCTTTTCCAATCTGGATTCCTTTCCTTTTTTTTTCTTCTCTGACTGCTATAGCCAGGACTTCCAAAACTTGTTGAATAACAGTGGTGAAGAGTGGACACCCTTGTCTTGTTCCTGATCTTAGGGGGAATGCTTTCAGTTTTTCACCACTGAGAATAATGTTTCCTGTGGGCTTATCATATATGGCCTTTACTATGTTGAGGTAGGTTCCTTCTATGCCCATTTTTTGAAGAGTTTTAATCATAAATGGGTGCTGAATTTTGTCAAACAGATGGCTAACAAACATATGAAAAGATGCTCAACATTGTTCATTATTAGAGAAATGCAAATCAAAACTACAATGAGGTATCTATCACCTCACACCAGTTAGAATGGCCATCATCACAAAGCCTACAAACAATAAATGCTGGAGAGGGTGTGGAGAAAAAGGAACACTCTTGCACTGTTGGTGGGAATCTAAATTGATACTGCCACTATGGAAGACGGTATGGAGATTCCTTAAAAAACTAGGAATAAAACCACCATATGACCTAGCAATCCCACTCCTAGGCAAATACCCTGAGGAAACCAAAGTTGATAAAGACACATGTACCTCAATATTCATTGCAGCATTATTTACAATAGCTAGAACATGGAAGCAACCTAGATGTCCAGTGACAGATGAATGGATAAAGAAGTTGTGATACATATACACAATGGAATATTATTCAGCCATAAAAAGGAACACATTTCAGCCAGTTCTAATGAGGTAGATGAACTCAGAGCCTATTATACAGACTGAAGTAAGTCAGAAAGAGAAAGATAAATATTGCATACTAATGCATATATATGGAATCTAGAAAGACGGTACTGATGAATTTATTTGCAAGGCAGCAGTGGAGAAATAGACATACAGAAAGCCTATGGACATGGGGAGAGGGGAGGAGAGAATAACATGGAAACTTACGTTACCATATGTTAAATAGATAGTCAATGGGAATTTGCTGTAAGTCTCAGGAAACTCAAACAAGGGCTCTGTATCAACCTAGAGAGGTGGGATAGGGAGTGAGATGGGAGAGGGGTTCAAGAGGGAGGGTACATATGTACACCTATGGTTGATTCATGTTGATATTTGACAGAAAACAACAACATTCTGCAAAGCAATTATCCTTCAAAAAAAAAAAAAAAAAGGTAAAACTAAGTCAATCATCCAGAAATAAATTTCCACATCATTTCAACAAAATCTGGAAGGAGGCAGGGGACAAAAGCTTTTGAACCGTCTCATCTTATTTGGGAAGTGAAAGGTGAAGATACTGTTAAAATTTTAACAATCCAAGGAAATACAGGTTCACATATGTTTGTTAGAAATTTGTGTTAAGTATTAGTAGAATCAGAATGAGACGCTCTAAAAGCTGACAGGAATAAGAGGAAAAAAATTAGAGCTAGGAGCTAGTTCTGATTCAGGGGAGCTAGGGAACCCCTCCAATTCTGTGGCACAGAAAGTCTCCTGTCTGAAGAGCATTCTATGGATCTGTGCTGTTGTGGGAATCAGAAGCCCTAAATAGACATTTCTTCAAACAAGACATATAGATGGCCAAGAGGCACATGCGAAGATATTCAACATCTCTGATTATTAGATAAATGCAAATCAAAACTAAAATGAGATATCACCTCACATCTACCAGAATGGCTATCATCAAAAAACCCACAAACAATAAATGGTGGAGAGGGTATGGAGAGAAGGGAACCCTCGTACGCTGTTGGTGGGACTGTAAATTGGTTCAGCTACTACGGAGAACAGTATGGAAGTTCCTTAAAAAATTGAAAACAGAGTTACCATATGACCCTGCAATCCCACTCCTGGGCATATATCTGAAGAAAAACATGATCTGAAAAGATATATATACCCCAGTGTTCATTGCAACACTGTTTACAGTAACCAAGACATGGAAGCAACCTAAATGTCCACTGACAGAAGAATGGATAAAGAAGATGTGGTAGATATACACAACGTATTACTCAGCCATTAAAAAGAACAAAATAATGCCATTTGCAGCAACACTGATGGACCTGGAGATTGTCATGTTAAGTGAAGTCAGTCAGACAGAGAAGGAGAAATATCATATGACATTCCTTATATGTGGACTCTAAAAATAAAGGATACAAGTGAGCTTACTTACAAAATAGAAAAGAGACTCACAGACTTAGAGAATGAACTTATGGTTGCCAGGGGGAAGGATGTGGGGGAAGGGACAGTCAGGGAGTTTGGCATGGACATGTACACACTGCTATATTCAAAGTGGATAACCAGCAAGGACCTACTGTATAGTATAGGGAACTCTGTTCAATGTTCTGTGGCAACCTGGACAGGAGGGGAGTCTGGAGGAGAATGGATGCTTGTGTGTGTGTGGCCGAGTCCCATGGCTGTTCACTTGAAACTATCACAACACTGTTAATTAGCTATACCCCATACATAACAAGTTTAGAAAAAAATGAAGTTACACAGAATAAAAATTTAAAAATCCCCCTGGAACTAATAAGTGAGTTGAGCAAGGTTGCAGTGTATAAGATCAACACACAAAAATCAACTGTGTTTCTATACACTAAAAACAAGTATGTGGAAACTAAACTTAAAAAGTGACATTTATAATCATGTCAAAGAAAATAAAATACTTAGGCACACACTTAACATGTTCAGGATCTCTATGATGAACATAAGTGTTAGGTGGAGGAGATAGCAGATGTAGAGTAGAATGCCAACTAAAAAATGCAGGAGCCCTGGAAACAGAGAACTGCTCGTTGACAACAGTCATATAGAAGGCTGATTTAGGCAGGAGCTGTCAATGGATTCTAAAACTGGTAAAAATTTGACATGCAGAAAGTATATTAAGTATCAGAATACCTCTCTACAAAACACTAATTATAAAGGGGGAAAAGTTAATTTAAGGTGGGAAAACTAGCAGCCCTCAAGATGACCAGATGATCAAGGGTATCATCATGGTGGTGGGACGGGGCAACGTCATGTGTTTCTTGACATGATGCATCGAAAGGCCACAGCATAGGTTCCACCAAATTCCATGTAGTGACGTTTCTGCAAAGAATGTGTATCTTGAACTGGGTAAGGAAGAAACACAATTACACTATAGAATGTAGGCCTGTATTCTTTAAAACTGCTAAGGGCATGAAAAGGAACTGTTCCAGGCTGGAGCAGATTTGACAGTAGTATTCCTGAACAGACTCTGGATCAGAAAGGAAAAAGCCACTGGTGGGACAGCTGGCAAAATTTGAACAGGGTGGTCGTGTTGTACTGAAGTTGATCTGTCTGCTTTGGAAAGTTGTTACACAGAAGCATGTTTTACTCTTTGGAAAATGTGCATTGACAGAATACAAAATCAGATGTTAATACTTAATAAAGCATATAAAACAAATACTCACCAATGACTTTAACAAAATAAGCATCTGCTTCAAAGTTATTTTTGAGGGTATGGATGGCAAAATCACTCTTTGTATACCCTTTGCTTAGTACTACAATGTCCAAGATTCCCTGGAAAAAACATAATAATGGTAAGAACAAACTACTGGACTGACTGAAAAAAATGATGAAAATGTATGACATGTTTATCATGTAAATACAGACCTTACTTATTCAACTTGATATTTAAAATAAAAATACTATTAAAAATATAAAACCTAGAATATTAAATATAAATAAAATTTAAAAAAAAACTGTAATTTAAATCTCTGAAATGTTACTCTTCTGTATGTCCTTTCAGGCATATCTGCATGAATTAAAAAAAATAAAACTTATTTCTCTATTATTCATGGTGCTGGGTCTCTGTTGCTGTGTGGGCTTCTCTCATTGCAGACAGCCTGCACACCACAGCTCTCTCCAGTCGCGTTGGTGTACAGGCTTCTTATTGTGGTAGCTTCTCCTGTGGTGGGCACAAGCTCTAGGTTGTGAGGGTTTCAGCAGCTGTGGCTCCCAGGCTCTAGAGCACAGGCTCAGTAGCTGTGGCACTTGGGATTAGTTGCTCCACAGCATGTTGGATCTTCCCAGATCAGGGATAGAACCTATGTCTGCTGCATTGGCAAGAGGATTCTTTACCATTGATCTACTATGGAAGCCCCATGCATTAATTTTTAAAGGCCTTTGACATGAACTACAGAAATGTTTCCAATCATCAGAGAAAGAAGGTAACTTTTATTTGCGCTGCTTCTTATGTTTTTTCCTAAAAAAGTGGAAAGCTTTGCTAATTTTACTGGGGGTAAAAAAGGTGCTCATTTAAACTTTCATTCTGCTAACTCTTAATGAGGTCAATCATTTGTCCTATCTTTTGACATGTTAGTTAGTTAGTGTTAGTTACCCAGTTGTGTCTGACTCTTTGCGACCCCATGAACTATAGCCCGCCAAGCTCCTCTATCCATGGGATTCTCCAGGCAAACATACTGGAGTGGATTGCCATTTCCTTCTCCAGGGGATCTTCCCAACTCGGGGATCAAACCTAGGGCTCCTGCATTGCAATTGTTAAGGATTTAGAAAATAGATTCTATTTTCTAAATAGAATTCTTTAGAAGCGGATTCTTTACCGTCTGAGCTACAGGGAGGATCCATATTTCATGTTCGCTTTTTTTTACTCACATCTTTTTTTTTTTTTTTCTTCTGTAAATTGACTTAATCATGTTGTTTTTCCAGTGGGAGTTTCTGGTGACTTGTATCAGTTTGAATAAACCCTTTTTACATTATGGATGTGGGCTTCCCTGGTAGCTCAGATGATAAAGAATCCACCTACAATGCTGGAGACCTGGGTTCGATCCCTGGGTTGGGAAGATACCCTGGAGGAGGGCATGGCAACCCACTCCAGTGTTCTTGCCTGAAGACTCCCTAAGGACACAAGAGCCTGGCAGACTACGGTCCATGGGGTTGCAAAGGGTCGGACACGACTGAGCGACAAAGCACAGCACAACCTGTTACGCATGTGAGCTTCCCAGGTGGTGCTAGTGGTAAAGTGGTCTGCCACTGAAGGAGATAGAAGAGACATGGGTTTGATCCGTGGGTTGGGAAAATCCCCTGGAGGCAGCCATGGCCACCCACTCCAGTATTCTTGTCTGGAGAATCCAATGGACAGAGGAACCTGGCAGGCTACATTCCATAGGCTTACAAAGAGCTGGACATGACTGAAGCCACTTAGCATGCACACACGCATGTTAAGAATGTTAATTATTTAACTCTTTCATAGCTAATTTATCTCCTAGATTTAGATGCAATTTTAAATTTCATTTATGTTTTTTTAATGTACAGAAATTAAAAGCTGATTTATAGTTAATTCTATTGATTTTTTTTGGAGAAGGAAATGGCAACCCACTCCAGTGTTCTTGTCTGGAGAATCCCAGGGATGGAGGAGCCTGGTGGGCTGCCGTCTGTGCGGCCGCACAGAGTCGGACACGACTGATGCGACTTAGCAGCTATTGATTTTTCCTCTTGTTGTATTTTTACCCAATTACTTTTATGCTTGGAAACTGCTTATAAAAAGTGAAACAATACAAGAGTTGGTAGCAGAGAGACAGAGGAAAACAAGCACCTGGAAGATACTTGTAATTGAAGATCAGCCTCCTACAAAAAGCCAAACAAAACCAACTGGGTTAGTGTTGGACATAATTGTCCTGATGTAAATTTAACTTTTTAAAATAATCAAGTTATTTTACAAAGATATATTGTGACATATTAATTCTGGAATTTAACGCATTTTTATCAGAATTTACTTTTCCCCCCAAAAGTGGCTTTTGACATTATAAAGAAGAAAACCAGGACCCTGTGTGCCTTTCCCAGGCCACCTGGAACTGAGGACAGTCACAAGACTCTGGGGCAATAGATGCCACCTCTAGCTCACAAGGGTAAGAGAGAGTGCACACTGAACTCATTCTTCTGTGACCTTGCTCAGGTTTAAGGGTCTGTCATCTGTCGGCTGTTGTTTTCTCTTCTTGGGCACGTGCACAATTGCCATGAGCATAATTTTCTAGTGGTTTCATGTAAACAGGCATAAAATGAGATAAAGACGCTTTCATATTTCACTGTTCTGACCAGCCAATGGTATCAATTAATTTGTTCTGTCATTTAACATTAAAAGGGGTTTTCTTTAATTAACTCGTTTGCTTTCATTATCTCATGTATTGTCTGGTTAAATAGGGTGATGTGAAAGTGAGACAAGGTAGAAGGCAATTAGATCCCAAACACACAGAAGACCTCTGAACTCACATCTTCGTAAATGTCAAAGAAGGTGGCAACCACTGCATCTCTGATTTGGTTTAGGTCCATCAGTTCCCAGTAGACTTTAAACATACGATGCGCCCCCTCACAGCTTGCGTTAGTACAAGGGACATTCTCCAGTAAAAAGGCCTGCTGATTGCTGTTGAGACAAAGGAAAGGTATTTAGTTAATAATACAACCTATCAATGCTGACTAGCATCAGCTGTGCTGTATTTCCTAGCATCAAAGAGATGGTAAATGGTTTATATTGAAGAAATATGAAAAAAACTCAATGTCTTAATAATTGCTGTCCCAAGCCATAAAAAGCTTAAATTGTTGGCTATCCTTTTTCAGCCTTTGGCAAAAATCCTCAGGTTAGTCCGTTGTTGGCCTTCTCTCTCCTTTTTTGGTTTCCAAGTCTATCTCTCTGCTCTCCTTTGCTGCTCCACAGCCAGTGAACCCATGTTTCATTACTGAGTTCCTGGACATTGTCATAATCCCTTTAGATGTGTATAACTCCTCAGGTGAATACCTGCATTTTAACTGGAGATTCCTGACATCCTGAAGTCTTACAAACCCAAAGCAGTAAGTCTACAATGATAGAATTTTAGCTTCCCAGATGCTAAAAGGCTGAGCACCTCTCAGATAAAAGATAGGGGAAAAAAAAGTATTGTATTTTGCATAGCTATGAAGTCTTCCCTTTTGAAAATCTTACTCTATAGGCAATGTGCTTATGAATTTAGATTTTGGAATCAGACTACCTGGATTCGAATTATGTTTTTGTCATTTAGCAGTTATGTGACCTTAAAAAAAGTTATTTCACCTCTTGAAGACTCAGATCCTTATTTGTAAGCTGAGTAATGAATACTTATAGAATTGTTATAAAAAATAAATGAAACAGACTTTTGGACTCTGAGAACGGGAGAGGGTGGGATGATTTGGGAGAAGAGCATTGAAATATGTATAATATCATATCTGAAACGAGTCGCCAGTCCAGGTACGATGCCTGATAACGGATGCCTGGGGCTGGTGCACTGGGACTACCCAGGGGGGTGGTATGGGGAGGGAGGAGGGAGGAGGGTTCAGGATGGGGAACACATGTATACTTATGGCGGATCCATCTTGATGTATGGCAAAAGCAATACAATATTGTAAAGTTAAGCAAAATAAAATTTAATTAAAAAAAATAAATGAAATACTGACTGCAAAGCACTTAGAACTATTCCTGACATCCAGTTCAATCTTCGTAAAAATGTTTATACTATCATCACTCTTATTTATGTAGTGCAACACCATGCCATGTAAAAATATTTTCTTTAAATACAGAAGTAACTTTAGTAAATAGTGAGATTATACTCCTGTATTAGGCATTTTCTAATATTTATATTCCTTCACGTCCCTTTATGTTACATGGATAACAAAGCTGTGGAACATATACACAATGGAGTATTACTCAGCCATTAAAAAGAATACATTTGAATCAGTTCTAATGAGGTGGATGAAACTGGAGCCGATTATACAGAGTGAAGTAAGCCAGGAAGAAAAACACCAATACAGTATACTAATGCATATATATGGAATTTAGAAAGATGGTAACGACAACCCTGTATGTGAGACAGCAAAAGAAACACAGATGTATAGAACAGTCTTTCAGACTCTGTGTGTGTGGGGGGTGATTTGGGAGAATGGCATTGAAACATGTATAACATCATATAAGAAATGAATTGCCAGTCCAGGTTTGATGCAGGATACAGGATGCTTGGGGCTGGTGCACTGGGATGACCCAGAGGGATGGTATGGGGAGGGTGGTGGGAGGGGGGTTCAAGATGGGGAACATGTGTACATCCGTGGCAGATTCATGTTGATGTATGGCAAAACCAGTACAATATTGTAAAGTAATTAGCCTCTAATTAAAATAAATAAATTAAAAAAAGAAAATAATAAGCTAAAAGGTTTAAATTTTATTCCTGTTTAATTTTCTCTAATAATTATTTTAAATAAAACTATCAAGACAGATTTCTTTTTTCATGTGAAAATATTATTTTGGGTATTACTTTGGGTTTGGGCATTTTAGAAAAGAAAGTTCTTTTTTAAGAAAGGTAAATTTTTTAGTGTTCAAGAGAGTAATGAACACAAACAAAATATTCATTTGATGTACTTAATATATAATTGGCTTCACATTATTTTCCTAGTTAAAAAATTTTAACACAAATAGTTTAAACTTACAGATTATAACATTTACATGGAAAATTTTGAGATGGCTTTGATTAAGACCTAACATAAAATAATGTTCTTCCACTAGAAGGAAAAATAATTTCTACTTTGTTTCCTGTCTAATAGATTTTAAAATTCTATTTTGTAATGTTAGGTTGGTGCAAAAGTAATAGTAGTTTTGGACTCTGGATTTTAAATCATTATAATTAGGCTCAAACACATCTTTATTAATAAAAACAGGAGCCATTTCAATCAAAACATTTTTGCCAACAAGAAATAAGTTTGCTTATTTCTGTAGCATAAAAATCTGTACTTTGGGAATTGACAAATTCTTGGAAAGCCTTTTCCACCTCCTGCTGCTTGTGGAAGCATTTTCCCTGCAAAAGGTTGTCGAGACGCTTGAAGAACTGGTAGTCGATTGGCGAGAGGTCAAGAGAATATGGCAGATGAGGCAAAACTTCATATTAGTTCAACTTTTGAAGCGTTGGTTGTGCGACGTGTGGTCAGTCAACGTCGTGGAGAATTGAGCCCTTTCTGTTGACCAATGCTGGCTGCAGTGTTGCATTTTCTGGTGCATCTCATCAATTTGCAGAGGATACTTCTCAGGTGTAATGGTTTCGCTGAAATTCAGAAAGCTGTAGTGGATCAGAGTGGCAGCAGACCACCGAACAGTGACCATGACCCTTTTTTCAGTGCAAGTTTGGCTTTGAGAAGTGCTTTGGAGCTTCTTCTCACTCTAGCTATTGAGCTGGTGGACATTGGCTGGTGTATAAAATCTGTTTTTCATCACACTTCATAATCTGATCGAGAAATAGTTTGTTGCTGTTGCCTAGAGTAAGAGAAGATGACACTTCTAAACAACAATTTTTTGGTTTGTGGCCAGCTCATGAGGCACCCACTTATCAAGCCTTTTCACCTTTCAATTTGCTTCAAATGCCAAAAGATCACAGAAGTTGTTGAGTCCTTCAGCAACTTCTTGTGTAGCTGAAAGAGGATCAGCTTTGATGATCCTCTCAGTTGGTCACTGGCAACTTTCAACAGCCAGGCACTGCGCTCCTCATCTCCTTTGCAAAACTTCTTGAGCCACCACTGCATCGTATGTTCATTAGCAGTTTCTGGGCCAAATGCATTGTTGATGTTGCGAGTTGTCTCTGCTGCTTTACGACCCATTTTGAACTTGAATAAGAAAATCGCTCCAATTTGCTTTTTGTCTAACATCACTTCCTTAGTCTAAAATACATATAAAATAAACAGCAATATTTCATTAGCAAAATACATAAAGCAAGAAATGCACATAAGAATGATGTATAACACAACCACATTTATTTAAGAATATATTCCACTATCAAATGGCAAAGTTCAACCATGCAAAACTGCAATTACTTTTGCACCAGCCTAATAACCTTTTAACAGGTATTTACCCATCCTACCATTCTAGCTAAACGATTTTACTATGTATTTCACAGAAATGAAGACTACTCTATCTTGTTATTAAATAATATTAAAACACGAGGACCAGGGATAAAGGTGACTCTTCTTTTCTCTTTTTGGATACGCCATGCAGCTTGTGGGCTCTTAGATTTCTGACCAGGGATTGAGCCTGGGCCCATGGCAGTGAAGGCACTGAGTCCTAAGCACTTAGAGCCGGTGCAGCCTTTCCACAGTCTTCTGTGGCCACTGTATCACACTGGCCACATTCTGAGTGAGCACTTGCCTCTGGTTTCCCTTTTCAAAATGGGATGCAAGCATTTCATCATTGTATTACAGCTCTAGCCATAGTTTCAAATACACAATGTAACCTGCAACAAAAACTCTAATTGCAGTTGAATAATTTAATATGTCATTTTAACTTCTGATATGAATTTGCAAAGATTACAAATGCTACATATCACAGTTCTTGGCTAAATGCTCACTAAACAGGTTTGTCTTGTATTCAGCAACATGCGGTCTGAAAAATTTCAGTTCTTTTAAGCTCCACTGAGCCCTATAGGTTGAGCCCCACATCTATAAAAATAAAATTCCATTTAAGCCCAGGAAGACATAATACTGATTCATTAACCCCTGGGGGGAAATGGTCTTGCTTCTTTGAGTCAATTGCTCTATGTTTTTTGGCAATTACACAATTACAACCAATATAACTTAAAAAAAAAAAAAAAAAACTATTTCAAAAGTTATAAAATTCAAGCAGTAGAGACATTAAAAAAATTGAGATCTTTTCTTTCCAGGGATAATCACTGTTGACAATTTAGTGAGCATCATTCCAAACCTTCTTCTGGGAACATAGAAAATTTAAGTACATATATCCTTCAAAAACAACAACAACAACAACAAAAACCAACCCCAATTGAGTTCTACTATACGTATGAGTCTGCAATATTTTTCTTTCTACTCAATAATACAGCATACACATGGGGAAAAGGGATACAATCTGAATGAGGACTTTTGATGTCTATTTTGAAAATTCTCCCCAGAGAAGTTGTACCAATTTATATTCCTCAGCAACAGTGCATCATGCTGCCTGTTTCTGCACGTGCGCATCCTTTTCAATGTTTATTCCATTATATAGCTAAGTCATCATTCGGTTTTAACACCCTGCTACTGATAATCAGGTTATCTTCAACTGTTTCAATGACACACACACACACGTTATTTTTTTTTTTTTTTTTTTAAATTTATTTTTAATTTATTTTTTTATTGGAGTTTCAGCTTTATTATTTTATTTTTTAACTTTGCAATATTGTATTTGTTTTGCCATGTATCAACATCAATCCACCACAAGTATATACATGTTCCCCATCCTGAACCCTCCTCTCTCCCAGTACCATCCCTCTGGGTCATCCTAGTGCACCAGCCCCAAGCATCCAGTATCGTTCATCGAACCTGGACTGGCGACTTGTTTCATATATGATATTATACATGTTTCAGTGACACTCACACGTTATTTTTCATTGATAATTTGTATGCTATGCTACGTCACTTCAGTCGTGTTCGACTCTGTGTGACCCCATAGACGGCAGCCCACCAGGCTCCCCCGTCCCTGGGATTCTCCAGGCAAGAACACTGGAGTGGGTTGCCATTTCCTTCTCCGATGCATGAAAGTGAGAAGTCAAAGTGAAGTCTAAGGGTTTCCAAATAAAGTCATCTAGTCAAAGGATATGCATATTTTAAATATCAATGGGTAAAGCTAAATGGTCTTCTAAAAAATGTACCAATTTATACTTCTAGTAGTATACAAGTATATCTTTTTTATCCTGCCAATATTAGTAACACTGCTTATTTTTGCCAATTGGGTAACTAAAAAATTATCTCACTTTCCTGATTATGAGAGATGCTGAGTATTACCTTTATGTTTATTATCTATTCATATTTAAGAACTGGCACTTTAATTTTTTAATTATTGGTATTTAAATCTTTTAAGAACTGGCACTTTAATTTTTTAATTATTGGTATTTAGATCTCTGATAAGACCATTAGCCCCTACCTCAGATTCTCATAGTTTCACTTGTAAAATGAGGGTAAAAACGGTACATTACCTAATAGAATGGCTGTTGTAAGGATTAAATGAAAAAATAAATGACAAATGGTTTATGGTTTAATACAGTGCCCAGAACATAGCAAAGAACATTTTCAATATCTGCTGTTATTATTATATGTGATGTTATTATTCTGATATGTTCCAAACATGTCACCCCAGCCTTTTATTTTGCTTTTTAATGTATGGTTTCTTTAACTAAATGATTAACAATACATGAAAGTGAAAGTGTTAGTCACTTAGTTGTGCCTGACTCTTTGTGACACCATGGACTGTAGCCTAACAGGCTCCTCTGTCCGTGGAATTCTTTGGGCAAGACTACTGGAGCGGATGGCCATCATCTTCTCCAGGGGAATCTTCCCAACTCAGGGATCAAAACCGGGTCTCCTGCATTGCAGGCAAATTCGTTACTGTTTAAGCTACCAGGGAAGCCCTATAATAATACATATATACTCATTTATGTCAATATTTTTCTTATGTACTATCAGATCAGATCAGATCAGTCGCTCAGTCGTGTCCGACTCTTTGCGACCCCATGAACCGCAGCACGCCAGGCCTCCCTGTCCATCACCAGCTCCCGGAGGTCACCCAGACTCGCATCCATCGAGTCAGTGATGCCATCCAGCCATCTCATCCTCTGTCGTCCCCTTCTTCTCCTGCCCTCAATCCCTCCCAGCATCAGAGTCTTCTCCAATGAGTCAACTCTTCGCATGAGGTGGCCAAAATACTGGAGTTTCAGCTTTAGCATCATTCCTTCTAAAGAAATTCCAGGATTGATCTCCTTCAGAATGGACTGGTTGGATCTTCTTGCAGTCCAAGGGACTCTCAAGAGTCTTCTCCAACACCACAGTTCAAAAGCATCAATTCTTCGGCGCTCAGCCTTCTTCACAGTCCAGCTCTCACATCCATACATGACCACAGGAAAGACCATAGCCTTGACTAGGCGAAACTTTGTTGGTAAAGTAATGTCTCTGCTTTTGAATATGCTATCTAGGTTGGTCATAACTTTCCTTCCAAGGAGCAAGCGTCTTTTAATTTCATGACTGCAGTCACAATCTGCAGTGATTTTGGAGCCCAGAAAAACAAAGTCTGACACTGTTTCCACTGTTTCCCCATCTATTTCCCATGCAGTGATGGGACCAGATGCCATGATCTTCGTTTTCTGAATGTTGAGCTTTAAGCCAACCTTTTCACTCTCCACTTTCACTTTCATCAAGAGGCTTTTTAGCCCCTCTTCACTTTCTGCCATAAGAGTGGTGTCATCTGCATATCTGAGGTTATTGATATTTCTCCCGGCAATCTTGATTCCAACTTGTATTTCTTCCAGTCCAGCATTTCTCATGATGTACTCTGCATATAAGTTAAATAAACATGGTGACAATATGCAGCCTTGACGTACTCCTTTTCCTATTTGGAACCAGTCTGTTGTTCCATGACCTGCTAACTGTTGCTTCCTGACCTGCATACAGATTTCTTAAGAGGCAGATCAGGTGGTCTGGTATTCCCATCTCTTTCAGAATTTTCCATAGTTTATTGTGATCCACACAGTCAAAGGCTTTGGCATAGTCAATAAAGCAGAAATAAATGTTTTTCTGGAACTCTCTTGCTTCTTCCATGATCCAGCGGATGTTGGCAATTTGATCTCTGGTTCCTCTGCCTTTTCTAAAACCAGCTTGAACATCAGGAAGTTCACGGTTCACATATTGCTGAAGCCTGGCTTGGAGAATTTTGAGCATTACTTTACTAGCGTGTGAGATGAGTGCAATTGTTCGGTAGTTTGAGCACTCCTTGGCATTGCCTTTCTTTATGTACTATAATAAATGTTAAAGAAAATCTATCAGGCAGATAGAAAAAAAACACCAGAGGAGTATGCGCATTTACAAAAATGAATGAAGAGAGTGAAAATGTGAAATATGCAGGCAAATAGAAAAGATTTTCCTGTTATTTAAGTCTCTTTAAAGATACCTGATAATTAAACAACACAGTGTAGTGTTAAAGACGTTGTTTAGTCGCTAAGTCATATCTGACTCTTTGCAACCCTATGGACTGTAGCCTGCCAGGCTCCACTACCCATGGAATTTCCCAGGCAAGAATATTGGAGTGAGTGATCATTTCCTTGTCCAGGGGATCTTTCCAACCCAGGGAACGAACCCTCATCTCCTGTGTCTCCTGTACTGGTAGGTGGATTCTTTACCAGTGAGCCACCTTGAAGGCCTGTTAATGATATTTTGTTGCTCAGTTGCGTCCTATTCTTTTCAACCTCATGGTGTGCAGCACGCCAAGCTTCCCTGTCCTTCACCATCTCCTGGAGCTTGCTCAAACTCATGTCCATTGAGTTGGTGATGCCATGTAACCATTTTGTCCTGTCATCTCCTGCTCCTCCTGCTTTCAATCTTTCCCAGCATCAGGGTCTCTTTTAATGCTCAGGTCTTTGCATCAGGTGCCCAAAGTATTGGAGCTTTAGCTTCAGCATCAGTCCCTTCAATGAATATTCAGGATTGACTTCCTTTAGGATTGACTGGTTTGATCTCCTTGAAGTCCAAGGAACTCTCAAGAGTCTTCTCCAACTCCGCAGTTCAAAAGTATCAGTTCTTCAGCACTCAGCCTTCCTTACAGTCCAACTCTCACATCCACAAATGACTATTGGAAAAACAGTCATGTCCACAGCTTTGACTATATGGACCTTTGTCAGCAAAGCAATGTCTCTGCTTTTCAATATGCTGTTAATGACATAAGCAGATGTAAAATACAAAGTTTCCTCAAAAAATTAAAAACTGAACTACCATACAGCAATCCCACTTCTGGATATATATTGAAAATAACTGAAATCAAGAACTCAAAGAGAGCTGAACTCACAGGTCTGTTGTAGCAAAAATAGTCAAGATATGAAAACAATCTAAGTGTCCATTAATGGAGGAATGAATAAAGAAAATGTGGTATACACATATACTGGAATATTAAGCCTTAAAGAACAGAAGAAAATTCTGCCATTGTGACAACATGGATGAACCTAGAGGACATTATGCTAAGTAAAATAAATCAGATGCAGAAAGACAAATATTGTATGATATTGCTTATATGTGTTATGAACTTACACAAACAGAGAGTAGAATAGTGGTTGCCAGTGGCTGAAGGGTGGGGGAACTGGGGAGATGTTGGTCAAAGGGCACCAACTTTCAGTTATAAGATGATTAAGTTCAGGGGATCCAACGTATAGCGTGGTGACTACAGTTAATAATACTGTGTGCTGTGCTGTGCTTAGTTGCTCAGTCATGTCCAACTCTTTGAGACCCCATGGACTGTAGCCTGCCAGGCTCCTCTGTCCATGGGGATTCGCCAGGCAAGAATACTGGAGTGCATTGCCATACCCTCCTCCAGGGGATCTTCCCAATCTAGGATCAAACCCAGATCTCCTGCACTGCAGGTGGATTCTTTACTATCTGAGTCATCAAGAAAGCTGCTATGAGTTAATGTTTTAACCATATTAAGAAGAAAATGGCAATTATGTGAGATAATATATTATTGCAAAATTCAGACTTAAATTGAAGAAAGTAGGGAAAATCACTAGATCATTCAGGTTTGACCTAAATCAAATCCCTTATGATTATACAGTGGAAGTGACAAGTAGATTCAAGGGATTAGATCTGACAGGGCCTGAAGAACTACAGATGGAAGTTTGTGATATTGTACAGGAAGGCGTGATCAAGACCATTCCCAAGAAAAAGAAATGGAAAAAGGCAAAATGGTTGTCTGAGGAGGCCTTACAAATAGCTATGAAAAGAAAAGTGGAAGGCAAAGGAGAAAAGGAAAGATACACTCATTTGGATGCAGAATTCCAAAGATTAGCAAGGAAGAGATAAGAAAGATTTCTGAAGTGATCAATGCAAAGAAATAGAGGAAAACAACAGAATGGGAAAGACTATAGATCTCTTCAAGAAAATTAGATACCAAGGAAACATTTCATGCAAAGATGGCCACAATAATGGACAGAAATGGTATGGACCTAACAGAAGCAGAAGATACTAGAGGTGGCAAGAATACACAGAAGAACTATACAAAAAAGATCTTCATGACTCAGATAACCACAATGGTGTGATCACTCACCTAGGGCCAGACATCCTGGAATGCCAAGTCAAACGGGCCTTAGGAAGCATCACTATGAACAAAGCTAGTGGAGGTGAAGGAATTCCAGCTGAAGTATTTCAAATCTTAAGAGATGATCCTGTGAAAGTGTTGCACTCGATATGCTAGCATATTTGGAAATTTGGAAAACTCAGCAGTGGCCACAGGACTGGAAATGGTTAGTTTCATTCCAAGCCCAAAGAAAGGCAATACCAAAGAATGTTCCAACTACCGCAAAATTGTACTCATCTCTCACTAGAAAAGTAATGCTCAAAATTCTCCAAGCCAGGCTTCAATAGTATGTGAACTTCCAGATGTCAAGCTGGATTTAGAAAAGGCAGAGGAACCAGAGATCAAATTGCCAACATCCTTTGGATCATGAAAAAGGAGAGTGCCATAAAAATATGTACTAATGCTTTACTGCCTATGCCAAAGCTTTTGTGTGGATCACAACAAACTGTGGAAAATCCTTCAAGACATGGGAACATCAGAACACCTTCCCTGTCTCCTGAGAAATCTGTATGCAGGTCAAGAAGAAACAGTTAGAACTGGACATGGAATAACAGACTGGTTCCAAATTGGAAAAAGAGTATATCAAGGCTGTATATTGTCATCCTGCTTATTTAACTTACATGCAGAGTACATCATGTGAAATGCCAGGCTGGATGAAGCACAAGCTGGAATCAAGATTTCTGGGAGAAATATCAGTAACCTCAGACATGCAGATGACACCACCCTTATGGCACAAAGTAAAGAACTAATGAGCTTCTTGATGAAAGTGAAAGAGGAGAGTAAAAAAGTTGGCTTGAAACTCAACATTCAGAAAACTAAGATCATGGCATCTGGTCCCATCACTTCATGGCGAATAGATGGAGAAACAATGAGAATACTTTCTTGGGCTCCAAAATCACTGCAGATTGTGATTGCAGCCATGAAATTAAAAGATGCTTAATCCTTGGAAGGAAATTTATGGTCAACCTACACAGCATATTAAAAAGCAGAGACATTACTTTGTCCATAAAGGTCCATCTAGTCAAAGTCTTGGTTTTTTCAGTAGTCATGTATGGATGTGAGAGTTGTACTATAAAGAAAGCTGAGCACTGAAGAATTGATGCTTTTGAACTGTGGTTGGAGAAGACTCTTGAGAGTCTCTTGGACTGCAAGGAGATCACACCAGTCCATCCTCAAGGAAATCAGTCCTGAATAGTCACTGGAAGGACTGATGTTGAAGCTGAAACTCCAATACTTTGGCCACCTGATGTGAAGAACTGATTCACTGGAAAAAACCCTGATGCTTTGAAAGATTGATGGGAGGGAGGAGAAGGGGAGAACAGAGGATGAGATGGTTGTATGGCATCACTGACTTGATGGACATGAGTTTGATTAAGCTCCAGGAGTTGGTGATGGACAAGGAAGCCTGGCGTGCTGCAGTCCATGGAGTTGCATAGTTGGACACGACTGACTAAACAGAACTATCTCAATGTAGTAAACATTTTCCAACATATACATTTATCAAATAATACCATAAACCTTAAACTTCCATAATGTCAGTATATGTCAGTTATGTCTCATAAAACTGGAAGAGTAGAAAAAAAATAAATCAATAAAAGATATCTGGAAAATCTCCAAATATTTGGAAATTTAACACCACTAAATAACTATGAGCAAAAGAAGAAAGCAGAAGAGAAATCACAAAGTACTTTGAAGTGAATGAAAATAAAGACAGCACAGCAAGACCTGCAGTATGTCATTAAAGCAGTATTAAGGGGAAATTTACAGCACTAAACACTTTATTAGAAAAGAAGAAAGATTTCAAATCAATGATCCTAGGAAATTCGGCAAATAAGAGCAAATAAAATTTAAAATAAGTAGAAGAAAGGAAACAGTAACAAAGAGGAAAGCAATGAAGTAAAGAACAGAAAAACAGTAAAAATCAACAAAACCAAAAGTCAGTTTCTTTGGGAAGAACAGCTTTAAAACTGATAAATTTCCAATTAGAATGGTTATTTTTTAAAAAAGAGAGAAGACAGAAATTACAAATAACAAAAATGAGACAGGTAACATCACAACAGATTTTACTGATATTAAAGGGATAATAAAGGAATGTTAAGAAAATTTCGTGCCAATATAATAGATAAGTTAGATGAAATGAACAAATTCCTTGGAAGCCACAAGCAACCAATGCTAATTCAGAAGATAAGGAAATCTGAATTGTAATTTTAAGCCTTCTAAAAAACCCTGAAAAACTTCAGGTAAAAATGGTTTGAATGATGAATTCTACCAAAAATTTAGAGAAGAAATACTAACAGTTCTACACAAACTCTTGAGAAAATAGTCCATGAAGCCACATTATATACATCAGATTAGACCAAGATATTATAAGAGAACTATAGACCAATATTCTTCATGAACACAGATATAAAAATTTTTAACAAAATTCTACAAAATCAAATTCAACAGTAGATTCAGATTATGCTTTGCCTGATACAGAGTTCACTCAAATTCGTGCATTTTGAAATCATGTCTCTGCTTCTTGATATCCAAGGAACCATGAAAAGATATGACATGATTCTGATATGGACATGTTTCAGTGAACTAAGTATCTCTCAAAGTGAGGACTACAGATAGAGTAAAAAGATAAAAAAATCATGATTAAGTAGGATATATTGCAGGAATGCAAAGTTGCGTTAATATTTTAAAATAAATCAGTTTAATTCAGCAGATTAATAAACAAAAAAAGGAAAACCACATGATCATCTCAATAAAGGTAGAAAAATAGTTAACAAAATTCAGTATCCATTCTCGATGCAAACTAGGAACAGAAAGAGCTTTCTCAATGTGATAAAAGGCATCCACAGAAAACATACAATGAGCATCATACTAACAGTTCAAGACTGAATGCTGTTCTCCTAGTAGCATTGTTCCTCCAAGACAAAGATATCTACCCTCACCACATCTATTTAACACTGTATTACATTCTAGCTATTGCAAATGGTGAGAAAAATGAATAAAAAGCAACAAGATTGGAAAGAAAGAAAAAAAAAACTGTCTTTGTTCATAAATTTTCTGACCACCTATTTAGAAAATCCTATTAATATCTACCAAAAAACTACTAGAAATAATAAGCATATAGGGCTGACTAGGTGGCAGAATACAAGATCAATATACAAAGGTCAATTGTATTCTATACACTAGCACACAACAATCATCAGTTTCAGTACAAATGTATGAATGAGGAAGCAATAAAAAATGTAATACTTAGGAAAGTGATATAAGATGCACAAGATACTTGTGGTGGATCCATCTCGATGTATGGCAAAAGCAATACAATATCGTAAAGTTAAGCAAAATAAAATTTAATAAAAAAAAAAGAAGAAGAAGAAAAAAAAAGAAATAAGAAAAAAAAAAAAAGATGCACAAGACCTGTAAACTGAAAACTATAATATACTGCTGAGAAAATTAAAGACCTAAATTTAAAAAAAGGACACATACACAAACGTAGCAGTTATGGGCAGAAGACTTGATATTGGGCAGAAGATTTGATATTAAGATATTAATTATCCCCATATTGATTTACAGATTCAATGTAATGTCAATTAAAATCTCAGGAGACTTCTTCCCTGAGAAATTGAAAAACTGATCCTGAAATTTACAGATAAGGACCTAGAATGGCTAAAATGATGTTGGTAAAGAAGAATAAAGTTTGAGGATTTATACTACACTAATTCACTATTCATTATAAACCAACAGTAATTAAAACATGTAGTACTGCCACAAAAGTGGGAAACAGATCATTGGAACAGAATAGACAGAGAAGAAAAATACTCACCAACACACATATTGTTGGGAATTATTATAACTCAACAATAAAAAGATAAGTAACTCAATTTTAAAAATGGGTAAAGGATCAAAGTGGATAAATATCCAAGCAAGATACACAAATGGCAAGTAAGCACACAAAAAGAAGCTCAACCTCATCATGTATCAAGAAACTGCAAACCACAGTGTGGTAACACTTCATACCTATTAGGATAGCGACAATAGAAAGGACAGGTAATAACAAATACTGGTGAGTTTATGGGAAGACTGGAACTCATACATAGCTGATGGGAATGTAAAATAGTACAGATGCTTTAGAAAACAGTCTGGTTGTTCCTCAAATGGTTCAACAAAGAGTTCTATTTCTAAGTATATTCCTTTTCTAGGTACATTTTAATAGGACAAAAACATGTCCACACAAAAACTTGTATATGAACATTCAGAGCATTGTTATTCAAAATAGCCCCAATGGAGAAACAACTTGAACATGTACCAACTGATGACTAAATGAAATGTGGTGTATCCATACAATGAAATATTATTCAACAACAAATGAAGTACTGATAGATTCTACCATATACTTGAACCCTGAAAACATAAGCCAAGTCAAACAAGCAAGTCATAGACTACTATGTAATAATATTATATGATTGCATTTATATGAAATGCTAAGAATAGGCAAGCATGAGATAAAATGAGTCATTTCTTTTTTTTTTATGTTAACTATTACTGTATTTTTATTTTATTATTTATTTTTTTTATCAAGAATCTCTTTTATTGATTATCAGAAACATTACAAACATCTAATATGAACAAATTGTAACATGACAGTGTTTAGTTTGAGCGATTAATACATTTCAGATATAATATTATACATATTTCAATGTTATTCTCCCCAATCATCCCACCCTCTCCCGGTCCCAGAGTCCAAAAGTCTGGTCTATACATCAGTGTCTCTTTTGCTGTCTCGTAAATAGGGTTATTTTTACCATCTTTCTAAATTCCATATATATGCGTTAGTATACTGTATTTGTGTTTTTGTTTCTGGCTTACTTCACTCTGTATAATAGGCTCCAGTTCCATCCACCTCCTTAGAACTGATTCAAATGTATTCTTTTTAATGGCTGAGTAATACTCCATTGTGTATATGTACCACAGCTTGCTTATCCATTCATCTGTGGATGGACATCTAGGTTGCTTCCACGTTCTAGCTATTGCAAACAGTGCTACTCAAACTGTTCCAGAAAATTGCAGAGGAAGGCAAACTTCCAAACTCATTCTATGAGGCCACCATCACCCTACTACCAAAACCTGACAAAGATCCCACAAAAAAAGAAAACTACAGGCCAATATCACTGATGAACATACATGCAAAAATCCTTAACAAAATTCTAGCAATCAGAATCCAACAACACATTAAAAAGATCATACACCATGACCAAGTGGGCTTTATCCCAGGAATGCAAGGATTCTTCAATATCCGCAAATCAATCAACGTAATACACCACATTAACAAACTGAAGAATAAAAACCATATGATTATCTCAATAGATGCAGAGAAAGCCTTTGACAAAGTTCAACATCCATTTATGATAAAATGAGTCATTTCTCAGGGCTAGTGAGATTGGAGAGTTGTGGCTAAGGTAGGTTGCTTCTTTTTAGGACAAAGAAAATGTTCTAAAATTGTGGTGATGCATGCACAACTCTGTGAGTGCACTAAAAGCCACTGAATTGTACACAGTAAGTGAATTACTGCCTAGTAAAGCTGTTAATAAAAAATAAGGTGTTTTTTGGCAGTCCAGTAGTTAGGACTTTGTGCTTCCATTGCAGGGAGCAAGGGGCAGAAATTAAGATCCTGCATGCTGCACGGCATGGCAAAAAACAAACCACCCCCCCACCCCCCCAAAAAAAGTACAAATTCAATGGTTTTGACACTTGTCTTCTCCATTTCACACAATGTGTGTAGAAAATTTTAAACCACAAAAAATATCCATAGGAAATGTTTAAGTGACATAATATGCAAAACGCACAGTATCAGATGCCTCTTCTCTGAACGGGCCAATATTTACATTTTCAGTGTGCAGCTGTGAGGTTGGTTTTAATGTCTCTTCATGGCTATAAAACTGGCTACCACTTGAAAAACTGGGTTATTTTAAGCTGTTATTGTTAATATGTTGTGTGCATCTGTCTTATTTCTCATTAAGAAAGGTAGCTGACAGACCATTTAACTTTTAAGCTTGATTTTCTTCCTGGCTGCCTCTAAGAGCTTGTGGGTCTACTTTAGTCATTTCTATACCAGTGAATTCTGCTCTTCTAGATGGTCCGTAACTCTTTTTCTCTTAGTTCTCCATTTTCATTATCAGCCTAGGCTCATAAAGGAGGAAAGGAGCTTCAATTTGGGAATATGTCTGTCTTTCTGTGTAAATCTTAAGAAAGGCAGTTCTACACACAGAAGAAAAACAAATTAAGAAGAGATACAAGTAAGTCAATTAAGAATTCTCTAAAAAGAATGAAATATTTCTTTTTTTGAGTTGTTGCTCTGAAATCCATGCTGCCTAGCTATTGCTAAATGCAGAATCTTAAGCTAAGGTAATATGTATAGGTGTGTGTGTATATATATACATGAAAAGAGATGATAATGTCCAGAATCTAAGGTAATATGCATAGGTGTATGTGTATATATGCATATATATGCATATATATATGCAAAGAGATGATAATGTCCAGAGTAAAGTTCACTTGAGCTCTGGGCAAAGCAACACTTTTATTCCCCTAATAGCAGCTAAGCTATGATAGTCAGTGGACAAAAAGTAAACATTTCTTGAATGAAAAGAGGAAGCAAGCATCTTCAGCAGAGCAAGACCAACTGAAAAGGCCAAATGTAATACGATGAAAGACTAAGCTCCTGTCAAATAAGTGGTTAGAAAAGATCCTGTCATGTTTTACTTTATCTTTAGTCAAAGGCATTCCTTACATGAGCTAATTTGGTGGCCACTGCAACATTTTTCTTTCTATATATTATATTTGTGTTTTAAATTAAGTAAAGTGAAATATAATGGTCATTTTGTTTGTTAGTTGGGTAATGACATAAACAGAATATTGAGACTTTCAGTGTAAGGAATTCATGGACACACACAACTTATGAGGTATACACACAGAGGAATATAGATTGGTTAGGAAATTACACTAGTTCTTGTTTAGTTGTGAATACTGTACAATGCAATGATGAGCTGGATGAGGGGAAACGGAAGGATGAAATGAAAGGGAAATGAAAAATGGCTTCCAGTATTTCTGATCTGAATGACTGGGTGAATGATGATAACACCATCTGAGATAAACAGAAAACTAACAACAGTTTTAGGGAAGAGAAGATAGATTCAGGTTTGTGGTGCCATTGGTAGATCACCCAGGGGAAGATGCACTAGTCAGTTATACACACAAGTGTGAGGCCCAGATCCCAGGATTTAGAAGTGCTCAGCTTCTAAATGGTAACTGAAGTAGCCAAAGTAGATGAAGAATATGCAGAGTGAGAACAAGGGCTGAGCCTGGAACCCTAAGAAATATCAGCATTTCAAGTGGCCAAGGTGAAGATGAGTTCTCAGAAGAGATGGTATAGGAATAGTTATAGAGAGAACAAGAAAAGTTTTAGGAGTAAGTTATCAACAGCAAACGTGGACAAAAACTTGGTGACATAAAGACTGTTAAGTATCTACTGGATTTATCAATTAGAGGGACTGAATGAGAGGTTTAGTAGAGTAGGATGGCCTGAAGCCAGACTGCGGCAGATTAAGGGTAAATTACAGGTAATAAAGTAGAGACAGCTGTCTAGAGTCACAAAAATATCTTTAAGTTTAGGGAGACTTGGACATTTTTAAATAAAGATTGGAGGGACAAGAGGGTAGTATGAGGAGATTCTGAAGACAAAGTGGGGATAATTGATGGAGCAAGATCCAGAGGATATAGGCAGAATTGAAAGGAAGAGGTTACCAAATTTAAAAAAAAATCAAGAAGGAACTGTTAAAATAATAATTCAGGCTAAGCAGAAAGTGTCTTGAACTAGGGAGGTGGCAGTGATTGGGGCCATGATGATATCTTTGTAATAAACAGCGAAATTATGAGGAAGAGTTGATTTGAAGAGTCGAGCAGGTATGATTAAGTTTGGTTTCTGGTAAGATTGGGGGGATGGTCAGACAGCCATGTGGCAGAGATGACAAGATTTGAGATAAAGATCTAGGGGTTTATCAACTAGAATTTAAGAAACTTGTGCTGTAAATATGAATGCAATAGCTGAGGAAAGAAATACAGGGGGAAAAGTCAACAGCTGAAGATTCTGCCTTGTGGTATGTACCCAGGGGGTAGATAGAAGATTTAAAAAAAACACAAAAAAACATCCAGGACTAAGCTGGTGGTCCAGGGGTTAAGACTCTGCACTTCTGCTTGAGTATTAGATTCGATCCCTGGTTGGGGAACTAAAGATCCTAAATGCCTTGCAATGCAGTCAAAACAACAATAACACAAACAAAAACCAAACAAACTCCAAACAACAAACCAAACCAGAAGAATGAAAAGTATGCATCTTAACAGTGATGGAAAGAAACTTGTATCATTCAACATTATAAATGAATATTTTTAATTATGTGCGCATCAGCTAAATACGACATCCTTTCATGTGATTTTTTGAGTTATGCAATACACTTCAAGCATCCAATAACTGAAAACTGATTAAATCAATCAAATAGAATATTTTATAATTGTTAAAACAGCATTATAAAAGTAGTATTACTGACATGCAAAATAGTTCATAATAGGTTAAATGAAAAAAGCAGTATGATTTTGTTTTACAATATATACAAAACGTCACGTACATCCTTATACATACTCCTGAGCACACAGAGCAGGGTTTGAAGGATATGCAGCCAAGGCTAACAGTGGTTATCTCTTGGTGGGCAGGGTTTTAGTAGTTTGATTTGTATGTAGATTTTTGTAGTAGGCAGAAAACATTTTTTTGTAGTTACCAGTCACTCTATATCACCTACTTCAATTCACTGTGCAGATTTAGCAATACATTACATTTTTATTTATGATTTGCCTCTTTACTGTCTACTCTTCCTAAATTTATCTCTCTCATTCACTCTTGCATCCTTAGCACTCAGAATCTGCTTCAGTAGAATGGGCCCTCAATAAATATTTTTAAAGTAAAAGATAACAGGTAATGTTTTTTAACAAGAAAATAAACACTAAAAGCTTAATTTATCATTAAGCATGGTCATCTTTCTCCTCAGGTCCTCTATGTTTGAAGTAATCAAATGTGTTAGAAGCAAAGGAAAATGGAGATGCAGTCTACTTGAACCCTTGTGAAGAATCTGACTCTGAGGAGGGCCAAATACTTTTCTGGGCTGCCTCATGAGATACCTCACAAGGCCCAGGGTAGCCTGGGATTGCTGCACAAGAAAAACTGAATGTAGTAAGTTACTATGACTGATTTTTATAAAAGAATAATCTCACAGCACACACAAATCTTATGTCCTCCAAGCAAGCTCCTCATGATGCTCACTTCAATGTCATTGTTGAGGACAGTTTTGGGATCCTCTTTGAGGATGCCTTCAGAAGATGTTGAACTGACATTCCCAGAGGTGGTGAGTCTTCTGTGTGAGCAGTAGGTGTAAACTTAAGTGTCACAGTTGTGTGGTATATGTACTCAGATGTTCAATTGTGTCCAACTCTTTGCAACCATATAGACTGTAGCCCACCATGCTCCTTTATCCATGAGATTCTCCAGGCAAGAATACTGGAGTGGGTTGCCATTTCCTGACCCAGGGATCAAACCCATGACTCTTATGTCTCCTGCATTGGCAGGTGGATTCTTTACCACTAGTGCCACCTGGGAAGCCCTAGAATTATGGTTAAAGTCAGTAAATGTGTTGGTTAGTGAGATATTTGATCTTGTTTGATCTGGTTTGACTGAGGAGAAAAAACCATTCAATCCTAAAGAAAATCCGTCCTGAATATTCACTGGAAGGATTGATGCTAAAGCTGAAACTCCAATACTTGGCCACCTAATGTGAAGAATCAATGCGACTCATTGGAAAAGACCCTGATGCTGGGAAAGATTGAAGGCAGGAGGAGAAAGGGACAAGAGAGGATGAGATGGTTGGATGGCATCACTGACTCGACTGACAAGAGTTCGACCAAGCTTCTAGAGTTGGTAATGGACCGGGGAACCTGGCATGCTGCAGTCCATGGGGTTGCAAAGAGTTGGACATGACTGAGTGACTGAACTGAACTGAGTGAAATATTTATACAAAATCAAGGTATATATAAAACAGTGAGAATTTTGTGAGTCTGGTTCTTTAATTGACTTATTTTTAACTGAGATAATTAACAAAAAATTCATCATTTTCAACTGTTCAATTTAGCAGTCTTTGGTACATTCACAAAGCTGTACAATCATCAGTTCAGTTCAGTTCAGTCGCTCAGTCGTGTCCGACTCTTCGTAACCCCATGAATTGCAGCATGCCAGGCCTCCCTGTCCATCACCAACTCCCGGAGGTCACTCAGACTCACGTCCATCGAGTCAGTGATGCCATCCAGCCATCTCATCCTCTGTCGTCCCCTTCTCCTCCTGCCCCCAATCCCTCCCAGCATCAGAGTCTTTTCCAATGAGTCAACTCTTCGCATGAGGTGGCCAAAGTGCTGGAGTTTCAGCTTTAGCATCATTCCCTCCAAAGAAATCCCAGGGCCGATCTCCTTCAGAATGGACTGGTTGGATCTCCTTGCAGTCCAAGGGACTCTCAAGAGTCTTCTCCAGTACCACAGTTCAAAAGCATAAATTCTTTGGCGCTCAGCACAACCCTACTAAATTCCAATCATCCTCATACAGAATCCCATCCCCATTAGCAACTACTCTCCATATAGTCAATTCCTACAGAAGAACTTCTCAAGTGCTTTAAACACTATTAAAGAAATGTTTCTCCACACCCTTTCCAGCATTTATTGTTTGTAGACTTTTTGATGAGGGCCATTCTGACTGGTGTGAGGTGATATCTCATTGTAGTTTTGATTTGCATTTCTCTAATAATGAGTGATGTTGAGTATCTTTTTATGGAAAAAAGGGAACATTCTTGCACTGTTGGTGGGAATGTAAATTGATACAACCACTATGGAAGACAGTATGGAGATTTGTTAAAAAACTAGGACTAAAATCACCATATGACCCAGCAATCCCACTCCTAGGCATATACCCTGAGGAAACCAAAATTGAGAGACACATGTATCCCACTGTTCACTGCAGCACTATTTACAACAGCTAGAACATGGAAACGACCTAGATGTCCATCGATAGATGAATGGATAAACAAATTGTGGTATATATACACAATGGAATATTACTCAGCCATAAAAAGGAACACATTTGAGTCAGTTCTAATGAGGTGGATGAACCTAGAACCTATTACAAAGTGAAGTGAGTCAGAAAGAGAAAGATAAATACCATATTCTAACACACATATACAGAATCTAGAAAAATGGTACTGAAGAACTTATTTACATGGCAACAATGGAAAAACAGACATAAAGAACAGACTTATGAACATGGGGAGAGGGGAGGAGAGGGTGAAATGTATGCAAAGAGTAACATGGAAACTTACATTACCATATGCAAAATAGAGAGCCAATGGGAATATGCTGTATGGCTCAGGAAACTCAAACAGGGGCTCTGTATCAACATAGAGAGGTGGGATGGGGAGGGAGGTTCAAAAGGGAGGGGATATATGTATACCTATGGCTGATTCATGGTGCAGTTTGACAGAAAACAGCAAAATTCTGTAAAGCAACTACCTTTCAATAAAAGAAAAAAAAGAAATGTTTCTTCTAACAAGGTGACTCCTTTAGACAACTTGAGTCATGGGTATTTTAGATAAATATCAGTCAGATTCATTTAGAATTGGGGATACTAATAAAATTCAATCAAGGAAAACAAACTCTCTGTCACCAGCTATACTTCATGTTTATACCATATTCTAAAATCTATGAAATATTCATTGGTTCATGAAAGGTAACAAATCCTCTGTACTTGAATACCTGTGAGACAGAAGAATCAACTACATTTTCCTTTTTAGGAAAAGCCTGACAACATGCTGTGTTAAGATAATTACATACCTTGAAAAAAGGGAATTATCCCATCAGTGAAAATAATGAAAATAAGATTAAACCAGGAATGTATACATAATCACCTATTAAACCTTTTATTAAGCAAAGGACAAAAAATAAAGATAATTAACTAAAACTCTGGAAGAAAAAGCAGATGTAACACAGTTAGTGCTTCTATAAAGCTAAAACCTTTTCTCATGTCAGGTCTTTCTTGGCCTTGAGTGACCGGAATTGACCCAATTTAAGATTTAAGCTCATTATTCAAATTTACTTTACCATTACTTGAATGTGAGACAAAATTTTCTTTTGGGGATAATGATGGATTTAAAACATTGGAGTAAGAGCATACCCATGATAATGAAAATTTATAGAAAATATCACTAACAGACTGTGATTCTCATGTTAGGATACTCATGCTAACAAACAATAAGTTGCTGAAGATGTAGAGAGACTGTATCTACTGTGGGAAAGGCCATGAGCTTATGTACTGTGGGAAAAAAACCTGAGTAAGTCTGTTTAAATACCCTCACTATAATGGCTATAATGCAAAAGGAATTTGAATTCAGGCAATCCATGATTCTCTTTCACTCTTTAGAACCATACCAAACTCTAGAGTATATGAAAAATGATCATTATGTATCACTCTCATTTGGTATTTTACTTGGTTTCTGAAGTTCACGTATGTGGAAAGGAAGAAGAAGTTTCTAAGACCTATGAACAACAGCATTTTAAAAGCTTGGCTGACAGATATTTTATATATCATATTTGTTTCCCTTGATTAGATTCATGTTCAAAAATTTTTTGCTAAATTTCCCACATGTAATTGAGCATGTATCAATTTTTTACTGTTTAGCTGACATTGGTTGTCCATCTTCTGAAAAGATTTAGAATAGACAATATATTTTCTTGGAACATGAGAATCCTAGGTCTCTCCCTTGCTATTATATTTCTTTAATTTTTGTTATTACAAAGTATACCATTTTTGAAATGCTATATATGGATATAAACAAAAATGTTATTAAGTGAATACACAGTAATAGGTATTTATAAAATATGGTAGGTACATTTTATATGAGGGAGTTGAGTCTTACAGAAGCACAGGTGTTCAAGTCAGTAAATCATGTAAATACTGCAATTGATCCATATACATTTAACATCCTGAGTTCAACTATATGTATAATGCTTGGGGAATTGTGAGAGAATGCTATATAATCTGTTGTTCAGTAACAACAATAAAAGTAGAGAAAACAGGCTAAAGAATTATATTTTCATATGTATTCTTCTGTATTTCATTTCACCGTATAAATGTACAGAGAGAACTGCCCAGATCCATTTACTTCTCTCTATAGCTGTTATGGGCTTCCCTGGTAGCTCAGCTGGTAAAGAATCTTCTTGCAATACAGGAGACCCTGGTTCCATTCCTGGGTCAGGAAGATCCCCTGGAGAAGGGATAGGCTACCCACTCTAGTATTCTTGGGCTTCCCTTATGGCTAAGCTGGTAAACAGTGTGCCTGCAATGTGGGAGACCTGGGTTCAATCTCTGGGTTGGGAAAATCCCCTGGAGAAGGGAAAGGCTACCCCCACTCCAGTGGGTAGAGAATTCCACAGACTGTAGAGTCCATGTGGTTGCAAAGAGTTGGACACGACTGAGCGACTTTCACATAGCTCTTCTAACTTCCATATGATTTAAGGGATTTTTCAGAATAATTTTGCCATTTTCAGGATGCAGATGGTGATCATCTCTGGGAAAAGTGATTATGGACGATTTAAAAAATTTTTATTTTCTAAATATATATAATTTGTGTTTATTAGAAAAACATACATTCTATTAAATCAGAGAATGCCATATTAGCCTTCCAGTAAATCATGCCAGCTTTTGTTACATATTATAAAATAAACTTCTCTTCTGGATAAATGATCATGATCATGATTGATCATGAACAAATCAATGATTCCAGAGGACACCACTAGTACTCAGCACTATAATGAAAGCTGGCCAATGCAGTAAGACCAGAAAAAGAAAGAAGAGAAAAAACAATTGTATACTAGGAGCCTTGACTATCTTTATTTTCAAATGAAATGAAAATATACGTGGGAAGCCCAATATACAAATCATTAAAATAAGAGAATAAAATAAGATTGGTGAATATAAGATCCATGTAGCAAATTCAGCAGTTTGCTCATATACCAATAATGATTAGAAAATCAACAGAAGTAAAACTGTCATTAATTGCAGCTAACATAATATTTTATGTAGAAAATCCTGAAGATGCTACCAGAAAACTATTAGAGCTCATGAATTAATCTGATAAAGTTAAAAGTATGTTAAAATTAATGCACAGAAACCCACTGCGTTTCCATATACTAACAATGAAAGATCAGAAAGAGAAATTAAGGAAACAATCCCACTAAGGAAGCAAAAGACTGTACTCCAAAAACTGTAAGATGGTGATGAAATAAATCAATGATAACACAGATGGAAAAAGACTATATACAAAGTTAAAAAAAAAAAGAAAAAACAGACTATACTACTTGAGGTAATCTCCTGACTCAAAGCAATATCAGTCAAATTACCAATGGCATCATTTGCAGATATAGAACAAAAAAGTCCTTAAGATTTGTATGGAAACACAAGACCCCAAATAGCCAAAACAATCTTAAGAAAAATGGAGCTGGAAGAATCAGATTCCCTGACTTCAGACAATACTATAAAGCTACAGTAATCAAAACAGTATTATACTGGCATAAAGACAGACTTATAGACCAATGGGTCAGGATAGAAAGCCGAGAAATTAACTTATGCACCTATAGTCAATCAATATACAACAAAGGAAGCAAGCATATACAATGGACAAAAGACAGTCTTTTCAATAAGTAGTGCTGGGTGAACTGGACAGCTACATGTACAAGAATGAAATTAGAACATTCTCTAATACCATACACAGAAATAAACTCAAAATGAATTAAAAGACCTAAATGTAAACATAAGACCAGATACTCTAAAACTCTTAGAGGAAAACATACACAGAATGCAGCCATATCTTTTTTAATCCACCTTCTAGAATAATGAAAATAAAAACAAAAATAAAATGGGAACCAATTAAACTTAAATATTTTTGTACAGCAAGGAAAACCATACAGGAAATGAAAAGACAACCCACAGAATGGGAGAAAATATTTGCAAATGAAGTGACTGACAAAAGATTAATCTCCAAAATATACAGACAGCTCATGCAGCTCAATTAAAAAAAAAAAAAAAATCACCCAATCAAAAAATGGGTAAGAGATCTAAGTAGACATTTCTCCAAAGACATACAAATGGCCAAAAAGCACATGAAAAGGTGCTCAACATGGCTAAGCATTGTGTTAGTCAGTTAGTCGTGTCCAACTTTTTGTAATGCTATGGACTATAGCCCATCAGGCTTCTTTGTCCATGGGATTTTCCAGGCAAGAATACTGGAGTGGTTGCCATGTCCTCCTCCAGGGGATTTCCCCAATCCAGGGCTCAAACCCACGTCTCTTGCACCTCCTGCACTGGCAGGTGGATTCTTTACCACTAGCACCACCTGGGAAGTCCAGGTGGCTAAGCATTAGCCACCTGGTAAGCATTGGGGAAATACAAATAAAAACTACAATGAGGTATTTCCTCATACCAGTCAGAATGGCCATCCTCACAAAAAGGCTACTAATGATAAATGCTGGAAAGAATGTGGAGAAAAGGTGGCTCTCCTACTCTGCCACTGAGAATGGAAATTGGTACAGTCATTAAGGAAAACAGCATGGAGGTTTCTTAAAAGAGTAGAAATAGAGCTACCATATGATCCAAATCCCTGGGCATATATCAGGAGAAAACCATACTTCAAAAAGATAATGTTCCCCAAAGTTCACCACAGCACTATTAATAAGAGCCAAAATGTGGAAACAACCAAAATGTCCACTGATAGATGAATGGATAAAGAAGACACGGTACACATATATAAGGGAACATTGGCCATGGAAACAATGAAATAATGGCATCTGCAGGAACATGGATGGATCTAGAGATCATACTACATGAAGTCAGTCAGAGAAAGACACATATAATATAATATCACTTTATGTGGAATCTAAAAATATGATACAAAGGAACTTATCTACAAAACAGAAGCAGGCTTATAGACTTAGAAAGCAAACTCATGGTCACCAAAGGGGGAAGGTGACGGGGTAAATTAGGAGGCTGGGGTTAACATATACACACTACTATATTGCATGGGAAATAGATGGGGAAACAGTGGAAACAGTGTCAGACTTTGTTTTTCTGGGCTCCAAGATCACTGCAGATGGTGACTGCAGCCATGAAATTAAAAGACGCTTGCTCCTTGGAAGGAAAGTTATGACCAACCTAGATAGCATATTCAAAAGCAGAGACATCACTTTACCAACAAAGGTTCGCCTAGTCAAGGCTATGGTCTTTCCTGTGGTCATGTATGGATGTGAGAGCTGGACTGTGAAGAAGGCTGAGCGCCGAAGAATTGATGCTTTTGAACTGTGGTGTTGGAGAAGACTCTTGAGAGTCCCTTGGACTGCAAGAAGATCCAACCAGTCCATTCTGAAGGAGATCAATCCTGGAATTTCTTTAGAAGGAATGATGCTAAAGCTGAAACTCCAGTATTTTGGCCACCTCATGCGAAGAGTTGACTCATTGGAGAAGACTCTGATGCTGGGAGGGATTGAGGGCAGGAGGAGAAGGGGACGACAGAGGATGAGATGGCTGGATGGCATCACTGACTCGATGGATGCGAGTCTGAGTGACCTCCGGGAGCTGGTGATGGACAGGGAGGCCTGGCGTGCTGCGGTTCATGGGGTCGCAAAGAGTCGGACACGACTGAGCGACTGATCTGATCTGATCTGATCTGATATATAAAATAGATAATCTGGGGGCTTTCCTGGTGATCTAGTGATTTAAGAATCTGTCTTCCAATGCAGGGGACGTGTGTTTAATCCCTTGTTGAGCGACTAAGATCTCATATGCTGAAGGGCAACTAAACTAGCTTGCCATAACTACTGAATCCATGCATTCTGGAGCCTGCACACAACTAGAGGGAAGCCTGTGCAACACAACTAGAGAAGCTGAGTGTCACAACCTAGAGCCCATGTACTGCAATGAAAGATCCCATATGCATTGATGAAGATCCCATGTGCCTAAGACCCTACACAGCCAAATTATTAAAGAAAGAAAAAAAAAAAAGATAATCAACAAGGACTTTCTGTTTAGCATAGGAAAATATTCTGTGATAACCTCTATAGGAAAAGGATCTGAAAAAGAATGGATATCTGTACATGTATTGTTAAATCACTTTATGGTACTTTATAGTACAACTGAGACACAACACAGTAAACCAACTATAATACAAAAATAAAAAAAAATAAGAGGCCTAGAAAAAGAACATCTATAGAAAAAAATCTAATTTAGGGACTTCTCTGGCAGTCCATTGGTTAAGCCTCTAGGCTTCCACTGCAAGGGGCATGGGTTCCATCCCTGGTTGGGTACTAAGATTCTGCATGCTACGTGACTTGTCCAAAAAACAAATAAAAAGGAAAAAAATTCATTCATAGTAACAATGTAATCTCTAAGTTATCAAGGATTAATCCAATAAAAGATGTGTAGGAGTTTTAGGAAGATAATGAAAAAACATTACTAAACAATTTTTAAAGAAAATATGGATAAACTAGAAGAATCAACATCACAAATATGCTAGCTTTTCACAAATTAATCTTTAAGTACAATGAAATCAAACCCATCAGATGGCCTAATAGAGGTTTCTGTGGTCAAATAAGAAAAATTAATTCTAAAATTTATGTAGATAAAAAATGGAGCAAGAATAGCCAAGACAATTTAGATTAAAAAGTACATGGAAAGATTTTCTCTATGAGATATCAAACTTATTTTAGGGATATAATAGTTAATACAATGAGAAATGAGTATAGAGACTGACAGGTATGGCACTAGAATAGAAGGCAAGGAAAAGAACCATGTATACAGAGAAACTTGGTAGATGACAAAGGTGGTGTTACAATCAGCAGTGGACAATTCTTTTACCCTATTCAAGAATAAGAGAATATAATTAGAAAACAACTAGGCATATTAAGAGCCTGAATGTGCAGGAAAAACTTTTAAACTTTTATGATAAAATATAGGAAAATATCTTTAGGACCACAGTATATTATTAGTATTACCAAAATAAGATGAAGAAAGCTTAGACTGCATATAACATAATGTACACTGATTCTATGTATACACTTCTAACATTAAAATGCATAGAATTATTATTATTTGGAATCTTTTGTCACACAATGAGAGTCTACTGAATGCCGGTGGTTATCACTAATCCTGTCGTAGCTTACACTCAGTGATATATAAAAACATTCTATAGTATATTCAACTGGGCTACATAGGTTATAATGGACATAAAACTGTGCTAAATCTAGTTTGCTAATTTTATCAGAAACATAATCCATGTATTTTTATTTCCCAATTATAAAATTTAAATGTTACAAAAATATATTTATAATGAACATAATACCTAGAAATTTAAAGAGAAAATTTTAGATATGACCAGTTTAACATACATTTTTAAATGGTAATAAAGAATTGGATTTATAACTAAAAACTTGCATTTTCAAGCTGCAAAAAATGTGATGACTTGTGCTATTTAATATAGTAGCCATTAGGCTCCACATGGCTACTGAGCAAATGAAATGTGGCTAGATCATATTCAAATGTGCATAATGTAAAATACATGGTGAGTTTTGAAGAATTAGCACACATGCATAAAACACAGACTACAATAACAAAAAAGTGTTTTGAAGAATGTTACTTACATTTCCTATGCTGTAAAAAGATGGCTCTGTGTGATATGTAATGTATTTATTCTAGCTCTTAGATTTAGGAGAGAGATTATGTTTCCAGTTCAAGTGAAGAATTGTTATAATCAGAAAGGATATCTTAGGCAATAGATCACCTTTAAAGTGTATCACAAAATTAGAAATTTGTTTCAACTTTATAACAAGTGTTTATTCAAATTATCTTCTCCTTGCTTCCTGATACTCCTATTGTCTAGAAGGGAGCTACAATTTAAATCTGTTCATCTGTGGGTCCTGAGTACTGTTTCCAGTCTTTGTTTAAAGCAAACAAACCTATTTAAGAGAGATTACAAATGGAGATTCTCTGTATGAAGTGTTAGTACATACTACATGTCAGTAAGAGACACAAAGATGAGACAGTAGAACCCAGTATTCAGAGGTCTCAGCTGTATCTAAATGACGTGAAGCAAAAATGACAAAAAGTTTGGATTTCTTTGAGTGGTAGAAATTTGCCAATTGAATGGAAGAAGTCATTTACAGATGTTCCTTTCCAGACATCATGACTAGGATTAGTATGGTTCAGAATCAGAGCAGGAACTTACTGCTGCTTTGCTCCATATTTCAGATGGCAGACACTGGTGCCCAGAGCCGAAATGGGGGAGGGGCTGGGAGAAGAGTATGCATGAGACCAGCACACTTGTTCTTTCTATTCCTGCCTGGAAAGCAATTTGACTGCTTTTCTGTAACACTCAGGCTTAGATAAAAAATGTTATTTCTGTATAGAAAATACTTGTGAAACTCATTTCAGAATCTTTAATGATGCTCTTGCAGGGAAAAACCAGTAGTGGCAATGGAAGGGAGATACCTACCATATGTGAGGAGAAAATAATCCAGCAACTAGAGTAGAAACAGTGATTATTATCAGCTAATAGGAATTAACATCACACTAAATATTACTGACAGCACAGCTATGTCCAATCCATAATAAGAGAGTAACTTCAGAAATAGTGAATACTTATGAAAGTCTTAAATCATAACTTGTTTATTCCCAGTTTAAACCTCATAAAAATTTAGGCATCAGGCTACATTCTCAATTTTGTTTTTGTACTGTTTAGAGTTCTTTATACATTATGAATACAAATTGTTTCTGAATATAGGATTTGAAAATATTTTTTCCAAGTCTTTGGATTGTTTTTTTTTAATTGTATAAGCAAAAGATCTGAATTTTTGATAAAGATTAATCACCATTCTTTCCTTTTATTGTATATGTGATGTCATATCTAAGAGCTCCTCAATTAACAAAGATTTTCCATGTTTTCTTTCAAAAGCTTTACATCATTTTACATTGATGTTTGTAATCTATTTTGAGTTAATTTTTGTATAAGGTGTGACATTTAGATTGAGGGTTTTTTTCTTTTTTGCTTATGGACACCCAATTGTTTCAGCACTGTTGCAGGAAGTGGGACCTCTTCCAGGGCCTGAAAGTGGGCTCTTTTCTAACACTTGGCAATGAATTGTTCAAGGAGACACATGTGCTGACAAAGCAAGACATTTTAATGGGAAGGGACACCTGGGCAGAGAGCAGTAGGGTAAGGGAACCCAGGAGAACTGCTCTGCCACATGGCTAGGGTTTCATGGCGATGGGATTAGTTTTCGGGATGTCTTTGGCCAATCATTCTGACTCAGTCCTCTCTGGTGGTGCCTGTTCAGCCAAGATGGTTGCTGATGCCAGGGAGAAGGATTCTGGCAGGTGTCACTTTTTGATCTTTCCTGAACTCTCCTAGTTGGTGGTGGATTATTAGTTCCATGTTCCTTACCAGGACCTCTTGTTCTAAAACAACTCATGCCAATGGTTACTATGCTGCCTGGCCAAGGTGGGTGGTTTGTCAGTGTGCCTGCCCTAACAACACCATTTATTGAAAAGACTGAAAAGCTATTGCTTTTCTCGTCAAGAATCAGTTACATGTACTTGTATAACACTAATCTGTTCCACTGATCTGAGTGTTTTATCTCTTCAGTTTTCTATGATTTCTTTCATTAGCATTTGGAGTCATTGGCATATACTTTACAAAATTAATTTGTACTTAAGTACTTCATTTTTCTATTTTAAATTGTATTGTACTTGGCCACAAGATTGGAAAAGGTCAGTTTTCATCCCAATCCCAAAGAAAGGCAATGCCAAAGAGTGCTCAAACTACCGAACAATTGCACTCATCTCACACGCTAGTAAAGTAATGCTCAAAATTCTCCAAGCCAGGCTTCAGCAATATGTGAACCGTGAACTTCCTGATGTTCAGGCTGGTTTTAGAAAAGGCAGAGGAACCAGAGATCAAATTGCCAACATCCGCTGGATCATGGAAAAAGCAAGAGAGTTCCAGAAAAACATCTATTTCTGCTTTATTGACTATGCCAAAGCCTTTGACTGTGTAGATCACAATAAACTAGGGAAAATTCTGAAGGAGATGGGAATACCAGACCACCTGATCTGCCTCTTAAGAAATCTGTATGCAGGTCAGGAAGCAACAGTTAGAACTGGTCATGGAACAACAGACTGGTTCCAAATAGGAAAAGGAGTACGTCAAGGCTGCATATTGTCACCATGTTTATTTAACTTATATGCAGAGTACATCATGAGAAATGCTGGACTGGAGGAAACACAAGTTGGAATCAAGATTGCTGGGAGAAATATCAATAACCTCAGATATGCAGATGACATGACTCTTATGGCAGAAAGTGAAGAGGGGCTAAAAAGCCTCTTGATGAAAGTGAAAGTGGAGAGTGAAAAGGTTGGCTTAAAGCTCAACATTCAGAAAACGAAGATCATGGCATCTGGTCCCATCACTGCATGGGAAATAGATGGGGAAACAGTGGAAACAGTGTCAGACTTTGTTTTTCTGGGTTCCAAAATCACTGCAGATGGTGACTGCAGTCATGAAATTAAAAGACGCTTACTCCTTGGAAGGAAAGTTATGACCAACCTAGATAGCATATTCAAAAGCAGAGACATTACTTTACCAACAAAGGTTCGCCTAGTCAAGGCTATGGTCTTTCCTGTGGTCATGTATGGATGTGAGAGTTGGACTGTGAAGAAGGCTGAGCGCCCAAGAATTGATGCTTTTGAACTGTGGTGTTGGAGAAGACTCTTGAGAGTCCCTTGGACTGCAAGGAGATCCAACCAGTCCATTCTGAAGGAGATCAATCCTGGAATTTCTTTAGAAGGAATGATGCTAAAGCTGAAACTCCAGTATTTTGGCCACCTCATGCGAAGAGTTGACTCATTGGAGAAGACTCTGATGCTGGGAGGGATTGAGGGCAGGAGGAGAAGGGGACGACAGAGGATGAGATGGCTGGATGGCATCACTGACTCGATGGGTATGAGTCTGGGTGACCTCCGGGAGCTGGTGATGGACAGGGAGGCCTGGCGTGCTGCGGTTCATGGGGTCGCAAAGAGTCGGACACGACTGAGCGACTGATCTGATCTGATTAATATCTTTCCACCCAATCACTGCTAATATATAAGATTAGTTTTGTCTATTGATCTTTCACTCTACAACCTTACAAAACTCACTTAAATTTTATTTTCTAAAATTTCTGTAATTTCTATACACTCCTGTCACCTGCAACAGGGAATTTTTTCTTCCTTTCCAGTGTCTATGATTTTTATTTTCTTCTCTTGCCTTACTGCACTGGGTAAGACTTTTGGTACTATGTTTAATGACAACAGAGTATACATATTTGTCTGTTTTCAATCTTAAAAACAAAGGGTTGTTATAGGGGAGAATCTGTTTCTTTTACTTTAACCTTTGGTTCCCTTTGCTTTTGTTCAGTAAACAGATACTATCTATACATAATATCCTGCCTTGGGGAACCTTGCTTCTCTGGTTGAATGTTAAAACAAAGTGCCCTTGTTCAGGGAGACATCCTGATCCTGTCCACCTGTGAATGGTTGCAAGAAAGAAGAAATTAACACAGTCCCTCCCTGAGGCTGACCGTTCCAGGACATATTTGCAAGTTAAAGGCCTTTTTACTTTACTTCCTCACCTCCCCCCCAAACCCATGTTCTATGAAAGAAACTCGTTATTTTGTGACAACAGTCTGCCATCTTCCCAGTCTTCTGGCTTTCTGAATAAAGTCATTATTCCTTGCCTCAACACCTCATCTCCTGACTTACTGGCCCGTCATGTGGTGAGCAGAGTGAGCCTGGACACAGTAACAGAATGAGTCTGCCTTTTACCATTAAGTGTAAAATTAGCTGTAGATATTTTTATAGTTCTTCACCAAGTTGATTAAGTTTCCTGTATTTTCATGTTTCTAGGAGATGTTTATTTTAATCATAAATTTTGTGAAATAACTTTTCTGTTAATTGATACTATTTCCCCCTCATTTAGAGAATTAAATGGAATAGAAGAATTTTAAAAATATTAAACTAACCTCACTTTGCTGACAAAGGTCCGTCTAGTCAAAGCTATGGTTTTTCCAGTACTCATGTACAGATGTGACAGTTGGACCATAAAGCAGGCTGAGTGCCAAAGAATTAATGCTTTTCAATTGTGATGCTGGAAAAGACTCTTGAGAGTCCCTTGGACTGCAAGGAGATCAAACCAGCCCATCCTAAAGGAAACCAATCCTAAGTATGCATTGAAAGGACTGATGCTGAAGCTCCAATACTTTGGTCACCTGATGTGAAGAGCTGACTCACTGTAAAAGACCCTGATGCTGGAAAAGATTGAAAGCACAAGGAGAAGGCGGCAGTAGAGGATAAGAAGGCTAGATAGCACCACCAACTCAATGGACATGAATCTGAGCAAACTCTGAGAGACAGTGAAGGAGGGGGAAGCCTGGCATGCTGCAGTCCATGGGGTCACAAAGAGACATGACTCAGTGACTGAACAACAACAAACAATGAATTCATAGAATAAACTCAATTTGGTCATGATGTTATTATTCTTTTGCTACAATGATGGAATTCTTTTTTGTAAAAGGAAATAAATAGTAAATATATATTTGGCCTTTGAACCCAGTTCTTGGCACAGAGCTCCTCAAACCTTTGGACTGCATGACAGGAATGTCATTTGGTATTCAAACAAATCCCTTTCAGCCATATCTGAGTTAATGCTAATACGATGACTGGTGGGGGTGGGGGCTCAATAGCGTCAGGATGGTGACTAGTTTCGAGAAAGAACAAGCCTTGGAACTTCAGGGAAGGGTAGAAGGACAGGAGCTCATCCATCAATGGCTAGTGATTTAATCAGTCATGCCTAAAAAATCGAAACCTCCATAAAAGCCTTGAACAACTGAATTCAGGGGGCTTCCAAGTTGCTGAACACATCTGGATGCTTTCAAGGCAGTGTACCACAATTCCACAGGGGCAGAGGGTCCAATGCTTAGGACCCTTTGGGACTCTATGTGCCTTTTTATCTGGTCATTCATTTGTATCTTTTATAATAACTTGTAATAGTAAAAATAAAATTTTAATCAGTTCTATGCTTAGTTTCCGGGGAAGGCAATGGCGCCCCACCCCAGTACTTTTGCCTGGAAAATCCCATGGACGGAGGAGCGTGGTAGGCTCCAGTCCATGGGGTCGCTAAGAGTCGGACACAACTGAGCGACTTCACTTTCACTTTTCACTTTCATGCATTGGAGAAGGAAATGGCAACCCACTCCAGTATTCTTGCCTGGAGAATCCCAGGGATGGGGGAGCCTGGTGAGCTTCCGTCTATGGGGTCGCACAGAGTCGGACACGACTGAAGCGACTTAGCAGCAGCATGCTTAGTTTCTCGGAGAAGGCAATGGCAACCCACTCCAGTACTCTTGCCTGGAAAATCCCATGGATGGAGGAGCCTGGTAGGCTGTGGTCCATGGGGTCCCGAAGAGTCGGACACAACTGAGTGACTTCACTTTCACTTTTCACTTTCATGCACTGCAGAAGGAAATGGCAACCCACGCCAGTGTTCCTGCCTAGAGAATCCCAGGGATGGGGGAGCCTGGTGGGCTGCCATCTATTGGGTTGCACAGAGTTGGACACAACTGAAGTGACTTAGCAGCAGCAGCATACTTAGTTTCTACAAAATTATCAAACATGAAAGGTGAGGATGTTGTGGAAACTCAAATTCATAACCAAGTCAGAGAGAATGCCAGGCAGCCTGGACAGTGGGACTAGATACTGACCTGACAGAAACCTTAAATATGTAGTGTAGCTATACTAACTACCTGGAACAGTATTGTCAGAAAAGGATTGAATTGTTGGATATCTATTTGGTGTCAGAGCATCAGATTCAACTGGCTAATACTTTGGCAATTTTGCCTTTTTATTAACGAAGAATATCACTCTGTAGTTTTCTTTTTTCTGTGCGTGTGTGTGTACAGTCTCTGTGTTGTTTGCTATCATGAAAATATTAGCCTCCTAAAATGAATTTAGTTGAGAAGTGTTCCTTACCTTCTGTTTTCTGGAAGAGATTGTATAGAGTTATTTATTCTTAAAAAGGTTTGATAGACTCTGCCAGTGAAATTATCTGGATCTGGAGATTTTTTTTTTCTTATGTTTTATTTTCAATTAGAGGATGATAACTTTACAATATTGTAATGGTTTCTGTCTTACATCAACATGAATCATCCATAGGCACACATATGTCCTCTCCCTCCCAATCCTACCCTCCAGGTTCTCACAGAGGATCTGCTTCGGGTTCTCAGTGTCAAACAGCAACTTCCCACTGGCTATCTGTTTTACATATGGTAATGCATATGTTTCAGTACTACTCTCTTAAGTCATCCCACCTTTTCCTTTCCCACTGTCCACAAGCCTGTTCTTTATGTCTGTGGCTCCCTTGCTGCCCTGCAAATAGGTTTATCAGCTATCATCTTTCTAGATTCTACATATATGTGTTACTATACAATATCTTGTGTTTCTCTTTCTGACCTACTTCACTCTGAACAACAGATGCTAGGTTCATCCGACCTCATTAGAACTGTTTCAAATGTGTCCATTTTATAGCTGAGTAAGAGTTGACTCATTGGAAACGACCCTGATGCTGGGAGGGATTGGGGGCAGGAGGAGAAGGGGATGACAGAGGATGAGATGGCTGGATGGCATCACCGACTCGATGCACATGAGTTTGGTTGGACTCTGGGAGTTGGTGATGGACAGGGAGGCCTGGCGTGCTGAGGTTCATGGGGTTAAAAAGAGTCAGACATGACTGAGCGACTGAACTGAACTGAATATTCCATTATGTATATAATAAAGGCCATATATGATGAACCCACAGCAAACATTATTTTCCATGGTGAAAAACTGAAACCATTTTCTCTAAGATCAGGAACTCACTCTTGGCAAGGGTGCCCACTCTTGCCACTATTATTCAACATAATTTTGGAAGTCCTAGCCGCAGCAATCAAAGAGGAAAAAGAAAGAAAAGGAATCCAGATTCGAAAAGAAAAATTTTGCAGGGGACATAACAGTATATGGTAGAAAATCCCAAAGATGCCACTAGAAAGTTACTAGAGCTAATCAATGAATACAGTGAAGTCCCAGGGTATAAAATTAATACATAGAAATCCCTTGCATATCTATAAACTAACAACGAAAAATCAGAGAGAGACATTAAGGAAACATCCCATTATGCAGAAAACTATAAGACAGTGACGAAAGAAATCAAAGATGACACAAATAGATGGAGAGATATATCATGTTCTTGATTGGAAGAATCCATATTTTGAAAATGACTATACTATCCAAAGCAATCTAAAGATTCAATACAATTCACACAAAACTACCTATTTTTTTTTAATAGAACTAGAATAAATAATTTCACAGTTTGTATGGAAACACAAAAGACTCCAAATATGAACAGCTAAAGCAATCTTGAGAAAGAGAAATGGGAGTTGGAGCAACCAACCTTCCAGACTTCAGACTATACAGCAAAGCTACAGTCATCAAGACAGTATGGTGCTGTCACAAAAACAGAAATATAGGCCAATGGAACCAGATAGAAAGCCCAGAGATAAACTCATACACTTGTGAGCACCTTATCTTTGACAAAGGAAGAAAGAACATACAATGAGGAAAAGAGAGCTCTTCAATAAGTGGTGCTGGGAAAACTGGACAGCTATGTGAATGAAGAATGAAACTAGAACACCTTCCTAACACCATACACAAAAATAAACTCAAAATGGATTAAAGACTTAAATATAAGGCCAGAAACTATAAAACTCTTAGAGGATGACATAGGCTGGATGGTTCTTGAGATAAATCATAGCAAGATCCTCTATGACCTGGAAATAAAAACAAAAATACACCATGAGACCTAATTAAACTTAAAAGCTTTTGCAAAGCAAACTATAAATAAGCTGAAAAGACAATCCTCAGAATGGGAGAAAATAACAAATGAAGCAACTCACAAAGGATTAATCTCCAAAATACACAAGCAGCTCATGCAGCTCAACAGCAGAAAAACAACCCAATCAAAAAGTTGTAACTTCATTTTCATTTGGTTCAACATGTATTAAAAATTTCCTGAGTCTTTTTATTTGACTCACTTATTATTTAGAAGAGTGGTTAATTTCCAAGTGTTTAGAGATATTCTTGTTACCACTTATTGATTTTTAGTTTTGATTTCACTATGGTCATATGCTGTACAAGTAAATATGGTAAGGTTTGTTTTGCGTTGGTAAGTGTCCCATGTGTTTGCATGAAAAGAATATGTATTCTGAGGGGAGTTGCCAACATGGCAGAGTAGGAAGATGAAGAGCTCAGCTCCTCCCAGAGGCACAGCAAAAATTAGAACTATTTACAGAGCAAGTATCAATGAGAATGACCTGAAGACTAGCAAAAATGCTTTTCCACAATTAAAGATATAAAGAAAGAAAAACTAGACTAGGGGGACGGCAGAGAAGTGGTACAGTTGAGACCTATGCAGTAGGGAGATGACCCAAAAATTAAAAGATAAAACAGCAGAGGTTCTCCACAAGGAGGGAAGGGCCCAAGCTCCAGAGTGGGCTCCCCAGACTGAAACTGCACTGAGAAGATAACCTACAACAGCAGTCCCCAAGTTTTTTGGCACCAAGGGACTGATTTTGTGGAAGACAATTTTTCCACAAACTTGGTGGGGCGAGTTTTGGGATGATTCACACACATTACATTTATTGTGCATTTTCTTTCTATTATTATTACATTAAGTTCTACCTCAGATCATCAGGCATTAGATCCTAGAGGTTGGGGACTCCTGCTCTAGAATATTTGGCACTGAAGGTTAGTAGTATTTCCATACTAGAGAGCTGGAGAGCTCAGGAAAACAGATTCCACTCTTGGGTGCAAGAAAAATCCCTCATGTTCCAAGACCCAGTACAGAGGCAGTAATTTGAAAAGAGCTTGGGTTATACACACTTGCTGATCTAGAGAGCCTCCTGGACAAGCAGACAGTGGGACTGTCCTGGGGATACAGATGCTGGTGGCAGTCATTCCTGGAAGCTTATACTACGATAACACCGTGCTGACAAGCATCGGGGTTTACATACATACCAGCTAGTGAGCACCAGTGTCAAGAATGCACAGATCAAGTAGCCAGCCATGCAGAGACATAGCCTCATGCTCTAGCAGGCTGGTACAACTTTAGGTCTCTCAAGGTCCCAACAAGCCAGCCATTCCAGAAACAAATGTCACCCACCAGCAGGCCAGTAGCAGCCACAGGACACCCCAGACCCTGAAGACAGCCACCCACGGACTTAGCTACAGCCACCAGCAGGTGCCTCCAGTCCCAGAACAGCTGCCATGAGACCTGGTCCTGCTCACCAGCAGGCTGGCCCTAGATCTGGGAACAGCAGGCCCTACAGCCAGCCATCCTGGCACCAGTGGGCTGGTGCCAACCATGGGAATGTGAATCCTGAAGCCAGCCACCCAGGGATTGGGACCCACAAATAACCAGATTGGAACTAGCCACAGAACTCTCCAGGCTGTACAGCCAGCAGTTCCAAAATCTGGACCTGCACACCAGTGGAAGGCAGCCTCTCGTGGAGGCAGGGTCTGACAGCTAACTGGTCTAGGGGACAGCTCTGTCCACAAGCATGCCCATAACAGTTAGCCTGCCACAAGAGAAGGGCCTGTGAAATCCATAAATGGGGTACCCCTAGAGCATATACCTATGACACGTAGAGGGATGTATGTTGCTAGACCTCCTATACAAGGTCACTTCTGGGACAACATAAAGTATATTAAAATTTATATTATAGGGGTTGCAGAAAAAGAAAGGGGCAGAGAAATTACTTGAAGAAATAACAGCTGAAAACTTTTCTAACCTGGTAAGTGAATATCAGGTCTAGGAAGCACAGAAAGTACCATATAAAATTAACCCAAAGAGATCCATACCTAGGTATACTATAATTAAAATGCAAAAATTAGAGATCAAGAATATTAAAAGCAGCAAGGGACTGTTTTTAATCAGTTAAAACACACAAAGAATGTTTTACCTACTAGTTACATACAAAATATATATAATTTTGAACTAGTTACATACGAAGTGTTAGTCGATCAGTTGTGTCTGACTCTTTATGACCCCATGGACTATAGCCTGCCAGGCTTCTCTGCCCATTCATTCTCCAGGCAAGAATACTGGAGTGGGTAGCCATTCCCTTTTCCAGAAGATCTTTTGGGAACCAGGGATTAAACCCGAGTCTCCTGTATTGCAGGCAGAGTCTTTACCACCTGAGTTACCAGGGAAGCCCCAGTTGCATATGAGGCTGCAAAGAATATCAGCCAATTTTTCAGCAGAAACTTTGAAGGCCAGAGGGAATGGCATGATATATTCAAAGTAAATACAAAAAAACCCTTAAAACCAAGAATATTCTGTATGGCAAGGTTATCATTGACTTGAAGGTGAGAGAAAGTTTTACAGACAAGCCAAAGAGAGTTCAGCACCACTAAACTGATCTCACATGAAATGTTAAAGGGCTTTTACTAATTGGAAATAAAAGACAACAACTAGTTTGAAAACTACGAAAGGAAAAGTCTTCTTGGGAAAGGCAAATGTACAGTAAAGGTAGTAGTATATCAATGTACAAAGATAGCAGGAAGTTTAAAAGACAAAAGGAGTAAATTCATCTATCTCTATAATAAGTAGTTAAGGGATAAACACACAAGAAGATGTAATATATGATGTGAAAAACAGTCAACGTGGGAAAGGGCAATGAAAATGTAGGATTGTTAAAATGTGTTTGAACTTAAGAGATCAGCAACATAAAATAATAAAATAATCACTATTATAAAAAGCAGTCATCAAATTGCAAGAGAAGGGAACAAATGAGGACAGAAACAAAGAGAACTACAACAACCCTCTTCCATCTCCCTCAAAACAATGAACAAACACCATTAAGTACATCGTTATCAATAATTACTTGAAATGTAAATGGTCTAAGTGCTGCAATCAAAAGACACAGAGTGGCTAAATGCATAAAAAAACACAACACCTGCATATATGCTGCCTATAAGAGACTTACTTTGGATCTAAAGACACACACAGACTGAAATTGAGGGGGTGCAAAAAGTATTCTATGGAAATGGAAATGAAATGAAAGCTGTGTAGCAGAAATTGTATCAGACAGAAAAGACTTTTTAAACCAACACTGTATGAAGAGATAAAGAGGGAATTACATGATAATCAATGGATCAGTCCAACAAGAATATATAACAATTATATATTCACCTAATATAGGAACAACTAAATACATAAAGCAAATACTAACAAACACAAAGGAAGAAACAATAATAGAGTAATAATAATATTGGAGGACATTAATACCCCACTTACATCTGATGATAAATTGAAATTATAATGAAATAATCATAGTTCAGGCATGTAAAAATGGAGTCATTTGTTCATTGAGGATCTGAAACATGTCCCTGTGTCACTAATAACTTAAATTTTCTGTGAAATGTATCAAAACCAAGGACCCCACCTGATGTAATCACCACAAGTAGCAATTTTATTGTTTCAAGGTTCCCCCTTGTAACTATGCCACAATTTCAGACCCCACAAACTCTTGCTTAATAAGCACACTTACTTCTTCCCGGCTCACTGTGGCCTTGCAATTTCTGTCCTTATAAGTTTCTTCTTCAGAGTTTTAGCCAGATTCATGAGAAAAAGAAGGCTCACACACACACATAAAAAATCAGAAATGAAAGGGAAGAAGTTACAACTGACACTTAAGAAATACAAAGGATCAGAAGAGATTACTATAAACTTTATATAGGAATAAAATGGACAAGCTACAAGAAATGAGCCAGTTCCTACAATCATGCAATCTATCAAACCTAAACTGAAAGAAGTAGAAAATATGAACAGACTAATCACTAGTAATTATATCAAATCAGTGATTTAAAAATTTTTCAACAAACAAAAGTCCAGGATCAGAAGGCTTCACAGGTGAATTTTACCAAACATTTAAGAAGAGTTAATACCTATCTTTCTCATATTATTTAAAAAAACTGAAGAGGAAGGAACATGCATACTCATTCTGTGAGGCTAGTATTACACTACTATGAAAATCAGACAAATAAAATTAGAGGTCAGTATCACTGATGATCAGATGCAAAAAAACTGAACAAAATATTAACAAACTGAATTTAACAATAACTAAAAGGGAGGGATTAGGGGGCAAGAGGAAAAGGGGATGACAGAGGATGAGATGGCTGGATGGCATCACCGATTCGATGGACGTGAGTTTGAGTGAACTCCAGGAGATGGTGATAGACAGGGAGGCCTGGTGTGCTGCAATTCATGGGGTCGCAGAGTCGGACACGACTGAGTGACTGAACTGAACTGAACTGAAAAGGATCATACACTATGATTAAGTGGGATTTATGCCAGGGATGAAAAGGATGGTTCAACATCCACAAATCAGTCAATGTGATAATGCCACGTTAACAAATTGAAGAATAAACATCAAATGAACATTCAATAGGTGCAGAAAAAGCTTTTCACGAATTTCAGAACCCATTTATGCTAATAAAAAATCAAAACAGGAGGTACTGAAGGAACATACCTCAAAATAATAAAGGCTGTAAATGAGAAGTCCTCAGCTAACATAATACTCAGTTGCAAAAAGCTAAAGGCATTTCCTCTAAGATTGGGACCAAGGATGTCAACTCTTGCCCCTTGTTTTCAACAGAGGATTGGAAGTCCTTGCCATAGTAATTTGAAAAGAAAAAGAAATAGAAGGCAGCTAAATTGGACAGGAAGAGGTAAAACTCACTGTTGGCAGATCACATAATACTACATATAGAAAATCCTAAAAATGGCATAAAATTATTAGAACTAAGGAATTTAGTAGAGTTGTAGGACATAAAATTACAAAAATATATTGTTTCTAAACATTAACAACAATCTATCAGAAAGACAAATTAAGAAAATAATCTTGTTTCTATTTCTTTTAACAATGTTTTTCACAGCAGGTATGCTGCCTTTGAATTTTCAGGCTTTTGTCCACTGAGAATATATTTATTTCACCTTGATCCCTGATGGATATTTTTGCTAAGCATAGAATTATAGGTTTACTGTTCTTTTCTTCAGCTCTTCAAAAATGTTGTTCCAATTCCTCCTAGTCTCCATGCCTCCTGATAAGAAATGTATCAGTTCAGTTCAGTTCAGTCGCTCAGTCGTGTCTGACTCTGTGACCCCATGGACTGCAGCAAGCCAGACCTCCCTGTCCATCACCAACTCCCAGAGTTTACTCAAACTCATGTCCATTGAGTCAGTGAAGCTCAACCATCTCATCCTCTGTCGTCCCCTTGTCCTCCCGCCTTCAATCTTACTGAGCATCAGGGTCTTCTCAAATGAGTCAGTTCTTCATATCAGGTGGCCAAAGTACTGGCGTTTCAGCTTTAGCATTAGTCCTTCTGATGAATATTCAGGACTGATTTCCTTGAGGATGGACTGGTTGGATCTCCTTGCAGTCCAAGAGACTCTCGAGTCTTCTCCAACACCACAGTTCATAAACATCAATTCTTTGGCATTCAGCTTTCTCTATAGTCCAACTCACATCCATGCATGACTAACGGAAAAATCATAGCTTTGACTAGACGGACATTTGTTGGCAAAGTAACGTCTCTGCTTTTTAATATGCTGTCTAGGTTGGTCATAACTTTTCTTCCAAGGAGCAAGCACCTTTTAATTTCATGGCCGCAGTCACCATCTGCAGTGATTTGGAGTCCCCCAAAAGAAAGTCTCTCACTGTTTCCATTGCTTCCCCATCTATTTGCCATGAAGTGATGGGACCAGATGCCATGATCTTAGTTTTCTGAATGTTGAGTTTTAAGCCAACTTTTTCACTCTCCTCTTTCACTTTCATTAAGAGGCTCTTTACTCCCTCTCTTCTGCATCTTATCCCTGGTTATGCAGAGAGAGTGGAGATAATTCTCAACCTTAGAGAACAAGTGTTCGTCAGTTACAAAGGCACTGGTTACCACCTTTATACCATCCTAGTGACTTTGCTTTTTAAATGAATGGACAACAATGTACAGGTTTTACTATGTGGCCACTGGTTTAAAAGATGCTGACTTTGTTTTTTCATTCAGTTTTGTGGGAGAAGGGGACTTGTACATAAGGTCAGTCCGGCCTCCTCAGAGTCATGTTAAATGTGGCTAACAGTGTAGGTACAGAACTGTAGTTGGTTGTGCATTTGTGATTTTTATCACTCTGTTTTCTTTCTGTTTGTGGGGTTTTTTTCCTTTCAATATGATCTCACCTTGTTTCTTACAAGAAAACCAGGGTCCTTTCTTGGCATGTAACATGTACGTATTTCTGAAATATTAAATAGCTGTACAGAAGCAAAAAAAAAAAAAAAAAGAGGCTCTTTAGTTCTTCTTCACTTTCTGTCATAAGGGTAGTGCCATCTGCATATCTAAGGTTATTGACATTTCTCCTGGGAATCTTGATTCCAGCTTGTCCTTTATCCAGCCCAGCGTTTCTCATAATGTACTCTGCATATAAGTTAAAAAAGCAGGCTGACAATACTTGACATACCCCTTTCCCGATCTGGAATCAGTCTGTTGTTCCATGTCCAGTTCTAACATATTTCTCAGGAGGCAGGTCAGGTGGTCTGGTATTCCCATCTTTTTTATAGTCAGTTGAATTACTATTCCTTTAAAGGTAATGATTCCTTTTACTCTGATCATTTACATGATTTTTTTCTTCATCTTTAGTTTTCAAAAGTTTAAATATGCTATGTGGACTTCTTTGGGTGTAAGCTGTTTATGAGGGGCTTCCCACGTGGCGCCAGTGATGAAGAACCTGCCTGCCAATGCAAGAAACACAGGAGATGTGGGTTTGATCCCTGAGTAGGGAAGATCCCCTGGAGAGGAGCATGACAACCCACTCCAGTATTCTTGTCTAGAGAATCTCATGGACAGAGGAGCTTGGTAGGCTAGTCACACAGAGTTGAGCACAAATGAAGTGACTTAGCATGCACGCAATGCATTTGAAGTCTGCTCACTTTCTTCAGTCTGTATCTTTCACTAAACTTGGCTGTGTTGTTTTCAGCCATTATTTCTTCAAATATTTTTCAGGTCTGAATCCTTTTCTGTTGTTTTCTGGATCTCCAATGACATGAAAGCTATATATTTTATTACTGTCACGCAGAACTGTAAGGCTCTGTTCATCTTGTCTTCAATCCAAATTTTCTGTTATCAGGCTAGATGATGTCTACTAATAATTATTTATGCTGTAATACCCATTCTGCTGTTGAAGCATTCAGTGAGTTTTAAAGTTCAGTGAATGTAATTTTGAATTCTAAAATTCCCATTTTGGTTTACCTTACCACTTCCCTTTCTTTGCTTTTTTCTATTTAGTTCAACAGGGTTTGTAATTGCTTGATGAAGCATTTTTAAGGCAATTGGTAAAACATTTTAGATAATTCCCATATCTGTGTTATCTTCTTGTTGGCAGCTATCAATTGTCTTTTTGAGATTTTCCTTCTTCAATAGTATATTGATGAGCAACTGTGGACCATGCCTTTGACATTTTTTACAGGACTCTAGTTTCTATTTAAATTGTTTTATAGAAGTCAATCAGAATGCATGTCTCAATTCACTTTTGTGGAATTTTATGTCAGTGTCAACTCAGATTCTGAAACTACTGCATTGTTCTACTGGTCTGTATTGTTTGCTGTTGCTGCTGCTGCTATGGAGAAGGCAATGGCAACCCACTCTAGTACTCTTGCCTGGAAAATCCCATGGATGGAGGAGCCTGGTAGGCTGCAGTCCATGAGGTCGTGAAGAGTCGGGCATGACTGAGCGACTTCACTTTCACTTTTCACTTTCATGCACTGGAGAAGGCAATGGCAACCCATTCCAGTACTCTTGCCTGGAGAATCCCAGGGACAGAGGAGCCTAGTGGGCTGCCATCTATGGGGTCGCACAGAGTCAGACATGACTGAAGTGACTTAGCAGCAGCAGCAGCAGCAGCAGCATTGTTCTATTGGTCTGTGTTGTTTGCTACCAGGGGCCATTTTGAACCTAGGCAGTATTGCACATTGTAGTTCAATTATCAACTTACCCTGTGTTGACCCTTGTCATTTTCACATATGGCTACCTACAGGCATACTCATGACTTCAAACACAGATTTAAAGAATCTCTCCAGCTCTCTCCTCTCCTTAATCCTTTCTCCATTCTGTTGTTAGTAGGTGACAGGGTACTGTCTCTTTGATGACATTTGTTATAGTTGGGTGGGAATGGTCAATAACGCTCCATTCTTAAGTTTCTAATGCACTTGAGAGAGTGGTACACCACTTTATTTAGGGAGGGTGGGAATGTTCTACAGGGTTTGCCTCAGTCTGTTTACCAAATGAGTAGAAGCAGAAGAATGCCTCTCATAATGCACATTTGACATATTCCAGAAAGCTCCACTCTCCAGTTTCCATGGCACCCAGTGAGGAGGGTGGGTGGCTCTGTCATGGTGCTCATTGGAGTAGAGCAGGTGTTTTAGCCTGAATCATGTCCCCTTCACCCCCAAAATTCCTATGTTGAAACCCTGAGCAAAATGCAACTGAATTTAGAGATAGACCCTTTGGGATGATTAAGGTAAAGTGCTGTCTTATGGTCTCTACCCTAACCCCATAGGAGACTGGTATCCTTATAAAAGGACGAAGAGTCACTAGAAAAAGAGGAAAGTTCATGTGACAGTGCAGCAGGAAGGTGGCTGCTTGTAAGTAATGGAGAGAGATCTCAGCAGAAACCAACCCAGACTGCACCTGGATGTTAGGTTTCTAGCCTCCTAACCTGTGAGAAATAATGTATTTGGGAATTTCTATTGTCTAAGTCCTCCATCTTCCCAGTCCTCTGGTTTGAGAGTCTTAGGGGTTTTTGTTCTGCCTTTGCTCAATGGCATTTCTGAACTTCAGGTTACGCTGGTGTCAGGCCATGACACCATATTTATGAAATAAAAAAAACAAGTGAAAACCAACCGAAACTCCCAACTAACTACAAACAGGTCCTAGCCAGTTTATCTCCTTTTGTCTTTCAGAGTCTTATAATAACTGTTTTTCATACTTTATATATTTTTAGGTTTACTTTTTAGGAGATAAAAGATGCACTTTGATTATCCTATCTGAAATTGTAAACATTCCTTTATTTTTGAATCCACTCCCACTGGATTTTAATACTTTAAAAACAATCTCGTTCAAATTACTAAGAGCTTTGCATTGCTAAATCTAAGGGTGAATTCTCAAGCTTCATTTTATCCAGACTCTGAGCAACTTTTAATAGTTGATCAGTTACTACCCCTTGAAACACTTTCATTTGAAAGCCACACTGTGACAGTTTTCCTCACTGGCTAGATCTCCTGTCTCCTTTGCTGGCTAATTTTTGTTCCTTTCTTATAAATGTGAGAGGGCCTGAACTGCCTCTTTTCTACTGCTTTCCACTTCAGGAAATGGTACTCTTCCTCACTCAGTCAGGGAAAGAACCAAGGAGTCACCCTTGACTCCTCTCATTCTGTTAGACTACATCTAATTCATAAGGAAAGCCTGTTGGATCTACCTTTAAGTATATAGCAAAACTTATCACTTTCCCACAACTTCAGTGATACCATCTTCAGTTAATTTCAGTTTAGTCGCTCAGTCATGTCCAACTCTTTGCGACCCCATGAATCGCAGCATGCCAGGCCTCCCTGTCCATTACCAACTCCTGGAGTTCACCCAAACTCATGTCCATTGAGTCGGTGATGCCATCCAGCTATCTCATCCTCTGTTGTCCCTTTCTCCTCCTGTCCCCAATCCCTCCCAGCATCAGTCTTTTCCAATGAGTCAACTCTTCATATGAGGTGGCCAAAGTATTAGAGTTTCAGCTTCAGCATCAGTTCTTCCAAAGAACACTCAGGACCGATCCCCTTCAGAATGGACTGGCTGGATCTCCTTGCAGTCCAAGGGACTCTCAAGAGTCTTCTCCAACATCACAGTTCAAAAGCATCAATTCTTCAACGCTCAGCTTTCTTTACAGTCCAACTTTCACATCCATACATGACAGTGGAAAAACCATAGCCTTGACTAGATGGACCTTCGTTGGCAAAGTAATGTCTCTGCTTTTGAATATGCTATCTAGGTTGGTCATAGCTTTCCTTCCAAGGAGTAAGAGTCTTTTAATTTCATGGCTGTAATCACCATCTGCAGTGATTTTGGAGTCCCCCAAAATAAAGTCTGACACTGTTTCCACTGTTTCCCCATCCATTACCTATGAAGGAATGGAACCAGATGCCATGATCTTAATCCACCATTATCTCTTGCCTAGAATTCTGCAGTAGCTTCCCAACGGGTTTCCCTTTTTCAAATTTTCAGCAAAGTCATCTCAAATGCATTCTCCAAACAGCAACAAGAATATTAGGAATGATTTTTAAAAATTCAAATCCTGCTTCTGTCCAACCTTCTAGTGTTTTCCAATGATACTTCAAGTAAAATCCAAAGCCTTTTAGCATGGCTCATAAACTGTAAATGGTCTGCCCCAGGCTACTTCTATGGACTCATTTCCTACTATTTTCTGGATCACTCACTCCAGCCAATCACTTCCCTGAACACTTGAACATGATCTTTTAGGACCTTTTCCCTGTACTTAGAATGTTCTTAGATATTCCCAAGGCTTCCTGACCACTGCATTCAGTGAGCAGCTAAATATCATGGCCATAGAAAAGTCTCATCTGATTTCTATTATCCCAAATTATCCACCACCTCTTAGCTGTCCTCCACTCCTATCTGGTTACACAATTGCTTGCTTAATTTTGTTTTCATGGCACTTATTTCTTACAGCTTATATTTACATGTATTTGTCTGTAGTATTTTTTTCCATTACAGTATCAGCTCTAGGCTGATATTATTTCCAAACTGGGCCATGAACATGTTATATACCCCTAATAAAATTTGTTCTATGAGTAAATTAATGACCAAGTTTTATGATGCAGTCAGTAGTTCTTATGTGGCTATCTCCTTCTCATCATTTTAGCTTAATCTCAAATGTTATTACTTTGGCAATGCCTTATTTGACAAACATGTTAAAGTAGACATCTTGGCCTCAGTCCTAAACAGTGAATATAAAGATCAATGAGAAGCAAGGGCTTTATCTTTTCTTGCTTCTGTTGTATCTCTAGCATCTGAAAAAAATGTCCAGCACTAGTTTCCAAGTGAATGAATACATGAATAAGTATAACTTGCTTAAAAGAAAAAATACTTGACAAACTGATATAAAAGAAAGATCAGGATATAAGAAAATGAAAACAGACAAATAGCTTAGTTGCTTCATAGAATATTTTAGGTGTTTCAAGGTTATTATGGTAAGAAACCACCACATGGTAAGACAGTTTCTTTTCTCTTAGATAACATATTTTATTGCCTCCACTTTTGCAGATGAAGGAAATCCTCTTAACTTTAAATGATGTTTCTTAACTGTGGAAAATATACCTAATTTACCTTTTAACAACTTAAAAGTGTACAGTCCAGTGGCATTATGTATATTGTTGTACAATCATCACCACTATCTAGTTCCAGAAAACTTACCATCTTCAGAAACTAAAACTCTGTACTCATTAAACACTATCTCCTTTCCCTCTTCCTCCCAACCTGATGATCACTGTTCTAGTTTTCATCTTTATGAATTTGACTACTCTAGGTGCTTCATATAAGTGTAATCATATAGTACTTTTCCATTTGTGACTGGCTTATTTCCCTTAGAAATATAACTATAGTTACAGTTTTTACATAAAATATTTTTATTTTAAATAAATACAAAAAAATATAGTTATATAATTATAACTATATATAACTATATTAGTTATATATGTATACTATGCTAAGTCACTTCAGTCGTGTCTGACTCTGTGCGACCCCATAGACGGCAGCCCACCAGGCACCCCGTCCCTGGGATTCTCCAGGCAAGAACACTGGAGCGGGTTGCCATTTCTTTCTCCAATGCATGAAAGCGAAAAGTGAAAGTGAAGTCGCTTAGTCGTGTCCGACTCTTAGCAACCCCATGGATTGCAGCCTAACAGGTTCCTCCATCCATGCAATTTTCCAGGCAAGAGTACTGGAGTGAGGTGCCATTGCCTTCTTATAGTTATATATATAGTTATATTAGTTATATAGTTATAACTATAGTTATAGTTTTTATAGTTATAGTTTTTATAATTTTAGCACTTACATTTAAGTCTTTGATAGACTTTGAGTTAATTTTTATATGTGTTGCAAAGGGTCAGTTTCTCTTTTTTGTATATAGATATTCAGTTTTGCCAACACCATTTATTGAAAAAAAGTGTTCTTTTCCTATTGAATAGTCTGGCACCTCAGTCAAAAATCATGTGGCCATATATGTGAGGGTTTATTTCTAAGTTTTTTATTCTATTGTATTGTCTGCCTTTATACCAGTTTCAAGCTGTTTTGATTACTATAGTTTAGTAAATTTTGAAATTAGGAAGTCTGAGACTGCCAACATTACTTTTTCAAGACTGTTTTGTTATTCTACTAGGTTTTGAAAATACAGCATTTAAAGAACATCTGTCATCTCTAATATGTCATCTTGTGTGTTTAGTTCATTCTATAGTAATGTCAGTTCATCTGCAAAATGACATAATAGTAGTAACAGCTTACTGGGATAGTAGTGAGGATCAAATATGAAATATCATATTTAAAACTGAGAAAAATACCAGCATATATTAGCAATGCTCAGTAAGCATTAGCAATTATCCTGAGAAAAATGTACCAATACAACCTGTGGCAGAATAATGGCCACCCAAGGATGCTCAGATCCTAATCCCTAGGACTTCTGAATATCTTAGCTTACATAGCAAAAGGAACTTTTCTGAAGGGGTCAAATTAAGGATCTTGAAGTATGGAGATTATCCTGTGTTTTATATGATTATCTAGGTGGGCCCTATGTAATCACAAGGGTCCTTATGACTGAGAGGAAGAAGGCAGATAGTTAGAGGTGATGTGATGGCAGAAGCAGAGGGGAAAAAAGGTGATGTGTGTGGCACCAACAGAAGAGCTGATGTGGGTCTCCGCAGAACAAGGACAGCTTCTAGAAGCTGAAAGTAGTAACCCTACTAACAGTTCGGTTTTAGTTTTATAAGATTTATACAGAAATTCTGACCTCTAGCTCGGCTGCAAAATTTGCATTGTTAAACCATTTTATTTGTGATAGTCTGTTACAATAGCAATAGGAAACTAATACATATTTTGGTGCAGGAAGTGGTATAGTGCTGTAACAAATGTCTAAGAATATGGAAATGACTCTGAAATTAGGTAACCAGTGGAGGCTGGAACAATTTTGAGGAACACAATAGAAAAAGCCTAAACTGCTTTGAGGAGATTGCGGTTTGTACAAATATGGATGTTAAAGACTGATGGTGAAGGGTAAGAATAAAAAATTAAAAAACACTATACATTAACAGAATACATCTAAATCATCATAAATGGATTATTGGTAGAAAAAGATATTAAAAGTTCTGTTGATAAGGGCTCAAAAATAGGAGGCACTTACTGTTGGACAGTAGAGGAAAGATGATGCTTGTTATAAAGAAACAGAAAGCTTTAGCTGACTTGTGTCCAACAATTATATGGAAAGCAGAATTGTAAGTGATGAATGTAGACACTTAACTGAAAAGATTTTGAAGAAAACTTTTGAAGGAAAAACTTGGTCTCACTGTTTGCAAAAAAAAATGTGACAGGTAGGAAAAACATTGAGGGGAGGACTGATAATCAAAAAGAAACCAGAACTTGATAATTTGGGAAATCATCAGCCTATGTAGGTTGAAAAGATATAAAAATTAGGGAATTCAGTCAGGAAAACATGTTCAGGAGACAGTGTCAAGGACATATATGGATAAAATTTTGTTAATGTCTTGGAAGGATCAAAAAATCAAAGAACTCAATTACAAATAATGTTCTCTGAAGAGATTATGTTTGTAACTCAAGGATCCATCAGCCATCTCAGAAGCCAAAAACGGAGACGGGTTTATCTAAGAAAGATTTTGTAGAGAAGGCTCTTGTCTGATGGAGAGAATTACTTAGACCCATGCAGAAGACTCACCAAGATTTTTAGAATGCTATACTACCAGAAATACTGCTAGCTTGCACGGAAAGGAACAGAGAGAGAATGAAATGAAAGAAGGTTGTTAAGAGTCTACACACTGATGTATTGAACAGTCTTTTGGACTCTGGGAGAGGGAGAGGGTGGGAAGATTTGTCAAAATGGCTATGAAATATGTATAATATCATGTTTGAAACGAGTTGCCAGTTCAGGTTCGATGCCTGATACCGGATGCCTGGGCTGGTGCACTGGGACGACCCAGAGGGATGGTATGGGGAGGGAGGAGGGAGGAAGGTTCAGGATGGGGAACACATGTATACCTGTGGCGAATTCATTTTGATGTATGGCAAAACCAATACAATACTGTAAAGTTAAGTAAAATAAAATTAAAAAAAAAAAAAAAAAGAGTCTACAGATTCTACAGGCAGGAAAGAGGCTGATCAATTACTCAGTTGAAAACATGAACTACCCTTTAGGAAAAGAAGATGAGCCATAGGCCCTTGGTTGGAGCTGAGTGCCATAGAGGATTAGAGTCAGCTCTTAAAACCAAAAGCAGTATGTGTGGCTGGATTCTGTAATTGCTTGAGACCATCAACTCCTTTGTTCCTTAGTATTCTCCCTTTTTGAATGGCAATACCTGTAATTATTACTTGTCTCATCACTGTACTCGGGAAGCAAATAACTTGTTTACTGGTTTCAAAGATCCATAAATGAAGAGTAATTCTGCCGTAATATTAATTACCCCAGTGGCCTTGTTGCTATTGTTTAGTTGCTAAGTTGTGTCCACCTCCTTGTGACCGCATGGACTGCAGCACACCAGGCTTCCCTGTCCTTCACCATCTCCTGGAGTTTCCTTTGATTGAGTGGGTGATGCCATTCAACCATTCATCCTGTCCCCCATTTCTCCTCCTACCCTGAATCTTTCTCAGCATCAGGATCTTTTCCAATGAGTCAGCTCTTAAGACTCCTGGAGCTCCTCCCAGGCTCCTCTGCCAGGCTCCTCTGTCCTTGGGATTTTCCAGGTAAGAAAAGTGGAGTGGGTAGCCATTTCCTGTGCCTAATTTAGATAATTTACATGATGAGAACTGCGACTTTTGAGCTGATAAGCTTGAAAGACATTCTGGACTTGAGTTGATACACTAATGGATTGAGACTTTGTGGGGATGATGAGATGGGAGTGTATTTTGCATTCAGTATGAGACTTAATCTTTAGGGAGTCAGATGGTCTTAGATCATGGTATGTGCATGCTCAGTTGCTTTGGTCATGCCCGACTTTTTGCAACCCCATGAACTGCAGTCCACCAGGCTGCTCTGTCCATGGGATTATCCAGACAAGAATACTGGAGTGGGTTGTCATGCCCTCCTCCAGGGGATATTTTTGACCCAGGGATCGAACTCTTGTTTCTTATGTCTCTTGTATTGGCAAGCAGTTTCTTTACCACTGGACCCACCTGAAAAGCCATGTTATTCACTCTACAGAGACCACAATGTTTCTTATAAAAGGCAGTACAAGAATGGAAGAAGAGCTCAGAAAAGGGAAAAGATTTTGATGGTTAATTTAATATATCAACTTGACTGGGCCATGCTCAGATATTTGGTTAAACATTATTCTGGGCATTTCTTTAGGGGTGTTTCTGGGTAAGACTAACATACAGATTGGTAGGCTTCCTAAAGCAGATCACCTTCTCTAATGTAGGTGGGTCTGATCCCATCAATTAAAGACATGAATAGACAAAAAAGCTGAGTAAGAGTGAAACTCTTCATGCCATTGTTGAGTTAGAACATTGGTTTATTTTTGGCTTTTTGGGACTCAGACTGAAAAACTGACTTTTTTGGGGTTTTGAGCCTGCTGGAATTTGGACTGGAACTTAAACTATCAACTTTCCTGGTTTAGATAGCAACTGGAACTGCATATTGGCTCTCCTGGGTCTTCAGCCAGCTAACTGCCAATCATAGAACTTCTCAGTCTCCATAATCATGTGAGCCAATTCCTTAAAAACAAACAAACAAACTCCATCTCTCATTCTCCCCTCCCCCAATTTCTATCTATTTCCTGTTGATTTTGTTTCTCTGGAGAATTCTGAATAATACAATGATGCCACATAGCTGGCTTTGACAATGGAGATGAAGGAAAGGGCCCTGAGTCAAGGGAAGCTGGCGGCCTTAAGAAGCTAGAAAAGACAAAGGAAGAAATTTTTAGTTACAGCAGAAGCAGCACTCCCAGTACTTTGACTGTACCCCTGTGAAACTGACTTCAGACTTCTGACCTCCAGAATTGAGACAGAATGAATTCGTGTTTTTATGTGATGCTATGTCTGTGGTAATACACTAATATACAATTCACTGTTGTTCTCAATACTCTTCTACAATACTGTTTCAGTCATCACTTGAAGCTTGAGTAGATAAAATGTGGTATATCCATACCTGGAAAGAGGTATTTATACAAGGTACAAAAAAGGTAAATTTTGAAAACACTATAATAAGTGAAAGAAGTCAGTGAAGACCAAAATACACGAATACATTTATCTATAAAAAGATAGGTCTTGTTATACCAGAGACCTATTATGTTTTTTGTTTCTTTTAATTCATGTGTAATAACACTGAAAATAGTAGCATTTAATCTCTCAGCTTTAGGGACAAAAGCTGCAAAATGAGTATCGGAAAAGACCTGGGCTCTTTTAAGTTATTTTCTAAAATCAACACAAGAAAACTTTTTGCTGATATCTTTTAAGTTTCCTTCAAAAGCTGCTGTGGTATAAAATTAACAGGAATAAAATATCCATCTGTCCTTTCTCTGACAATCTGTGTTCTCTTAGTGCTAAGAAGTCACTTAGCTGTCATAGATCTTTTGAAATTAAAGTTGATATTCATGTTGTTGACATTCTAATTTAAGTATGTTCTTAATAAGGTAAGCTTTGAAGGGAAGAGGAAGGAATAGTATTTCATTTAATCACAAAAGAAACTTGCAGGTAGGTATATTAAATTCCTATTTTATAGATGTACAGATATACAGACAGGCTAAATACATTGCTGAAGGAAACAGCTCCTGAGCACTGGCATTTAAAATGAAGATTAAAGTCCATGCTCTTTTTTTTATCCCCATGCTAAACTGCACTTAGAAATAAACTTTTCTTTTAACCTCATGTGATATATAATGTATGAAAGAAACGTGTTTTGTAATGCACCCTAACTCAAATTCCGTTTGGGATAAATGCTGTCAAAAATTGGAAAAAAAGGATATCAGCATTATGATGGATTGAAATGCTCCCTTATTTCTACCCTTCAACCAAAAACCAATAAAATATCCACAATTCAACAAAGGTGCCTCTGCCCACCACACCAGGACTCTAGAGAATTTCACACATCTGTAGATGTAAAGGTGGGTGAACTAGAATGCATAGAGGAAGTGAATAAGGGTGAAAAATGAAGTGGAAACCACAATACCAGGGAACCCAGCAGCAGCAGGGGAAGTGGCACATATGCCTCTGGCTTCCCGGCTGCTGTGGTGGTCTGGGCAGCAGTGGCAAAAGGCCTAAAATCTCACCCCTTTAGCTGTGGAGGCACCCAAGACAAGGGTGGTGCCCAGGAACCAGAAAACAAAAGGACAAAGGACAGATGCCCACGACCTCGGCTCCCTTTAAGCCTTTCCCTCTCTCTGTGGTGATAAAGCTTGTGACTCAGGAGATCACAGATATGGGAAAGGCACAAAAGCACCCACCACATATGGAATATATAAACAAATAAAAGACAGAGATAAGTGGTCAAACCAAATCAAACAAAAATGTAGCTACAAAGAATAGAGTAGTGGTTACAAAAGGGGAAGGAGCAAGGAAGGCGGAAGGTAACATGGCTAAAGGGTATCAATTCTATGGGGGATAACAAATGGAAACTAAATTTTTGGTGCTGAGTATACTGTAGTGTCCCTGGACACTATACTGAGAGTCCCTTGGACTGCAAGAAGATCCAACCAGTCCATTCTGAAGATCAATCCTGGAATTTCTTTAGAAGGAATGATGCTAAAGCTGAAACTCCAATATTTTGGCCACCTCATGAGAAGAGTTGACTCATTGGAGAAGACTCTGATGCTGGGAGGGATTGAGGGCAGGAGGAGAAGGGGACGACAGAGGATGAGATGGCTGGATGGCATCACTGACTTGATGGGTGTGAGTCTGGGTGACCTCCGGGAGCTGGTGATGGACAGGGAGGCCTGGCGTGCTGCGGTTCATGGGGTCGCAAAGAGTCGGACACGACTGAGTGACTGATCTGATCTGATCTGATACTGTAGTGTACACAGAAACAGAAATATAACTTTGTACACAAGAGCTCTGTACAATGTTATAAACCAATGGTACCCCAATAAAAATTTTTTTGAAAAGGAAAATTCACTTGTGTTTTATTTCTCTTTTAATTAATATACCTGACTGCAAGTATATAACATAACAGAGAGGTCTGAATTAAAGTTTTATCCTTTTTATGAAGAGGCATTTTCAATTCTGTCAGGTTGGGAAATTGATTCCATACTATCAGTTTCTACCACCGTAAGTCTAATTTATACAGGTGGTAAGAATTATAAACACAGAAGTTCAAAATCCTCCATGCTCTTGTAAAGGAACTCTGAGAGGTGATAAAACTTTGTGGGTGTTATTCTAGGAAGGAAGCTGATTAAAATGTCATAGAGTGGAAGTATATATTCCAGAATGCTTTTTCTTTTTCTAGTATCTCCCCCAAAATTATAAGAGGTAACTGTATATGCTGATGATTTAAAAGTTAAGAAGCTTACTCTGCTTTATAAAAGTATCAGTTCATTTTAGGCGCTCAATTGAGTCTGACGCTTTGTGACCCCATGGACTTATGCAGCATGCCAGGCTTCCCTGTCCATCACCATTCGGAGCTTGTTCAAACTTATGTCCATCAAGTTGGTGATGCCATACAATCATCTTGCCCTCTATAATCTCTTAATCCTGCCTTCAATCTTTCCCAGCATTAGGGTCTTTTCCAATGAGTCAGTTCTTCCAATTGGCCAGTTGACCAAAGTACTGGAGCTTAAGATTGAGCTTCAGCATCAGTCCTTCCAATGAATATTCAGGGTTGATTTTCTTTAGGATGGACTCGTTTGATCTCCTTGAAGTCCAAGGGACTCACAAGAATCTTCTCCAACACCACAGTTCAAAAGCATCAATTCTTCAGTGCTCAGCTTTCTTTTTGGCCCAACTCTCACATTCATACATGACTACTGGAAAAACCATACTTTTGACTAGAAGGACCTTTGTTGGCAAAGTAATGTCTGCTTTTTAATATGCTGTCTAGGTTGGTCATAGCTTTTTTTCCCAAGGAGCAAGTGTCTTAATTTCATGTCTGTGGTCACCATCTGATGTGATTTTGGAGACCTAGGAAATAAGTCTGGCACTGTTTCCATCGTTCCCCCATCTATTTGCCATGAAGTGATGGGGCCGGATGCCATGATCTTTGTTTTCTGAATGTTTTTTTGCTGTCCTCTTTCACTTTTATCAAGAGGCTCTTCAGTTCGTCTTTGCTTTATGCCATTAGTGTGGTGTCATGTGCATATCTGAGGTTATTGATATTTCTCCCTGCAATCTTGATTCCAGCTGTGCTTCATCCAGCCCAGCATTGTGCATGCTGTGCTCTGCAGAGAAGTGAAATAAACATGGTGACAATGAACAGCCTTGACATACTCCTTTCCCAATTTGGAACCAGTGTTGTTCCATGTCTAGTTCTAACAGCTGCTTCTTGATTTGCATACAGATTTCTCAGGAGGCAGGGAAGGTGGTCTGGTATTCCCATCTCTTTCAGAATTTTCCACGGTTTATTGTGATCTACACAGTCAAAGGCTTTGGCATAGTCAATAAAGCAGAAATAGATGTTTTTCTGGAACTTTCTTGCTTTTTTGATGATCCAGCAGATGTTGGCAATTTGATCTCTGGTTCCTATGCCTTTTCGAAATCTAGCTTGAACATCTTGAAGTTCATGGTTCACATACTGTTGAAGTCTGGCTTGGAGAATTCTGAGCATTACTTGGCTGGCATGTGAGGTGAGTGCAATTGTGCAGTAGTTGGAACATTCTTTGGCATTGCCTTTCTTTGGGATTGGAATGAAAACTTGACCTTTTCCAGTCCTGTGGTATTGCTGAGTTTTCCAAATCTGCTGCCATACTGCGTGTAGCGCTTTAACAGCATCATTTTTTAGGATTTGAAATAGCTCAGCTGGAATTCCATCACTACTAGCTTTGTTTGTAGTGATGCTTCCTAAGGCCCACTTGACTTGGCACTCTAGGATGTCTGGCTCTAGGTGAATGATCACACCATCATGGTTTTCTGTGTCATAAAGATAATTTTTGTATAGTTCTTCTGTATATCATTGCCACATCTTCTTAATATCTTCTGCTTCTGTTAGGTCCATACTGTTTCTGTTCTTAATTGTGCCAATCTTTGCATGAAATGTTCCCTTGGTATCTCTAATTTTCTTGTAGAGATTTCTATTCTTTCGCATTCTATTGCTTTCCTGTATTTCTTTGCATTGCTCACTTAGGAAGGCTTTCTTATCTCTCTTTGCTATTCTTTGGACCTCTGCATTAAGATTGATATATCTTTCCTTTCGGGGAAGGCAATGGCACCCCCTCCCCAGTACTCTTGCCTGGAAAATCCCATGGACGGAGGAGCCTGGTAGGCTCCAGTCCATGGGGTCGCTGAGGGTCGGATATGACTGAGCGACTTCACTTTCACTTTTCACTTTCATGCATTGGAGAAGGAAATGGCAACCCACTCCAGTATTCTTGCTTGGAGAATCCCAGGGACAGAGGAGCCTAGTGGGCTGCTGTCTATGGGGTCGCACAGAGTCGGACACGAATGAAGCGACTTAGCAGCAGCAGCATCTTTCCTTTTAGCCTTTGCTTTCTGCTTCTCTTCTTTTCTCAGATATTTGTAAGGTCTCCTCAAACAGCCATTTTGCCTTTTTGCATTTCTTCTTCTTGGGGAAGAAGAGGCAGTTTGGATCACTGCCTTCTGTACAATGTGATGAACCTCATCCATAGTTCTTCAGGTACTCTACCTATCAGGTCTAATCCCTTGAATCTTTTGTCACTTCCACTATATAATCATAAGGGGTTAGATTTAGGACATAATGGAATGGTCTACTGGTATTCCCTATTCTCCTCAATTTAAATCTGAATTTTGAAATAAGGAGTTCATGATCTGAGCCACAGTCAGCTACTGGTCTTGTTTTTGCTGACTGTATGGAGCTGCTCCATCTTCAGCTGCAAAGAATATAATCAATCTGATTTCAGTATTGACCATCTGGTGATGTCCATTTGTAGAGTCGTCCCTTGTATTGTTGGAAGAGGGTGTTTGCTACGACTAATGTGTTCTCCTGGCAAAACTCTGTTAGCCTCTGCCCTGCTTCATTTTGTACTCCAAGGCCAAACTGCCTGTTATTCCAGGTATCTCTTGACTTCCTACTTTTCCATTCCTGTCCCCTATGATGAAAAGGGTATTTTTTTTTTCGATGTTAGTTCTAGAAGGTCTTATAGGTCTCAACCTCACACTTATAATAGTATAATTTTATATAAAATCAAAGTTGGCAATGTACTCATCAATTATATAGGAAATGCTTATTGGAATTTATCTTGGTAGCAACAGTGTAATGAAAGTAATGAAATTTATCAACATAGCATACACTCAAAAAAATTAGAATACTATACTCCTCAGCAGGCAGGCTGGAGGAAAATAAAGAAATTTTCAGATTTGCAAGGTCTCAGAAAAATCTACAAACTCTCCTTGATAAAATTACTTGTCAATATACCCAGAAAAATAATAGATGAATCAAAAAAAGAATGGAAGATGGATGTGTTCAATGGTGATCAAAGAAAACCAGTAAACTTTGTAGCCAATTGTAAATAATGGCAACAATAAAATGTGAAAATAAACACATATATAAATAGGTGAGTCCTAAACGATATGAACATGGTGATGACATCACTGAATGAGAGAAACGGTAGGCGAAAGAGAACTGAATGTATGCTAAAAATCTTATCTTAGGGATGGTTTGTCTCTAAACGTTCACTAAAAAATGTAACAACTATAATAGAAATAAGATTTATAATATACAAAACATCTTAGGAACTAGAAAAGAAGAGAAATTTGAATGATCCAAAAGAAGGCAGAAAAATAAGGAAAATGATGAATACAATGATAAGATGGCAAGGATAAATCAAGGCATATTTGACCACATAATAATATACTTATAATTAAAATAATAGCAGACATTACATAGAACTTATGCTATGCTATGCCATGTGTGATGCAAGTTCTCACTTGATTCTCACAATAACCTCATGAGGTAGGTATTATTGTTTTTCTCATTAACAGATATTAAAACTGAGATAGCTTATTTGCCATGATCACACAGGTAATAACAGAGACAGAATTTGAATCTAGGCTCCGCAGTACATGCTTTTTATCCACTAAGACAGAGATTCATACATTCAGTTTTTAAAAATTCCTATCATATAGTCCCTTCTTCATTTAACCTACAGTTTTGAAGATTCATCCATGCTGCTAACTATCCTTCTTCAGTAATTTATTATTATTTCTTATTGTCAAGCATTATTAAATTGTATAAATATACCATGATTTATTTATTCTCTTGATATGGACCTTTGTTTTGCTTCCTATTTAGTGCTATTGTGATTAAAGATACTGTGAATATTCTTTCAGAATCTTTTTGTGAACTTAAGTTTTAATTTTTCACAAAAGAACCTAGAAATGAAATTGCTGGATCACAGGAAAGGTACATGTTTAACCTCATAAGAACTGCAAGTTTTCCAAAATGATGGTGCAATTTTACATTCTTAAGAAAAATGTGTAAGAGGTCCAGTTGTTCTATATCCTTACCAACATTTGTGTTATTGCCTTGTTTAACTGCAACCATTCTAGGGGGTATTATCAAGTGTATCATATGGGTTTAACTGCATTTCCTTAATTATCAGTGATATTGGATATCTTTTCATATGTTTACTGGCCATCTGTATACCTTTTCCACCGAACTGCCTTAGTACCTATGCAAAAAAAAGAATCAGTTGATCATAATATGTACAGCTGTATTTCTGGACTCAGACATTGCTCTCTATATGTATTCTTACATAAATACCAGTGTCTTCATTATTGCAGTTTCACAGGAAGTCTTAAAAGTCAGGCAGAAATGATTCTTCCATCTTGTTGTTTCTTCAAGCATTCTGACTAACCCAGGTTTTAATTGAGCTAATGGACTTCCCTGGTGGCTTAGTGGTAAAGAACTTGCCTGCCAAGTAGGAGATGCAGGTTTGGTCCCTGAGTCGGGAAGATCCCCAGGAGAAGGAAATGACAACCCAATCCAGTATTATTGCCTGGGAAATCCCACGGACAGAGGAGCCTGGTGGGCTATAGTCCACGAGGTCATGAAAGAATTGGACATGACCTGGTGACTAAACAACAAAATTGAGCTAATCTAGTTTTTCACATATAAATATCAGAATGAAAATATAAATTTCTTCAGAATTGAATGGGGAATTTGATTGAAATTGTGTTCAATTTATAGATCAGATTGGATAAATAAAATATAAATATATAGATCAAGCCGAAAGATCAAAAAAGTCTGTTCTCTACAGAGAATATTGAGTATTCTGATATGTAAATATGATATTTCTCTTTTTGAGGGGGGCCTTTTAAAATTACTTTCAGTAATGTTCTGGGATTCAAAAACAGGTACAACTGAATTTTGTTGATAGAAATCAAAAACACTGGGTATGACGAGGCTGGGTATTAACTAGGGTCATAGAAACATTCTACATTTTGGCTGGAGTACCGGGTTCACAGGTGTAAACATTAGCAAAACTCATCAAATTGTACATTTAACATTTTTGCATTTTATTGAGTGCAAAATTTTCCAAAATAAAATGCCATATAAAAGCTAAAATGGGTAGAAATGTATGCAGAGCAAATGCTAAGAAAAAGAAACAGGACAGAGATTATGTGCTGTGCTATGGTTAGTTGCTCAGTCATGTCCAACTCTTTGTAAACCCATGGACCCAGGTCCGCTGCACTGCAACCTGGATTTGATCCCTGGGTTGGGAGGATCCCCTAGAAAAGGGAACGGCAACCCACTCCAGTATTCTTTTCTGGAGAATTCCAGGGATAGAAGAGCCTGGCAGGCTACAGTCCATGGGTTGCAAAGAGTTAGACATGACTGAGTAACTTTCACTCACTTACTCTCCTGCATTGCAGCTGGATTTTTTTTTTTACCATCTGAGCCATGAGGGAAGCCCAAGAATACTGAAATGGGTAGCCTATCCCTTGTCCAGGCTATCTTCCAGACCCAGGAATTGAACAGGGTCTCCTGCATTGCAGGTGGATTATCTACCAGCTGGCTACCAGGGAAGCTCAGAGATTACAGTATGACAACAACAACAACAACAACAACAAAGAATTCAAAGCAAAAAGCATTAGAGAAAAAGAAAATAGGAAAGAAAAAAAATAGATAGTTCAAATTAACAAAAGAAGTCAGAGGATACACCCTTATGCACCTAGTAATCAAGGTTGCAAGTCCATAAATTAAAAATTGATAAAGAAGCTGACAACCGTATACTTCCATAGAAGAGGATTAATATACTTTTAAAAATAGATGAAAATATATAAGGGTATATAGAAGACTTAAATAACACAACTAATACAAATGATATTTCAAATAACCATTCATTCAGTGATCTATCAAACTACCAGAAAACTCTCAACAAGTTTTGAAAAGTATTGCACAAGACAGTTCAATGCTTGCAATGCGATAACCTCAATGAACAATAAAAAAAAATAGACTCAAACAGTAAGAAAACAACAAAAAATAACTCCCCAAACATATTTACATGAACATTTGAAAAATCTTCCAGAATAATGTATAGGTTAAGAGAAATTTCAAATAAATACAAAAGAAGAGAACAATAAAAACACTAATTATCAAAATACGTGGTTTGAGGCCAAGTACACAGAAAATAGTCTTAAAATCATTATTAAAAAATAAGAAAGTGGGAGAAATTCTATTAAGTATTTGATGAAATAAACTAAAAGAAAAACAAAAATAAATCTAAAGAAAGCAAAAAGGGGAAGGAATTAAATATAGAACCAGAAATAAAATATTTAGGAAAAAACCCATGTTATCATTGAAAATAGGAGTAATTTTAAAAGCAACTATAATAACAACAAAAACACAGATATTAATGAAATAATAAAATAGAATAGCCTTAATTCTGATAAATAAAATATAACAGGTAAACAAAATTACAAACATGAAGGGCCTACACCTATGGATTCAAAGGAAATGTAAAAATTATAGAAGAATGCAACATCATGACAATAAACTCAATATGCAGGAGTAATTATTGAGAGATTGATTAAAACTGAACGCCAATAACTAATATTTAATATAATTCTTTTAGGAATTAACAGAGACTGCCAGTGCTTTATCATCTACATAATTTTTTCCCTAATAATTAATTAGTAAATCCTGTTTCATTTTAATATGGGATGAAAAATTGTAATATGAGATTCACTATGCTAAGTCACTTCAGTCGTGTCCGACTCTGTGTGACCCCAAAGACGGCAGCCTACCAGGCTCCCCCATCCCAGGGATTCTCCAGGCAAGAAGATTCACTAGGGCAGAAGAATTGGAGAAGGCAATGGCACCCCACTCCAGTACTCTTGCCTGGAAAACCCCATGGATGGAGGAGCCTGGTAGGCTGCAGTCCATGGCGTTGCTAAGAGTCAGACACGACTGAGAGACTTCACTTTCACTTTCATGCATTGGAGAAGGAAATGGCAACCCACTCCGGTGTTCTTGCTTGGAGAATTCCAGGGATGGGGGAGCCTGGTGGGCTGCCGTCTATGGAGTCGCACAGAGTCGGACACGACTGAAGTGACTTAGCAGCAGTAGCAGCAGGGCAGAAGAATAGGCAATCTTATTGTAGAAAAATTTCATCTTTACAAATTTCAACTACTGAAGCTAAAATCGGTTTGTGAGTAAACGTAGTATGAGTTCTTCAGTGATTAAATAGTGTGAGTTCTTCAGTGATGAGGTATGTAGGATACGATTTCAAACACACTGTAAATTTTTTATTCTGCCATATAATTTTGGGCTAATTTAGTATTCTCCTTCATTTGAGGTATAGAAGCTACTGAATAAGATAGCGCAATCAGAAATAGTGTAAAAATGAAAGTAAATTTAAGCCAGTAAATTTAAGCCTGATAAGATATTCTATATTATAAAAACTGATTAAAAAAAATCACATATTGAATGTTTCTGGAGGCTTTTTATAATAATTTGCTTAGGAGGAAGTAATATATTTTATTAAGTCCAAAGTATGTGAATATGATTCTTATATTCAGTATCTTTATTAATTTTGAAAAAGAAACAATTTACAAAAACAACCTTGCTCTGTATAATTCTATAAAATATCCTAAGCAAATTTAATAAAATATTCTTCAGTCTTCAATAAGCTGTGAATGCAGATAACTTCCCTACCCAGTGTTATTATTCATTAACTAAGGGTTAGTTACTGATTTAGATCCTACGACTTTGTAATCTAGGTTGTAATGTTAGAAACAGGCTGTCCTCCCATTTGAAGTAATCATTTCAAGAGATGGGAATTATGTGACTTAGCCTATCAAGATTTATTCTGTGAAAGTTTTTTCTTTTACTGTAAATTAGGAAGTCTGTTACATCTTCACATTTATGGAAAAGACTGTGATTGACTTCATTTAGAAAAGATTATGGTGAAACATTTGAAGTATAAAACATAAAATTAGTAACATTGGATTTAATTAAAAAGCATGATAAATCCTATTCCATTTCATAATAAAAATGAAAAATAACAGTGGCTAGAAATGGAGAAGTGAATACAGGCATCTGTACCATCAATTTCCTTACCTACTAAAGTAGAACATATGAAACAAAATAGAGCCTTTTTTTTGTGACTCAGGGTATCAATATGAACTTAAATTATTCTAAAAACCTGAGGGTCAAGATGAAAATGCAGATTATATTGAATGGGTAATTAGCTAATATCTGCAAAAGTGCCCAGTAACTCTTTTTCACAGAGTTTTAGATCCCAACCTGTTTCTGGTTATCTTTCAGTCTTTCATAAGGGTAGCCTGAATGTGTACCACCAACACACCCAAATTATACCTCTGGTTTCTGAATTAACAAAACACAAATTAATTAACAAAAGAGAACACATGCTTGTACATAATTAATCTCCTCTAACCACTACTGTTTAGTTGCTAAGTCGTGTCCAACTCTTTTATGATTCCATGGAGTGCAGCCTGCCAGGCTCTCCTGTCCATGGGATTTCCCAGGCAAAAATACTAGGCTGGGTTGCTGTTTCCTTCACCAGGGAATCTTCCCAAACCGGGTATTGAACCCATGTCTCCTTCACTGTTAGGCTGATTCTTTACCCCTGAGCCACCTGGGAAGCCCTTCTGACAGCGACTCTCATGGGTTTTATTTGTCCTTAGCTTGCTCCTTCTTTCTCTTGTCAGAGTGACCTTTACTGTCTGCCCAAATCATCAGCTCCAACCTCTGCTGCTGCCGCTGCATCGCTTTAGTCATGTCCGACTCTGTGCGACCCCATAGACGGCAGCCCATCAGGTTTCCCTGTCCCTGGGACTCTCCAGGCAAGAACACTGGAGTGGGTTGCCATTTCCTTCTCCAATGCAGGAAAGTGAAAAGTGAGAGTGAAGTTGCTCAGTTGTGTCTGACGCTAGCGACCCCATGGACTGCAGCCTACCAGGCTCCTCCGTCCGTGGGATTTTCCAGGCAAAAATACTGGAGTGGGGTGACATTGCAACCTCAGCTAAAAATGTATTATTTTGGTTATCTACTACTTCCTTCTAAATTTTTTTCTTACAGGGAAAGGACAATGATTTAGATTCTGTAAGCTTAGAGGCCTGACTGCAAATGTGTGATCTTGGACAAGCAGTCTGACTTATGTGAGACTGTTTCCATATTTGAGCTTCCCTGGTGGCTCATCTGGTAAAGAATCTATCTTCAATGTGGGAGACCTGGGTTGGGAAGATTCCCTGGAGAGGGGAACAGCTACCCACTCCAGTATTTACAAAATGCAGATAATACCATCCTATAAAAATTATTGTGAACTAATATGCATGAAAAACACTTTATAAACTAAAGCCCCCCATTTTTTTTTATTCCTGGCATTAACTGACAAGGAATCTATTGCATTTATTGATTTACATTATACACAAAATTTAAAAATTATAAAAACAATTATTATTAGCTTAACAGCACACTATGGAATAATCTCATTCTAACTTTGCTCTTCTTCTTTCAAAAAAAAAAAAAAAGAAGACAATTCAGACAAGTAAGATAAGATGACCACACACAGAAGGTTACAGCAAACACAGGGCAACTGAGTGGCAGCAGGGCGTCCAAGGGCAGAGCTGTGCTTCTCAGTCAGTGGTGTCACAGGTGTAAAATGGCTGATCTCAGGCCACGTGGCTTTGTTTAGAGTCACTTGCTGCCTCTATAAATGTCATTAATAGAGATTTTTCATGTAATATGATTTTAAAGGTTAACTTTAGACAATTAAGACCTTTAATAAAAAATAAAAAATAAACATAGGCCCAAACAGCAGCTCTCCTCTGAAAACAAAAAAATACAAGTTTACAAGCCACAGTTTTAGAACTTCTTTTCATGAAACATATTGTGGATTTTTCGTCTCATCTGTGTAGTTAATCTCTACCTAATTTTTAAAATCTGCAGAAAAAAAGAAGAATTCTCCAGGTAGCAGCCCTTGAAAATATAACCTGCAACCCTGTACTACTTCTTAGCAATACAGCAGTCCTGAAATCAGTTAAAAGTTATAAAATGCTTTTTCAACAAAATTTGAATAGTAGAAAAGGATTATAATGCATGCTATGTCTTATTTTCCTTCTTTTATGTTTCAAAGAATGTATTATGCTGAATTCTCCTAGACATGCATCTCTCAAGTATAGGACTCTTTCTCATCTAGTGATTTAATGAACACTGAGATGCATTGAAATCTATCCTTCAATTCTCATCTATCCCAAAAGAATAAAAAAGAAATCCTGGGCTTTAAACAGCTGCTTTTATAAAAGCTCTAAGAATCTATGACTGCCTTTTACTTAATGTTTCCTATAGAGCCATAGTGTTCACTATTGAATTAGCTGCTGATATCATCATTATTTATGGGCTTCCCTGTGGCTCAATGGTAAAGAATCCACCTGCCAATGCAGGAGACACATGAGATGTGGGTTTGATCCCTGGGTCAGATCCTCTGGAGAAGGAAATGATAACCCATTCTAGTATTCTTGCCTGGGAATACCATGGAGAGAGGAGGCCAGTGGGCTACAGTCCATGGTGTCCCAAAGAGTTGGACACAACGCATATAAATTCAGTTCACTGTCATTATTACTGAATGGTAAAGGTAAGTTAAATATTTGATGGCCTGAAGGAGAAAATGTTGATAAAAAAATTTTTATGACACAATATAAATTGCTTGCATGTTTTTCTAAGAATAAGTAATTTGAGATGTAATTTCTTATTCTTTTGAATAGGGTAAATGTTCAAATTAAAGCAATTTTTACATTTCTTTGCTTTTATGGGGCACTATATATTTAAATGTTTATTTAACTTATATGCAGAGTACATCATGAGAAATGCTGGACTGGAGGAAACACAAGCTGGAATCAAGATTGCTGGGAGAAATATCAATAACCTCAGATATGCAGATGATACCACCCTTATGGCAGAAAGTGAAGAGGAACTAAAAAGCCTCTTGATGCAAGTGAAAGTGGAGAGTGAAAACGTTGGCTTAAAGCTCAACATTCAGAAAACGAAGATCATGGCATCTGGTCCCATCACTACATGGGAAATAGATGGGAGAAACAGTGGAAACAGTGTCAGACTTTATTTTTCTGGGCTCCAAAATCACTGCAGATGGTGAGTGCAGCCATGAAATTAAAAGACGCTTACTCCTTGGAAGGAAAGTTATGACCAACCTAGATAGCATATTCAAAAGCAGAGACATCACTTTGCCAACAAAGGTTCGCCTAGTCAAGGCTATGGTCTTTCCTGTGGTCGTGTATGGATGTGAGAGCTGGACTGTGAAGAAGGCTGAGCGCCGAAGACTTGATGCTTTTGAACTGTGGTATTGGAGAAGACTCTTGAGAGTCCCTTGGACTGCAAGGAGATCCAACCGGTCCATTCTGAAGGAGATCAGCCCTGGGATTTCTTTGGAAGGAATGATGCTCAAGCTGAAACTCCAGTATTTTGGCCACCTCATGCGAAGAGTTGACTCATTGGAGAAGACTCTGATGCTGGGAGGGATTGAGGGCAGGAGGAGAAGGGGACGACAGAGGATGAGATGGCTGGATGGCATCACTGACTCGATGAATGTGAGTCTGAGCGACCTCCGAGAGCTGGTGATGGATAGGGAGGCCTGGCATGCTGCGGTTCATGGGGTCGCAAAGGGTCGGACACGACTGAGCGACTGATCTGATCTGATCTGATCTATTTAAATGGAGAAGGCAATGGCACCCCACTCCAGTACTCTTGCCTGGAAAATCTCATGGGCAGAGGAGCCTGGTAGGCTGCAGTCTATGGGGTCGCCAAGACTCGGACACGACTTAGCAACTTCACTTTCACTTTTCACTTTCATGCATTGGAGAAGGCAATGGCATCCCACTCCAGTACTCTTGCCTGGAAAATCTCATGGGCGGAGGAGCCTGGTAGGCTGCAGTCTATGGGGTCGCTTAGACTCAGACACGACTTAGCAACTTTACTTTCACTTTTCACTTTCATGCATTGGAGAAGGCAATGGCACCCTCCTCCAGTACTCTTGCCTGGAGAATCCCAGGGACGGTGGAGCCTGGTGGGCTGCCATCTATGGGGTCGCACAGAGTCGGACACGACTGAAGCGACTTAGCAGCAGTAGCAGTATATATTTAAAAGGAAGAAAAATCACATTCAACTCAGAGATTTCTTTTGGTTCTATCAGATATGCTTCACACATAGGTGATGAGTGGTATATACTACTCTGCATTACAGAGCATGATGCTCATATCTGTGGAAAATTCTGTAAATACAACTCAGAGTGACTATAATTTAAATCAAGGTCCTCAGAAAAGTTAAAGTACAGATTCTTCACAATTTTTTATAAATATTTAGGGATAATCACTAATAATGTATGGTTTCCTAAAAATCACATTTCTAGATAACATTGTTTTATGTTGAAATTAACAATAGTTTCTTTCCCCAGGACAGTTGTATTACATTATGAGCCTGGTAGTAAATGTGAGCTGAATCATCACAAATTCCAGAGTCAAAAAATGAATTAATGCTCAGAAGGAAAACTATGGATAGATATGATTTAAGAGGCAAGAAAGAATAAGGAGTAAGAAACACAATTAATTGTAATATGAAAAATACAATAAAGCATTAAAATTTCAGCAGAGTCATATTAATGGAATCTGCCAAGAACAGAGTGTGAATTTAACTACATTGGTTTAGCTACTGGTACTTCTATTTAAGGTAAAAAAGTAGCAACAACATTCAAAATTATGATATGCAATAAATGTACTAAACAATTTTGTGTTTACAAATATTATCAACAGTCATGTGTAAATTCTTGATACCATTATAAAACAAGTAACATTAAGGCAACATTCACTGATAGTACAAGTCAGCATGTGATGAATATCTTGTTAATTGCTTCATTTATTTTTAACTCACCTTTTTCCACCACAACTCCATGACAGAGGTGCAATTATTACTCTCAATGAGGGGTTTAGGTAAGCTGCCCAAGTCACACAGGTGCTAAATGGCTAGACTGAGTTAAGCCTAGGCTGAACTTTTGACATCCATAGTCTTTAGACTCAAAATGTAACTGAGTCATTTGCTTATAAAAATTTTGACCTTTTAAAGACCAAGCTTGTTGACTGAAAATCTGCCTTTCACTGGTCTATAAAATAGAACAAGAACAGGTATTCTAAGCAGTTGGGAGAAGTTCAGGGACCATGTGAAAAATAGAAACTGAACTCATTGTGTCCCTTATTTAAGGGACTGTACCTTATTTAGGTGCTATTCAGGTATAATGTGTCATAGTGAAGATATTTTACACATATTTCTCCTTTTGACTTAATTTCCATACCTTCCAGATGTATTCTTCAGTATGGCAAGAGCATCTGGATAGCCATCCATGTTGTAATCTCCAATATGAAGGGTAATTGGAATTGGTATTTCAGTTGGTTGCTGTTCATGTACAAATGGCACAAAGCCCCAGAGTGTACCCTTACTGCTAAAATCCTGTAGGACCGGAATCCACTGTGGATTAAGAGAAAAAAAATTAGATTTTATAGTCATTTTAGAAAAAAAAAATCACCATTTGTAAAACAAATGATTCACAAAAAATCCTTAAGATATGTATCATCTTTCTTGAGTAGTATCTCTGCAAAATGGCAGAGTATTATAATTTACTTTGATAAATAGGTAACTGACACTCTAAAAAAAATAAGTCTACCTTAAAATTTATCAGTAGTCATCTTTCCTTGAACTAGCATATAGAACCTTAAAAAGTTTTTCACGGAATATGGAATTTTAGGATTGAACTAATGTTATCAAACATTTAGTTGAACCGTCCATTTAAAAATGTGTGTTGGGGACTTCCCTGGTGGTCCAGCGGTTAATAATCCACCCTGCAGTTTAATCCCTGGTCTGGAAAGATCCCACATGCCGTAGGGCAACTAAGCCTGTGAGCCACAACTACTGAGCCTGTATGCTCTAGAACCTGTGCTCTGCAACAAGAGAAGCCAACACAATGAGAAGCCCATGCACCACAACTAGAGAAGTAGGCCCAGTTTTCTGCAAATAGAGAAAGCCCGTGTGTAGCAATGGAGACCCAATGCAGCTCAGAAAAAATAAAATTAAACAAATGAATAAACAGAATATGTGTTGAGTGAAAGTATAAACATAAATGAATATTTTAAAAATCGTAATACCTAATACTGATGTCCTTTGGAAGGACCAGGTTAAGGAGAAAATGAGAACATGACAAAGTCTCCCTTGTTCTTCTGCTCTGCCTCTTATACATGATGATGACTTTAGTCACCATACTTAGACACAAGCAGCTCTGAGGCTTTCCAAACAATACAGGCCCTGACAAGCCATCCCAGCCCAGGAGGATGAGCTTTGTTGCCAAAACAGCTGGAAGCTACATTTTACATGAATTCTTTATTTCTCTACTGATTATAATGAAGAAAACACAGAGAATAGGTTCATTTCAAAATGAGCTTTGGTAAAGCCTGTTCTCTTCTGAACGCCCAAATCTTTACTTTTAATAACCTAACTGAACTAAAAATCTGAAGACTGGAAACCAATACATGAAAATTAGAGATGTGTCCACAACTAGCAAGAGCATAGATACTGGCACATAACCTAAAGATGTCTAAATAGAAGCAGGTGCAGCTGGCTTGAAATGACAGGAGGTCAAACATGCCCACAGATATTTTTTTCCTTGTAAGCAGGTGGCTCATATACGTGGCTCCAAGCCAAACTACATAAAAAGTGAATTCTTGAAAAGTGTTTAGTACATAGACCATCCCAAACATTTTCTATGTATTCAAAGAAAGCACAGTTTGCCAAGGAAAAAGGAAAAATATGGCTTAACTATAAAGGCAAATTTATAGAAAACAAGCAGCTTAAAAAACTGATATGCATCTAATGAAATTTTCAGTTTTTCTTAAAGCAAAAGTATTGTATATCATCAAAATGTTTTAACATTTCACATGACTGGAAAAAACTGCTGCTTTTATTTTGGAAGAGGATGAGAAATTTCACACAATGTCGAGTTATCTCAAGTTTCTGAAGAGGATGACAGTTTATTAATGAGGATAAAGTGCTTCTGTTAAGGTAAATGTATTAAGGTCTAAGAAGTAAAAAGATTTTTCATTAATGTGACATTCTCAACAGTCAACAAAGAACTGTGACATTTATCTTCCCATAGAGAGATGACTGTATAATTTGAAAATACAGTAGTCTGTCACTTGAAGACAGGCTGCAATTACTAGGTATACTTACAGCTATGAACCAATGATGAGCAGTTTCTTGACCTAATATTTTCAGCGATTCAAAACTTTCAAAAAGTTCAAAATAATACAGATTATGGGTTTAAGAGTTAAATGTTTTTAGAATGCTGACTATAAGAAGATTTGAAGATTTCTTTTCTCTAGTGTCTTAGTATCAAAGGTGATACTTCCTACCCATAAGGGCTATAAAAATCAAGATGTCATTCTATCATTTTTTTTACCCAAAAATAGAAAATATAATTAATTCTACTACTGTATTACTGGTTTTCTTTCAGGTGTTATCAATATTGAAAAATTCTCAATGTCATAAGCTATCATTTCCACATTAAAAATTTTTTTTATAATTTCCATATTAATTTTCTGCTGGGACTATCAGATTCTGAACTGTTTCTCAACAAGCTACAGGAATAGTTGACATAAAAGAACAAAATAGATCTAGACATCATAAATAAAAACAAGATTAGCTTTGAAACTAGATATGGTGGTCTTCTACATAATTCTTTATTATAGTTATCGTGTGTCTTACCATATTCCCAGCATATAAAAGGCTAACAGATCATATAATTGCAGGATCAATAATGGGTTTCTTGGGACTTTCCTAGTGGTCCAGTGATTAAGAATCCGCCTTGCAATGCAGGGGACGTGGGTTCAATCCCTGGTTGAGGAAGTAAAATCCCACATGCCACAGAGCAAGTAAGCCCACACGTCACAACTAGAGAGTTTATGTGCTGCAACAAAAGATCCCACATGCCGCAACTAAGACCACAACAGTGAAATAAATAAATATTAAAAAAGGAATGGGTTTTCTTTATGAGAAATCATTGCAATACATTCTAATTGCAGTACTTTTTCTCTCATTAAACCAACAAAAACAGATTTAAATGCATTTTATTAAGTTAAAATGGAGGAGAAGTGTTGGTTGTCATACAGAAAGTAAGGTGCCATGTCTGAGCCTGAGAATCACACTCAAAGACAGACTAATGGGAGAAAAGCTGGTATGAACACAAGAGTCCTCCTAAGGAGAATGAAGATGTTGTTGCTGCTGCTACTGCTAAGTCGCTTCAGTCGTGTCCAACTCTGTGCGACCCCATAGACAGCAGCCCACCAGGCTCCCCCGTCCCTGGGATTCTCAAGGCAAGAACACTGGAGTGGGTTGCCATTTCCTTCTCCAATGCATGAGAGTGAAAAATGAAAGTGAAGTCGCTCAGTCATGTCCGACTCTTAGCGACCCCATGGACTGTAGCCCACCAGGCTCCTGTGTCCATGGGATTTTCCAGGCAAGAGTACTGGAGTGGGGTGCCATTATGTTCTCCGAAAGAAGACCTTACTTGGGTTCAAAATTGGGAAAGAGGTATGTCAAAGCTGTATATTGTCATCCTGCTTATTTAACTTATACACAGAGTACATCATGTGAAATGCTGGGCTAGATGACTCACAAGCTGGACTGTTGAGAGAAATATCAACAACCTCACATATGCAGATGATACCACTCTAATGGCAGAAAGCAAAGAGGAACTAAAGAGCCTCTTTATGCAGGTGGAAGAAGAGAGTGAAAAAGCTGGTTTAAAACTTAACATTCAAAAAACAAAGATCAAGGCATCCGGTCCCATCACTTCATGGCAAAGAGAAGGGGAAAAAGTGGAAACAGTGACAGATTTTATTTTCTTGGGCTCCAAAATCACAGTGGATGGTGACTTTAGCCATGAAATTAAAAGAGACTTGTTGCTTGGAAGAAAAGCCATGACAAACCTATACAGAATATTAAAAAGTAGAGACATCACTTTGCCAACAAGGGCAGTATACTCAAAGCTATGGTTTTTCCAGTAGTCATGTACGATAAGAGTTGGACCACAAAGATGGCTGCATGCCAAAGAAATGATGCTTTCAAACTGTGGTGCTGGAGAAGACTGCCTTGGACTGCAAGGAAATTCAACGAGTCAATCCTAAAGGAAATCAGTCCTGAATATTCGTTGGAAGGAATGATGCTGAAGCTGCAATACTTTGGCTACCTGATGCTAAGAGCCAATTCATTGGAAAAGTCCCTGATACTGGGAAAGATTGAGGGCAGGAGGAGAAGGGGGCGGGAGAGAATTGACGTGGTTGGATGGCATCACTGATTCAATGGACATGAGTGTGAACAAACTTAGGAGACAGTGAAGGACAGGAAAGCCCATCATGTTGCAGTCCATGGAATCGCAGAGTCAGTCACGACTTAGTGACTGAACAACAAGTTAAAATGAGGGAGTAAACTTATTTTTGTTTTTTCTATTTTCTGATTCTTCCAATACTTTTCTAACCTCTGAAATTGTTTTCCGAGACTGTAACCTTACTTACATTAAAAAACAAGTAGATATACCTGCTTTGCTCCAGATCTTGCTAAGTAAATGACACTTTTCTGGCAGTTTTTGTCTTCACAACCTGGCAGTAAGTGATCCATGTTTCCATCTCCATCTGCCAAAAGAAACATAAAAAGTTCATTAGTGGCCACAAAATGATGCTCTTGTATAATAGATTAAATTTCCTATCTGTTCAAAGTCTGCATCACTCTAGATAAACCGAGGAATCTGATTGATGCATGGTTTTGTACTTTATGTGATTCAATTAAAGAATTACTCTGGCCCTTGCTGTTACCTGGACCGTGACTGGTTTTAAACTGCTCACTTTTCTTTGGTTAAATATTTATCCAGTGTTGGAAAAACACCTTGTTTCAGGGCTTTAATGTTAAAATCATCACTTAAAAAAATGTAGCTTGTGACTTAGACAATTATCATTACTGCCACGGGAGGAAACTAAGCATGTCAACAGCAACCCATTATTATTTGCCTTATTTTGGATGTCTTTACATATACTTTTAAGTGTCTTTTATATAGCATAAATTTCAAGAGTTATAAAGCTTTCTGCAATCTAGATTCTATAAAGAACCAGTATATTTTTAGCAATAAAAAAGCAAATGTTCATCATAGCACTGTTTACAATAGCCAGGACATGGAAGCAACCTAGATGTCCATCAGCAGATGAATGGATAAGAAAGCTGTGGTACATATACACAATGGAGTATTACTCAGCCATTAAAGAGAATACATTTGAATCAATTCAAATGAGGTGGATGAAACTGGAGCCTATTATACAGAGTGAAGTAAGCCAGAAAGAAAAACACCAAAACAGTATACTAACGCATATATATGGAATTCAGAAAGATGGTAACAATAACCCAGTATGCAGGACAGCAAAAGCGACACAGATGTATAGAACATTCTTCTGGACTCTGTGGGAGAGGGAGAAGGGGATGATTTGGGAGAATGGCATTGAAACATGTATAATATCATATAAGAAACGAATCGCCAGTCCAGGTTTGATGCAGGATACAGGGTGCTTGGGGCTGGTGCATTGGGATGACCCAGAGGGATGGTACAGGGAGGGAGGTGGGAGGGGGATTCAGGATGGGGAACACATGTACACCTGTGGTGGATTCATGTTGATGTATGGCAAAACCAAATTAGCCTCCAATTAAAATAAATACATTTAAATTAAAAAATATTAAAACCACACACACACACACACACACACAAGCAAATGAAGGGAATACACGTGTCATTTCCAACTGGCTGGTTTTTTAAACAGCTGCACAATGGTCTGCAAAGACCTCCAGAGATGATGTTACTGAGTAACTTGGAGTCATTTCCTCTAGGGCTCCCTCCTATCTACTGCCCCTACCTGATAGAAGTTTACAAATTTTGATGTCATAGAGTTAAATCTCGACAGGGACATTCACACAATGAAGTAATCATGTAGCTTTTAAATTTAGGGCCTTATTTTGTCATACACTTGTGGACATCTATGGTGCAGTGACTCGGATTTAACCTGGCTGAAACAACCTCTGCGCTGAAGAGGCCAAACACAGCAGGAGCCCAACTCAGTGAAGCTCTTGCGCTAGAAGTGGAAGGCGAAGAAACCCAGCACAGGGGAAGGCCCATCGTGCTGGAAACCGGGACAGCGGAAAACCAAACTCAGCAGAAAGCTCACGCGGCCCATTCTCAGATTCCAGAAGACCTCCGGTTAAGGTAAGAGGTCCTCGCTCCTATGGCTGGAGGGACCTTTACAATCTCTCGTTTCTTGTTTCCTCAAACCTCCCGTGGACAGGCGGGCAGCAGGAGGCACAGTTGACGGACTCTGGAGGGGCTACTCCTCAGCATGTCCCAAAGGCACTATCTGCTGAGCCCCAGTAACTGTTACCCAAGCCGGTGGGGGTTCTTCTGTCCTTTCTTTTCTCTGTGCCAAGGATCAGACCAATGAAACTGTGAGCACCGGTCAGATATTTAGCAAATCTTCCGGTGGGCTATAAAGCGGATTCCTTGGCACATTTTTCCCACTGCTTTTTCCTCCTGTCCTTCAGCTCTCTCCCGGGACTCAAGCCCGGCCAAAACTCATGAAACTCAGGCTCTGATGTCTCATTGCAAAAATTCATTGAGAGACAAAGTGATAAGAGGTGGATTTGTTAAGATGCAGAGAGAAGCCACTCTTCAGGGTGTGAACCATTGCCGAGGGGAAGTGCTGGGGTCATGGAATTAGGCCTGGCTAGGTTTCGTGAGGACTTCTCTGGTGGCTCATATGGTGAATCATCTGTCTACGATGTTGGAGACCTGGCTTCGATCCCTGGGTTGGGAAGATCCCTTGGGGAAGGAAATGGCAATCCACTCCAGTACTACTGCCTGGAAAATCCCATGCACAGAGGAGCCTGGTAGGCTACAGTCCATGGGGTCGCAAAGAGTCGGACACGACTGAGCGACTTCACATTCACGTTTTGTTTTTTTAGGAATAAATATGGATTTATTTGCAATGGTTTAATGTATCATTTAATGTGTGCCAAGGTAGTTAGTACCTTCACTTGGATGGCTATGTAAGGGTTAACAATAAAAGAAGTCCTTCTTTGTGTAGGTTTAAGTATCAATATTAAGAGATATATATAACTAAAACAAGTCTATCAAGTATCCAGTAATGCATTCAAAAGGAAAAAAAAATTAGGTTCTGTGAGATGAAAATCTAGGCAATGGTAGCTGACCTCAGCAAGGAAAAGGCATAGTGAAAAATGAGTTTCTCTGATTTAATTTCATGGTTTAATTACTTATGATTCTCATAGGTAATACTGTGTGATAACAAACCCTTACTTATAGGAGTATAACACTAAATAAAACAGTTGAATTAATAACGGAAGTACAGAAAATATCTGTGATATAGCAGTAGTACATCTGAACTATTGCAAAAGCAGTTGAGAGAGAGATGCAACTCTAGGCAGGAATACTTGGAAAGGAGAACGCTTTCCAAGGAAAGAAACATATATCATAGTTAGGAAAAAAAAAATCAAGAGCTTGCCAAGTAAGAATTAAATGCAAAATGTGATTTATAAACTGGGTCTAGCATCATAGGCTTCATTAAAAGCCAAATCATTTTATTTTGATTATTCTGGGACTAATCAGAAGAAGACAGTTAACAAGTCTCTGTCTTTCATTTTTCCCCCAAAGGCAAAATACTCAGATTAGATCCCGATTTATACTTTTCTTTTCTCCTAGTTTCTCTTTCTTCCAAGTAGTTCCCTATTTCCCCCAAGTATTTTGGCCATGACTTGGCTGAAATGTAATACTGGCAAATAACCTCTGTTAAACATATAACTAACTCATATCATAACATCATAAACATGCCTTTTTGGAAGAATTATGAGTAATATTTTATAGATATGGCCATAGAAATCTAGAACTCTGTCAAAGAAGGTGCTCCTTATGCTGACTCTTTAAGTGCTATTTTTTGATACTTATTACTTCCTCAGTGATAGAAAAGATTTCTGAGATTCCAACTTCATGTCCTAAGGAAATTTTCTCTCTTAAAGGCAACAAACTTTTAAATTCCACATTTCACTTTTCTACATTAAAAAAAAAAACTTATTTGTAAATTATTTAAACTTAAACTTGAATAATAAAAGTAGTACAAGAAGTCCTGAACACATTTTAACCAGATTGACCTGTTAACATTTTATGCCATTTATTTGGTCATTTGTGTGCTCTGTGAAATCATTGTTTTTCTCTGAACCATAATTATATACATTTAGCCTCTCACCCCTAAATACTTAAGTGTGCATTTCCTATGAATAGGGATATTCTCTTAAACAACCATACTGCTGCTGCTGAGTCACTTCAGTAGTGTCCGACTCTGTGCGACCCCATAGACGGCAGCCCAGCAGGCTGCCCCGTCTCTGGGATTCTCCAGGCAAGAACACGGGAGTGGGTTGCCATTTCCTTCTCCAATGCATGAAAGTGAAAAGTGAAAGTGAAGTCGCTCAGTTGTGTCCGACCCTCAGCGACCCCATGGACTGCAGTCTTCCAGGCTCCTCCATCTATGGGATTTTCCAGGCAAGACTACTGGAGTGGGGTGTCTTAACTATTGTACTATATCTATATTCCAGTTTCATTCATTGACCTAATAATGTCATTTGTAGCATTTTTGACCCTCTAACATAGGATCCAGAGTCTAGGAGTAGAATTGCATTTAGTTGTTATTTTTGCTGTGTTTTTCAGTTGCTAAGTCATTTCCAACTCTGTGACCCCAGGACTGTTGTAGCATGCCAGGCTCCTCTGTCCTCCACTATCTCCCAGAGTTTGCTCATATTGATGTCCATGGACTGACCTAGTGATGCTAACCATCTCTTCCTCTGCTGCCCTCTTCTCCTTTCACCTTCGATTTTTCCCAGCATCAGGGTCTTTTCCATGGAGTTGGCTCTTCGCACCAGTTGGCCAAAGGATTGGAGCTTCAGCTTCATCAGTTGTTCCAATGAATATTCAGTCCTTCCAGTATACTGGTTGGATCTCCGTGCAGTTATTTTTAGTCTCCTTTAACCTAGAATATTTTCATAGCCTGTGTCTTTTACAATCTATATATCTTTTTTGTTTTTAAAGCTCAGATGACAGGAATTTCTTACTTTTTTAATAAGTTATTATGCCTGAGGAAGAAAGTAGTTTCAGGAAAATGTTTCATATGAGTCAGAGGCACAAGGCTAAAAACTAGTAATATGCAAATTCTCTGAAAAATAATGTGACTATGAGGAAAGTCATACTGATAGAGGTACTACTCTGTGAACTTGGCATGCATTTCTTAAAGAAGTCCTAGGAATTATTAACTTCAGACTGTCTTCTCCTTAGGATTTCAGCATGTTACATAGCTCAAGTTTCTTTGAGAGATAAATTACTTCTCAAAGGTCCAAGTGAAATTGTAACAGAAGGAATCACATTTTGATTCACTCATTTTATAAAACGTGACATAAAATTTGGCCTTTTGAATGTCAGGACTGCTAGAGACTAAAGTTCACACTAACCACATGTTAATTTACATCTGATGTTAACCTTAACCAAATTTCAGATGAAATTCTTCTCTAAAACAGATAATTTTAATGAGATAGATAGGATTCAAACTGACTTTCCACAAAATTTTAATTTTAAAAATCAAGGAAACACTACAATAGTTTCCATCAAAATGGACTATAATGAATTTTGATGTAATAACTTTTCTGGTTTTAATTAAGCAGAGGACAAAGAAGATATATATGAGCAAGGGTCACATTTATGTTTCCTCTTAAACATTCACAACATTTTCAGTATCTTGAAGTTAACTTCAAGATTAAATGTGGTACCATTTAATCATTTAATCAAATTATAACTCACTGTTCTGGCCCCAGATTACCCATTAACACTATAAACCACAGGTTCTTTAATGCAGTATTCCCAAACTATGGCTCCCAGTCCCACAGATTCAACATCACCTAGGAACTTACTAGAAATGTTACGCCCCTGTCCAGAACTAATGAATAAGAACCTCTGCTGCTCCTACTGCTAAGTCGCTTTAGTCGAGTCCAACTGTGTGGCCCCATAGATGGCAGCCCACCAGGCTCCCCCATCCCTGGGATTCTCCAGGCAAGAACACTGGAGTGGGTTGCCACTTCCTTCTCCAATGCATAAAAGTGAAAAGTGAAAGTGAAGTCACTCAGTCGTGTCCAACTCTTCGGGACCCCATGGACTGCAGTCTACCAGGCTCCTCAGTCCAAGGGATTTTCCAGGCAAGAGTACTGGAGTGGGTTGCCATTGCCTTCTCTGTAAGAACCTCTGAGGGTGGGGCAAAGCATATGCCCTCTGACTAAACCATTGTTCTCAGGTACTTCTGCTAGTCTTCACTAACACCAGAGGTTGCTACACATAGCCTATGTCTGTCTTGATCACATTCTCCATTAATAACAAACTACTTTTGCTAATCATAGTCTACTATTCATTTAGGAGTCAGTCTGTGTCTTGTGTCAAGCTCTTGAGACTGAATCAAAGTTGTCTTTTGCCCATTTGTGTATTGCTTGAAGTGAAGTCAAAGACTCTGATGCTGGGAGGGATTGGGGGCAGGAGGAGAAGGGGACGACAGAGGATGAGATGGCTGGATGGCATCACTGACTCGATGGACATGAGTCTGGGTGAACTCCATGAGTTAGTGATGGACAGGGAGGCCTCGCGTGCTGCGATTCACGGGGTTGCAAAGAGTTGGACACGACTGAGTGACTGAACTGAACTGAAGTGACCGGTACATGTATCATAAACTCCTTATTGCCAAATTCAGACTTAAATTGAAGAAAGTAGGGAAAACCACTAGATCATTCAGGTATGACCTAAATCAAATCCTTATGATTATACAGGGGAAGTCACATAGATTCAAGGGAAAGGATCTGATAGAGTGCCTGAAGAACTATGGACGGAGGTTCATGACATTGTACAGGACGCAATGATCAAGACCATCTCCAAGAAAAAGAAATGCAAAAAGGCAAAATGATTGTCTGAGGAAGCATTAAAAATAGCTACCAAAAAAAGAGAAGTGAAAGGCAAAGGAGAAAAGGAAACATATATCTATTTGAATGCAGAGTTCCAAAGAATAGCAAGGCAAGATAAGAAAGCCTCTCTCAGTAATCACTGCAAAGAAATAGAGGAAAACAATAGAATGGGAAAGGCTAGAGATCTCTTCAAGAAAATTAGAGATACCAAGGGAACTTTTCATGCAAAGATGGGCACAATAAAGGACAAAAATGGTACAGACCTAACAGAAGCAGAAGACATTAAGAAGAGGTGGCAAGAAAACACAGAAGAACTATACAAAAAAAGATCTTCATGACCCAGATAATCACGATGGTGGGATCAGTCATCTAGAGCCAGATATCCTAGAGTGTGAAGTCAAGTGGGCCTTACGAAGCATCACTATGAACAAAGCGAGTGGAAGTGATGGAATTCTACTTGAGCTATTTCAAATCCTAAAAGATGAAGCTGTGAAAGTGCTGCACTCAATATGCCAGCAAATTTGGAAAACTCAGCAGTGGCCAAGGACTGGAAAAGGTCAGTTTTGGTTCCAATTCCAAAGAAAGGCAATGCCAAAGAATGCTCAAACTACCACACAATTGTACTCATCTCACACGCTAGCAAAGTAATACTCAAATTCTCCAAGTCAGGCTTTAATAGTACATGAACCATGAAATTCCAGATATTCAAGCTGGTTTTAGAAAAGGCAGAGGAACCAGAGATCAAATTGCACATTTGTTGGATCATCAAAAAAGCAAGAGAGTTCCAGAAAAACATCTATTTCTGCTTTGTTGACTATGCCAAAGCCTTTGACTGTGTGGAACACAACAAATTGTGGAAAAGTCTTCAAGTGATGAGAATATCAGATTACCTGACCTGCTTTCTGAGAAATTTGTATGCAGGTCAAGAAGCAACAGTTAGAACTGGACATGGGACAACAGACTGGTCCAAATCAGGAAAGGAGTATGTCAAGGCTGTATATTGTTACCCCGCTTATTTATTTGCAGAGTACATCATGAGAAATGCTGGGCTGGATGAAGCACAAGCTGCAATCAAGATTGCTGGGAGAAATATCAATAACCTCAGATATGCAGATGACACCACCCTTATGGCAGAAAGTGAAGAACTAAAGAGCGTCTTGATGAAAGTGAAAGAGGGGAGTGAAAAAGTTGACTTCAAACTCAACATGCAGAAAACTAAGATCATGGCATCCGGTCCCATCACTTCATGGAAAATAGATGGGAAACAGTGACAGACTTTATTTTTTGGGGCTCCAAAATTACTGCATATTTTGACACAGCCATGAAATTGAAAGACACTTGCTCCTTGGAAGAAATGTTATGACCAACCTAGACAGCATATTAAAAAGCAGAGACATTACTTTGCCAACTAAGGTCTGTCTAGTAAAGCTATGGTTTTTCCAGTAGTCGTGTATGGATGTGAGATCTGGATTATAAAGAAAGCTGAGCACTGAAGAACTGATGCTTTTGAACTGTGCGGTGTTGGAGAAGACTACTGAGAATCCTGTGGACAGCAAAGAGATTCAACCAGTCTGTCCTAAAAGAAATCAGTCCTGAATATTCACTGGAAAGACTGATGCTGAAGCTGAAATTCCAATACTTTGGCCACTTGATATGAAGAACTGACTCATTTGAAAAGACCCTGATGCTAGGAAAGACTGAAGGCAGGAGAAGGGGATGACAGAGGATGAAATGGTTAGGTGGCATCATTGACTCAATGAGGTTGAGTAAACTCCGGGAGTTGGTGATGGACAGGTAGACCTGATGTGCTGCAGTCCATGAGGTCACAAAGAGTAGGACACGAATGAATAACTGAACTGAACTGACTGAAGTGAAGTGAAGTGAAAGTCTCTCAGTTGTGTTCGACTCTTTGTAACGCAAAGGATTGCACCCTGCCAGGCTACTCTGTCCTTTGAAATCTCCAGGTAAGAATACTGGAGTAGGCAGCCATTCCCTTCTCCACAGGATCTTCCCAATCCAGGCACTGAACCCATGTCTCCCGCATTGCACGTGGATTCTTTACTGTCTGAGCTCCCAGGGAAGCTGTGTATCTCTTGGGCAGGTCAAATCATGACTACAGTGAAACAATTACTACTATACATAAAATAACTGTTTTTGGTGAATGTCTTGGCACTTCGTGAGAGTATATGGAGATTTTAATGTAATGGCAAAAAGGGAGAACCAAGATCAGTTAGATTTAGATTTTAAATCTGGCTTAACTCCTAAATAGTAATTAGACATACTTTTGGGGGAAAAAACTGAAAAATATTTTAAAATATTAGGATTGATGGGGAATAGGTACAGCTGTTTCTGTATATTTTTTAGGATTGTGACACGCAGTCAAGTTTTCAGAAATTCTCCTTCCATCTCTTGTCCCCAGCATCCCTCTACAATGGCAATCACCAAAGCAGTTTATCTTGTGTATTCTTTAGCACAAAGGCTGTGCATATTCATATACCATTAATATAAATAATTTTGTACAAACAGTAGTGTACACTACATACTTTCTGGTACCTTGAATTTTTAAAATACTTATTTTGACTGCACTGGGTCTTTGTTGCCATGTGTGAGTTTTCTCTAGTTGCAGTGAGTTTTGGCTACTCTGTAGATGTACTGAGCAAGCTTCTCATCGCTGTGACTTCTCTTGTTAAGGAGCACAGGCTCTAGGGTGCATAGGGTCAACAGTTGTGGCATATGGGCTTAGTTGCCCAACAGCATGTGGAATCTTTTCAGACCAGGTATCGAATCTGTGTCCCTAGCATTTGTAGGTAGATTCTCTACCATTGGATCAGCATGGAAGTCCTGAATTTTTTATTTAATATATCTTTGAGAACATTACACACTGATACATTTATATCTGCCTCATATATAATATAGTATTACATTTTATGCATGTATCTCAGTATAGCTAATTCTCTTGTTGTTGTGGGTTCAGTTGCTAAGGCATGTTGGACTCCTTGCAACCCCATGGACTGCAGCATGGCAGGCTTCCCTGTCCTTCAGGAGTTCATTCAAATTCATGTCCATCGAGTCAGTGGTGCTACTGATGTGTTTTCAATCTTTTGGTAATGAAAATAATCCAACAATGAATAACTTTGCACATATAATGTCTCATCTTTAAGAGGTTATAAATTCCTAAAATGGAAATTACTGATTCATAGATTATATATGATTAAAGTTTTTATTTTAATCTCCATAGAGGAGTAGTTCCTCAAACTAGTTAAAGAACCCTTTATATTCTTAAAGAGTGGGTAACACCAACAAGCTTTGTTAACATGGGTTATATGTATGAGTATTTCTATGAGGATACTTAACACTAAGACTAAAAAATAATTAAATATTTAAGTAAAAATACAAACCATAAATATATTAAATGTAAAGATAACTAATATTATCAGGAAAAAAATAACTTTTCTGAAATAAAAACATTTTGCAATAAGAATGTCGTTATCTGGCCTGGTATATAGAAAAGCTTGATTTCCATACTACTTTTATATTCAATCTCTTGTTTTGGTTGACAAATATGAAAATATGTAGGGGGGGGGGCTTTCCAGATGGTGGAGGAATAGGACATGGAGAACACCTTCTTCTCCACAAATAAAAAAATGGCTTGCGTGGAGAACAAGTCCACACAGAACATCTTCTAAACATCCTCAGACTTCCAGAAAGGCAAACTAATCTCATTGGCGTGAGGCAGAGCAACAGGTAGAGACTAAAAGGGAGACAAAGGATTTCAGGATAGAGAAGTAAGAAGGGTTGGTTTCTGCACACTAGGAAACTCCCTCACAGGTGGGATCAGAGGGGAGCTTCAGAACCTCAGAGGGGCATGCAGAACAGTGAGACAGGTGCTCTGAAGGCAAAGCAGAGAAAATTCATCACAGTTTGTGCAAGTGGCACTTTCCTGACGAGAAGTGGCTTACATGCTCGTGTCTGCCTGCAGTGGGTGGTGGATTGGTGCAGAGGCCCTAGGCTTCAGTGGTTGGGCCTCAGGGAGAGGGCCGGGGCTGAATGCCATGAAGATACTCTGAGAGGGCTGGAGCAGCACAGCAAAGGCAGGCCAGGAAAACTCTGGGTCTGCCAGAGAAACAAAGGATCATTCCTGCAGGAAGGTTCAAATGCTGTACTTTGATTCTATGTGATCATGAACAAGGGACCATGCCCAAGCAGATGCCAAAGAGAGGTGAGCCAGCTGCAGTCTACAGCCCCAGAAGCAGAGAAGGAGGTGCAGGAAGGCAGGGGCCCACTGTGATCTCAGTTCCAGAGACTACAACTACCACCAAACTGTGAGTGGATGTGGGTCACCACACACATCTTCCTGGGAGCCCAAGCAGCTTGGCTTTGCCAGGGGCCCCACAACTTGAGACCAACTCCCCTGGGAAAGTGCACGACCTACCCCAGACTGTGGTGACACCCCGTGTGCCCCAGTTGCATCAAGCACTCCCCACACACTCTAGTGGTGTCTGCTGAACCCCTCCCTCACCCCAGCACAACTGAGCAATTGAGCCCAAAGAAGCGGCTGCTTTTGCCCAGTCATGTTTAGGCAGTGAACAGACGCAGGAGACAGAGTTAAAATCAAAGGTAGGCCCAAACCCAAAGTGGAACACCAAGGGCTGTGTGAGCAAAGGAAGGAAGGGAAAAACAAGCCCAGAAGTTACAGCTGTAGCAGTTAAAATTTTAGCATTTAGACTGAGACTGTGCTTTAGGGGCAACTGTATACTCTGAGAGCAAGTACAAGTTGGAGGAAGATAAGAGCTGAGTCTGAGCAGACCACCACACTGACTACAACAGGGCCAGAGACCTTCCTAAATATACTGGAGGACTTTCTGAGTAGGCAAATCTACTAGAGCAGGAAAATGGACAAATTACTTGGACATTCCTCTCAGTACCACTTTTTATATGTTTTCCCTCTTTTTGCCTCCATTTTATTTTTTATCATACTGTCCTGAAGTGGTTCTTTATTATTCCTTTAAGTTTTATATTTTATAACCTGCTTTTTTCCCCTCTTTTAAAAGGGACAAAAACCTTATTTTTAAAAGAAATTCCATGGCTTTGATTTGTTTTTGATTTTTGTTTTAGATTTTTTTTTTGAGCTTATATTTTCAAGAGTCTAAATTATTTCTTTAAAGTTTTTGATTTTTTAAATCTTTCATCTTTGAATTTTTGAGAGTCTATTAAATTTTAGTATAAATTTCCATTTAGGGGTCCAATTATTGGCTTAATTTCTCTCTTCTCTCTTCTTTTTATCATTATTTTGTTTGGTTTTCTCCTTTTCCCCTCTTTCATTCTCTTTACAAATTGTGAATCTCTCTTGGTGATCTTGGCTGTTGAGTTATTTCACCACGAGTCTAAGGGTTTTGTCTTCTGTGTTACGTGGCCTGTGAAATATTGGTGCTAAAGTAAGGGGTTGGGCCTGAATCCCAGAGGTGGGAGACTTGACTCCAGGACTTTGGACCTCTGGAGAACTCCCAAACCCACAGAACATTAATATGTGAAAGCCCTCCCAAAGGCCTCCCTCTCAAAACTAAGACAAAGTTCCACCCAAAAGCCAGCAAGCTCCAGTGCTGAATGCACCATGCCAATCCTTCAGCAAAATAGGAGCACAACCCTTCACATTAGCAAACAGGGTGCCCAAAGCATACTGAAGCCACAGACATTTGAAAACACACTACTGGATAAGGCCCTGCCCTTCAGGGAGACAAGATTTAGCTCCTTCCACTAGAACAGAGGCACAAACCCGCAAGCCAGGAAACCTTCATAAGACATTGGTCTAACCTCACCAAGGGGAGGAAGACTCCACAATTAAGAGAAATTACAACCTTCCAGCCTGACTTCACTTTCATGCATTGGAGAAGGAATGGCAACCCACTCCAGTGTTCTTGCCTGGAGAATCTAAGGGATGGGGGAGCCTGGTGGGCTGCCGTCTATGGGGTCGCACAGAGTCGGACACGACTGAAGTGACTTAGCAGCAGCAGCAGCCTGTAGAAAGGAGATGCCAAACACAGTAAACTAAACAAAATGGAAAGAGAGAGAAACATCCAGCAGATAAAGCAACATGGTAAAAACCCACAAGACTAAACAAATGAAGATGAAATAGGCAATTTACCTGGAAAATAATTCAGAGTAATGATAGTAAAGATGATTCAAAATCTTGAAAATAAAATGGAGGCATGGATAAACAGACCAGAGGCACGGATCAAGAAGATGCAAGAAATGTTTAACAAGGACTTTGAAGAATTAAAGAATAAACAATCAACAATGGACAATGCCACAACTGAGATTAAAATACACCGGAGGGAATCAACAGTAGAGTAACTGAGGCAGAAGAACGGATAAGTGAGCTGGAAGACAGAATAGTGAAATAACTGATATAGAACACAACGAACAAAAAAAGAACACAAAGTAATGAGGACAGTCTCAGAGACCTATGGGACAACATTAAACACAACAACATTTGAATCAGAGAGGTCTTAGAAGAAGACAAAAGGAGAAGGTTTGAAAAATATTTGAGATTATAGTTGAAAACTTCCCTAACGTGGGAAAGAAAATACAAACCTAAGTCGAGGACTCCTAGAGTCCCATACAAGATAAACATACCAAGACACATACTAATCAAGCTAAGAAAAATTAAAAACAAAGGACATATATTAAAAGCAGTGAGAGAAAAGTAACACAGAATATACAAGGGGATCCCCATAAGACTAACAGTTGAACTTTTAACAGAAACTCTGCTGGCCAGAAGGAAATGGTAGGACATATTTAAAGTGATGAATGGAAAAAACCTACAACCAAGACTACTCTATCCAGCAAGGATCTCATTCAGATTTGAAAGGAAAATCAAGAGCTTTACAAACAAAGAAAAGTTAAAGACTATCCAGCACCACCAAATAAGCTCTTCAACAAATCCTAAAGGAACTTCTCTAGACAAGAAACACAAAAAGAAGAGGTCTACAAAAATAAACCCAAAATAATAAACTAGAACAAGATCATACATACAAATAATTATCTTAAATGTAAATGGGCTTAATGCTCCAATGAAAAGACACAGATTGGCTGAATGGAAACAAAAACATGACCCCTATATCTTCTGTCTACAAGAAACCTACGTCAGATCTCGAGATGCATAAACAGCTGAAAGTGAAGGGGTCGAAAAAAATAGTCCACACAAATGGAAATCAAAAGAAAGCAGGAGTAGCAATACTCATATCAGATAAAATGGACTATAAAAACAAAGACCATTAAAAGAGATAAAGAAGGACACTACATAATGATCAAGGGATCAATCCAAGAAGAAGATATAACAATTATAAATATATAAGCACCTAACACAGGAGGGGAGGTGCCATGTCTCCAAGAAGCCGAGGCTGCACGGGCGCCGGAGGGCCTAGAGGAGCTATCCCACGTTGAAGGTCAGGAAGGGCGGCAGTGAGGAGAGACCCCTTGTCCAAGGTAAGGAGCGATGGCTGTGCTTTGCTGGAGCAGCCAGGAAGAGATACCCCATGCCCAAGGTAAGAGAAACCCAAGTAAGACGGTAGGTGTTGCAAGAGGGCATCAGAGGGCAGACACACTGAAACCATACTCACAGAAAACTAGTCAATCTAATCACACTAGGACCACAGCCTTGTCTAACTCAATGAAATTAAGCCATGCCCATGGGGCAATCTAGGATGGGCGGATCATGGTGGAGAGATCTGACAGGATGTGGTCCGCTGGAGAAGGGAATGGCAAACCACTTCAGTATTCTTGCCTTGAGAACCCCATGAACAGTAGGAAAAGGCAATATGGTAGGATACTGAAAGAGAAACTCCCAAGGTCAGTAGGGGCCCAATATGCCACTGGAGATCAGTGGAGAAATAACTCCAGAAAGAATGAAGGGATGAAGCCAAAGCAAAAAGAATACCCAGCTATGGATGTGTCTGGTGATAGAAGCAAAGTCCGATGCTGTAAAGAACAATATTGCATAGGAACCTGGAATGTCATGTCCATGAATCAAGGCAAATTGGAAGTGGTCAAACAAGAGATGGCAAGAGTGAATGTTGACATTCTAGGAATCAGCGAACTCAAATGGACTGGAATGGGTGAATTTAACTCAGAGGACCATTTTATCTACTACTACGGGCAGGAATCCTTCAGAAGAAATGGAGTGGCCATCATGGTCAACAAAAGACTCTGAAATGCAGTACTTGGATGCAATCTCAAAAATGACAGAACGATCTCTGTTCGTGTCCAAGGCAAACCATTCAATGTCACAGTAATCCAAGTCTATGCCCCAACCAGTAACGCTGAAGAAGCTGAAGTCGAACGGTTCTATGAAGACCTACAAGACCTTTTAGAACTAACACCCAAAAAAGATGTCCTTTTCATGATAGGGGACTGGAATGCAAAAGGAGGAAGTTAAAAAACACTTGGAGTAATGGGCAAATTTGGCTTTGGAATACGGAATGAAGCAGGGCAAAGACTAATAGAGTTTTGCCAAGAAAATGCACTAGTCATAACAAACACCCTCTTCCAACAACACAAGAGAAGACTCTATACATGGACATCACCAGATGGTCAACACCGAAATCAGATCGATTACATTCTTTGCAGCCAAAGATGGAGAAGCTCTATACAGTCAGCAAAAACAAGACTAGGAGCTGACTGTGGCTCAGACCATGAACTCCTTATTGCCAAATTCAGACTTAAATTGAAGAAAGTAGGGAAAACCTCTAGACCATTCAGGTATGATCTAAATCTAAATCAAATCCCTTATAATTATACAGTAGAAGTGAGAAATAGATTTAAGGGCCTAGATCTGATAAATCGAGTGCCTGATGAACTATGGAATGAGGTTCGTAACACTGTACAGGAGACAGGGACCAAGACCATCCTCATGGAAAAGAAATGCAAAAAAGCAAAATGGCTGTTTGGGGAGGCATTACAAATAGCTGTGAAAAGAAGAGAAGCGAAAAGCAAAGGAGAAAAGGAAAGATATACACATCTGAATGCAGAGTTCCAAAGAATAGCAAGAAGAGATAAGAAAGCCTTCTTCAGTGATCAATGCAAAGAAAGAGGAAGACAACAGAATGGGAAAGACTAGGGATCTCTTCAAGAAAATCAGAGATACCAAAGGAACATTTCATGCAAAGATGGGCTTGATAAAGGACAGAAATGGTACGGACCTAACAGAAGCAGAAGAGATTAGGAAGAGTTGGCAAGAATACACAGAAGAACTGTACAAAAAAGATCTTCACAACCCAGATAATCACGATGGTGTGATCACTGACCTAGAGCCAGACATCCTGGAATGTGAAGTCAAGTGAGCCTTAGAAAGCATTACTTCGAACAAAGCTAGTGGAGGTGATGGCATTCCAGTGGAGCTATTCCAAATCCTGAAAGATGATGCTGTGAAAGTGCTGCACTCAATATGCCAGCACATTTGGAAACTCAGCAGTGGCCACAGGACTGGAAAAGGTTAGTTTTCATTCCAATGCCAAAGAACGCTCAAACTATCGCACAATTGCACTCATCTCACACGCTAGTAAAGCAACTCTCAAAATTCTCCAAGCCAGGCTTCAGCAATATGTTAACCGTGAACTTCCTGATGTTTGAGCTGGTTTTAGAAAAGGCAGAGGAACCAGAGATCAAATTGCCAACATCCGCTGGATCGTGGAAAAAGCAAGAGAGTTCCAGAAAAACATTTATTTCTGCTTTATTGACTATGCCAAAGCCTTTGACTGTGTGGATCACAATCAACTGTGGGAAATTCTGAAAGAGATGGGAATACCAGACCACCTGACCTGCCTCTTGAGAAATCTGTATGCAGGTCAGGAAGCAACAGTTAGAACTGGACATGGAACAACAGACTGGTTCCAAATAGGAAAAGGAGTACGTCAAGGCTGCATATTGTCACCCTACTTATTTAACTTATATGCAGAGTACATCATGAGAAACGCTGGGCTGGAAGAAACACAAGTTGGAATCAAGATTGCCGGGAGAAATATCAATAACCTCAGATACGCAGATGACACCACCCTTATGGCAGAAAGTAAAGAAGAACTAAAAAGCCTCTTGATGAAAGTGAAAGTGGAGAGTGAAAAAGTTGGCTTAAAGCTCAACATTCAGAAAATGGGAGATCATGGCATCCAGTCCCATCTCTTCATGGGAAATAGATGGGGAAATAGTGGAAACAGTGTCAGACTTTATTTTCCTGGGCTCCAAAATCACTACAGACGGTGACTGCAGCCATGAAATCAAAAGACGCTTGCTCCTTGGAAGGAAGGTTATGACCAACCTAGATAGCATATTCCAAAGCAGAGACATCACTTTGCCAACAACGGTCCGTTTAGTCAAGGCTATGGTTTTTCCTGTGGTCATGTATGGATGTGAGAGCTGGACTGTGAAGAAGGCTGAGCGCTGAAGAATTGATGCTTTTGAACTGTGGTGTTGGAGAAGACTCTTGAGAGTCCCTTGGACTGCGAGGAGATCCAACCAGTCCATTCTGAAGGAGATCAGCCCTGGGATTTCTTTGGAAGGAATGATGCTAAAGTTGAAATTCCAGTACTTTGGCCACCTCATGCGAAGAGTTGACTCACTGGATAAGACTCTGATGCTGGGAGGGATTGAGGGCAAGAGGAAGGGGACGACAGAGGATGAGATGGCTGGATGGCATCACTGACTCGATGGATGTGAGTCTGAGTGACCTCCGGGAGTTGGTGATGGACAGGGAGGCCTGGCGTGCTGCGATTCATGGGGTTGTGAAGAGTCGGACACGACTGAGCGTTTGATCTGATCTGATCTTAACACAGGAGTACTGCAACACACAAGGCAAGTGCTGACATCTAACAAAGGGGAAACTGACAGTAACATGATAATAGTGGGAGGCTTTAATACCGCACTGACAGGTCATCCAAACAGAAAATTAAAACGACACATAAGCTTTAAATGATACATGTACTGGTTGGACCTAGTTGATATCGACAGTGCATTTCATTCAAAAACAACAAACTTCACTTTTTTCTCAAGTGATACAGAACATTCTCCAGGATAGATTACATTTGGCCACAATTCAAGCCTTGGTAAATTAAAACACACACACACACACACACAAATTGAAATCATTTCAAACATCTTCTCTGGTCATAATGTGGCAATATTACACATCAACCACAGGGGATGAAATAAATGATAAGAAACACAAACACATGGAGGGTAATCAACACACTTCTGAATAAGTAACAGATCATTGAAGAAATCAAAATGGAAATCAAAATATGCTTAGAAATAAAATGATAATAAAAATACAACCACTCAAAACCTATGGGATGCAGTAAAAGGAATGCCAACAGAGAAGTTTATAGCAATACAAGCCTACCTCAATAAACAAGAAAGACATCAAATAAACAACCTAACTTTACACCTAAAGCCACTAGAAAAAGAACAAAACCCCTCAAAGTTTAGTAGAAAAGAGAAATCATAAAGTTCAGAGAAGAAATGAATGAAAAAGAAATGAAGGAGACAAGAGCAAAGACCAATAAAACTACAAGGTAGTTCTTGGAGAAGATAAACAAAATTGAGAAACTGTTACCGAGATCCATCATGAAAAGAAAGGGAGAAGACTCAAATCAATAAAACTAGAAATGAAAAAGGAGAATTTCCAACAGACAACACAGAAATACAAAGGCTCATAAGAGATGACTATGAGCAACTATATGCCATTAACATGGACAACCTGGAAGAAATGGACAAATTCTTAGAAAAGTATAGACTCCAAAACTAAACCAGGAAGAAAGAGAAAATATGAACAGACCAATCAGAACCACGGAAACAGAAACTGTAATAAAAATCTTACAACAAAAACCCAGGGCAAATTCTACCAAAAGTTTAGAGGAGAGCTAATATCTAAACTGCTCAATCTCTTCCAGTAAATTGCAAAGGAAGGAAAACTCCCACTCATTCTACAAAGCCACCATTATCCTGGTATCAAAACCGACAAAGAAACCATTAAAATAAAAGAAAATTATAGGCAAATATAACTGATGAATATAGATACAAAAATTCTCAACAAAATTCTAGCAAACAGACTCATTAAAAGGACCATATAAAATAAGCAAATGGGCTTTATTTCAGGGATGCAAGGATTCTTCAATATATACAAATCACAATGTGATAAACCATATTAACAAATAGATAAAAATCATGTGATCATCTCAATAGATGCAGAGAAAGCTTTTGACAAAATTCAGCACCCATTTATGATAAAAACTCTCCAGAAAGCAGGCACAAAAGAAACATACCTCAGCATAATAAAGGCATGTACAACAAACCCACAGTAAACATTATTCTCCCTGGTGAAAAATTCAAAGCATTTCCTCTAAAATCAGGATCAAGACAAGGATGTCCACTCTCATCACTATTATTCAACATTATTTTGGAAGTCCCAGCCCCAGCAATCAGAGAAGAAAAAGAAATAAAAGGAATCCAGATCACAAAAGAAAAAGTAAAACTCTCAATGTTCGCAGATGTTATGATTCTTTTCATATAAAACCATAAAGATGCCACCAGAAAATTACTAGCACTAATCAATTAATATAGTGAAGTCACAGGATATACAATTAATACACAGAAACCCCTTGCATTCCTGTACACTAATAATGAAAAATCAGAAAGAGAAATTACGGAAATAATTCCATTTGCCACTGCAACAAAAAGAATAAATACTTAGGAATAAACTTACCTAAAGAGACAAAGACCTTTATAGAAAAGCATAAGACACTGGTGAAAAAAATTAGAGACAGAAATGGATGAAGAGATATGCCATTTTCTTGGAGTGGAAGAATCAATATTGTAAAGATGACTCTACTTCCCAAAACAATCTATAGATTTAATACAGTTCCTATTAAACTACAAATGGTATTTTTCACAGAACTAGAACAAATAATTTCACAATTTGTATCGAAACACAAAAGGCCCTGAATAGCAAAAGTCTTAAGAAAGAAGTATAGAGCTGGATGAATCAATTTTTCCAACTTCAGCCATTACTACAATGCTACAGTCATCGAGACAGTATAGTACTGTTGCAAGAAAAAAGAAATATAGACCAACGGAACAAGATAGAAAGCCTGGAGACAAATCCATGCACCTATGGGCATTTTATCCTTGAGAAAGGAGACAAACATATACAATGAAGAAAAGACAGCCTCTTTTTAACTCATGCTGGAAAAACCAGGCAGCTACATGTAAGAGAATGAAACTGGAACACTTCCTAATACCAACATAAAAATAAACTCAAAATGGATTAAAGACCTAAATGTAAGACCAGAAAATATAAAACTCTTAGAGGAAAACATAGGCAGAATACTCTCTGACATATACCACAGCAAGATCTTCTATGAACCACCTTCTAAAGTAATAGAAATAAAATGAAAATAAACAAATGGGAACTAATTAAACTTAAAAGCTTTTGTACAGCAAAGGAAACTAAAAACAAGGTAAAAGAAAACCCTCAGAATGGTAGAACATAATAGCAAATGAAACAACTGACAAAGAACTAATCTCTGAAATGTACAAGCATCTCATGTAGCTAAATATCAAAAAAACCAAAGATTCCAGTCAAAAAGTGGCCAGAAGACTTAAACAATCATTTCTTCAAAGACGTACAGATGGCTAATAAACACATGAAAAGATGGTCAACATCACTCATTATTATAGAAATGAAGATCAAAAGTTCAATGAAGAATCATCTCACATAGGTCAGAACGGCCTCCAATCAAAAAATCTACAAACAGGGGGCAGTTCCAAAATGACAGAGGAATAGGATGGGGAGACCATTTTCTCCCCTACAAATACATCTTCACAAAGAGCATCTGCCTGTGGAATAACTCCCAGAGAACAACTTGTGAATGCTGGCGGAGGACTCCAGATGCCCAGAGAGGGAAGCCAATCTCCTTGGAATGAGGTTCAGTCAGTTCAGTTCAGTAGCTCAGTAGTATCCGACTCTTTGCGACCCCATGAATTGCAGCACGCCAGGCTTCCCTGTCCATCACCAACTCCCGGAGTTTACTCAAACTCACGTCCATTGAGTCGGTGATGCCATCCAGCCATCTCATTCTCTGTCGTCCCCTTTTCGTCCTGACCCCAATCCCTCCCAGCATCAGTCTTTTCCAATGAGTGAATTCTTCGCATGAGGTGGCCAAAGTACTGCAGTTTCAGCTTTGGCATCATTCCTTCCACAGAACACCCAGGGCTGATCTCCTTTAGAATGGACTGGTTGGATCGCCTTGCAGTCCAAGGGACTCTCAAGAGTCTTCTCCAACACTACAGTTCAAAAGCATCAATTCTTCAGCGCTCAGCTTTCTTCACAGTCTAACTCTGACATCCATACATGACCTCTGGAAAAATCACAGCCTTGACAGATGGACCTTTGTTGGCAAAGTGGAATGAGGTAGGGCAAAGGATAAAGACAAAAAGGATAACAAAGGTTTTCAGGAAATAGACCTATTTTGTGAAGGGAGTTGTGAAAGAGAAGTTTCCACAGAATAGGAAACTATCTCACAGGTGGGGTCAGTGGTAAGTTTAGGAACCTCAGAAGGAAGCAAAATCGAGAAAATGCACCACAGATATCACACCAAATGGCAATTACCAGACGAGAAGTGCCTCACATGCTTGAATGTGCCCAAAGCAAGTAGGGGTTGGGTGTGGAGGCGAGGGCTGCGTTGTCCTGGGGAGTGCCATGAGTAGTACACTCTGAGGGGGAATGTCATATCACAGAAAGAATAGGGAAAACCGTGGGATTCTCAAAAAAATAAAAGACCATTCCTGCAGAAAGGCTCTAATGCTGCAAGCTAACTCCTGGTGTGCTAACTGAACAAAGGATCACACTCTATTACATACCAAAGTGGGGTAAGTCAGCTGACCTTTACAGATCTGGAGGCAGAGACGTAAAAGGCACGGGCCCGCTGCAATCTTGGCCCCAGAAACTGCATCTGCCACCAAGTGTGAGCTGAATGCCAGTCACTACTCACATCTTCGTGGGATCCTAGGTGGCTTTAATCAGCTGGGAGTGTCACAGCCTGAGACCAACTCCCCTGAGGAGACACATGGCTCATCTGGGACTGTGCCCTCATGGTGCACCCGGGAGCCTGAGCAGCTTGGCCCCGGGAGGTGCACGCCTGCCTTGGGCTATGGCAACTCCCACCTGGTCCAGCCACTGCAAGTGCTCCCCATATGCACCAGCAGAGTTTACAGCGTCCCTCCCTCTTCACAGCACAACAGAGCAAGAGAGCAAGAGTAAGTGGCCACTTTTGCCCCCTTGGGTTAGGGCACATATGGACCCTGAAGAGAGACTTCCGAGCAGAGGGGCCCAAGGTGAGCAAAGAAAAGAAGGTGAGGGGGATCTGCCCTGGAAGTGGCAGGTGCAACAGATTAAAATCCTGCAGTTAAACTGAGTCTGTGCACTTTAGGGGCAATAGTAGGCTTTGAGAACAAGTACAAGCCTGAACAAGGGTGTATGTGAGACTGAACTGACTCCCCACTGCCCAAAATAGCTCCATAGACCTTCCTAAATATACTGGTGGACCTTCTGAGTAGGTAACTCAACTGGGGCAGAAAAATGGAGGAATCACATGAACATGCATCTCACTACCACTATATATATCCTCCCTGCCTCCTATAAAATTTTTCATTATTTTTTTTAAGATTAAAAATTTTTTATTCTTATTTTTCCACCCTTTCGTCTCTCCCTTTTTTGCTTTTGCCCTCCTATTGTCCTAATATGGTGCTTTATTTCTTTAACTTTTACTTTTGATAGCCTTTTACCTTTCTAAAAAAAAAAAAAAAAAAATCTTTATTTTTGAAATAAATTTCATGTACTTTTATTTTTGTGTTTGATCTTGCTTTTTTCATATTGCATTTCTGAGAGTCTAATTTTTATTCCAGGGTTTTAATTTTTTCTTTTTGATCGTTTGTTATTAATTTTTTAATCTTTAATAGTCTAATTTTTAGTATCCATTTTCACTTAGGGATTTGATTATTGGCTTGATTGTTCCCTTTCCTTTTGACTCTCCCTTTTCTCCTTGACATTTCATTCTCCTACCTCCCTCTTCTCTTCTCTATACTCTGTGAATCTCTTTGATGTTGCTGGCTGTGGAGAGTTGTTTCACCATTAACCTAGGGGTTTTGTCTTTTGTGCTGTGTGGACTAAGAAGTCTTGATGAGGCTGGGACTGAAAGCCAGAGGCAGAAGGCTAAACTCAAGGACTGTGGAACTCCTGAATCTGGGGAACATTAATAGACGAGAGCCTGCCCAAAAGCCTCCATACCTATACCGAGACCAAACTCCACCCAAGAGCCAGCAACCTCCAGTGCAAGATAACCCATGCTAATTCTCTAGCAAAACAGGAACACAAACTTGAACATTGAAAGATAGGCTGCCCAAAGCCATACCAAACCCACAGACACCCTCAAACTCACTACTGGACACTGCACTGCCCGCCAGAGAGACAAGGTCCAGCCCCATCCACCAGAACACAGACACAAGTTCTCCAAAACAGGAAACCTTCACAAGGCACTGACCCAGTACCACCCACAGGGAGCAGACTCCACAATTAAGAGGAAATATGATCCTTCAGCCTGCAGAAAGTAGACCTCAAACACAGAAAACTAAATAGAATGAAAAGGCGGAGAAATATTCAGCAGGTGAAGGAACATGACAGAAACTCACCAAACCAAACCAAAGAGGAGATAGGAAGCCTATCTGAAAAAGAATTCAGAATAATGATAGTAAAGATGATCCAAAATCTTGAAAACAAAATGGAGATCTACATAAACAGACTAGAGACACGGATTGAGAAGATGCTAGAAATGTTTAAGAAGGACCTAGAAAAAATAAAGAATAGTCAATCAGCAATGAATAATGCAACAAATAAGATTAAAAACATGGCAGAGGGAACCAAGAATAGAGTAGCTGAAGCAGAAAAACAGATAAGTGAGCTGGAATATAGAATGGTGGAAATAAATAAAGCAGAGCCAAAGAAAGAAAAAAGAAACAAAAAATTAGGACAGCCTTAGAGATCTCTCAGATAATGTTAAGCACGTCAACATTCAAATCATGGGCATCCCAGAAGAAGAAGACAAAAGGAAAGGGCATGAGAAATGAGAAAGCAAATAGCCACTCAAGTCCAGGAAGCTCAGAGAGTCCCTCCCATATGAGATAAACCCAAGGAGAAACATGCCAAGACACATTAATCAAAGCAACAAAAATTAAACACAAAGGACAGTAAAAGAAGCAAGGGAAAGGCAACAAATAACATACAAGTGGATCCCCATAAGGCTAACAGTTATCTCTCAACAGAAACTCTATAGGCCAGAAAGTGATGGAAGGATATACTTAAAGTCATGAATGGGAAAAACCTATAATCAAGATTACTTTATCAAGCAAGGATCTCATTCAGATGTGAAGGAGAAATCAAAAGCTTTACAAACAAGCAAAAGCTAAGAGAATTCAGCATCACCAAACCAGTTCTTCAACAAATGGTAAAGGATCTCTACGCAGGAAACAGAAAAGGCCTATAAAAATGAACCCAAAACAATAAAGTAAATGATAACAGGATCATACTTAGCAATAATTACCTTAAACGTAAATGGCTTAAATGCTCCAACCAAAAGACAAAGACTGACTGAATGGATACAAAAATAAGACACCTATATATTTTGTCTACAAGAGACCCACCTCAAACCTAGGGACACATACAAACAAACTGAGGGTCTAGAAAAAGTTCTTTCATGGAAATAGAGACCAAAAGAAACTGGGAGTAGCAATACTCATATCAAGTAAGATAGACTTTATTTTAGAGACAAAGGACATTACATAATGATCAAGGGATCAATCCAAGAAGAAAACATAACAATTAATATATATGCACCCAACAAAGGAGCACCTCAATACATAAGGCAAATGTTGCTGCTGCTGCTGCTGCTGCTGTTAAGTCTCTTCAGTCGTGTCCGACTCTGTACGACCCCATAGACGGCAGCCCACCAGGCTTGGCTGTCCCTGGGATTCTCCAGGCAAGAATACTGAAGTGGGTTGCCACTGCCTTCCCCGAAAGCAAATGCTAACAACTATTAAAGGGGAAAATGACAGTAACACAATCACAGTGAGGGACTTGAATACGCCACTCACACCAATGGACAGATCATCCAGACAGAGAGGAAATAAGGAAATATAGGGTTTAAATGATACATTGGACCAGTTGGACCTAATTGATATCTAAAGAGCATTTCACCCCAAACCAATGGATTTAACATTTTTCTCAAGTGCACATGGAACATTCTCCAGGATAGATCACATCCTGGGTCACAAATTAAGTGTTGGTAAATTTTAAAAAATGGAAATAATTTCAAGTATCTTTTCTGATCACAATGTTGTAAGATTAGATATCAACCACAGGAAAAAAAGAACTATAAAAAAACACAAACACATAGAGGCTAACAACAAGATTGTGAATAACTAACGGATGACTGAAGAAATAAAAAAGGAAATAAAAATATCCATAGAAACAAATGATAATGAAAAGACAAAAACCCCAAACCTGTGGCATTCAGTAAAAACACTGCTCAAGGGAAGTTTAGAGCAATATAATAAGCCGACCTCAAGAAATAAGAGAAACATTAAATAAACAGCCTAACTGTACACCTAAAGCAATTAGAAGAAGAAGAAGAGGAACAACAACAACAACAAACCCAAAGTTAGTATAAGCAAAGAAATCATAAAAACCAGAACAGAAATAAATGAAAAAACAATGAGGGAGATCGTGGCCAAGATCAATAAAACTAAAAGCTAGCTTTTTGAGAAGATAAAGAAAAGAGACAAACAGCCAGACATCAAGGAAAAATGGGAGAAAACTCAAATCAATAAAATTAGAAATGAAAAAGGATAAGTTACAACAGAAAGCACAGAAATACAAAGAATCATAAGAGACTACTATGAGGAATAGTAGAATTTGTTTGTGGAACACTCACAAATTCACCCTATGAAGCCACCATTAACATGATACCAAAACAAAAGACACTCCAATAGAAAATTATAGGCCAGCATCTCTGATGAATATAGATGCAAAAATCCTCAACAAAATATTAACAAATAAAATTCAACAATATATACAAATAATCACATACTATGATCAAGAGGTATTTATTCTAGGTATGCAAAGACAGTTTAATATTCACAAATCAATCAGTGTAATACACTATATTAGAAAAGTGTAAAAATCATACAATCATCTCAATTGATATAGAAAAAGCATTTGACAAAATTCAATATCCACTTACATCACAGCAGGATCCTCCATGACCCACCTCTCAGAATATTGGAAGTAAAATAAAAAATGAACAAATGGGACCTAATCAAACTTAAAAGCTTCTGCACAACAACGGAAACTATAAGCAAGGTGAAAAGACAGCCTTCAGAATGGGAGAAAATAATAGCAAATGAAGCAACTGACAAACAACTAATCTCAAAAATATACAAGCAACTTCTACAGCTCAATTCCAGAAAAATAAATGACCCAATCAAAAAATGGGCCAAAGAACTAAATAGACATTTCTCCAAAGAAGACATACAGATGGCTAACGAACACATGAAAAGATGCTCAACATCACTCATTATCAGAGAAATGCAAATCAAAACCACTATGAGGTACCATTTCACGCCAATCAGAATGGCTGCTATCCAAAAGTCCACAAGCAATAAATGCTGGAGAGGGTGCAGAGAGAAGGGAACCCTCTTGCACTGTTGGTGGGAATGCAAACTGGTACAGCCACTATGGAGAACAGTATGGAGAATTCCTCAAAAAACTGGGAATAGAACTGCCTTATGATCCAGCAATCCCACTGCTGGGCATATACACTGAAAAATCCAGAATTGAAAGAGACAAGTGTACCCCAATGTTCATAGCAGCCCTGTTTGCAATAGCCAGAACGTGGAAGCAACCTAGATGTCCATCCACAGATGAATGGATAAGCAAGCTGTGGTACATATACACAATGGAGTATTGCTCAGCCATTAAAAAGAATACATTTGAATCAGGTCTAAGGAGGTGGATGGAACTGGAGCCTATTATACAGAGTGAAGTAAGCCAGAAACAAAAACACAAATACAGTATACTAACGCATATATATGGAATTTAGAAAGATGGTAAAAATAACCCTATTTACAAGACAGCAAAAGAGACACTGATGTATAGACCAGACTTTTGGACTCTGGGACCGGGAGAGGGTGGGATGATTGGGGAGAATAACATTGAAATATGTATAATATTATATCTGAAATGTATTAATTGTTGAAACTAAACACTGTCATGTTACAATTTGTTCATATTAGATGTTTGTAATGTTTCTGATAATCAATAAAAGAGATTCTTGATAAAAAAAAAAATTCAATATCCACTCATGATAAAAACTCTCATCAAAGTAGCATCAGAGATCAGATCAGTCACTCAGTCGTGTCCGACTCTGTGCGACCCCATGAACCGCAGAATGCCAGGCCTCTCTACCCATCACCAGCTCTCGGAGGTCACTCAGACTCACATTCATTGAGTCAGTGATGCCATCCAGCCATCTCATCCTCTGTCGTCCCCTTCTCCTCCTGCTCTCAATCCCTCCCAGCATCAGAGTCTTCTCCAATGAGTCAACTCTTCGCATGAGGTGGCCAAAACACTGGAGTTTCAGCTTTAGCATCATTCCCTCCAAAGAAATCCCAGGTCTGATCTCCTTCAGAATGGACCGGTTGGATCTCCTTGCAGTCCAAGGGACTCTCAAGAGTCTTCTCCAACACCACAGTTCAAAAGCATCTATTCTTCGGCGCTCAGCCTTCTTCACAGTCCAGCTCTCACATCCATACATGACCAAAGGAAAGACCATAGCCTTGACTAGGCGAACCTTTGTTGGCAAAGTGATGTCTCTGCTTTTGAATATGCTATCTAGGTTGGTCATAACCTTCCTTCCAAGGAGTAAGCGTCTTTTAATTTCATGGCTGCAGTCACCATCTGCACTGATTTTGGAGCCCAGAAAAATAAAGTCTGACACTGTTTCCACTGTTTCTCCATCTATTTCCCATGTAGTGATGGGACCAGATGCCATGATCTTCGTTTTCTGAATGTTGAGCTTTAAGCCAACCTTTTCACTCTCCACTTTCACTTTCATCAAGAAGCTTTTTAGTTCCTCTTCACTTTCTGCCATAAGGGTGGTATCATCTGCATATCTGAGGTTATTGATATTTCTCCCGGCAATCTTGATTCCAGCTTGTGTTTCCTCCAGTCCAGCATTTCTCATGATGTACTCTGCATATAAGTTAAATAAACATGGTGACAATATACAGCCTTGACGTACTCCTTTTCCTATTTGGAACCAGTCTGTTGTTCCATGTCCAGTTCTAACTGTTGCTTCCTGACCTGCATACAGATTTCTCAAGAGGCAGATCAGGTGGTCTGGTATTCCCATCTCTTTCAGAATTTTCCACAGTTTATTGTGATCTACACAGTCAAAGGCTTTGGCATAGTCAATAAAGCAGAAATAGATGTTTTTCTGGAACTCTCTTGCTTTTTCGATAATCCAGCGGATGTTGGCAATTTGATCTCTCGTTCCTCTGCCTTTTCTAAATCCAGCTTGAACATCAGGAAGTTCACGGTTCACATATTGCTGAAGCCTGGCTTGGAGAATTTTGAGCATTACTTTACTAGCGTGTGAGATGAGTGCAATTGTGCGGTAGTTTGAGCACTCTTTGGCATTGCCTTTCTTTGGGATCAGGATGAAAACTGACCTTTTCCAATCTTGTGGCCACTGCTGAGTTTTCCAAATTTGCTGGCATATTGAGTGAAGCACTTTCACAGCATCATCTTTCAGGATTTAGAATAGCTCCACTGGAATTCCATCACCTCCACTAGCTTTGTTCGTAGTGATGCTTTCTAAGGCCCACTTGACTTCACATTCCAGGATGTCTGGCTCTAGGTCAGTGATCACACCATCATGATTATCTGGGTCGTGAAGCTCTTTTTTGTACAGTTCTTCTGTGTATTCTTGCCACCTCTTCTTAATATCTTCTGCTTCTGTTAGGTCCACACCATTTCTGTCCTTTATCGAGCCCATCTTTGCATGAAATGTCCCTTTGGTATCTCTGATTTTCTTGAATAGATCCTTAGTCTTTCCCATTCTGTTGTTTTCCTCTATTTCTTTGCATTGATCGCTGAAGAAGGCTTTCTTATCTCTTCTTGCTATTCTTTGGAACTCTGCATTCAGATGTTTATATCTTTCCTTTTCTCCTTTGCTTTTCGCTTCTCTTCTTTTCACAGCTATTTGTAAGGCCTCCCCAGACAGCCATTTTGCTTTTTTGCATTTCTTTTCCATGGGGATGGTCTTGATCCCTGTCTCCTGTACAATGTCACAAACCTCATTCCATAGTTCATCAGGCACTCTATCTATCAGATCTAGGCCCTTAAATCTATTTCTCACTTCCACTGTATAATCATAAGGGATTTGATTTAGGTCATACCTGAATGGTCTAGTGGTTTTCCCTACTTTCTTCAATTTCAGTCTGAATTTGGCAATAAGGAGTTCATGGTCCGAGCCACAGTCAGCTCCTGGTCTATTTTTTGCTGATTGGATAGAGCTTCTCCATCTTTGGCTGCAAAGAATATAATCGATCTGATTTTGGTGTTGACCATCTGGTGATGTCCATGTATAGAGTCTTCTCTTGTGTTGTTGGAAGAGGGTATTTCCTATGACCAGTGCATTTTCTTGGCAAAACTCTGTTAGTCTTTGCCCTGCTTCATTCCGTATTCCAAGGCCAAATTTGCCTGTTACTCCAGGTGTTTCTTGACTTCCTACTTTTGCATTCCAGTCCCCTATAATGAAAAGGACATCTTTTTTGGGTGTCAGTTCTAAAAGGTCTTGTAGGTCTTCATAGAACCGTTCAACTTCAGCTTCTTCAGCATTACTGGTTGGGGCATAGACTTGGATTATTGTGACACTGAATGGTTTGCCTTGGAAACGAACAGAGATCATTCTGTCGTTTTTGAGATTGCATCCAAGTACTGCATTTCGGACTCTTTTGTTGACCATGATGGCCACTCCATTTCTTCTGAGGGATTCCTGCCCACAGTAGTAGATATAATGGTCCTCTGAGTTAAATTCACCCATTCCAGTCCATTTTAGTTCGCTGATTCCTAGAATGTCGACATTTACTCTTGCCATCTCTTGTTTGACCACTTCCAATTTGCCTTGATTCATGGACATGACATTCCAGGTTCCTATGCAATATTGTTCTTTACAGCATCGGACTTTACTTCTATCACCAGACACATCTACAGCTGGGTATTCTTTCTGCTTTGGTTCCATCCCTTCATTCTTTCTGGAGTTATTTCTCCACTGATCTCCAGTAGCATATTGGGCCCTTACTGACCTGGGGAGTTTCTCTTTCAGTATCCCAAAGTAGCATAGAGGGAACATGTTTCAACATAATAAAAGTCATTTATGACAAGCACAAAGCTAACATCATACTCATAAAATCAGGAACAAGACAAGGATGCCCACTCTTGCCACTTCTATTTAACACAGTACAGGAAGTCTCAGCCACAGCAATCAGGTAAGTAAAAGAAATAAAGGCATTCAAATTGGAAGAGAATAAGTAAAACTGACATTATTCACAGAGGACATCATACTATGTATAGAAAACATTAAAGTCTTCTACAAAAGACTATTAGAAATAAGAAATGAATTTAGTAAAGCTGCAAAATACAAGATTAATATACAGAAATCAATCAGTTTTCAATATAATAATGAACTATCAGAAAGAGAACTTAAGGAAACATCGCATTTATAATCATGTCACAAAGAATAAAACACCTAGGAAGAAACACAACCAAGGAGGTAAAAGACATGTATTCTGAAAACTATAAAACACTGGATGAAGGAATCTGAAAATGATGCAAAGAAATGGAAAGATAATTCATGTGCTTGGATTGGAAGAATATTAAGATATCCAGAATACTCAAAACAATCTACAGATTTAATGCAATCTCTATCAAAATACCCATAATATTTTTCATAGAATAATCCTAATATTTATACGGAACCACAAAAAACAAAGATGGTCAAAGCTATCTTGAGGAGAAAAAGAAGATAGGAGGAGGTGTCATGGTCCCTAACTTCAAATTATAGCATAAAGCTACAGTCATCAAAACAGCATGACAGTGCATAAAAAAAGACACAGATCAATGGCAAAGAGAAAGAATCCAGAAATAAATTCCCTATATATGGTCAATTAATCTATGACAAAGGATATAAAAATATACAATGCAGAAAAGAGAGTCTCTTTAATAAGTGGTACTGGGAAAATTCGACAGGTACATATAAAAGAACAAGTTTAGAATATTTCCTCACTTCGTTTATAAAAACAAACTCAAAATGGATTAAAGGCCTACACATAAGATTTGAAACCAAAAAACTCCTGGAAGAGAACACAGACTAACACTCTTTGTTGGTATTTTTTTTTTTTTTTTTTCTGCTGCCAATTTGTATGAATCCTTTTAATGTAAAGAACATTATTATTTTGTCTACTTCTTCATTGACTATGTTAAAGTCTTTGACTGTTTAGATCACAACAGACTGTGGAAAATTCTTAAAGAGATGGGAATACCAGAACACCTTACCTGTCTCCTGAGAAACTGGTATGCAGGTCAAGAAGCAAGTTAGAACCAGACATGGAATAATGGACTGGTTAAAAATTGGGTTAGAAGTACGACAAAGCTTTATATTGTCACCCTGATTATTTTACTTACATGCAAAGTACATCATGCAAAATGCCAGGCTGTATGACTCACAAGTTGGAATCAAGATGGTCAGGAGAAATATCAATAACCTTGAAAATGCAGATGAGAATGAAAAAGTTGGCTTAAAACTCAACATTCAAAAAACTAAGATCATGACATTCAGTCCAATCACTTCACAGCAAAAAGAAGGGCAAAAAGTAGAAACAGTGACAGATTTTATTTTCTTGGACTCTAAAATCACTGCGGATGGTGACTGCAGTCATGAAGTTAAAAGACACTTTCTCCTTAGAAAAAAGCTATGAGAAACCTAGGGGGTGTATTAAAAAGCAGAGACATCACTCTGTCAACAAAGGTCTGGACGGTCAAAGCTATGATTTTTCCTGTAGTCGTGTAGGGATGTGAGCGCTGGACCATGAAGAAAGTCGAGTGCCAAAGAACTGATGTTTTTGAATTGTGTTACTGGAGAAGACTCTTGAGAATCCCTTGGAAAGCAAAGAGATCAAATCAGTCATTCCTGAAGGAAATCAATGCTGAATATTCACTGGAAGGACTGAAGTTGAAGCTCCAATACTCTGGCTATCTGATGCAAAGAGCCAACTCAATGGAAAAGATCCCGATGCAGGGAAAGACTGAGGACAGCAGGAGTAGGGGGTGACAGAAGATGAGATGGCTGGATGGCATCATCAACTCAATGGACATGAGTCTGAGCAAATTCTGAGAGACAGTGAAGGACAGGAAAGCCTGGAGTGCTGCAGTCCATGGGGCCTGTACACCAAAGAGTTGGATAGGACGTAGTGCCTAAATAACAATGATCCTACAGTACTTTATTTTTCCTTTTTGACAAATAGCTCTATCCAGCTGTCTCACAAAACTTAGTGAATGATCCACTATTTTCAGAAAAGAATCTCAATTTCTCTTGTTTTATTTGTGTTTATCGATCAAAAGGAACATAAAAGGGGTCATTGTGAGAATTAAATATTGGGGAAATAACTTGGGAAAAATGACAGAGCAGTGAACAATCCTAAATGAGTACACTCTTAATATATACCCCTTCTATCACTGGTACATTGTATGTACTTAGGACAGTGGTATATTTTGTGTAGCAGATGGGCAAGAGAGTAAAACATGCGTAACTACTAGAAGAACAGAGTGCTTTATCTTCAGAATTTTCACTTCCAAGACTCACTTACTGCTTCTAGTAGGAAACTGAAACATTTGATCATGAAAAATGAAAGCAGCAATTTAGGATCTGATGAATAATATTCTATAGATTGGGGAAAAAAAAAACCAGTAAGTAGATTACTAAATATTTTGATTGATACTCTGGAACTCTGAGTTCAGTAATAAAAATAAATCAGTGATTTCTGAATTATACAGTAGAACACATCATGATAGCTCAAATGGGGAGTAAGTCAAAGTGACTCCTTCCATCATCTGGAAAACTTACTCATGGATGGCTACAGCATACTCAAGATATAAATATTACAAGTCACACAGCTAATTAATGGCAGAAGAGTCTAAACAGAATTCAAGGTTTTCCTTAACTTTTAACATGTGGGACCCAATGCTGAACGATTCCTATACAAAATTTCTAAACTGCATTTCCTGCTAAATTAGACCCGGAATATAGGTAGAAGTAGCACCGTTTCCATCACATTTGTCGAAAAACATGAGACATATGTCAGATAATGTACTCATGTTTATATATTTTTGTTGTTATCAACACAAAGCTGGAAATACACATGCTAAAATAAAAAACATTTCCTTATCACTTCCATTATAATACATATATTTCAATACAATCCCATACACCTATAAACCTTTAAGTTGTGAATTTACAAACACGCAACTCTCCATTCCAACAGTGTCAGGCATGTGTGAAACAACAGCATGTCCTCTGTCTCCTATTACTGATGATCCTTCAGTTCTACCATCTTCCACCCTCCTCATTCCTCTCCTCCCGTCAGTAATTCTTATTGTGTGTTCACTGGAAGCCAGTTCCTGTATGCAGGCTGTTGTACTCTATTACTTTTCATAGTACTTTAATATAAAAATGTGTTTTTTTTTAAATTTTTGTGTTTGTTTTTCATGTATTATTTGTGTGAAAAGTATTAGAAACCTATTATAGTATAGTATTATATAACCAATTGTGTAAGTTGGGTATCCAGGCTAACTTTGTCAAGCTTAATGAACAAATTAGACTTATGAACATGCTCTTGGAACAGTACTCATTTCCATGTGGGGAACTTATTGTATGTGAAGTATACCACTTTATATTTTTCAGAAGAACACATCATTAATGTAAGAGACATTATGGCACAGAAATAAACTGAGTATGATTATAATACAATAGCAAGATTACATTTTTTACAGAAAGAAAATTCAGAAGTTTAAAATGAATGCATAGTATAAAAAATAGGTGGCATGCATGGAAATATTTGATTTTTTTTTTTTTTTTGAAATGCTCATGAACCAAACTGTGATAAGAAGACACAGGTGCTATAAAACACACCCATACACACATAGGAAAAAAAGAACAAGTCACATTATCACATGGAAAGCATACACTTACTTTCTTCAAAATACTCATTTTCAAATAACATAAACTGCAAATTTATGAGTATATATAGAACTTTACATATTTTCCCTCAGATGTTAAATAGCATCCAGGTTGAGTTGCAAGTTATGCTCCTATAAATATGCATTAAAATACTTAGGTGATTAAAGATGAGCCTACAAAGTACCAGGGCCTTAACAGATTTCAGTGTTAAGAAACATATATTGTGAAGGAATATGAACATGATCAGAACTGAAAAACTATAATTATTTAATAACATACTGCTGGTTCCTAACAGACAGGGTAATGCTGGAGATTCCAAGGTAGGGTCAAGGATATAGAAAGCTAACTAAATTTGCTTTAACACAGATTTAGGCTTTGTGAGTAGCTGGTCAGGTTACAGGTTATAAACTTTCATGATGGCTTCTTTTTCTCTTGCCAATTCTAATAACTGTTCTTTTAGAAATGATAAATTATTTTTCCTTGTCATTTCAGTGCTTAAATATCCATCAAGTTTCAATAATGTCTCCATGACATTTATCTACTGATGATTTTCTGCTTTGCTGAATATACTGATTCTTTGATTATTATGTGCTTTTTTTAAAAAAAATTTATCATTGGAATATAACTGCTTTACAATGTTGTGTTAGTTTTAGCTGTATAACAAAGTGAATCAGCTTTATGTATACATAAATCCCCTCATGCGTGAGCCTCCTTCCCAATTCCCACCCCACCATCGCACCCTTGTGTGTCATTACAGAGCACTGAGCTGAGCTCCTTGTGTTACTGAGCAGCTTCCCATTAGCTATTTATTTTACATATGGTACTATATGTATGGGCTTCCACGGTGGCTCAGGTGGTAAAGCATCTGCCTGCAATGGAGGAGACCTATCAATCCGTGGGTCGGAAAGATCCCTTGAGAAGGGACTGGCAACTCACTCTAGTATTCTTGCCTAGAGAATTTCAAGGACAGAGGAGTATGGTGGGTTGTTGTCCACAAGGCTGCAAAGTCAGACACGACTAAGTGATTAACACTCTGACTGTCTGACTGTATATCTGTCAATGCTCCTCTCCCAATTTATCCCACCCCGTCCTTTCCTTCCTGTGTCTGCATAGCGATTGTCTATCTGCATTTCTATTCCTATGCTGCAAACAGGATCATCTGCACCATTTTCAAGATTCCACATATATGTGTTAATATATGATACTTGTTTTTCCCTTTCTAACTTCACTCTGTATTGATAGACTGTAGGTCTATCCACATCACCACAAATGGACCAATTTTGTTCCTAACTTTTATAGTTGAGTAATATTCCACTGTAGTGGGCTTCCCTGGTAGCTCAGTGGTAAATAATTCACCTGCCAATGCAGGAGATGCAGGTTCAATCCCTGGGTCAAAAAGATCCCCTGGAAAAGGAAATGGCAAACCACTCTAGTATCCTTGACTGGGAAATCCAATGGACAGAGGCACATGGTGGGGTACTGTCCATGGGGTCATAGTGAGTCACACACAACTTAGCAACTAAATAACAAAGATACTTCATTGCATACATGCACCACATCTTCTTTATCCATTCATTGGTTGATGGGCATTTACACTGCATCCATCTCTTGGCTATTGTAAATAGTGCTGCAATGAACATTCGGGTACATGTCATTTTGAATTATGATTTTCTCAGGGTACATGCAGAGGAGTGGCATTGCTAGGTCATATGGTAGCTCTATTTTTAGTTTTTTAAAGAACCTCCATACTGTTTTCCATAGTGTCTGTATAAATTTATATTCCCACCAACATTTTATATTCCCAATTTACATTCGCAAGAGGGTTCTCTTTTCTCCACACCCTCTCCAGCTTTTATTGTTTGTAGATTTTTTCATGATGGCCATTCTGACAGGTGTGAGGTGATACTTAATTATAGTTTTGATATGCATTTCTCTAACAATTAGTGATGTTGAACAGCTTATTATTGTTTATTTTTCCATCAGATCAGATCAGTCGCTCAGTCGTGTCCGACTCTTTTCGACCCCATGAACCGCAGCACGCCAGGCCTCCCTGTCCATCACCAACTCCCGGAGGTCACTCAGACTCACATCCATCAAGTCAGTGATGCTATCCAGCCATCTCATCCTCTGTCGTCCCCTTCTCCTCCTGCACACCACAGTTCAAAAGCATCAATTCTTCTGCGCTCAGCCCTCTTCACAGTCCAGCTCTTACATCCATACATGACCAAAGGAAGGACCATAGCCTTGACTAGGCGAACCTTTGTTGGCAAAGTAATGTCTCTGCTTTTGAACATGCTATCTAGGTTAAGGATATAAAACAAAATAATGACCTGTTTATTAAATTTCCTATTCTGACATCTCCCTTTGTATTATGCAAATAGAGGTAAATGTGAACTGTTTTGGTGAGTGGGGAGATAAGAATGAAGAGGTCAAAATTAGGCACTCCCCACCCCAGTACTTTTGCCTGGAGAATCCCATGGACGGAGGATCCTGGTGGGCTCCAGTCCATGGGGTCGCTAAGAGTCGGACACGACTGAGCAACTTCACTTTCACTTTTCACTTTCATGCATTGGAGAAGAAAACGGCAACCCACTCCAGTGTTCTTGCCTGGAGAATCCCAGGGATGGGGGAGGCTGGTGAGCTTCCGTCTATGGGGTCGCACAGAGTCGGACACGACTGAAGCGACTTAGCAGCAGCAGCAGAGGGTACATGATGATAGAAATGTTTCTAAAACATTCTACAAGCCAATGCCTTGTTTATTGTACTTTGGGAGCTGATTTCCTAAGACAGAATTTAAAGTCTATGAATCAACTGTGCTCTAAAATTAATTCTTTTAGCTTTCATAATCATAAATTTCTTTGCATTGATCACTGAAGAAAGCTTTCTTATCTCTTCTTGCTATTCTTTGGAACTCTGCATTCAGATGCTTATATCTTTCCTTTTCTCCTTTGCTTTTCGCTTATCTTCTTTTCACAGCTATTTGTAAGGCCTACCCAGACAGCCATTTTGCTTTTTTGCATTTCTTTTCCATGGGGATGGTCTTGATCCCTGTCTCCTGTACAATGTCACAAACCTCATTCCATAGTTCATCAGGCATCAGATCTAGTCCCTTAAATCTATTTCTCACTTCCACTGTATAATCATAAGCGATTTGATTTAGGTCATACCTGAATGGTCTAGTGGTTTTCCCTACTTTCTTCAATTTCAGTCTGATTTTGGTAATAAGGACTTCATGATCTGAGCCACAGTCAGCTCCTGGTCTTGTTTTTGTTGACTGTATAGAGCTTCAACATCTTTGGCTGCAAAGAATATAATCAACCTGATTTCAGTGTTGACCATCTGGTGATGTCCATGTGTAGAGTCTTCTCTTGTGTTGTTGGAAGAGGGTGTTTGCTATGATCAGTGCATTTTCTTGGCAAAACTCTATTAGTCTTTGCCCTGCTTCATTCCGTATTCCAAGGCCAAATTTGCCTGTTGCTCCAGGTGTTTCTTGACTTCCTCCTTTTGCATTCCAGTCCCCTATAATGAAAAGGACATCTTTTTTGGGTGTCAGTTCTAAAAGGTCTTGTAGGTCTTCATAGAACCGTTCAACTTCAGCTTCTTCAGCATTACTGGTTGGGGCATAGACTTGGATTACTGTGATATTGAATAGTTTGCCTTGGAAACGAACAGAGATCATTCTGTTGTTTTTGAGATTGCATTCAAGTACTGCATTTTGGACTCTTGTTGACCATGATGGATACTCCATTTCTTCTGAGGGATTCCTGCCCACAGTAGTAGACATAATGTTCATCTGAGTTAAATTCACCCATTCCAGTCCATTTGAGTTCGCTGATTCCTAGAATGTTGACGTTCACTCTTGCTATCTCTTGTTTGACCACTTCCAATTTGCCTTGATTCATGGACATGACATTCCAGGTTCCTATGCAATATTGTTCTTTACAGCATCGGACCTTGCTTCTATCACCAGTCATATCCACAGCTGGGTATTGTTTTTGCTTTGGCTTCATCCCTTCATTCTTTCTGGAGTTATTTCTCCACTGATCTCCAGTAGCATGTTGGGTCCCTATTGACCTGGGGAGTTCCTCTTTCAGTATCCTACCATTTTGCCTTTTCCTACTGTTCATGGGGTTCTCAAGGCAAGAATACTGAAGTGGTTTGCCATTCCCTCCTCCAGTGGACCACATACTGTCAGATCTCTCCACCATGACCTGCTCATATTGGGTTGCCCATGGGCATGGCTTAGTTTCATTGAGTTAGATAAGGCTGTGGTCCTAGTGTGATTAGAATGACTAGTTTTCTGTGAGTATGATTTCAGTGTGTTTGCCTTCTTATGCCCTCTTGCCACACCTACTATCTTACTTGGGTTTCTGCTTATTTAACTTATATGCAGAGTATATCATGAGAAATGCTGGACTGGAAGAAACACAAGTTGGAATCAAGATTGCCGGGAGAAATATCAATAACCTCAGATATGCAGATGACACCACCCTTATGGCAGAAAGTGAAGAGGAACGAAAAAGCCTCTTGATGAAAGTGAAAGTGGAGAGTGAAAAAGTTGGCTTAAAGCTCAACATTCAGAAAATGAAGATCATGGCATCTGGTCCCATCACTACATGGGAAATAGATGGGGAAAGAGTGGAAACAGTGTCAGACTTTATTTTTCTGGGCTCCAAAATCACTGCAGATGGTGACTGCAGCCATGAAATTAAAAGATGCTTACCCCTTGGAAGGAAAGTTATGACCAACCTAGATAGCATATTCAAAAGCAGAGACATTACTTTGCCAACAAAGGTCCGTCTATAATCAAGGCTATGGCTTTTCCTGTGGTCATGTATGGATGTGAGAGTTGGACTGTGAAGAAAGCTGAGAACAGAAGAATTGATGCTTTTGAACTGTGGTGTTGGAGAAGACTCTTGAGAGTCCCTTGGACTGCAAGGAGATCCAACCAGTCCTTTCTGAAGGAGATCAGCCCTGGGATTTCTTTGGAGGGAATGATGCTGAAGCTGAAACTCCAGTACTTTGGCCACCTCATGTGAAGACTTGACTCAGTGGAAAAGACTCTGGTGCTGGGAGGGATTGGGGGCAGGAGGAGAAGGGGACGACAGAGGATGAGATGGCTGGATGGCATCACTGACTCGATGGATGTGAGTCTGAGTAAACTCTGGGAGTTGGTGATGGACAGGGAAGCCTGGCATGCTGCAATTCATGGGGTTGCAGAGTCGGACACAACTGAGCGACTGAACTGAACTGAACTGAACAGTTATGGATCCATCACAATACTGTCACCCTGGAGGTGAGTTCTGAGGGAATTCAGGATAGAAACCAGAAGCCCACCATCTAGCATCCAGAAGCTGCAGCCTCCCCCAGGGGTGTACCCTGAGGAGATACAAGATGAGAAAAGAACAGGATATGGCCCCAGATAGCTGTGGTCCTAACAAAGGAATGGTTTTAGTGAGCCCAGCTTTCCACATCTTCCCATATATAGAAGAGTGCTAAACTATTTAACTTGTGATATCTGGTTTTCTTTAATTAACAGTAGTCTTTTGAAGATACTGATTATCTGGAATTTGCTGCAGAAACTCATATATCCCTGCTCCTCCATTCCCTCTTTGGACCAGTCTCTCAGAGCTATCTGATATTCTATGTCCCAGGCTCAAGTCTTTAGTTTTGTCTGCCAAATAAAACATAATTCTCAACTACTGAGTTGTTTATTTTTTTTTCAGTCAACATAGATTATGTCTGAAGGTAGTAGAAAGGACAGTAAATTACGAATGGGAAAGATTTTGCTTTGTAAGACCAGTTACCAAGGTGCTTGGGTAATTCAGTTTTTCTATCCATGAAATGAAAAGGCTAGATTCCACATGTGCCATTCTAAAAGGCTAACAAGAGACTACTTCCAGTAATGACAGAGTATAGTTTTCAAGAGCACGGGCTTAGGTGTTAGAAGGACTTTGGTTCAAATTTCACCTATTACTTGTTAACAGTGTGACTATGGGCAAGTTATCATTTCTCAGGCTCAGTTTCTTTATGTATAAAATGTACACATTAATCCAACATTTTCTTGTAAATATTAAATTTTGATGATAATGATATTAGTAAGAACTGAGTGTTTAGAATGTTTAAAACACATTAAAAAAACTAAGATCATGGCGTCTGGTCCCATCACTTCATGGCAAATAGAAGGGGAAAAAAGTGGGAATAGTGACAGATACTATTTTCCTGAGCTCCAAAATCATTACGGATGGTGATAGTAGCCATGAAATTAAAAGATGCTTGCTCCTTGGAAGGAAAGCCATGACAAACCTAGACAACATATTCAAAAGCAGAAACATCATTTTGTGGACAAAAGTTTGTATAGTCAAAACTATGGTTTTTCCAGTATTCAGGAAATCAATCCTGAATATTCATTGCAAGGATTGATTTTGAGGCTGAAGCTCCAATACTTTGGCTACCTGATGCAAAGGGCTGACGCACTAGAAAAGACCCTGATGCTGGGAAAGATTGAGGGCAAAAGGAGAAGTGGGCAGCAGAGCAAGAGATGGTTAGACAGCACCACCGAGTCAATGGACATGAATCTGAGCAAACTCTGGGAGACAGTGAAGGGCAGGGAAGCCTGGTGTGCTGAAACCCATGGGGCGGCAAAGAGTTGGACACAACTTAGCAGCTGAGCAACAACCTAAGTTTTATGCTTGTATTATTTCCTTTAAACGTCATAAAACCCCCATTGTGTCACTATGCTATACTACTCCCCCCCACCCCCCCATTTAACAGAAGAAACAGGTACCAAGAGGTTAAGTAATCTGACCATAATCATTGAGTTAGTGAGAGGCAGAACCAGAATACAACCCAGGCAGCCTGACTCCAGAGACTATCTTTTTAGCTTTTGCATCAATAAATGGCAATTTTTTAAGGTTGGTGAATACTCAAAGCAGTTTAATATTGATGCTACAATGTCAAAGATAGAAGCTTTTATATAAACCAAGACACATCACTCCTAAAAGCAAGGAAGGCTAATAGTCAATTGGATTCTTCAGGAGTGTATGAATGAATGTGTTATTTTCAAAGAAGATGAAAAATGGTTCCAATTAAAATGGACATTGATAATACCACTAATTAGAGTACCCTACAACTTCTATCTGTACTCACCTTTCATTGAAATATGTATTTTTGAGAGACTCATTTTAAGATTATTTCATAACTTGTAATATTTTAAATATTAATAAACATGGGTGAGTTTAAAATCATTAAAAAGGACAAATTTCAGAAATATATAGACTAATTTAAAACATCTTTTTGAAAAATACACACTCTAGATATGATTACTTTGAAATTTCCATGGAAAAAAGTATCTCAAAATTTTAGTCATTTAGCTGTACAATTAATGAGCTAATTAGCATGTTTTTTCCTCAGAAGATAAACATCTTTAATTTCCTTCACAACTGTAAAGCAGTTTTAATTGCCACTGAGGGTCACAATTTATTTCTATGCTATGTTAAGTTGGTTTCAATTCAAGTTATAATGTTACAACCTTAGATTCTTAAATGTAATCCCCATGGTAACACAAACACACAAAATCTATAAAACATATGCAGAAGAAAATGGGAAGGGAAGCAAAATATTTCACTACAAGTCAACTAAACAAGAAAGAAATGAGGATATTTCTTCATCAATTATACTCTCTAATCTAAAGGATTTGCAGAATGGATTAAAAAAAAGAGGTCTAACTATACAGCTATTTACAAGAGACACAATGTAGTTGTAAAGCCACAAATCAGCTGAATGGGAAAGATTGCAAAAGGCATTCCATACAAATACTAACCAAAGTGAGCTGGGGAGCTATGTTAGTTTCAGAGAAAACAGACTTTAAGTAAAACAATAAAAATAAAAAAATTCTGTTGCAAGACACAAAAGAGGACATTATAGATTGACAAAAGGGTCAATTCATCAAGAAGATGCAACAAATGTAATCACATATTACCCCCAAAACAGAGTCTCAATATAGGATAAACAATTTTTCAAAGAATTGAAAGAAACAGAGCTCTACGATAATACTCAAGAGACTTCAATACTCCACTGTCTAACGCAGAACATCTAAACAGAAGATAACGAACAAAACAGTATTTAAACAACAATAAGAAGCCAACTAGACCTAACTAACCTGTACAAAACACTCTGAATGACAATGGCAGGAAGTATGACTTTTTTTTTAAAGAGTAGTTTTAGGTTTACAGAAAAATTGAGCAGCAGATACACGCATTTCCCATATAGTTTCTGCCCTTACATGTTCACTGCCTTCCCATTATTAACACTGCCCTTTTCAGTGGTACGTCTGTCAAAGCTGATTATCCTGCACTGACACAGAATTAGCCAAAGCAGTTTATATTAAGTTTATATTACCCATGTAGTTTTTATTAAGGTTCACTCTTGGTGTGTATTCTATGAGTTTAGACAAAGGTATCGCAGTGAGGAGATACCCCTCCCCCAAGGTCAGGAAGGGTGGCAGTGAGGAGAGACCCCTCATCCAAGGTAAGGTGCGATGGCTGTGCTTTGCTGGAGCAGCCAGGAAGAGATACCCCACGCCCAAGGTAAGAGAAACTCAAGTAAGACGGTAGGTCTTGCAAGAGGGCATCAGAGGGCAAATACACTGAAACCATACTCACAGAAAACTAGTCAATCTAATCACACCAGGACCACAGCCTTGTCTAACTCAATGAAATTAAGCCATGCCCATGGGGCAACCCAGGATGGGCGGGTCATGGTGGAGAGATCTGACAGGGTGTGGTCCGCTGGAGAAGGGAATGACAAACCACTTCAGTATTCTTGCCTTCAGAATCCCATGAACAGTATGAAAAGGCAAAATGATAGGATACTGAAAGAGAAACTCCCCAGGTCAGTAGGGGCCCAATATGCTACTGGAGATCAGTGGAGAAATAACTCCAGAAAGAATGAAGTGATGGAACCAAAGCAGAAAGAATACCCAGCTGTAGATGTGTCTGGTGATAGAAGCAAAGTCCGATGCTGTAAAGAACAATATTGCATAGGAACCTGGAATGTCATGTCCATGAATCAAGGCAAATTGGAAGTGGTCAAACAAGAGATAGCAAGAGTGAATGTTGACAAACTCCAGTATTTTGGCCACCTCATGTGAAGAGTTGACTCATTGGAGAAGACTCTGATGCTGGGAGGGATTGAGGGCAGGAGGAGAAGGGGACGACAGAGGATGAGATGGCTGGATAGCATCACTGACTCGATGAATGTGAGTCTGAGTGACCTCCGGGGGCTGGTGATGGATAGGGAGGCCTGGCGTGCTGCAGTTCATGGGGTCGCAAAGAGTCGGACACGACTGAGCGACTGACCTGACCTGATCATGACATATAGCCATCATTATGATATCATACAGAGTATTTTCACTGCTCTAATAATCCTGGTGCTCTATCAATTCAAGCCTCCAACTCCCAATCCTGGCAATCACGGATCTATAACGAGAAGACTCTACACATGGAGATTACTAGATGGTCAATACCGAAATCAGATTAAATATATTCTTTGCAGCCTAAGATGGAGAAGTTTTTTTTTTTTTAATGTTTATTTTTTAAATTACCCCAACCTCTAACAAGTAATTAGAGAAATATAAAAAGATCACAGTATACTGAAATGAGTCTACAGACAAATGTCCTCAGAACACCAACCACCAAATCAGAGACTGCATATGGTGGTTCTGGGTTTGCATATTGATCACTGTTCAGAGGCATCTGGCTGAGAAAGCAGAGAAGCCTGGAACTGAACACTCTTCACAGGTTATGCCACGTCCCTGAAGGGTAACTCACAGAAAATATAAGGGTAAAGTATTACAGAATAGTTTTGAAAAATATTACCTTGTCAATCATTAAAGCAGCTCAATGTTAACATTATCTGAGGAAGATCTCAGACAGAATTTTAAAGTCAGAATTAATCTGAGGTTATTGCCTCTCTACTTTCTCCAAATGAAATCCATCGTATCCCACTGTAACCGATACTGAGTACTTCCATGGACAGATGTGACCATTAGGTAATTCTTTGTGATAAGCCAAACTGTATCTCTTTGAAACTTCTGCCCTTTGTAATTACTGCTATTTTACATGACAGCCCTCAAGGATTTTTGAAGACCACTAACAACTGTTCTTTTCCCCACTTCTTCAATGCAAATAATTGGAGTCCCTTTAATTCATTATTTTATGACATTATCCTAGACAGTGGCTACTCCAAAGTTCCTAGGGCAGAACAGAGAACTTGTCTTGAAGTTTCTTGTAATCATGGAAGGCTTTTGCTTCACTTGAATGTTCGCATATTTCCCGTCTTTCTGGAGCTGCACAGTAGAGATCCCAAAATACACACCACCAAGAATGTAAGAACCCTGGTGGCTCCCCCAATGTGATGTTCTTTTCCCATCTTATCTCTGATAAAAATGTTTGGGCCTACTTCTGAGCTCCTAGATGGAGCAGACACTCATATACGTGGAGTGCTAACTTCTCCCGGGCCTGGCTGTCGGACGGGACGGCGCTGCTGTTACTCTTGCCTTTGCCGTACCTGCTTGCGCCGAGAGCAGCTCCCACTGTCATGCCAGTGGAGCAGCTCTATACAGTCAGCAAAAACAAGACCAGGAGCTGACTGTGGCTCAGACCATGAACTCCTTATTGCCAAATTCAGACTTAAACTGAAGAAAGTAGGGAAATCCACTAGACCATTGAGGTATGACCTAAATCAAGCCCCTTATGATTATACAGTAGAAGTGACAAATAGATTCAAGGGATTAGATCTAGTAAACAGAGTGCCTGAGTAACTATGGATGGAGGTTCATGACACTGCACAGGAGGCAGTGAGAGGAACATACCCAAGCAAAAGAAATGCAAAAGGCAAAATGGTTGTCTGCGGAGGCCTTACAAATAGCTGAGAAAATAAGAGAAGCAAAAGCCAAAGGAGAAAAGTAAAGATATACCCATTTGAATACAGAGTTCCAAAGGATAGCAAGGAAAGCCTTCCTCAGGGATCAATGCAAAGAAATAGAGGAAAACAATAGAATGGAAAAGACTAGAGATCTCTTCAAGAAAATCAGAGATACCAAGGCAATATTTCAAGCAAAGATGGGCACAATAAAGGACAGAAATGGTATGAACCTAACAGAAACAGAAGATATTAAGAAGAGATGGCAAGAATACACAGAAGAACTGTACAAAAAAGATCTTCATGACCCAGATAACCACGATGGTGTGATCACTGACCTAGAGTTAGACATCCTGGAATGTAAAGTCAAGTGGGCTGTAGGTATTTCAGTTGAGCTATTTCACATATCCTAAAAGATGATGCTGTGAAAGTGCTGCACTCAATATGCCAGCAAATTTGGAAACCTCAGCAGTGGCTACAAGACTGGTAAAGGTCAGTTTTCATTCCAATCCCTAAGAAAGGCAATGCCAAAGAATGCTCAAACTACCGCACAATTGCACTCATCTTACACGTTAGCAAAGTAATACTCAAAATTCTCCAAGTCAGGCTTCAACAATATGTGACCTGTGAACTTGCAGATGTTCAAGCCTTATATAGAAAAGGAAGAGGAATCAGAGATTAAATTGCCAACATCCACTGGATCATTGAAAAAGCAAGAGAGTTCCAGAAAAACATATCCTTCTGCTTTACTGACTAGGCCAAAGCCTTTGACTGTGTGGATCAGAACACACTGTGGAAAATTCTTCAAGAGATGGGAATACCAACCGTCTGACCTGCCTCCTAAGAAATCTATATGCAGGTCAAGAAGCAACAGTTAAAACTGGAAATATAACAAACTGCTTCCAAATACAGAAAGGAGTACATCAAGGCTGTGTATTGTCACCCTGCTTATTTAATTACTGACATGCAGAATCTATCAAGCAAAATGCTAGGCTGGATGAAGCACAAGCTGTAATCAAAATTGCCAGGAAAAATATTAAAAACCTCAGATACAAAGATGACACCACCCTTATGGCAGAAAGTGAAGAAGAACTCAAGAGCCTCTTGATGAAAGTTAAAGAGGAGAGTGAAAAAGTTGGCTTGAAACTCAAAATTCAGAAAACTAAGATCATGGCATCCGGTCCCACCACTTCATGGCAAACAGATGGGGAAACAATGGAAACAGTGACAGAATTTATCTTTTGGGGCTCCAAAATCACTGCAGATGGTGACTGTAGCTAGGAAATTAAAAGATGCTTGCTCCTTGGAAGAATAGCTATACCAAACTAGACAGCATATTAAAAAGCAGAGACATTACTTGGCCAACAAAGGTCTGTCTAGTCAAAGGCATTGTTTTTCCAGTAGTCATGTATGGATGTGACAGTTGGACTATAAGGAAAGCTGAGCACTGAAGAATTGATGCTTTTGGAGTGTGGTGTTGAGAAGATGCTTGAGAGTCTCCTGAACTGCAAGGAGATCCAACCAGTCCATCCTAAAGGAAATCGGTCATGAATATTCATTGAAGGACTCATGCTGAAGCTGAAACGCCAATACTTTGGTCACCTGACGCAAAGAACTGAGTCACTGGAAAAGACCCTGATGCTAGGAAAGTTTGAAGGCAGGAGGAGAAGGAGATGACAGAGGATGAGATGGCTGGATGGTATCACTGACTTGATGAACATGAATTTGAATAAATTCTGGGAGTTGGTGATGGATAGGGAGGCCTGGTGTGCTGTAGTCCATAGGGTTGCAAAGAGTTGGACATGACTAAATGACTGAACTGAACTGATCTGCTAGTTTTGCCTTTTGTAGGATGCCATATAACTGGAACTGTACAATATGTAGCCCTTTGTGATGGGCTTTTTCAACTTAGCAATACGGATGTAACATTCCCCCATGGCTTTTTATGGCTTGTATATATGTATGCAGGACTTCCTGGTGGCTCAGACGGTAAAGCATCTGTCTATGATGCGGGAGACCCGGGTTCGATCCCTGGGTTAGGAAGATCCCTTGGAGAAGGAAATGGCAATCCACTCTAGTACTATTGCCTGGAAAATCCCATGGACAGAGGAGCCTGGTAGGCTACAGTCCATGGGGTCGCAAAGAGTTGGACACGACTGAGCGACTTCACGTTCACGTTATATGTATGCAAGCATGCAAGCTGTGTCTGTCTCTTTGCAGCCCCATGGACTGTAGTTCACCAAGCCTCTGTCCATGGGATTTTCCAAGCAAGAATACTGGAGTGGTTTCCATTTCCTTCTCCAGGGGATCTTCTAGACCCAGGGATCAAGTCCGTGTCTCCTGTATCGCAGGCAGATTCGTTCCCACTGAGTCACCCATGAAGCTCTTTTTGGCTTGATATAGCTGTAAATTTAATCCCTACATTAAAAAGTATGTAAGATCTCAAATTGGTGATTTTAATATATACCTCGAGGAATTAGGAAATAAACAAACTAAATCTAACAAAAAGAAAAAAAAATAGTAAAGAAAATGGAGACTAGACAAGAGAATCAATGAAACTAAAGGTTGCTTTTCTGAAAACAAGAAAACAGTTGACAAACCTGTAGCTAAACTCACAAAGGAAAATGAGTGGATGTAAGTCACTAACATCAGGAATGAAAGTAGTTACATTATTGCCGCCTTTAGAGAAATAGCTTAAACAGCCATCATGCCAACAAATCAGATAACCTAGATGGAGTTGACAAATTCCTGGAAACACAAATTACCAAACTGACTGAAGAAGAAATAGAAAATCTCAACAGATCTATAACAAGTAAAACTGCTGAATTATCAATCAACAATTTCTCAACTAAGAAATCCAAGCAGATGGCTTCTTTGGATTTAAATAAGTATTTAAAGGAGAATTACCACCAAGTTCTCAAAATCTTCCAAAAAACAGAAGAGAAAACACTCTATGAGGCCTGCATTAACTCGATACTAAAGTCAGATACCACTCTAATGGCAGAAAGAGAAGAGGAACTAAAGAACCTCTTCATTAGTTGAAGTAGGAGAGTGAAAGAGCTGGCTTAAAACTAAATTGTGGGGAGCCAGCGTGGAGAGCTCCCCTTGTGGCAAAGGTCATGAGGAAGGAGGCTTGGCATATGCAAAGGCGAGATCTAGCCTCAGGAGCCCCCCTGGATATTCTCGACCATCTACTCACCCCCAAAAAAACCAGAGTCTGCCTACTTTATTGCTTTGTGCTCTCACCTTTGACTTTACTGGGGGCTCTTCCACACCACCATCTCGCTCTCTTTAATAAAGAGTTAACTTACAGTTCCAGTTAATAAAGTTCCTGGGCATTAGGAGTATTTAAATCCAAACCCCTCAGATAGCTCTTTAACAGGCCTGACAAGTTTACCCGGACTCCTACAGCCATGCATAGGATTGTCTACAGTCTCTCAGCCTCGAGAGGCAAGAGAAGCTTAAGATACTCAAATAGCCTAGAGTCTCTCAGAAAGTTAGAAACTGTCAGAATAAAACTAAAAGATTTCATTAATGAGCCAATGCTTGCTGCCAAGTTTCCACATCCCCTGTATTGTATCCTTGAACGTGTATTAATATAGTTGGTATGTAGAAAAAGTAAGTAGTGGCCTTGGTGTTAGCAACTTTAGACCCTTAAGGTAATAAATTCTTTCCTTTGTTGTAAACCCACTGGGCCTCTGCCCTATAGGAATGCAGCTTTATCTTCGGAGGATGGTACCAAACCTTAAAATAATTGCTCTTAGATAAAATAAGTCTTACGGTTGACAAACCTTTGTCAAGAGTCATAAAATGTTAATAGGCCTTCTGGCCAGAAGATGATGTAGAACCATTTGTATACAATAAGTTTACAAGAAGAAAGCATGGCTTCCTGCATGACTCTACCCCCTTCCCCCATTATCCTCTATGCATAACTTAAGGTATAAAAACTACTTTGAAAAATAAAGTGCGGGCCTTGTTTACCGAAGCTTGGTCTCCCCGTGTCATTCTTTTTGTTTCCTATTCCTCCTTTTCTCTTCTGTTCTTCCTTCATGCCAAAATAATTTGGAGTGTGGGAGTCCTCTGCGACCACTTATTTACCTGGGCTTCTAAGAACCACTCAAGAAGGTGCCTGAGGTGGGGCACCTTCCGCTATTTGAGAGAGTGCCTGAAGCCTCTGTGGCCAGAGCAAGTTTGGTGTCATGAACTTTATTGATTTCCCGTGTAAACAAGTTATTATTGAGCATCTAGTAAATCTCTCAGCCTTTGCTATCCCTTTATCACCGACACCGTCAACCTGAGGGAATCCCTGGACCCAACTGGGGCTGGACCCCGACACTAAATGTTATATGAACTAAGATCATGGCATCTGGCCCCATGTCTTCATGGCAAATAGAGTGGGAAAACATGGAAGTAGTGACAGATCTCCTCTTCTTGGGCTCTAAAATCACTGAGGATGGTGACTGAAGAAACAAAATTAGAAGACATTTGCTTCTTTGCAGGAAAGCTAAGACAAATCTAGACAGTGTGTTGAAAAGCAGAGACATTACTCTGCCAAAAAAGGTCCATATAGTCAAAGCTATGGTCTTCCCAGTAGTCACATATGGTTGTGAGAACTGGACTAGAGAGAAGGCAGACTGCCACAGAATTGATGCCTTTGAACTGTGGTTGCTGAAGAAGATCCCTGAGAGTCCCTTTAACAGTGAGATCAAAGTAGTCAATCTTAAGGGAAATCGGCTCTGAATACTTGTTGGAAGGACTGATGCTGAAGCTCCAATATTTTGGACAACTGATGCAAACAGCCGACTCATTGGAAAAGTCCCTGATGCTGGAAAGATTTGAAGGCAGAAGAGGGCGTCAGAGGATGAGCCTTGAACTGATGAAACCAACTATGACTTTAATTAGAAGATGGATCCACTAATTCTTTAACATATTCCTGTTCAAGCCTCTTTAAAGGCTTTTACCTTTCTGTTGAGTCCAGCATTAAGCTCAGTGGGACTCTACCTAATGTTAATCCTGCATCCATACATTGAAAAATTTCTCCATCACCTCCGTCAGGTTTTCAAGGTTTTTTTTGACGTTATAGACTATACCACAGACCACGGGCATAATAAACTACACATGTTCCATGATCTTGTCCTTGTTTTATAGCACTGTACCAATGGTTGAACAATTCATGTTTTAAGAATAAGTCAGTCAGTTCAGTTGCTCAGTCGTGTCCGACTCTATGTGACCTCATGATCGCAGCATGCCAGGCTTCCCTGTCCATCACCAACTCCCGGAGTTTACTCAAACTCATGTCCATCGAGTCAGTGATGCCATCCAGCCATCTCATCCTCTGTCAAACCCTTCTCCTCCTGCCCCCAATCCCTCCCAACATCAGGGTCTTTTCAAATGAGTCAACTCTTCACATGAGGTGGCCAAAGTACTGGAGGTTCAGCTTTAGCATCAGTCCTTCCAATGAACACCCAGGACTGATCTCCTTCAGAATGGACTGGCTGGACCTCCTTGCAGTCCAAGGGACTCTCAGGCGTCTTCTCCAACACCACAGTTCAAAAGCATCAATTCTTCGGTGCTCAGCTTTCTTCACAGACCAATTCTCACATCCAAACACAACAATGTCTGCTACTTTTTTCCTCGTGCCACTCTCTCAATTATTTTCACTTTTGCTTCCATTGTTACTGCTTGGCACTTCTTAGCAATACCAGCAACATCACAGCTGCTTTTATGCTTGTTCTGTATATCATGGGCTTGAAATAAATACACCGTATGGAGCATATCAAGGCCGTATATTGTCACCCTGCTTATTTAACTTATATGCAGAGTGTATCATGTGAAATGCCAAGCTGGATGACTCACAAGCTGGAATCAAGACTGTTGGGAGAAATATCAACAACCTCACATATGCAGATGATATCACTCTGATGGCAGAAATTGAAGAACTAAAGAGCCTCTTGATGAAGGTGAAAGAGGAGTGAAAAAGCTGGCTTAAAACTCAACATTCAAAACATGAAGATTATAGCATCCAGGCCCATCACTTCATGGCAAATAGGGGAAATAGTGACAGATTTTATTTTCTCGAGCTCCAAAATCACCGTGGACAGTGACTGCAACCACGAAATTAAAAGATGTTTGCTCCTTGGGAAGAAAAGCTATGACAAACCTAGACAGCATGTTAAAAAGCAGAGACATCACTTTGCCAACAATGGTCTGTATAGTCAAAGCTATGGTTTTTCCAGTTGTCATGTATGGATGTGAGAGTGGGACCATAAAGAAGGCTGAGCACTGAAGAATCGATGGTTTTGAATTGTGGTGCTGGAGAAGACTCTTAAGAATCCCTTGGAGAGTAAGGAGATCAAACCAGTCAATCTCAATCCATATTCAATTCCAATTAGTATTCAATGGAAGGTCTGATGTTGAAGCTGAAGGTCAGATTCTTTGGCCACCTGTTGCAAAGAGGTGACACACTGGAAAAGACCCTGATTCTGGGAAAGATTGAGGGTAAGAGGAGAAGGAGGTGACAGAATATGAAATGATTGGATGGCATCACTGATTCAATGGACATGAGTTTAAGAAAACTCAGGGAAATAATGAAGGACCTGGCATGCTGCAGTCCATGGCATCACAAAGAGTTGGATGTGAAATTGCAACTGAACAACCATCACCACCACTATATTCTACATGGTACTGTACAGCAAAGTATACAAAAGCACAACCACTTGCAGAGGGTACATGAATGTGATAATGTACACCACACACATATACGCCAGTTACTGGACGTGTGAATGTATGTTTGCATCTTTGAAAGTTCACAACTTGAAGGATCATATGGAGGGGACTTACTATATATACAATAAAATATTTTTTGGCTACTAAAAAAACGAAATTTCTGTCATTTTTGACAACATGGATGGACCTGGAGGGCATTATGCTGAGTGCAATAAGCCAGACAGAGAGAGACAAATATCATATGATCTCACTGACATGTGGAATCTAAAAGAAGGCTGAACTCAGAGATACAGAGAAGAGACTGGTGGTTTCAAGGGTGGGGGATGTGCAAAATGGGTGAAGGTGTTCAAAAGATAAAAAGTTTCAGTTACAAATAAGTCCTGGGAATACAATGTGCGGTATGGTGAATATAGTCAATAATCTTGTGTGGTATATTTGACATGTGCTTAGAGAATAGATCTTAACACTTCTCAACACAGGAAAATATAACTATGTGTGGTGATAAATGTTAAATATCTTATTGTTGTAGTAATTTTGCAATGTGTGTGTGTGTATGAAATTATTATGTTGTATACCTAAAACTAATATAATGTTATATGTCAATTATATCTCAATTAAAACAAAAAACACTGCAGGGTGGTACTGGCATAAGGACAGACATACAGACCAACAAAACAGAATTGAGAATATAGAAATAAACACATATCCAAAGACAACTGACAAGCATTTTAAGTCCATTTGATGTGGAAATAAGAGTTTTGAACAGATGATGCTGGGGCTACTAGATTTCCACATGCAAAGAAATATAGTGTATCTCTAACTCATATCACGTGTGAAAACTGACTAAAAATTAACTGATCTAAATACAGGAGCTAAGGAGTGGGCCTCAAGGTGGTAGAATAGAAGGATGTGAGTTTCTTACAAAAACACCAAAATCACAAAATCACTGCTGCAAAACAGACTAAAGAAAAAAGAGTGAAAAGAAATGAAGACAGGCTAAGAGATCTCTGAAAGTGAAAGTCACTCAGTTGTGTCCGATTCTTTGGGACCCCATAGACTATGCAGTCCACGGAATTCTCCAGGCCAGAACACTGGAGTGGGTAGCCTTTTCCTTCTCTGGAGGATCTTCCCAACCCAGGGATCGAACCCAGGTCTTCCACATTGCAGATGGATTCTTTACAAGCTGAGCCACAAGGGAAGCCCAAGAATACTGGTGTGGGTAGCCTATCCCTTCTCCAGCAGATCTTCCAGACCCAGGAATTGAACTGGGCTCTCCTGCATTGCAGGCGGATTCTTTACCAACTGAGCTATGAGGGAAGCCCACAGGAGACCTCTGGGAAAACATTAAATGCACCAATATTCACATTATGGGGATTCCAGAAGGAAAACAGAGAAAGAAAAGACCTGAGAAAATATTTGAAGAGAAAATAGCTGAAAACTGTCCTAACACAGGAAAGAAATAGTTACTGTAGTTCAGGAAGCAGAGAGAGTGCCTAGCAAGATAAACCCAAGGAGGAATACACTGAGACACATAGTAATCAAACTGACAAATACTAAAGGGGAAAAAATTTTTTTTACAGCAACAAGGAAAAAGCAACAGATAACTTACAGGGGAACTCCCACAAGGATCAGCTGACTTCTCAGCAGAAACTGCTGGCCAGAAGGCAACTGCATGAAATATTTAAAGTAATGAAAGGGAAAAACCTATAAGCAAGAATATTCTACACTGAAAGGCCTTCATTCAGATTCAATGGAGAACTCAAAAGCTTTATAGACAAGCAAAAGCTAAGAGAATTCAGCATTACCTGACCAACTTTGCATGAAATACTGAAGGAAATTTTCTAAGTGGAAAAAAAGAAGACCATTACTAGAAACAAGAAAATTGTGAATGGAAAAGTTTATCAGTAAAGGCAAACATAAAGTAAAGGTAGGAAATCATCTGCATACAATACGATATCAAAACTAGCAACTGTGAGAAGAAGGTAGCACAGATGAAGGATATTGGAAATGCATTTGACATTAAAGGCCAGAAAATTAAAATAATTATTTATATATAGACTGCTGTATCAAATCTCATGGTAATATAAAAATCTACAAAAGACACCTACACACAAAAAGATACACAAAAAGAATCCAAACACAAAACTAAAGTTAGTCATTTAATCAAAGGAGAATAAAAGAGGAAGGTGAAAAAAGACCTACAAAAACAAAACCAAGACAATTAACAAAATGGCAAGAGGCACATATATATTGATAATTACCTTAGATGAAACGGATTAAATGCTCCAACAAAAAGACACAGATTGGTGGAATGGATATAAAAGCAAGATCCATACATTTTCTGTGTACAAGAAACCCATTTTAGATCTAGGGACACACACAGTCTGAACATAAGAGGATGGCAAAAGGTATTCCATTCAAGTGGAAATGAGAGGAAAGTGGGAGTAGCAATACTCATGTACCAGACAAAATGAACTTTACATAAAGACTGTTATAGGAGACAAAGGACACTACACAATGATCAAGTGATCAATCCAATAAGATATAACAATTGTTAAGTATATATGCACCAAACATAGTGTACATGTGCATTAGGCAAATACTAACAGTTGTAAAAGGAAAAATTGACAGTAATACAATAATACTGAGGGAATTTAACATCTCACATTCATCAATGGATAGATAATCCAGACAGAAACTTAATAAGGAAACACAGGCCTTAAACAATCCATTAAGTTGGACTTAACTGACATTTACAGAGAAGCAGAATGCACATTATTCTCAAGTACACATGGAACATTCTCCAGGACTGATCACATGCTGGGCCACAATGTGAGATTCATTAAATTTAACTCATTATTGACTGGGGGATTTCTGCAGAAACTAATGCCTGTGGCTGAAGATTTTTATATTGGCCGGCCCAGAATTCTGTTATTTCACTAACACTTGTGGGTTAATACATTCATTATTAATCTAAATAGATTCGGTATTAATCTAAAACACCTGTAAAGTCTTCTCCAGACTGAGTTTTATTTTCACTTTCCATATTAGAATCAATCACAAAGGTTTTTTGTCCTTTTGTTGGTCTAATATTCATATCGTCTATATCAGAACTACATTCTGAAGAAACATCTACTTCTGAGACACTAGTATATATCAGTTCAGTTCAGTTCAGTTCAGTCGCTCAGTCATGTCCGACTCTTTGCGACCCCATGAACCACAGCATGCCAGGCCTCCCTGTCCATCACCGACTCCTGGAGTCCATCCAAACCCATGTCCATTGAGTTGGTGATGCCTTCCAACCATCTCATTCTCTGTCATCCCTTTCTCCTCCTGCCCTCAATCTTTCTCAGCATCAGGGTCTTTCCAAATGAGTCAGCTCTTCGCATCAGGTGGCCAAAGTATTGGAGCTTCAGCTTCAACATCAGTCCCTCCAATGAACACCCAGGACTGATCTCCTTCAGGATGGACTGGTTGAATCTCCTTGCAGTCAGTCCAAGGGACTCTCAAGAGTCTTCTCCAACACCACAGCTCAAAAGCATCAATTCTTCGGCACTAGCCTTCTTCTTCTTCTTTTTTTTTTTTTAAATTTTATTTTATTTAACTTTACAATATCGTATTGGATTTTGCCATATATCAAAGTGAATCTGCCACAGTTATACATGTGTTCCCCATCCCGAACCCTCCACCCTCCTCCCTCCCCATAGTCCAACTCTCACATCCATACATGACCACTGGAAAAATCACAGCCTTGACTAGACGGATCTTTGTTGGCAAAGTAATGTCTCTGCTTTTTAATATGCTGTTTAGGTTGGTCATAACTTTCCTTCCAAGGAGGAAGCATCTTTTAATTTCATGGCTGCAATTACCATCTGCAGTGATTTTGGAGCCCAGAAAAATAAAGTCTAGTATATATGTTGACTGGATAATTAGTGAAAGTATCTGCATAAAATTCACTGAAAAACTGTTTTTCACAAAAAATTTCACAATGTGTCAGTTTTTGAAAATTTTATGGTAATAAATTTGCATTTATTGCATTCATTGCACTCAAGGTTGAAACAGAAATCTAATGGAGAAACTGTGAATGATAATGAAAATTCTAAGTTGTATAATGAACCTTAAAGATTTTAGGTTCTAACAACTTTGCATGGTGATGTTAATTGTATCACTCTCTAAATATGTATTGATATGTCTCTGGTCAATAATGTTTGAATAACAAAAGATATATTATTACATCTCCAGTCAATAATCTGTTATGAAAACTGAAATTACATAAAATATCTTTTTTTACAGTTAACACTATGAGATTGGAAATCAACTGTTAGTAAAAAAAAAGAAAAGTAAAAAACACAAACACATGGAGGTTACACATTATGCTACTAAACAACCAATGGATCATTAAGAAATCAAAGAGGCAATTAAAAAATACCTAGAGAGAAATGAAAACAAAAACATAATGATCCAAAAATTGTGGGATGCATCAAAAGTAGTTCTAAGAAGGAAGCTTATGTAAATACAATTTTACCTCAGGAAACAAGAAAAATCACAACCCCACCCCTCCCCCAAAGCAACTAGAGAAAGAACAAAAATAAAACTCAAAGTTAGCAGAAGGAAAGAAAGCATAAAGATCAGAGCAGAAATAAATGGCACGGAGACCAAGAAAACAATAGAAAAGGTCAATAAAACTAAAAGCTGTTTTTTTGAGAAGATAAACAAAATCAATACACCTTCTGATAGACTTATCAAGAAAAAGAGGGAGAGGGCTCAAATCAACAAAATCAGAAAGAAAAAGGAAAAAGTTATAATGGACACATTATAAAAAAGTTATAATGGACACAAAATGTATACAAAGATCATAACAGACTACAGCAAGCAACTATATGCCAATAAAACAGACAACCTTGAAGAAATGGACAAATTCTTAGAAAGGTACAATCTCTCAAGACTGAACCAGGAAGAAGCAGAAAATATCAACAGATTAACCACAAGTACTGAAACTGAAACTGTGGTTCAAAAGCTCCCAACATACAAAAGTCCAGGAGCAGATTGCTTCACAGGCAAATTCCATCAAAGATCTAGAGAAAAGCTGACACCTATCTTTCTTAAACTCTTCCAAAAACTGCAGAGGAAGGAACAATCCCAAACCCATTCTAAGAGGCCAACATCAGCCTGATAGCAGAACCAAAGATACCACAGAAAAGGAAAATTACAGGTCAGTATCATTCAGGATCACGAATGCAAAAATCCTCAACAAATACTAGCAATCCAAATCTAACACTACTTTGAAAGGATTCATACACCATGATCAGGCGAGATTTATCCCAGGGATGCAAGGATTCCTTAATATATGCAAGTTATACAGTACATTAGCAAACCAAAGAATAAAAGCATATGATCACCTCAATAGATGCAGAAAATGCTTTCAACAAAAGTCAACACCCAGGTATGATAATAACTCTCCAGAAAGTAGGCACAGAAGAAACCCGCTGCTGCTGCTAAGTCGCTTCAGTCGTGTCCGACTCTGTGTGACCCCAGAGATGGCAGCCAATCAGGCTCCCCCATCCCTAGGATTCTCCAGGCAAAAACACTGGAGTGGGTTGCCATTTCCTTCTCCAATGCATGAAAGTGAAAAGTGAAAGTCAAGTCGCTCAGAAGAAACCTACTTCAACATAATAAAGACCATTAATGGCTAATCTACAGACAACATCATGCTTAATGGTGAAAAGCTGAAAAACATTTCCCTTAAGATCAGGAACAAGACAAACAAACCTGTTCTCTTTTGTCACTTCATACAACATAGATTTGGAAAGCACAGCCATGGCAATCAGAGATCAAAAGTCCTAAAGATGCAACCAGCAAACTCCTAGAGCTCATCAATGAACTTGTTAAGGTTGCAGGGATACAAAATTAATATACTGAAATCTACTGCATTTCTATATAGTGACAACAAAAGGTCAGAAAGAGAAATTAAAGAAACAATCTCATTTACCATCATATCACAAACAATAAAATATCTAAGAATAAACCCACCTAAGGAGGCAAAAGACCTACACTCAGAAAACTGTAAGGTGCTGACAAAGAAATTGAGGATGACACACAGATGAAAAGATATACCATGTTCTTAGATTGGAAGAATCAACACTGTGAAAATGACTGTACTACTCAAGGCAGTCTACAGATTCACTGCAATTACTATCAAATTACCAATGGCATTTTTCATTGAATAAAAAATCTTAAAACTTGTACGGAGACACAAAAGACGCCAAATAGAGAAAGCAATCTTGAGAAAGAAAAATGGAGCTGGAAGAATTAGGTTACCTGAATTTGGAGTATACTACAAAGCTACAGCCATCAAAACAGTATAGCACTGGCACTAAAAAAGGAAATGTAGATCAGTACAATAGGATAGAAAGTCCAGAAATAAGCTCACACACTTATAGTCAATTAATCTACAACAAAGGATGCAAGAGTATACAGTGAAGAAAAGGCAGTCTCTCCAACAAACGGTTCTGGAAAAGCTACATGTAAAAGAAGGAAATTAGGAAACTCCCTTATACTATACACCACAGTAAGCTCAAAATGGATTAAAGACCTAAGTGTAAGACTGGATCCTATTAAACTCTTAGAGGAAAACATAAGCAGAATATTCTTTCACAGAAATCACAGCAGTATCTTTTTTTGATCTGTTATATCGGGTAATGGAAATAAAAACAAAAATAAAAAATTGGACCTGGTTAAACTGAAAGCTTTTGCACAGCAAAGGAAACCATAGATAGGATGAACCCCAGAATTAACGTAAATATTTGCAAATAATGTGATTGACAAGGGATTTATCTCCAAAATTTCCAAATAGCTCATGTGGCTCGGTATAAAAAAAGACCAAAAAATGGGCAGAAGATCTAAATAAACATCAAAGAAGACATGCAGACAGCCAAGAGGCATGTGCAAAGGTGCTGAACATCGCTATTACTGAAATGCAAATAAAAAACTACAATAAGATATTGTCTCACACCAGTTAGAATGTCTGTCATAAAAAAAAATCTACAAACAATAAATGTTGGAGAGGGTATGGAGAAAAGGGAACCCTCCTACACTGTAGGTGGGAACGTAAATTGGTATAGCCACTATGGAGAACAGAACAGAGGTTTCTTAAAAAACCAAAAATAGCACTACCATATGATCCAGTAGACCTACTTCTTGGCATATATCCAGAGAAAAACATGGTTTGAAAACATACATGCACAACATTATTAATTGCAGCACTATTTCTAATAACCAAGGCATGCAAACAACCTAAATGCCCACAGAAAGATGCATGGATATAGAAGATGTGGTCCATACACACAATGGAATATTACTCAGCCATTAACAAAAAAAATGCCATTTGCAGGAACACAGATGGACCCGGAGATTATCATACTAAGTTAGAAAGAAAAAGATGAATATAATATGATATAACTATGCAGAATCTAAAAAATATAATACAAATGAATTGATTTATAAAACAGAGGCACACTCACAGACTGATAGAATGAATTTATGGCTACTGGGGGAAGTGTTGTGGGGGTGGGATGGGTTGAAAATTGGTATTGACATGGGACACACTGCTATATTTAAAACAGATAACCAATAAGAACCTATTCTATAGCACAGGGAACTCTGTTCAATATTCTGTAATTACTTAAATGGGAAAAGAATTTGAAAAGGAACAGATATATAAGAAACTAACACATGATTAATCAACTATAACATAAAATAAAAATTAAGTTAGACTAATAATAGCTATAAAGTAGAGGAAAAATCTCTGATTGACAGAATTTGTGGTAAATAGGATATGATGACCTAAAGTTTTTTTATTACTTTTGCTTCAAATATAACTTATGTGATTTTAAGTTATGAAACTCAGTATCTAATTTTATTAAACTTGTATCTGCAAATTTAGCAATCAGCTCTTAGAGGCTGAGACAGGCTGGCTGTAAAACAACATTGTACCTACTGCTTAAGAATTGAATAAAATAATGTATGAGGCCCATGCCATACAGGGCCACCCAAAATGGATGGGTCAAAGTGAAGAGTTCTGACAAAATGTGGTCCACTGGAGGAGGGAATGGCAAACCACGCAGTATTCCTGTCACAAGAACCCCATGCACAATATAACGGGGCAAAAAGATATGATATTGGAAGATATGCCTCCCAGGTCAGAAGGATCCAATGAAGGGTGAAAGGCAATTACTAACAGCTCCAGAAACAATGAAGCTGCTGGGCTGAAGTGGAAATGATGCTCAGTTGTGGATACGTCTGGTGGTGAAAGTGAAGTCCAATGTGATAAAGAACAATATTGCACAGGAACCTGGAATATAAGGTCCATGAATCAAGGTAAATTAGATGTGGTCAAGCAGGAGATGGCAAGAGTGAATACTGACATCTTAGGAATCAGAGAACTAAAATAAACAAGAGCAGGCAAATTTAATTCAGATGACCATCTACTACTGTGGGGGCAAGAATCCCTTTGAATAAATGGGAGTAGCCCTCATAGTCAAGCAAAGAGTCAGAAATGCAGTACCTGGGTGCAATCTCAAAAATGACAGAATGATCTCTATTGCTTTCCAAGGCAAACCATTCAACATCACAGTAGTCCAAGTCCTTCCTTCAACTAGATCAGACAAGTCAATCCTAAAGGAAATCAACCTTGAATATTCATTGGAAGAACTGATGCTGAAGCTGAAGCTGTACTTTGGCTACTTAATGCGAAAAGCCAAGTCATTTGAAAAGACCCTGATGTTGGGAAACACTGAAGGAAAAAGCAGAAGGATGTGGCAGAGGATGAGACAGTAAGATAGCATCATCAACTCAATGGACATAAATTTGAGCAATATCTGGGAGATAATGTAGAACAGGAGAGTCTGACTTTCTACAGTCCATGGGGATGCAAAGAGTCAGACACAACTTAGGGATTGAACAACAACAATGTGTGAGGGAGAGCCTGCATTTCTCAGAAGGCTATATGTACAAATATGAAGGATCAGTATTATTTTGACATGTTTCAGAGAGAGTAAAATAGCAAAAATTACAGTTCCTGAGTTATTTGTGATGGAATTTACAACATAATCCCAAACAGACAATAAGTTAACGAACAGTGAATTAAAGATTAAAGTCCCCTTGTGATACAGAGAAAAGGATTTCTGATCATAAAAATAGACGACAATTTCAACCTTTTTTTCACTCAAGGTCTTAAAAGTTTGTCAATTGAGTCCTCCTGGTTTGTAACTTTACTGTTTAACCATACTTTTCTCTATAGATAGAAGGATCAACTATAAAGTTTCTAAAAGATTCCTTTAAGTTATGAGTCAACTTTTTTTCACCTGTAATATTGGGTAGCACTGAATGATAAGACTCCTTTCTATTTGGTATTAAGAGATGTGTGCATGCTAAGTTGCTTAAGTTGTGTTCAACTCTGCGACCCTATGAACTGTAGCCTGCCAGGCTTCTCAAGTCCATGGGATTCTCTAGGTAAGAATACTGGAGTGCATTGCCACACACTACTCCAGGGGATCTTCCTAACTCAGGGATTGAAGCCCAGTCTCCCACATTGCAGGCAGATTCTTTACCATCTGGGCCACCAGGGATTCCCAACAAAAGATATGGTGAAATAATTACTAACACTTCAAAAAGTGACATATTTTTCACAGTGCAGAGAAGGTACCTCATGTTGTTGAACGCTATATGTTAGTCTGTGCTTCATATATTGTACCAAAGTGGAAAAATGAATTTAAACTAGATGAGTATTAAAACAAACATGAGCTAAAGTTATAAAACTCTTAGTAGAGGGGAAAATCTTTGTGACTTGGATTTGATAACAGATTTTTGAAGTGAAATGAAAATCTCTCAGTCCTGTCCGACTCTTTGCGACCCTATGGACTATTCAGTTCATGGAATTCTCCAGGCCAGAATATTGGAGTGGGTAGCCTTTCCCTTCTCCAGGAGATCTTCCAAACCCAGGGATCAAACCCAGGTCTCCTGTATTGCAAGTGAATTTTTTTACCAGCTGAGCCACAAGGGAAGCCCAAGAATATTGGAGTGGGTAGCCTATCCCGTCTCCAGTGGATCTTCCTGACCCAGGAATCAAAGCCAGGTCTCCTCATTGTGGATTCTTTACCAACTGAACTATCAGGGATGCCAACCTTTCAAAACCTCAGGTTATCTCCATTTTCACTTGCGATCTCTAACCCCTTTCAGTGTTTTTCAGATGGCTACCACTGTTTAAAATTCAAAGTGAAAATATCCAGGCACTTATCCAATAGAATAATATTGGATAATATCCAATAGGATAATAATCCAATAGAAGTTTCTGCAATGATGGAAATACTCTGTCTGTACTGTCCGATATGGCAGCCACTACCCCTGGTGAACACCAAGTGCTTGACATGTAACTAGTGTGACTGAGGAACTGAATTTTTAATTTCACTTTATTTTAATTAATTTAATTTTAAATAGCCACTTGTGCCTCGTGGTTATCATATTAGAGAGTGCATGTCTAGTGAAAGAAGAGAAACCTTGAGTGTCAAGAGTGGCGAAGTTTTTCCTAGAAGTCTCCCAGCAGATTTTCCCAGGTGTCTCTTTGGTCAAAAGCCGGTCACATGCCTACTCCTAAATCAAATACTGGCAAGGAAAACCATTTTCACAGGAAGCTTAAAACAATCGGGATTCAGTGTGGGTGCAGCGGCCCTGATCCTGGCAGTGCCCAGGTGTGGAGGGGCTCAGAGGAACTGAGCCGACAGGCAGTGGGCAAGGGGCCCAGCTGGAGCCAGAGCCATGGCAGCGAAGCTGCCGGGTCCTTCATGATGAAAGATCTGAGCATACTTCTCGCTCCTTTGTGTATTTGATAGTTTGGGTGGTAAAGAGATGATTGACAGTGTCAAAATCTTTCTGCAGGACCTTGCCAGGGGAATCAAAGACTATCTGGGGAATTTGTACCATCTCAAAGTTAAATGCTCGAATTCAGCAGAAGAGACATGAGCAGCATCGAAGAAAGGCAAGTGGTGTCCTGACTCAGTGGAGAGCCTAGAGCATAGAGAAGAAGCCGGAGAGTGAACCACATATTGTTAGTAGAATTTTTCAGTGCTGTGCTTGGAGTGGTTTAGTTTTCTGGTTCAGTCTCCTCTTGCTTTATCGAGTGTTTGTTTATTCCTAATCTTCATTCAGTAACTGCCCACACTATTGGTGATTTTTTCATATGAAAATAAAAACAGAAGGAAGAAAAGAAAATACAGGGAAACTGTACTTTATCAAAATTAAAACATTTTATGCACTGAAAGACATTATTATGAAGTGAAAAGTTAATTCCCAGGGAGAAAATACTTGCAAATCATACACACTTAAACACACATATTAAAATATTCATACAAAGGGTTTAACATCCAGAATACATAATAAATTCCAACAATTCAACAAAAAGACAATCTAATTAAAAACTGAGCAAAGCACCGGAACAGACATTTCTCCAAAGAAGTTACACAAATACTCTAAAATTACATGAAAAGATGCTCAAGGGACGTCATTAGTGGTCCACTGGCAAAGACTTTGAGCTCCCAATGCAGGGCGCCTGAGTTCGATTCCTGTCCGGGAAACTAGATCCCATGAGTGGCAACTAAGAGTTCACAAGTCAAGATTCCACAGCTGGCAACTAAAGGTGCCACATGCTGCAAGGAAAGATCTTGCATGAAAAGGAAAAGAAAAGATGCTTAACATCATTAGACATAAGAGAAATGCAAATGAAAAAAACAATGACATACTACTTCACATAATTTAAGAAGGAAGTAATGGTAGAATAATATGCCAATCTCCAGTTTAGCATTATTCATGACACCTAAAAGGAGAAAAGAACTCAAGTTTATCAACAGATGAATGGATAATCAAAAAGGAAATTAATTTATTTTGATAACTGCTACAATCTAGATGAACCTTGAAAACATTATGCTAAGTGAAATAAATGAGACACAAAAGGACAAATATTGTAGAACTCCACTTACATGAAGTATCTAGGGTACTCAAATTCATTGACACAGAAAGTAGATTAGAAGTTATTAAGGGCTGGTGGAAGGGAGCAATGATTGCTTAATAAGCATAGAGTTTCTGTTTGCAGTGATGAAAAAGTGTTACAAATAGCACATATAGACAGCTGTACAACAGTGTGAATATAATTTATGCCACTGAACTGTGTATTTAAAATGGTTAATGTAGCAAATTGCATGTTTATATAGATTTTATTAATACCACAATTTAAAAAAAGGCATATGGGTAGTTGTCTGGGGCTGGGTTGTCTAGAAGAATATATATGGGCATAGGAAACTCTTTGGATTAATGAGAGTGTTTTAAAATTGGGACTGTGGTCACAGTTACACAGTTTTATTACAGTCTATTAAAGCTTACACTCCACACTTAAAATGGGAGAAATTTGCAGTGTGCAAGTTATACTGTGATAAAACTGCTAAAAATTCAAAAGTATTTAAGCAGACTTCTTTTGAAGGAATTATTCATTAAACATTTATTAAGCATTTACTAATGTGCCAACCAATAATACTCCAGACGTTCAAACAATAATGTGGAAAACCATGTTATCTGTCTCCAAAGAAATCAAGATTAGGGTGAAAAGAAAAGTAAAAAACACACAAAAAAACATATATATACTTGCAACAGAATATGGAATGTACTAAAACAGAGTACATACAACAGGAGCAAAAATGTATTAGTGACTTGAACTTGAAACTGCATCTGATATAATCATTTAATCAATCAAAAAGGCTGTTTTAAAACCCATCTAACAAACACTTTCAGAGAGCCTACTATGTGCCAGGCACTGTGGTTAGTGTTTAGAAAAATAACAATTAAAACCTGAAAGATGATTAGGGATTAGGAGTTTGGAGGGAAAAGGGAATCTCACATACTAAGGCTTGGAAGTAAAATAAAAAAGGAATATGATATATTTCGAGAACTGTACTGTCTCTGTAAAATCTTGTTGAGATCAGTTAAGTTGCTCAATCATGTGTCCAGCTCTGCAACTCCATGGACTGTAGCACGACAGGCTTACTTGTCTATCACCAACTCCTGGAGCTTACTCAAACTCATGTCCATCAAGTTGGTGATGCCATCCAACCATCTCATTCTCTGTTGCCCTGTTCTCCCCCTACCTTAAATCATGGTCTTTTCCAAGGAGTCAGTTCTTCACCTCAGGTGGCCAAAAAACGAGCTTGAGCTTCAGCATCGGTCCATCCAATGAGCATTCAGGACTGACTTCCTTTACGATTGACTGGTTTGATCTCCGTGAAGTCCAAGGGACTCTCAAGAGTCTTCTCTAATACCACAGTTCAGAAGCACCAACTCTTCGGTGCTCAGCTTTCTTTATCCAACTCTCACATCCATACATGCTGCTGCTACTGCTGCTAAGTCGCTTCAGTCGTGGCAGACTCTGTGCGACCCCATAGACGGCAGCCCATCAGGCTCCCCCGTCCCTGGGATTCTCCAGGCAGGAACACTGGAGTGGGTTGCCATTTCCTTCTCCAATGCATGAAAGTGAAAAGTGAAAGTGAAGTCGCTCAGTCGTGTCCATACATGACTACTGGAAAAATCACAGCTTTGACTACATGGACCTTTGTCGGCAAAGTAATGTCTCTGCTTTTTAATATGCTATCTAGCTTTGCAATATCTTTTCTTCCAAGGAGCAAGCGTCTTTTAAATTCATGGCTGCAGTCACCATCTGCAGTGGTTTTGGAGCACAAGAATTTATTTTCTTGTCTCTCACTGTTTCCACTGTTTTCTCATCTATTTCCCATGAAGTGATGGGTCCAGATGATCTTCGTTTTTTGAATGCTGAGTTTTAAGCCAGCTTTTTCAGACTCCTCTTTCATTTTCATCAAGAGACTCTTTAGTTCTTCTTCATTTTCTGCCATAAGGGTGGTGTCATCTGCATATCTGAGGTTAGTGATATTTCTCCTGGCAATCTTGATTCCAGCTTGTACTTCATCCAGCCCAGCATTTTGAATGATGTACTCTGCACAGAAATTAACAAACAGGGTGACAATATACAGCCTTGACGTACTCTTTTCCCAATTTGGAACCAGTCCGTTGTTTCATGTCCGGTTCTAACTGTTGCTTCTTGCATACAGATTTCTCAGGAAGCAAGTAAGGTGGACTGGTATTCCCATCTCTTCAAAAATTTTCCACATTTGTTGTGATCCACTGAGTAAAAGGCTTTAGCACAGTCAATGAAGTAGAAACATGTTTTAATGGAATTCTCTTGCTTTTTCTATGATCCAAGGATACTGGCAATTTGATCTCTGGTTCCTCTGCCTTTTTGAAATCCAGTTTGAACATCTGGAAGCTCTCAGTTCATGTACTGTTGAAGCCTCAATTGGAGAATTTTGAGCATTACTTTACTAGTGTGTGAGATGACTCCAATTGTGTGGTAGATTAAACATTCTTAGGCATTGCCTTTCTTTGGGATTGGAATGAAAACTGACCTTTTCCAGTCCTGTGGCCACTGTTGAGTTTTCCAAATTTGCTGACATAGTGAGTGCAACACTTTCACAGCATCATCGTTTAGGATATGAGAAAGCTCAGCTGGAATTCCATCATCTCCACTATCTTTGTTGATAGTGATGCTTCCTAAGGCCCACTTTACTTCACACTACAGGATGTCTGGCTCTAGGTGACTGATCACACCATCATGGTTATCTGGGTCATTAAGATCTTTTTTGTATAGTTCTTCTCTGTGTTCTTGCCACCTCTTCTTAGTATCTTCTGCTTCTGTTAGGTCCATACTGTTTCTGTCCTTTATTGTGCCCATCTTTGCATGAAATGTTACTTCGGTATCTCTAATTCTCTTGACGAGATCTCTAGTCTTTCCCATTCAATTGTTTTCCCATATTTCTTTGTACTGACCACTTAAGAAGGCTTTCTTATCTCTCCTTGCTGACTTTCTTCTCTCTCCTTGCTATTCTTTGGAACTCTGCATTCAGATGGGTATATCTTTCCTTTTCTCATTTGCCTTTTGCTTCTCTTCTCTCAGCTATTTGTAAGGCCTCCTCAGACAACCATTTTGCCTTCTGGCATTCCATCTTCTTAGGGATGGTCTTGATCACTGCCTCCTGAACAATGTCACGTACCTTTCTTCATAGTTCTTCAGGCACTCTATCAGATCTAATCGCTGAATCTATTTGTCACTTCTGCATAATCATAAGGGATTTGATTCAGGTCATTCTTGAATGGTCTAGTGGTTTTCCCTACTTTCTTCAATTTAAGGTGAATTTTCCAATAAGGAGTTCATGATCTGAGCCATAGTCAGCTCTTGGTCTCATTTTTGTTGACTGTATAGAGCCTCTCCAGCTGCAAAGGATACAATCAAGCAAAGAATACAATCAATCTGATTCTGGTGTTGACCATCTGGTGCTGTCCATGTGTAGAGCTGTCTCTTGTGTTGCTGGAAGAGAGTGTTTACTATAAACAGTGTGTTATCTTGGTAAACTCTGTTAGTCTATGCCCTGCTTCATTTTGTACTCCAAGACCAAACTTTCCTGTTACTCCTGGTATCTCCTTTCTACTTTTGCATTCTAGTCCCCTATGATTAAATGGACATCTTTTTTAGTTGTTAGTTCTAGAAGGTCTGGTAAGTCATCATATAACTGTTCAACTTCAACTTGTTTGGCATTAGTGGTTGGGGCACAGACTTGGATTACTGTGATATTGAAAGGTTTGCCTTGGAAATGAATCGAGATTGCTCTGTCATTTTTGAGATGGCATCCAAGTACTGCATTTCAGACTGTTTTGTTGACTATGAGGGCTATTCCATTTCTTCTAAGGGATTCTTGCCCACAGTAGTAGATATAACAGTCATCTGAATTAATTCGCCCATTCAGGTTCATTTTAGTTCAGTGATTCCTAAAATGTCGATGTTCACTTTTGCCATCTCCTGTTTGACTTCTTTCAATTTACCTTGATTCATGGACCTAACATTCCTGGTTCCTATGCAATATTGTTCTTTACAGCATCAGACTTTACTTCCATCACCAGTCACATCCACAACTGGGTGCTGTTTTCACTTTGGCTCTGTGTTTTTATTCTTTCTGGAGTTGTTTCTCCACTCTTCTCCAGAGCATACTGGGCACCTACCAACCTGGGGAGTTCATCTTTCAGTATCATATCTTTTTGCCTTTTTATACTGTTCATGGGGTTCTCAAGGCAAGAATACTGAATTCTCAAAAGGAAGAATACTGAAGAACACAGAAAACTAACTAAACTGATCACATGAACCATAGCCTTGTTTAACTCAATGAAACTATGAGCCATGCTGCCCAGGGCCACCTAAGAAGGACCGGTCATAGTGGAAAGTTCTGAGAAAACACGGTCCACTGTAGAAGGGAGTGGCAAACCACTTCAGTATTCTTGCCTTGAGAACCCCATGAACAGTATGAAAAAGCAAAAAGATATGACACTGAAAGATGAACTCCCCAGGTTGGCAGGTGCCCAACATGCTACTGGAGAAGAGTGGAGAAATAACTCCAGAAATAATGAAATCTTGTTAGAGATAATTAATAAGAAGCCAGATCCAAAATGGCCTATATCCTATAGCAAAGACTGGACCTTATCATAATGATACAGGAAGCTATTAAAGGCTTTTAGTATTTCAGATTCATTTTGTGTAGAAGCTGCACTACAGAGTGAAGAATGGTTTGGAGAGGTACAAGAATGGAGTTAGGTCAGTAATCTCACAGTAAGGTAGGAGACAGACGAGTTAAAGAAATACTCATGGGGTAAGACAGTTTTAAGAGATATGAAGGAGGTTAAAACTCCATGAGTTTAGTGGTCTGAGGAGTATAAGGCAGTGCAGAGGAAGAAGTTTAGATAGATGTACTGGAAGTGGCAGAGTGGAAAGAAGAAAGGCTCTACAGGAAGACTGTGAGTTACTCTGTCATCTTTTAAAGAATATATTGAATAAAGAAGATATTAAACTATAAGTAAATGGTCTAAAACATTATTATTGTTGGAGCTCACATTTATTCAGCATGTAATGCCAAGATACTAAAGCATCTACAATACCATTTTATGTTTACCACAACCTAGTGATAACCTCACAGTATACATAAGGAAATAATTGTTAAAGAGTTTGAATGACTTACCCAGAACTGAAATTTGAATCTAGATCTATGTGGATCTAAAGCCTATGACAAATCTTCAGTAGCAAAATAGTACTAATTGCTATAAACATTGCAATAGATTTAAAGTAAAAAATATACTTACTCTATAAGCCCTCAACCACTTTTACTGGTGGTTGATTTCAAACAGTGAGGTTCTTTTTAAACCATCTATTACATTCCTTTCTCTGCTGCCTTAACTTTTCATCATGATATATGCCACTTTTAAAACTAGCAGCTTATTTTGAGAAGATTATAAGAAGTATGAGACACAGGAGATAACTGACATCTTTAACACATCCCAGATATAGGCAGATCTTTCAAATAAAGACTGCAACTTCAAACAAAGGAGAACAGAAAAAGAAATATGTATGAGGCCAAAAAAAATCTTGATTTAAAAAATATGAACTAGGATATGACATAAAGAATGTTTATACCTGTATTAGTGAATGTTTAAGAAAGAATTTGTTCACATAAATTTAGAGAGATCCTGGTTTCAAATGATGAGTCACAATTTGGAAGTGAGCCAGAGTTCTAAAAACTGTCTGAAAATACAAATATGTGGCTGCAAAACTGCAAACATCTAGGGTAGGGAGAAAAAGCAAAATCAAAGAGAAAGCAAGGAGCTTATTTCTAGGAAATGATCTCCCACATGTTCTCAGAACTCAACAGCAGAATGACTTCATCTGAATAAAAACTATAAGTTTATCAGAGTTGATAAAGAAATATTCTGAAGAGCTGTCTTAATACGAGATATTTTTACATAGTGAATTCTATATCCAAATCACCAATGTCTGGTTTTGATATTTTCTGGAATCCACAATATATTTTATAATTATTGATATATATATATATATATATATATATATATATATATATATATATACACACACACACATATATAAAACCAAATTTTTGAGATGGATAATCACAAAATGTCAGACAGTATAAAAATTCTGAAATTAATAAAGGAAAAGCCATCTTGCAGCAAGCAGAAGGAAAAGATTCACTATCAACATGATACATGGTTTTAAAAAACCAAAACAGGGCTTAAAAGAGGTCACTGTTGGACAACATCAACAAAGGATGCTCACACATTTTAAGAACTAACGCAGAAGGGTATCTCACAGTTTGTGAGACAGAGCCAAAGATCACATTCCAGCTCTACTATTTCTTAGTTTTGTCCCCTTAGGCAAGTTTCTTAACATCTGAACCACTGCTACCACATCTGTATATCAAGGATAAATAATTTGCTCACCTCAGCGAGTTTTGGGAAGATTAACTGAGATGAAGGTAAAACACACAATGTGTAAAAGAGTTCCTGCCAAATAATAAGAAACTGTTAAGTATTATGAAAAAGAAGTAAACAAATACTTGAAAAGTATTAACTACTAAATCCTTAATGTCATTGATTAATAAAACTTTGAAACTTTTCTATTGATTAACTAAGAATACATTAGTTATTTGGGGTATAATCATAGGCAGGGGCAAGTTAGGTATGGATAATGTCCATTTGTCTGTTAGTATAACGGAAGTAAAAGGGTACTGACTTGCTATCATGGAACAGAATAAAAAAACCGATTACTTTGTGAGACTCGTTAAGGGAATGGATTGCTCTGGACAAGGAATAAGTAGCAAACGGTGCTTTTATCCATCTATCCACCACATATTGATCCATCCAACCCATTACTCAATTCTTTAGAGGGTGAAGGTTAAGCACAGAGAGGTGTATACTTACTTATATCCAAGATGTACATCTCTGCTTTTGCTTATCTATGGATGGGGTATTTACACAGAATGAAAATGCAGAGATGTAAAGAAAATAGGTTGAAATGGAAGCCTGGGGTACTTGAAAATATCGTAGGACATTTAGAAAGGGGATCTTCACAATTCATTCTCAGGCTCTGAGAATATATTACTCTATACTCTCTGATTGGGGGAATTCCCCCTCAGTGTAAGGTATTAGAGAGGAATAAATTTCACTATTAGTCTTTCCCAGGCTGTATGCAATTGGAAGGTCTAAGAATCGGAAAGATCCTGCAGCAACCATTTCCCCAGTACTGTGGCAATCAACCAACAAAGAGATAAATGCATGATGAAGTTCATAGATCAGTTATATGGATCGCTCCAGTTATCAGAGATCCATTCTATTAATTAGGGCAGGCTTAGAGAGACAAGCATCCCAATTAGCTTAAAAAAAAAAAAAAAAAAACCTGCTAAATTACAGAACAGTCACTATCTTAACAGACTCTTTAATCTTTAAGTGCTTTAAATTTAATTTTCAAAGAAATAATTACTCATAATACCATGTACCTTTGAAAAATTAAAAGAACAGTATAACTTTGAGAATTTAGTACGTCAAAAAGACAGCTGTACCAAAACAAAACAAAACAAAAAACCCCAACCCCCTTACCTAGAAGGGCAAGAATCTATCATATAAAATTTAAACAAAAAAACCTTCATGGACTCAGGGTCCTAGTTTTTCCTCATATTTGTAATCTTAAATAAAAGGAGTACAGCTTAATCTGCTTTGAATACTGAGTAGACTACTGAGTATGTATAAAATCAAGACTCAGAAGTAGCAATTTTACAATTTGTATATAAAGTACCATTTCCAATCAAAAAGCATTCAAAATAGTTATCAAAATCACATCTGGCATCTGTGACTCACAACGATAGATGTCTTATAGTCTTTGCTACAAATAAAACTTAGGGACTAATCAATTTTGCTATGGCAACCACTGCAAGGCAATAGCCACAGTGACATGAAATGAAAAGGAAATACTAATGAACTAGATGCACATTAGAAAAGTATTCTAAGAATGCCTATTTACTTCCCATGTCATATGGCAACATGTGCATAGAAAATATTTCAGATTTATCAAAAATTTACAATAGTATTGTCTTTCTTTGGTGAAACAGGGGTAGGTCATGCTGCCAGGTTAGAGAGAACTACTTAAATTGGTTGCTTTTACTCTGATCATGTCAGAACAAATTGACACTATGAAGATTCAATGTAATATTCAGAAACCATGCATATACAGTGGTCTCTTTAAATGATAAATAATATAAACAGTACAGGTAATGTATGTTGTCAGCATTCAGGAATTACAAAAATGGAAATACAAAGACAGAGAATTAAAATTCACAAGGACCTAGGAAGTCTCCTACTGAAATCAACATCCATCTATTTTAGAGATTTAGAACAATTTTTAATCCAATCACTTAACTTTAATCAGAATGAGCAAAAGTAATGTTAGCTCTGTCCTCATCATGTGAATGACACTAAGAAATCTGGGCTTAGGATTATGGCTGAAGATATTTAAGACATGTTTTAAATTTGGGATCAATTATTAAAAACCAAATGGTGAAATAAATTAAGATATTTTAAAAATTAAGTTACATGTTCAAAATTATTGAGTGTTTACAATGTGACTAGAACTGTTCCAAGGCAAGAGATATAACAGTGAACAAAACACACCAGTGGAGTACATAAATAAAAGCAGATGTGATGCCAGATCCGTGATGTCAGATAGTGATAAATGCAATGGAAAAAGTAAAGGGGGAAAGAGGTCAGGAGTGTCAGGGCAGGGGTTACAAATTTAAATAGATGGTCAGGGAAGGTCTGGAGAAGGTGACATTTAAGTGGGACTAGAAGGTGGTAAGGGAGTTGAACCATGATGAATATCCAGAGAAAGAACATTCCATGCAAAGGAATAAGCCCTTAGGGGGAAACTGTGCCTGGCCTGTTTGAAGAACATCAAAGAAGCCACTCACTGTGGCTGGAATAAGTAACAGTTTTAGTTTTAGGAAGAAAGGTGGGATACTCTGGGTAGGTACTCCTTTATCCACTAACCACTTTCTATAAGGTATTTAAACAAGGACATATTGATATCTCTGTGTCTCTTCAGAGCTTGTATCTCCCATATGTATAACATTCTAGTGTCTAACAGACATCACAAACTTATGTCCAAAATACTGCTTGATTAATTACATGTCCTATTAAGTTCCCTTGAAGCTCCCAATTATATCTAGAATAAAACCCAAATTTCTTACCTTGGTTCTCAATTCCCTAAAGACTTGGCCAAGTGCCTTTCTTCTTTTTGTACCTTGAACATACATTTAGGTGGTACCTCTGTAACATTATTCCAAGATCTCCCGAGACTTCAATCAACTTGAAGGTCAAATATGACCTCCAATCAGCTATAGAAAATAGGCCTTCTCAGTTTCTCTTACACTACTTTTATCTGTTCAAAACTCTTTTAACGCTTTATAAAAATACTAACTTCTTACTGTTTTTCCTTCTCCAACAGAATTTAAACTTCATGAAAGCAAGGTTTTTATATGCTTCATTCATGGCTACATGCCAAGCATCTAGAATAGTCTAAAGAGTAGGCACTCTAAAAAAAGGTATTTTTTAATTGGTTAACATCTTGTACATCTTCCAGCACAAAACAGGAAAAAAGCTGAATGGAAGAAAAACTGATCCCTACACATCCTACACACTTTTAAGGAGAGGGCAATGGCACCCCACTCCAGTACTCTTGCCTGGAAAATCCCACGGATGGAGGAGCCTGGTAGGCTGCAGTCCATGGAGTCGCTAAGAGTCGGACATGACTGAGCGACTTCTCTTTCTCTTTTCACTTTCATGCACTGGAGAAGGAAATGGCAACCCACTACAGTGTTCTTGCCTGGAGAATCCCGGGGACAGGGAAGCCTAGTGGGCTGACATGTATGGGGTCACACAGAGTCGGACACGACTGAAGTGACTTAGCATAGCATACACACTTTTAAAGAATAGAATCAACTATTTAAGCTGATATGTCTGTACCATAAAAGTTAAGGTATTTTATGAATTATATTTCAAATTCCTTGAATCTAGCACTTACATCTAGTTATCCACATTCCATATATTGAAGTATATTGTATTTATATTTACTTGATAATTTCTGACTGGTGATGAAGGTGCTATAGTACATTTAAGAGGGAAAATCTGAAACTTCTTTTATTGATAAATGTCAGCTGGAATTCAGGGTCCCTTTTAGTGAATAAATAAATAAAGCTACTTAATAAAAGAGCAGCCAATTTTCAACTATAGAAAAAAAAAGTTCATTATTAAGTCTTTGTAATGAAAAGTAGTCTTAAATAACTTCAAAAATGAAACCATGCCCAGAAAGCACAATACCTATAACTTTACCCTATACAACCTCTTTTGTAATAAAGTCATCCATTTCTTTGAAGGCATTTGATTTTTAAAATACCTGTGTAAAATAGATTATGAGTGGGGCACTTTAACACCAGCTTATACCAATGGACAGACAGAAAATTAATAAGGAAACACAAGTCTTAAATGACACATTAGACCAGATAGACTTGATAATTATAGGACATTCCATCCAAAAGCAGCAGAATACACTTCCCTCTCAAGTGCACACAAAACATTCTCCAGGACAGATCAGATCTTGGGTCACTAATGAAGTCACAGTAAATTTAAGAAAACTGAAATCATATCAAGCATCCCTTCTGGCAATGGTGCTATTGGATTAGAAATCAATTACTGGCAGTCTCATAGAATGAGTTAGGGTTAGAAGACATACAGATGGCTAACACACACATGAAAAGATGCTCAACATCACTCATTATCAGAGAAATGCAAATCAAAACCACAAGGAGGTACCATTTCAAGTCAGTCAGAATGGCTGCAATCCAAAAGTCTGCAAGCAATAAATGCTGGAGAGGGTGTGGAGAAAAGGGAACCCTCTTACACTGTTGGTGGGAATGCAAACTAGTACAGCCACTATGGAGAACAGTGTGGAGATTCCTTAAAAAACTGGAAATAGAACTGCCATATGTCCCAGCGATCCCACTGCTGGGCATACAAACCGAGGAAACCAGAATTGAGAGACACGTGTACCCCAATGTTCATCGCATCACTGTTTACAATAGCCAGGACATGGAAGCAACCTAGATGTCCATCAGCAGACGAATGAATAAGAAAGCTGTGGTACATATATACAATGGAGTATTACTCAGCCATTAAAAAGAATACATTTGAATCAGTTCTAATGAGGTGGATGAAACTGGAGCCTATTAAACAGAGTGAAGTAAGCCAGAAAGAAAAACACCAATACAGTATACTAATGCATTTATATGGAGTTTAGAAAGATGGTAATGATAACCCTGTATGTGAGATAGCAAAAGAGACACAGATATATAGAACAGTCTTTTGGACTCTGGGAGAGGGCGAGGGTAGGGCGATTTGGGAGAATGGCATTGAAACATGTATATTATCACATGTGAAATGAATCGCCAGTCCCCAGGTTCGATGCAGGATACAGGATGCTCAGGGCTGGTGCACTGGGATGACCAAGAGGGATGGGATGGGGAGGGAGGGGGGAGGGGGGTTCAGGATGGGGAACACATGTACACCTGTGGCGGATTCATGTTGATGTATGGCAAAACCAATACAATATTATAAAAAAAAAAAAAAAAGAAATCAATTACTGGAAAAAAACTGTAAAAAAGAAGAAACACAGGAGGCTAAACAGTAAGTCACTAAACAAACAATGGATCACTGAATAAATCAAATAGGAAATTAAAAAATACCTAGAGACACATGATAATGAAAACACAATGATCTAGAACCTACGGGATGCAGCTAAAGCAATTCTAAAAGGGAAGTTTATGTAAATACAATCTTACACCAAGAAAAATCTCAAAGAAAGAACCTAACCTTACACCTAAAGCAACTAGAGAGAGAAAAAAACAAAACCCAGTGTTAGCAGCTAGAAAGCAATAAATATTAGAGCAGAAATAAAAGGCAGGCACAAAGACCAAGAAAACAACAGAAAAGATCAATGAAACTAAAAGCTGGCTCTTTGAGAAGATAAAACTGATAGACCTTGAGTCAGACTCATCAAGAAAAACAGGGAGAGGGCTCAAATCAATAAAATCAGAAAGAAAAAGAAGGAGTTAACATGGACAACAAAAATATGCAAAGGATCATAAGAGACTACTACAAGCAACTATATGCCAACAAAAAGGACAACCTGGAAGAAATGGACAAAGTCTTAGAAGGGTACAATCTCCCAAGATTTAACCAGGAAATAATAAAAAGTATGAACAGAACAATCACAAGCACTGAAACTGAAACAATGATGATAAAACTTCCATCAAGCAGAAGTCCAGAAGCAGAAGGCTTCACAGGTGAATTCTATCAAAGATTTTGAGAAGAATTAACACCTATCCTTCTCCAACTATTTCCAAAAAATTACAGAGGAAGGAATACTCCCAAACTCAATATGAGATTAACATCAGCCTGATACAAAAACCAGACAAAGATACTACAAAAAAGGGAAATTTCAGGCCAGTATCACTGATGACATAGATGCAAAAATTCTCAACAGAATACCAGTGATCTGAATCTAATAATACATTAAAAATATCATACACCATGATCAAGTGAGATCCCAGGGATACAAGGGATCTTTAATATCTGCAAATCAATGTTATACATCATATTAACAAATGAAGAATAAAAACTATATGACTATCTCAACAGATGCAGAAAAAGCTTTCAACAAAATTCAACACCTATTTATGATAAAAACTCTCCAATAAGTGGGCATAGAGGGAACCTACCTCAACATAATAAAGGCCATACCCAACAAAACCAGCAAACATTACACTCAATGGTGAAAAACAGAAAGTACTTCCTCTCAGATCAAAAAAAAAAAGGCAAGAATGTTCACTCTCATTACTATTATTCAATGTAGATTCGGAAGGCATGGCAAATCCATGGTCATCAGAGAAAGACACCAAAGGATTCCAAATTAGAAAAGAAGAAGTAAAACTGTCAGTATGCAGATGACATGCATAGAAAATACATAGAAAATCCTAAAAATCCTAAAGATGCTACCAGAAAACTATTAGAGCTCATCAAAGAATTCGGTAAAGTTGCTGAATACAAAATTAATATATTGAAATCTTTTGCATTTCTATACATAAACAACAAAAGAGAGAGAAATTAAACAAACAATCTCATTTACCATCACATCAAAAATAATAAAATACCTAGGCTTCCCTGGTGGCTCAGATCATAAAGAATCTGCCCACAGTGTGGGAGAAACGGGTTTAATCCCTAGGTTGGGAAGATCTCCTGGAGATGGGAATGGCTACCCATTCCATATACTTGCCTGGAGAATTCCATGGACAGAGGAGCCTGGCGGGCCACAGCCCATGGGTTCAGAGTCAGATACAAATAAGCGACTAACACCTTATGGTTAATTTGGCGTTAAAACTCTGAATTTTTATTAAGCAGCAAAAAAATTCATAAAATAATCTGATTGTGGGGTTTTGCTCCCTTTCTCCTTTACTTTAGTATATGTTGTTCATTATTTACTGTATTAGGCAACTGGGATACTCAATTGAATAAGATTTGGTTTCAATCACACATGACACAATTTAAGGGGTTGAATACTTTCCAATATATTAGTTATTTTCATAAATGACAAAGTTTTCTGTTTTCATTAACTTCTTTATTATTTTTAGGATTATTTAGGCCTGACTGATAATTCCCAGGCGTTGTCAACATGCCAGTATTCTTCCCTCTCTTGAAGAATAAAGTGTGATCCCTTTATGACAACCCAGTACACAAGAGTTATATTTGTATATATAAATCCATGTATATTGCAAAATTTAAAATATGATTCAATCTATAGGAAATTCTGACATTCTGTTAAAGTTTCTGTTCCTCCTTCAGTTTTATAGCTTTTCATTGATTTCTATTGCATTTGGCACTGCATACAAAATTAATGTTTTCTCTAAATCTGGTTGTATGTAATATTTCGATAGAAAAAATAACCCTTCCTTTTCTTGACTTTTTTGTCCTATGTAGTTTAATAAAGAACTATTACCTTATCTGTTGAAATTCTAGACTTTGATATTCTGAGTGTACCTAGAAAAACATTTAACTTTAACATACAGTTTAAAAGAGTGATATAATAGTTTGACACAAAACATGTTTTCTAGAAGATAACCAATTAACTATCAGTAGAGGCATTTATTTTGGATTGCAGATATCCCAAGTGTGAGGCCAGGGCCCAGCTAGTAACCACCAGCAGCAACTATTTATTTGATGATTTTTATGACTCAAGAACTGCTAAAGAGCTCTATAAAAGCCACCTTTTGGGTATCATATTTTAAATACTAAAACTTTTTGACCACCTTTTAGTGATCCTTTTACTTCCTCCTTATTCTTGTAAAACTCTATTCATACTCTCTTTCTTGGAGGGCTCATTCTAACCACACAACAGAAAATTTGGAAAACAGGTAATAAGATAACCTATTATCCTATTATCAAAAGACGCTTGCTCCTTGGAAGGAAAGTTATGACCAACCTAGATAGCATATTCAAAAGCAGAGACATTACTTTACCAACAAAGGTTCGCCTAGTCAAGGCTATGGTCTTTCCTGTGGTCATGTATGGATGTGAGAGCTGGACTGTGAAGAAGGCTGAGCGCCGAAGAATTGATGCTTTTGAACTGTGGTGTTGGAGAAGACTCTTGAGAGTCCCTTGGACTGCAAGAAGATCCAACCAGTCCATTCTGAAGGAGATCAATCCTGGAATTTCTTTAGAAGGAATGATGCTAAAGCTGAAACTCCAGTATTTTGGCCATCTCATGCGAAGAGTTGACTCATTGGAGAAGACTCTGATGCTGGGAGGGATTGGGGGCAGGAGGAGAAGGGGACGACAGAGGATGAGATGGCTGGATGGCATCACTGACTCGATGGATGCGAGTCTGGGTGACCTCCGGGAGCTGGCGATGGACAGGGAGGCCTGGCGTGCTGCGGTTCATGGGGTCGCAAAGAGTCGGACACGACTGAGCGACTGATCTGATCTGATCTGATCTGATTATCCTATTTCTAACACAACCATTATTATTATTTTGATATATTCCATACTATTCTGATTATTTTAAAAAAATATTTATGATTTCTTTGGCTGCACAACTGTGGAATGCAGGATCTTTTATTGTGGCATATGGGATCTAGTTCCCAACCAGGGATCAAACCCAGGCCCCTTGCGTTGGGAGACCAGAGTCTTAGCCACTGGACCACCAGGGAAGTCCTTAGTTTGATTTTTTTAAGATAATCATACTGCACAACATACTTTTCTGCTCTTCCCTCCTAAAAGAATTTGATAATTATTTTTATTGCCTGTGTAAAATTTCATAGTTTTATTTAATTACTGGGAAAGTATTTCTTTGTCTTACAAAGGAAAAAGATAATGTTGTCATAAGCATGAGTAACTATTTCCTTGTTTTATTTGAAAAAATTCCTGATTTGTTTGATTTCAAATCACCCTCTCTCCCTCCCTTTTACTATACCAGCACAGCCTAAATTTAGATTTTTTGGTATCTTTTAAAACTATTTTATATTGGAACCTAAAAACTTCACCATAGGTTAAAAAAATACTGAAAAGACTTCTGTTCCTAGACAACTTATGGGAGCTGGGAGTCATTTAAAAACTTCTTTCAGTACAGGATTCTTCCTGTGAGCTGTATCATTTATTAAAGCATGTGCTTTTTTTTTTTCCCTATGAAATGGCAAATTTCTGATATCTTGCTGCCTTTTTGGCTGTCAATCATTTTCGCTGCACCTTGGTTCAAAAGGAGTGGGAGGGGAGGGGGATGGAGGGCAGGATGCAAATCATAGACACTCAAATGTATATAGGAAAGTGCCTATGTATATATATTAATGTCCATAACCTCATTCAGTGCCACCAGTTTGGAGCCAAAAGTAATCTTGTGTTTGATAATACCCAGCTAAAGATATTTCAACTAGTACAGCCACTATGGAGAACAGTGCGGAGATTCCTTAAAAAATTGGAAATAGAACTGCATTATGATCCAGCAATCCCACTGCTGGGCATACACACTGAGGAAACCAGAAGTAAAAGAGACACGTGTACCCCAATGTTCATCGCAGCACTGTTTATAACAGCCAGGACATGGAAGCAACCTAGATGTCCATCAGAAGATGAATGGATAAGAAAGCTGTGGTACATACACACAAGGGAGTATTGTTCAGCCATTAAAAAGAATACATTTGAATCAGTTCTAATGAGGTGGATGAAACTGGAGCCTATTATACAGAGTGAAGTAAGCCAGAAAGAAAAACACCAATACAGTATACTAATGCATATATATGGAATTTAGAAAGATGGTAACAATAACCCTGTATACAAGACAGCAAAAGAGACACTGATGTACAGAACAGCCTTTTGGACTCTGGGAGAGGGAGAGGGTGGGATGATTTGGGAGAATGGCACTGAAATATGTATAATATCATATATGAAACGAGTCATCAGTCCAGGTTCAACATACGATACTGGATGCTTGGGGCTGGTGCACTGGGACGACCTAGAGGGATGGTATGGGGAAGGAGGAGGGAGGAGGGCTCAGGATGGGGAATATATTTATACTTCTGGCAGATTCATGTTGATATATGGCAAAACCAATACAATATTTTAAAGTTAAATAAAATAAAATTAAAAAAAAAAGACAGTGTGGCTCTTTATTTAAAATTTACTGATATATTTAAAAGTGTACTGATATACTACATAAAGAAAAACAGGGGAGAAAGTTATATTTAGGTAACTATATCCTATATTCTGCACACTGAAACACTACAAACAGGTAAATATCTACGTTTATCATTCAGATCAGATCAGATCAGTCGCTCAGTCATGTTTGACTCTTTGCGACCCCATGAATCACAGCACACCAGGCCTCCCTGTCCATCACCAACTCCCGGAGTTCACTGAGACTCACGTCCATCGAGTCAGTGATGCCATCCAGGCATCTCATCCTCTGTCGTCCCCTCTTACTCCTGCCCTCAATCCCTCCCAGCATCAGAGCCTTTTCCAATGAGTCAACTCTTCACATGAGGTGGCCAAAGTACTGGAGTTTCAGCTTTAGCATCATTCCTTCCAAAGAAATCCCAGGGCTGATCTCCTTTACAATGGACTGGTTGGATCTCCTTGCAGTCCAAGGGATTCTCAAGAGTCTTCTCCAACACCACACTTCAAAAGCATCAATTCTTCGGTGCTCAGCCTTCTTCACAGTCCAACTCTCACATCTATACAGGACCACAGGAAAAATCATAGCCTTGAATAGACGGACTTTTGTTGGCAAAGTAATGTGTCTGCTTTTGAATATGCTATCTAGGTTGGTCATAACTTTCCTTCCAAGGAGTAAGCGTCTTTTAATTTCATGGCTGGAATCACCATCTGCAGTGATTTTGGAGCCCCCTCAAAAATAAAGTCTGACACTGTTTCCACTGTTTCCCCATCTATTTCCCACGAAGTGATGGGACCAGATGCCATGATCTTCGTTTTCTGAATGTTGAGCTTTAAGCCAACTTTTTCACTCTCCTTTTTCACTTTCATCAAGAGGTTTTTTAGCTCCTCTTCACTTTCTGCCATAAGGGTGGTGTCATCTGCATATCTGAGGTTAGTGATATTTCTCCTGGCAATCTTGATTCCAGCTTGAGCTTCTTCCAGCCCAGCGTTTCTCACGATGTACTCTGCATAGAAGTTAAATAAGCAGGATGACAATATACAGCCTTGACGGACTCCTTTTCCTATTTGGAACCAGTCTGTTGCTCCATGTCCAGTTCTAATTGTTGCTTCCTGACCTGCATACAGATTTCTCAAGAGGCAGATCAGGTGGTCTGGTATTCCCATCTCTTGAAGAATTTTCTACAGTTTATTGTGATCCACACAGTCAAAGGCTTTGGCATAGTCAATAAAGCAGAAATAGATGTTTTTCTGGAACTCTATTGCTTTTTCGATGATGCAGTGGATGTTAGAAATTTGATCTGTGGTTCCTCTGCCTTTTCTAAAACCAGCTTGAACATCAGGAAGTTCACGGTTCACATATTGCTGAAGCCTGGCTTGGAGAATTTTGAGCATTACTTTAATAGCTTGTGAGATGAGTGCAATTGTGCAATAGTTTTAGCATTCTTTGGCATTGCCTTTCTTTGGGAGTGGAATGAAAACTGACCTTTTCCAATCTTATGGCCACTGCTGAGTTTTCCAAACTTGCTGGCATATTGAGTGCAGCACTTTCATAGCATCATCTTTCAGGATTTGGAATAGCTCAACTGGAATTCCATCACCTCCACCAGTTTTGTTCATAGTGATGCTTTCTAAGGCCCACTTGACTTCACATTCCAGGATATCTGGCTCTAGGTCAGTGATCACACCATTGTGATTATCTGGGTCGTGAAGATCTTTTTTGTACAGTTCTTCTGTGTATTCTTGCCATCTCTTCTTGATATCTTCTGCTTCTGTTAGGTCCATACCATTTATGCCCTTTATCGAGCCCATCTTTGCATGAAATGTCCCCTTGGTATCTCTAATTTTCTTGAGGAGATCTCTAGTCTTTCCCATTCTGTTGTTTTCCTCTATTTCTTTGCATTGATTGCTGAAGAAGGCTTTCTTATCTCTTCTTGCTATTCTTTGGAACTCTGCATTCAGATACTTACATCTTTCCTTTTCTCCTTTGCTTTTCGCTTCTCTTCTTTTCACAGCTATTTGTAAGGCCTCCCCAACAGCCATTTTGCTTTTTGCATTTCTTTTCTATGGGGATGATCTTGATCCCTGTCTCCTGTACAATGTCACGAACCTCATTCCATAGTTCATCAGGCACTCAATCTATCAGATCTAGGCCCTTAAATCTATTTCTCACTTCCACTGTAAAATCATAAGGGATTTGATTTAGGTCATACCTGAATGGTCTAGTGGTTTTCCACTAGACTTTCTTCAATTTAAGTCTGAATTTGGCAATAAGGAGTTCATGATCTGAGCCACAGTCAGCTCCTAGTCTTGTTTTTGCTGACTGTATAGAGCTTCTCCATCTTTGGCTGCAAAGAATATAACCAGTCTGATTTTGGTGTTGACCATCTGGTGATGTCCATGTGTAGAGTCTTCTCTTGTGTTGTTGGAAGAGGGTGTTTGTTATGACCAGTGCATTTTCTTGGCAAAACTCTGTTAGTCTTTGCCCTGCTTTATTCCGTATTCCAAGGCCAAATTTGCCTGTTATTCCAGGTGTTTCTTGACTTCCTAATTTTGCATTCCAGTCCCCTATAATGAAAAGGACATCTTTTTTGGGTGTTAGTTCTAAAAGGTCTTGTAGGTCTTCATAGAACCCTTCAACTGCACCTTCTTCAGTGTTACTGGTTGGGGCATAGACTTGGATTACTGTGATAGTGAATGGTTTGCCTCGTACAATTTTAAAAAATCTTTACAGTTACTTAACTTTGTTATAGGCGAAGCACTTCGTCATATAAAACATAGTCAGAACATAAATATCTGTGATTTGGAGGATCCTAATCACAGGTTAAGGGAGGTCTATTAGTCTTCTGAGAATTACATAGTGCATATAAACCTCTTCCCCTAGAGAGACTTGTCATTAATCCATCCAATCAAGTCCACCAGCAAATTAAAAGAAAAATGCATGTATCCTATCACTTGACTATTTGCATTAAAGATAATAAATCAGGCCCCAGAAATCTGCTCAAAAGCAAAGTAATGTTCAATGTAATAAATGTAAAATACAGTACGATAGAAAGATTCATGTTGAAATTTTCATCAAGTAACAATATCAAGCCTCCTGCTTTAATTGCCATGGGACGCATCTCTATAACACTAAACAATGAGTTGATTTAGTCAGCTGAGAAAAAAGCAGCAACAACAGGAAGACCAAACATGTCTAATAAAAAATTCAGATTATACAATAATTTTCTGTGTATTTTCAGTGGGCCTGACACTGTGCTTTACTCACATTATGATATTCACAATAGCCTCATGAGGTGGTTATAATCATTTATTTTATATATAAAGAAACTGAAGCTTTTCTAGGTAGGAAGGTATCACTTGCATTTTGAGCAACAGGCTGAGGTGTTTGTAGAATGAAGGAAAAACAGGATGGGAGTGAGCTGTGGATTCTTAGCCGTGGCTATCTAGACCATTTTTTCATCTAACACTAAAATCCTTTTGATAATAACCCTGACAATTGATGAAAGAGCCACATATGTTTTGGAAGTTCTAAACCTGATGTATTGTGCAGACTCTTATGGAATATAGAAATTTATAACAAATATTACTCTTCTTTGGAATTCAGATGTAAATCACAGATGTTTTTTAATATTCAAGTAGTTTCAAGAGGTCAGGTTAAGTTTTTCAATTTTTTTTTTCATTGTTTCATAATGTGGATCTACATAAAAATGTTATGGTACTTACTAGTTGAGAACATTCAGTAGATATTGTTTTGCAGGTTACTCTTGCAAAGAGGAGTCCCTTAAATTCAAACTGTAATTTAAACACATATCATAAATTGTTCTTTATTGTATTGGGTTGGCCAAAGTAGTCCTAGCTTTTTCCATAAGATGGCTCTAGTAGTTTTTAGTTATCATTGACACTGACAGCAATCAAATAGAGACATTAACTGAGAACAATCAATGTAATACCTCACGGGAGATAACTGACATACTCAAAATACCCAAATCAAGACTTCCTTGGAGGTCCAGTGTTAAGACTCCACACTTCAAAGCAGGGGAGCATGAGTTTTATCCCTGGGTTGGGAAACCAGGATCCTGAATGCTCCACAAGGTGGCCAAAAAAAAAAAAAATCCAAATCAAGCACTGGAAATCATTTGCATCAGCTTGGTTGTGGTTACTGCTTTCATGTTTGAGTTCCATCTAAGTGCAAAAAAAAAACACTGACCATATTTATGCATGCAATTCTCTACTTAAATATAACAAAAACGTTTTGTTTTTAAAACAAACTGCTGATGGGCAATGAAAAGTGGATAGTGTACAATAACAGGGAACAGAATACATCATGAGGCAAGTGAAAGGAAACACCACCAACCACACAAAAGGCTGGTCTTCAGTGATGGATTGGAAGGGAGTCTTCTATTATGAGTTCCTTCTAGAAAACCAAACAATTAATTCCAACAAGTACTGTTCCCCATTAGACCAACTGACAGCAGCACTTGAAGAAAAGCATCCAGATTTAGTCAACAGAAAACACATATTCCATCAGGATATTGCAAGACCACATGTATCTTTGAAGGCCCAGCAAAAACTTACAGCTGGCTGGGAAGTTCTGATTTATTTGCTGTATCCACCAGATATTATACCCTTGGATTTCCATTTATTTCAGTCTTTACAAAATTCTCTTAAAGGAAAAAATTTCAATTCCCTGGAAGACTGTAAAAGGCACCTAGAAGAGTTCTTTGTTCAAAAAGAAAAAGTTCTGGGAAAGTGGAATTATGAAGTTGCTTGAAAAGTGGCAGAAGGTAGTGGAACAAAAAGGTGAATATGCTGCTCAATAAGTTCTTGGTAAAAACAGAAATGTGTTTTTACTTAAAAACGAAAGAACTTGGCCAACACAATAGGAAAGACCTGAAAATATGTCACTTATCATACTACGATGCCTGTATGTGTGTGCTCAGTTGCTAAGTCGTGTCCAACTCTTTGCTACCCCATGGACTGTAGCCTGCCAGGCTCCGTTGTCCAAGGGTTTTCCAGGCAAGAATACTGGAGTGGGTTGCCATTTCCTACTCCAGGAGATCTTCCCGACTCCGGGATTGAACCTGAATCTCCTGTGTCTCCTGAATCAGAAAGTAGATTATCACTGTGCCACCTGGGAAGCCCCAATCCTATGATAGGCATCTTTTATATCTGTAATTGATCTGAAGATACTAAAGTTATTTTCAGATATAGAGAATTAATATGACTAGGTCAGAGAGATGGGGAGACTTTCAAAGACAAAAACAATCTTACCAAAGTCGGCAAATGCTGACTGTCCCACCACCATCATATTTTGAGGTTTTTCAAGAACAGTACTGAGAGAGAAATTTCCGTCCTGTTAGAGGTAGAAAGTTACGGATTAGATCATTTTTCAAGTGTGAAACAAAGCATTTTAAAATTTTACTATTATTTTTTAAACTTTTTTATTCTGTATGGGAGTACAGCTGATTGACAGTGTTGTGATAGCTTCAGGTGGACAGCCAAGGGACGCTGCCATTCATACACGTCCATTCTCTCCCAAACTCCCCTCCCACCCAGGCTGCCACATACCACTGAGCAGAGTTCCCTAAGCTATAGAGTAGGTCCTCTGAAACAAAGTATTTTAATGAAAGTAGGGAAATAAACAAGACTTTTGTACTACAAAAAATTATCCCACTTTTCTGTTCCATTTTTATCATAGGATGAAAGAAACTGCTGTGAGTTGAAGATGCGCATCTGGACATGTGCCTTCCATGCTGTCAGTTCAGGTATGATCTCTCTCTCTTTACTTTACTCTCTGTCACTAAGTCAGGTCTGACTCTTTGCGACCTTATGGACTGTAACTTACCAGGCCCCTCTGTCCATGGGATTTCCCAGGCAACCATACTGGAGTGGGTTGCGTTTTCATTCTCTGGGGGATATTCCTGACCCAGGGATTGAACCCACATCTCCTGCTTGGCATGTGAATTCTTTACCACTGAGCCTTCTGTGAAACTGTCAGGTATGACGTGTGTGTGCTGTGTGCTAAGTCACTTTAGTTGTGTCCGAGTCTGAGACCCAGAGCCCGCTAAGCTCCTCTGTCCATAGGATTTTCCAGGCAAAGATATTGGAGTGGGTTGCCATTTCCTTCTGCAGGGGATATTCCTGACCCAAAGACTGAAAGGCATCTTTTATGTTTCCTGAATTGGAAGGTGGGTTCTTTACCACTAGCACCACTTGGGAAGCCCTCTTTACTAAATCATCATCATAATTTCAGACAGAATGAGGGTCTTCTACTTTCAAGTACCATGGAAGGTTTTGGGAATATAAGTGAAAGTCGCTCAGTCATGTCCGACTCTTTGCAACCCAATGGACTATACAGTCCATGAAATTCTCCAGGCCAGAATACTGGAGTGGGTAGCCTTTCGCTTCTCCAGGGTATCTTCCTAACCCAGGGATCAAACCCTAGTCTCCTGCATTGCAGGTGGATTCTTTACCAGCTGAGCCACAAGGGAAGTCCAAAGAAATATATAAAATAGTTTCCCAAAGAAATATATAAAATAGTTTTTACCCAAAAGAGCTAACAGTCCAGTTGGAAGATAAAATGTAAGTCAAGAAAAGAGAATTTTTGAAGGTAACATACGAGTGGTATGAGTAAGTAGGAAAGATACTATGTTTTACAGATTTCAAGAAAGAAGATTTTGTTGGGGGTTAATTAGGTAAAGATATTCAAATGAGATGAGATTTGCATTCATCTTTAAAGGCTCATTCATTACCAACCAACACTATCAGAAAGGGAGCAAAGGAGTACAGTAGCTGCCGTGTCCAAACCAGAGGTGGCTAAGCTAAACAAAAATGGAGAACTCATCAGAGATCTTTTGTTTCAGTTACTCTTACCAAAACAGAATGTCTGGCTTACAAAAATGACATGCATTTCTTAAAATTATTGTCTTTCCTTTCTATAATTTTCTATTAGAACTTAAGAAAAATAAACCAAAACACTGCATTTGGGTTTTGAGCTCTTAGTTTTAAAGCTCTTCTCTTACCACTGATTTCTCTTTTAACTATTTGATGTGTTAATCCTGATTCTTACATGCTTCATATAGAAAACTATATATTTTAAAATATTAAAAAATTTAAAACATTTTTCTCCTTTGTTCCTCTAAAGATACTGAAGATCTGTAAGTTATTTCTGAAGAAATCATCTCCAACATTTTCAGAGACAGGCAATGCTACCCAGAAATCAGTAAGACTAAATGCCGGAGGAACATGAGTAACGTTTGTCTTGTGACTGGCAGTTTTCCAGCCACTTTAACTCTCCATCATCCACATGCAGAAACATGTTTCTCCTACCATTATTAAAGTATCTGATACATTTTTGAAAGATTTTTCTATGGAAATCTTATTTATATAAGTGTCTTAAAACTTAGGATACCCCTCTAGTCTTGCCGAGTACCTGATGTTATACTAAAGATGTATCAAATCTGCCAAATTTGTGAATGAAGTATCAAATGAATTTGCATTCTAGGAAGATTACAGCATCAGGTACAAAGAAGACACAATTCTTCTTGAATGAATGGAAAAACCACTCTAAAAATACATCAGCCGCATATTACATAAAGCTGAATATCAACCTATTCTACTGGCTCAAGTGAATAAATTATTCCTGTGAAGTTCTGTTAAATGTAATAAAATATATTTAGTAATGTTTCCAGATGCAGGCATATTTTGGAAATACAGGCAAATTCTGGTTAAGATCACTGCAATAAGCTAAGTATTATAATAAACCAAAGCACAGGAATATTCTGGTTTTCCAGTGGATGTAAAAGTTATGCTACACTGTACTCTATTAAGTTGCAATAGCATTATGCCTAAAAAATGTACACACTTTAATTAAAAAATACTTTACTGTTAAAAAAAAATACTAACCATCATCGAAACCTTTAGCATCTTTTTGTAATAGCAACATCAAAGAACAATAATACAAATTAAATACTATGGGAAAAGTTCAAAATATTATGAGAATTACCAAAATGTGACATAGAAGACGTGAAGTAACCAAATGCTATCAGAAAAAATGGTGCTGATACACTTGACACAAGGCTGCCAGATTTCCAATTTATGGAAAACAAAAAAAGTATTACCTGTGAAGTGTAATAAAGTGAAACACAATAAAATAAGGTATACTTGCATACATGGTAGATTTGGTGGACAGAGTGCCTGAAGAACTATGGACATAAGTTTATACAAACTCCTGTAAGTTTGTACAGTAGGCAGTGACCGAAACCACCCCCCACAAAAAGAAACGAAAGAAGCCAAAGTGGTTGCCTGATGAAGTTTTACAAATAGCTGAGGAAAGAAAAGAAGAGAAAGGCAAGAGAGACAGAAAGATATACCCAATTGAATGCAGAAGTCCAGAGAATAACAAGGAGAGATAAGAAAGCCTTGTTAAGTGAACAATGCAAAGAAACAGAGGAAAAAACAGAATGGGAAAGACTAACAATCTCTTCAAGAAAACTGGAAACATCAAGGGAACATTTCATGCAAGGATGGGCATGATAAAGGACTGAAATGGCAAGGACCTAATGGAACCAGGAGAGTCTAAGAAAAGGTGACAAAAATACACAGAAGAGTAATATAAAACAGGTCTTAATGACCTGGATAACTACAATGATGTGGTCACTCACCTAGAGCTGGATATTCTGGAGGGTGAAGTCAAGTGGGCCTTAGGAAGCATTACTATGAACAAAGCTAGTGGAGGTGAAAGAACTTCAGCCATTTAAATCCTAATAGATGATGTTGTTAAAGTGCTGCACTCAATCTGTAAGCAAACTTGGAAAACTCAGCAGTGGCCAAAGGATAGGAAAAAGAAAATTTTCATTCCAATCCCAAAGAAGAGTAATGTCAAAGAATGCTCAAACTATCGTGCAACTGCACCCATTTCATGTGATAGCAAAGTTATGCTCAAAATCCTTCAAGCTAAGCTTCAAGGGTAGGTGAACGGAGAGCTTCCAGATGTACAAGCTGGGTTTCCAAGAGGAAAGGAACCAGAGATCAAATCACCAACATTCCTTGAATCATGGAAACAGCAAGGGAATTCCAGAAAAACATCTATTTCTGCTTCACTGACTACATGAAAGCCTTTGACTATGTGGATCACAACAAACTGTGGGAAATTCTTAAAAGACTAGAGTACCAGACCACCTTACCTGTCTCCTGAGAAACCTGTATGCAGGTGAACAAGCAATAGCTAGGACCAAATATGGAACAATGGACTGGTTCAAAATTCAGAAGGCAGTAAGACAGGTAGTATATTGTCACCTTGTTTATTTAACTTCTATGCAGGTATTTTTATAATGTCAGTCCTGTGCTTCTGAGCTGCAAATACTTTTTCATGGGCTGAGATTTGAGACTCATCTACACTGTGTCCTGTTCTGTACCGTGCTGTTCTTACTGGCCTTCACTATAGTCCTTCAATCCAAAACTGGGTCAATTCACTGCCACAGTTATGTCTTTTACCTTTTCTTTCACCTAATTGGTTTCTGGAATGTCTGTGCAATGATTTAAAGGCCCAAGTTCTAGAGACAAGACTTCCTATTTCAAATTCTAGCTCCACTGTTTCTAGTTTTGAGGTCTGAGCAAGTTAGTTCTAATGTAAGCACCTGTTTCAGTTCAGTTCAGTTCAGTCGCTTAGTCGTGTCCGACTCTTTGCGACCCCATGAATCGTAGCACGCCAGGCCTCCCTGTCCATCATCATCTCCTGGAATTTACCCAAACTCATGTCCATCGAGTTGCTGATGCCATCCAGTCATATCATCCTCTGTCGTCCCCTTTTCTTCCTGCCCTCAATCCCTCCCAGCATCAGAGTCTTTTCCAATGAGTCAACTTTTCGCATGAGGTGGCTAAAATATTGGAGTTTCAGCTTTAGCATCATTCCTTCCAAAGGACACCCAGGACGGATCTTCTTAAGAAAGGACTGGTTGGATCTCCTTGCAGTCCAAGGGACTCTCAAGAGTCTTCTCCAACACCACAGTTCAAAAGCATTAATTATCTGGTGCTCAACTTTCTTCACAGTCCAACTCTCAATCCATATATGACCACTGGAAAAACCATAGTCTTGATTAGAAGGACCTTTGTTGGCAAAGTAATCTCCTTGCTTTTGAATATGCTATCTAGGTTGGTCATAATTTTCCTTCCAAGGAGTAAGCATCTTTTAATTTCATGGCTGGAATCACCATCTGCAGTGATTTTGGAGCCCCCCAAAATAAAGATTGACACTGTTTTCACTGTTTCCCCATCTATTTCCCATGAAGTGATGGGACCAGAAGCCATGATCTTCGTTTTCTGAATGTTGAGCTTTAAGTCAACTTTTTCACTCTCCTCTTTCACTTTCATCAAGAGGCTTTTTACTTCCTCTTCACTTTCTGCCATAAGGGTGGTGTCATCTGCATATCTGAGGTTAGTGATATTTCTCCTGGCAATCTTGATTCCAGCTTGCGCTTCTTCCAGCCCAGCATTTCTCATGATGTACTCTGTATATAAGTTAAATGAGCAGGGTGACAATATACAGGCTTGATGTACTCCTTTTCCTATTTGGAACCAGTCTGTTGTTCCATGTCCAGTTCTAACTGTTGCTTCCTGACCTGCATATAGGTTTCTCAAGAGGCAGATCAGGTGGTCTGGTATTCCCATCTCTTGAAGAATTTTCTACAGTTTATTGTGATCCACACAGTCAAAGGCTTATAATGTTAAAAATGATCAGGAAGCAACATATGATGATTATCATTGTATCTATATCTTTATTCAAATAAAGAAACGGTTCTTGACTTGAGGTGTATTTATTCTCCAGAGGACATTGGGCAATGTATGGCGATACTTTGACTATTTCAAGTGGGAGGTGGCTTCTAGAATCTAAGTGAACAGAGGCCAGGGATACAGCTAAACAAGTTAAAGTATAGATCGCCACAATAAAGAATTATCTGGCCTATGACCAGTAGATGCTCAACATCATTAATTATTAGAGAAATACAAATCAAAACTATGATGAGGGACCACCTCACACCAATCAGAATGGCCATCATTAAAGTTTACAATAAAATTCTGCAGAGGGCGTGGAGAAAAGGAAACCCACCTACACTGCTGGTGGGGATGTAAATTAGTACAGCCACTGGAAAACAGTACGGAGGTTCCTCAGAAAACTGAGCTACATGTGATCCAGCAATCCCACTCCTGGGAATATACCCAGACAAAACTATAACTTAAAAAGATACAGGCACTCCTATGTTCATAACAATTCTTATAACAATAAAATGATTGTTGTAAGTTTTGCACGAATTGTCATAAGTGTAAGTTTTGTAAATTGGGAGGATCATTTTTAATTAGTGATGGACAATTTGCAGTAACATTAATTGACCGAAAAGCCCTAAAAACATATAAAACAATATTAGCTAGTAGAGGAATATGAGCTGCAGTAAATTTTTTTAGTCAGCTGTGGTGTGCACAGTCCCACAGTAGATACTCTCAGAGAGCAGAAACTAACTGAAGACGAGTAGGAGGGAGAAGATCTGAGTGTAGGCAACTTTGACTGATGTGATGAGATGTACTAACCCCATGTTGCAAGTAGTTGAAAAACAGAGCAGTTGCTTCCATTTGGTCCACGCAGGATCATCAGAGAAGGCTTTAAGTAGACGTGGTATTTGAAACGGCTAATGCATATGACATGGTGGAGAGGTTTGATAGAATGTGGTTCACTGGAGAAGGGAATGGCAAACTACTTCAGTATTCCTGCCTTAAGAACCCCATGAACAGTATGAAAAGGCAAAATGATAGGATATTGAAAGAGGAACTCCCCAGATCAGTAGGTGCCCAATAAGCTACCGGAGATCACTGGAGAAATAACTCCATAAAGAATGAAGGGATGGAGCCAAAGCAAAAACAATACCCACTTGTGGATGTGACTGGTGATAGAAGCAAGGTCCAGTGCTGTAAAGAGCAATATTGCATAGGAACCTGGAATGTCAGGTCCATGAACCAAGGCAAATTGGAAGTGGTCAAACAAGAGATGGCGGGAGTGAATGTCAACATTCTAGGACTCAACAAACTAAAATGGACTGGAATGGGTGAATTTAACTCAGATGACCATTATATCTACTACTGCGGGCAGGAATCCCTCAGAAGAAATGGAATAGCCATCATGATCAACAAGAGAGTCCGAAATGCAATACTTGGATGCAATCTCAAAAACAACAGAATGATCTCTGTTCGTTTCCAAGGCAAACCATTCAATATCACAGTAATCCAAGTCTATGCCCCAACCAGTAACACTGAAGAAGCTGAAGCTGAATGGTTCTATGAAGACCTATAAGACCTTTTAGAACTAACACCCAAAAAAGATGTCCTTTTCATGATAGGGGACTGGAATGCACAAGTAGGAAATCAAGAAACACCTGGAGTAACAGGCAAATTTGGCCTTGGAATACGGAATGAAAACAGGGCAAAGACTAACAGAGTTTTGCCAAGAAAATGCACTGGTCATAACAAACACCCTCTTCCAACAACACAAGAGAAGACTTTACACATGGACATCACCGATGGTCAAAACTGAAATCAGACTGATTATATTCTTTGCAGCCAAAGATGGAGAAGCTCTATACAGTCAACAAAGACAAGACCAGGAGCTGACTGTGGCTCAGATCATGAACTCCTTATTACCAAATTCAGACTTAAATTGAAGAAAGTAGGGAAAACCACTAGACCACTCAGGTATGACCTAAATCAAATTCCTTATGATTATACAGTGGAAGTGAGAAATAGATTTAAGGGCCTAGATCTGATAGATCGAGTGCCTGATGAACTATGGAATGAGGTTCGTGACATTGTACAGGAGACAGCGATCAAGACCATCCCAATGGAAAAGAAATGCAAAAAAGCAAAATGGCTGTCTGGGGAGGCCTTACAAATAGCTGAGAAAAGGAGAGAAGCGAAAAGCAAAGGAGAAAAGGAAAGATATAAGCATCTGAATGCAGAGTTCCAAAGAATAGCAAGAAGAGATAAGAAAGCCTTCTTCAGCGATCAGTGCAAAGAAATAGAGGAAAACAACAGAATGGGAAAGACTAGAGATCTCCTCAAGAAAATTAGAGATACCAAGGGAAAATTTCATGCAAAGATGGGCACGATAAAGGACAGAAATGGTATGGATCTAACAAAAGCAGAAGATATCAAGAAGAGGTGGCAAGAATACACAGAAGAACTGTACAAAAAAGATCTTCACGACCCAAACAATCACAATGGTGTGATCGCTGACCTAGAGCCAGACATCCTGGAATGTGAAGTCAAGTGAGCCTTAGAAAGCATCACTACGAACAAAGCTAGTGGAGGTGATGGAATTCCAGTGGAGCTATTCCAAATCCTGAAAGATGATGCTGTGAAAGTGCTGCACTCAATATGCCAGCAAATTTGGGAAACTCAGCAGTGGCCATAGGACTGGAAAAGGTCAGTTTTCATTCCAATCCCAAAGAAAGGCGATGCCAAAGAATGCTCAAACTATTGCACAATTGAACTCATCTCACACGCTAGTAAAGTAATGCTCAAAATTCTCCAAGCCAGGCTTCAGCAATATGTGAACCGTGAACTTCCTGATGTTCAAGCTGGTTTTAGAAAAGGCAGAGGAACCAGAGATCAAATTTCCAACATCCACTGCATCATCGAAAAAGCAATAGAGTTCCAGAAAAACATCTGTTTCTGCTTTATTGACTATTTCAAAGCCTTTGACTGTGTGGATCACAATAAGCTGTGGAAAATTCTGAAAGAGATGGGAATACCAGACCACCTGATCTGCCTCTTGAGAAATCTGTATGCAGGTCAGGAAGCAACAGTTAGAACTGGTCATGGAACAACAGACTGGATCCAAATAGGAAAAGGAGTACATCAAGCCTGTATATTGTCATCCTGTTTATTTAACTTCTATGCAGAGTACATCATGAGAAACGCTGGACTGGACGAAACATAAGCTGGAATCAAGATTGCCAGGAGAAATATCAATAACTTCAGATATGTGGATGACACCACCCTTATGGCAGAAAGTGAAGAGGAACTAAAAAGCCTCTTGATGAAAGTGAAAGTGGAGAGTGAAAAAGTTGGCTTAAAGCTCAACATTCAGAAAACGAAGATCATGGCATCCGGTCCCATCACTTCGTGGGAAATAGATGGGCGAACAGTGGAAACAGTGTCAGACTTTATTTTTGGGGGCTCCAAAATCACTGCAGATGGTGACCGCAGCCATTAAATTAAGAGACGCTTACTCCTTGGAAGGAAAGTTATGACCAACCTAGATAGCATATTCAAAAGCAGAGACATTACTTTGCCAACAAAGGTTCGTCTTGTCAAGGCTATGGTTTTTCCAGTGGTCACATATGGATGTGAGAGTTGGACTGTGAAGAAGGCTGAGCGCCGAAGAATTGATGCTTTTGAACTGTGGTGTTGGAGAAGACTCTTGAGAGTCCCTTGGACTGCAAGGAGATCCAACCAGTCCATCCTAAAGGAGATCAGACTTGGGATTTCTTTGGAAGGAATGATGCGAAAGCTGAAACTCCAGTACTTTGGCCACCTCATGTGAAGAGTTGACTCATTGGAAAAGACTCTGATGCTGGCAGGGATTGGGGGCAGGAAGAGAAGGGGACGACAGAGGATGAGATGGCTGGATGGCATCACTGACTCAATGGACGTGCGTCTGGGTGAACTCTGGGAGTTGGTGATGGACAGGGAGGCCTGGGGTGCTGCAATTCATGGGGTCATGAAGAGTCAGACACAACTGAGTAACTGAACTCAACATGGGGTTAGTACATCTCATCACATCAGTCAGAGTCGCCTACACTCAGATCTTCGCCCTCCTCCTTGTCTTCTGTTAGTTTCTGATCTCCCAGAGCATCTACCATGGCTGTGCACACCACAGCTGACTAAAAAGATTTGTTGCAGCTCATATTCCTCCACTAGGTAATACAGCTTTATATGTTTTGAAGGCTTTTTGGTCAATGAATGTGTTATTGCAACTTGTCCAGTCACTAATTAAAAAATAATTCTCCCATTTTACAAAAGTTAATCTGAACTAGATAATTTTGAGTCTACATTCTCCTTAATTTGTACTGCTGCTGCTGCTGCTAAGTCACTTCAGTTGTGTCCGACTCTGTGCAATCCCATGGACGGCAGCCCACCAGGCTCTGCCATTCCTGGGATTCTCCAGGCAAGAACACTGGAATGGGTTGCCATTTCCTTCTCCAATGCATGAAAGTCAAAAGTGAAAGTGAAGTTGCTCAGTTGTGTCTGACTCTTAGCAACCTCATGGACTGCAGCCTACCAGGCTCCTCTGTCCATGGGATTTTCCAGGCAGGAGTACTGGAGTGGGGTGCCATTGCCCTCTAATTTGTAGTAATGAGTTTTATATTACTGATAACACAAATACCGTGTAGATCCAGTTATTTTACCACAAGAAGAATCCTTAGTCTCTACTGGCAAATAGACAATTTATTAATTTTGTTTAAAGAAAATAACAAAGTGAAAAAAGATTCCCTCTCCAAAATCTAGTAGTCTCTTCATGATTTTTATCCTGTGAAAGTTGCTTCATTTTATTACCTTTAAATCAGCCTAGGCTGAGAGCAAATAAAATACTTAAAAGTAGTCCCTGATTATATAAATATATATTCATTAATAATGAGGCTTTTCTGTCCCAGATGTATATTAATAATCAATCAAAATGACTGATTTTCTCACTTTCTAAAACCTCAAGATTCACTTGATTTCAAGGTCACCTAAAAATGAATATCCCCTAGTAGTGGAAGATTTCATATACAGTAACCATTAAGACTATAACAACCATATTTCTATCATCAGAAAAACAAATACAACTACACTTTAAAAAGAAGTACATTAAACAAAGATAAATCTTTCCAGTGCAGAGGTCTTTCTTCTTTCTCCTTGCCTCATTAAAAGAGAAAGAAGGATCAGATTGCTTAGTTGGGGTATAGTTAGTAATATTCAAAAGCCCTAATTTTATCTAAACAAAGCTCTTCCCCTCTTCCTAGGTTCCTCCTATGAAGAAATCTGAGTTATGGCTCTGCTATAAGAGATGGCAAATAATCAATCTTCTTCCATGGGCTTGTGCTTTACATTTTTTAAGATCTGTTTATTGTTCATGAGTACTGTAACAAAAATCTATTAAAATGCAATGGGTTTAATCTGGGTTGAATAAAAGACAGTCTAGAGTAAATAGCTGGGAAATCAAGTGATCTCAAACTAAAATTCGGTAAGTGTCTACCGTGTGCCAGATACTTTACACACATGTTTCATTTTAATCTTCACAGTCTATGAAGCAGACATTCTTACTTTTGTTTTCCATATGAGAAAAGTGAGGTTTAATACTTGACCATTATTTCATGAATGTCACTCAGTTGGGCAGTTTGGCCTGTCCTCAAATCCTATCCTCTATTATGTACCTATAATTGAATTTTAAAACTTGGGGTAGTCTATTCTGCATTAATTCATCTTTCATATAATCTACCTCAAGCTAAAAAATAAAATAAAACCATGACACCAGTTTGGAATTATTCTACTTGCAATTCAAAAAATTACTGGGGAAGGTTCGTTAATCCTGGTCAACTTGGCAGTAAATTTAGTGACTGTTGTTCTTATTTTTTTATAGAAGCCTGAAGGCAAAGAGGAAAAATAAGTCTTTTAAAAGGGGTTTTCTTCAACAAACCATCATGCTGACAAATTAAATGACAGGCACCTCTCTCACCAGCTGACAGCCTAGCAGGGTCCCTGTTAACATGCGCATTAGGGCAGACTGATTGGTTTAATTGGCAGTCATGCTTAAAAACCTGCAGAGGAATTGATGCTGAATGAATCATTTCCTTCAGCAATATTCAGCAGTTTGAATGCAGCAATGCAACCAAAAGCTCTTATAACTGTTCTATTTATTGTTGAAATCAATCGACCAAGTGATTACTTTCATTTTATTTTCTAAAACTGTGTGCTTTTCATTGAAAGCCATCATTTAAAAATGCTTAAAAGAAAAGATTTCTTACCAAATTTTCCCATATCTCAAACTGGAAGGTACCAGAAGCAGACAGTGTCGTGAGGAATAAATCTAGGAGGAAAATAACAGAATTGTAAGCTTTGTTACTGATGTTACACATTTAAACAGGAAGAAATGCAATACATAAAAAGTTATAATACAGTTGCATTTAAGCATTTTAAATTTTATATATATACATAAATTTATGTACATCAAATGATGCTTATTGACAGTTTATAAGATCTAGATCTAAGCAACATCAATAATGGGTGATGTGACTCCTTACAAGTTCAACAAGGAATGCTATCAGTATTTTTTTTTTTTTTGCCTAAGCACATGGCATGTAGGATCTTATTTCCCTGACCAGGGATGGAATCTGTGCCCCCTGCAGTGGAATTGTGGAGTCTTAACTGCTGGACACCAGGAAAGTCTGTAAACTTTATTTTAATGTGCTTGATTCATCAAAGAAAATAAAGCAGATGACCCTGTATTAATACAATTAAATAAAAAGGATTTAAAGGGAGCATTTAGTATTAGTCATTCAAAGGCATTCTTTACTTTTTTCTTTCATAATTCTAGTTCATTATAGCAATATTTTTTAAAGTACCATTATAATCTCAGACAGGTCTCTTAAGCTAAAAAAATATTTTTCTATAATGATAATTTATAGTTCCACAGCTAGTCCCACTTTTCCTAATAGATACATCATCCTAAGCAAAGAAAACAAGATAATTAAAGACCACCTGCAAACTCTTTCTGGTAGATTGAAAGTGATAACAATTATAGAATCAAACAACAAAAATATATTTTAGGGACCAGTGCTACCCTACACAATGATGCAATTAAATGCATCTTTTAAAACATTTTATATTTTTTAATTAATTTATCTTTTTGAAGGATAATTGCTTTACAGAATTTTGCTGTTTTCTGTCAAATCTCAACATGAATCAGCCATAGGTATATATACATCCCCTCTTTTGAACCTCCCTCCTATCTCCCTCCCCATTCCACTCCTCTAGATTGATATAGACCCGAAGTTTCCTGAGCCATACAGCAAATTCTCACTGGCTATCTGTTTTACATATGGTAATGCAAGTTTCCATGTTACCCTTGCCATACATCTCACCCTCTCCTCCCCTCTTCCCATGTCCATAAGTCTATTCTCTATGTCTGTTCCTCCACTGTTGCCCTGTAAATAAATTCTTCAGTATCATTTTTCTAGATTCCATATGTCTTAGAATACAATATTTATCTTTCTCTTTTTGACCTAGACCTACTACACTCTGTACAATAGGTTCTAGGTTCATCTACCTCATTAGAACTGACTTAAATGGCGTTCCCTTTTATGGCTGAGTAATATTCCATTGTACCACTACTTCTTTATCCATTCATCTGTCGACGGATATATAGGCTGCTTTGATGTTCTAAATATTGTACATAGTGCTGCAATGAACAATGGGATACATGAGTCTCTTTCAATTTCCTCAAGGTATAATGCCTAGGAGTGGGATTGCTGGGTCATATGGTGGTTTTATTCCTAGTTTTAAAAGGAATTCCCATACCATCTTCCATAGTGGCTGTATCAATTTACATTCCCACCAAAAGTGCAAGAGTGGTCCCTTTTCTCCATAACCTCTCCAACATTTACTGTATATAGACTTTTTGATGATGGCCATTCTGACTGCTGTGAGGTGATATCTCATTTAAGTTTTGATTTGCATTTCTCTAATGAGTGATGTTGAGCATCTTTTCATGTGTTTGTTAGCCATCTGTATGTCTTTTTTGGAGAAATGTCTGTTTAGGTCTTTTTCCCACTTTTTGATTGGGCTTTTTTGTTTTTCTGGCATTGAGGTGTATAAACTGCTTGTATATTTTGGAAATTAATCCTTTGTCAGTTGTTTCATTTGCTATTATTTTTTCCCATTCTGAGGGTTGTCTTTTCACTTGGCTGTGCAAAAGCTTTTTAACTTTGATCAGGTCTCACTTGTTTCCTTTTGTTTTTTATTTCTGTTACTCTACGAGGTGGGTCATAGAGGATCTTGCTGAGATTTATGTCTTTGAGTGTTCTGCCTATGTTCTCCTCTAAAAACTTTATAGTTTCTGGTCATACATTTAGGTCTTTAATCCATTTTGAGTTTATTTTTGTGTATGGTGTTAGGAAGTGTTCCAGTCTCATTCTTTTATATGTAGCTGTCCAGGTTTCCCAGCACCATTTATTGAAGAGGCTGAATTTGCCCCATTGTATACTCTTGACGCCTCTGTCAAAAATAAGATACCCATTGGTGCATGAGTTTATTTCAGGGCTTTCTATCTTGTTCCACTGGTCAAATTTCTGTTTTTGTGCCAGTACCATACTGTCTTGTTGACTGTAGCTTTGTAGTATGATCTGAACTCAGGAAGGTTGATTCTTCAAGCTCCACTTTTCTTTCTCAAGACTGCTTTGGCTATTCGGGGTCTTTTGTGTTTCCATTTGAATTGTGAAAGTTTTGGTTCTAGTTCTGTGAAAATGTGATTAGTAATGTGATAGGGATCACACTGAATCTGTAGATTGCATTTGGTAGTATAGTCATTTTCACAATATTGATTCTTCGTACCCAGGAACATGGAATATCTCTCCAACTATTTATGTCTTCTTTGATTTGTTTCCTTCAGTTCAGATCAGTTCAGTCGCTCAGTCATGTCCAACTCTTGGCAACCCCATGAATCGCAGCATGCCAGGCCTCCCTGTCCATCACCAACTCCCAGAGTTCACCGAAACTCATGTGCATCGAGTTGGTGATGTCATCCAGCCATCTCATTCTCTGTCATCCCCTTCTCCTGCCTCCAATGCCTCCCAGCATCAGGGTCTTTTCCAATGAGTCAACTCTTCACATGAGGTGGCCAAAGTACTGGAGTTTCAGCCTCAGCATCAGTCCTTCCAATGAACACCCAGGACTGGTCCCTTTTAGAATGGACTGGTTGGATCTCCTTGAAGTCCAAGGGACGCTCAAGAGTCTTCTCCAACACCACAGTTCAAAAGCATCAATTCTTTGGCACTCCGCCTTATTCACAGTACAACTCTCACATCCATACGTGACCACTGGAAAAACCATAGCCTTGACTAGACGGACCTTTATTGGCAAAGTAATGTCTCTGCTTTTGAATATGCTATCTAGGTTGGTCATAACTTTCCTTCCAAGGAGTAAACGTCTTTTAATTTCATGGCTGCAATCACCATTTGCAGTGATTTTGGAGCCCCCCAAAAATAAAGTCTGACACTGTTTCCCCATCTATTTCCCATGAAGTGATGGGACCAGATGCCATGATCTTCATTTTCTGAATGTTGAGCTTTAAGCCAATGTTTTCACGCTCCTCTTTCACTTTCATCAAGAGGCTTTTTAGTTCCTCTTCACTTTCTGCCATAAGGGTGGTGTCATCTGCATATCTGAGGTTAGTGTTATTTCTCCCGGCAATCTTGATTCTAGCGTGTGCTTCTTTCAGCCCAGCATTTCTCGTGATGTACTCTGCATAGAAGTTAAATAAGCAGGATGACAATATACAGCCCCGACGTACTCCTTTTCCTATTTGGAACCAGTCTGTTGTTCCATGTCCAGTTTTAACTGTTGTTTCCTGACCTACATATAGGTTTCTCAAGAGGCAGGTGAGGTGGTCTGGTATTCCCATATCTTTCAGACTTTTCCACAGTTTCTTATGATCCACACAGTCAAAGGCTTTGGCATAGTCAATAATGCAGAAATAGATGTTTTTCTGGAACTCTCTTACTTTTTTGATGATCCAGGATAGCTCTTCTCTAAAATATTTGAAAGAATTCTCCTGTGAAGTCATGTGGTCCTGGGCTTTTGTTTTTTGGGAGATTTTGGATCACTGCTTCAATTTCAGTGCTTGTAATTGGGTTGTTCATAATTTCTATTTCTTCCTGGTTCAGGGTTGGAAGAGTGAACTTTTCTAAGAATCTGTCCATTTCTTCCAAGTTGTCTATTTCTTTGCCATATAGTTGTTCATAATAGTCTCTTATAATCCTTTGTATTTCTGCATTATCTGTTGTAATCCTTTTTCATTTCTAATTTTGATTTGATTTTTCTCTTTTCTTTTCTTAATGAGTCTGGCTAAAGGTTTGTCAATTTTGTTTATATTCTCAAAGAACCAGCTTTTAGTTTTATTAATCTTTACTATTGTTTCTTTCATTTCTTTTGCATTTATTTCTGCTCGGATCTTTATGATTTCATTCCTTCGATTAATTTTGGGGCTTTCCTGTTCTTCTTTATCCAGTTGTTTTAGGTGTAAAGTTAGCTTGTCTATTCAATGTTTTTCTTGTTTCTTGAGGTAGGATTGTATTGCTATAAACTTCCCTCTCAGGAATGCTTCTGCTCCATCCCATAGGTTTTGAGTTGTAGTATTTCCATTGTCATTTCTTTCTAGAAATTTTCTGACTTCCCTTTTGATTTCTTCAGTAACTTGTTGGTTATTTAATCTTCATGTGTTTGTGTTTCTTAACAGTTTTTTTCTTGTAATTGATATGTAGTCTCATAGCACTGTGGTCAGAGAAGATGATTGAAATGATTTCAACTTTCTTAAATTTACTGAGGTTTAATTTGTGACCCAAGATGTGGTCCATCCTGGAGAATGTTCCATGTGCATTTGAGAAGAAGGTGTATTCTTCTGCATTTGGATTGGATGTCCTGAAGATCTGTCCATTGGTGACAGTGGGGTGTTGAAGTCTCCTACTATTATTGCAGTACTGTCAATTTCCCCTTTTATGTCTGTTGGCGTCTGTCTTATGTATTGAGGTGCTCCTATGTTGGGCGTATAGACATTTACAATTGTTTTGTCTCTCTCTTGGATTGATCCCTTGATCATTATGTAGTGTCCTTCCTTATCTCTTATAATCTTCTTTAAGGTCTATTTTGTCTGATATGAGGACTGCTACTCCAGCTTTCTTTTGCTTCCCGTTTGCATGGAATATATTTTTCTATCCTCTCACTTTCAGTCTATATGTGTCTTGATGTCTGAAGTGGGTTTCTTGTAAACAGCATATAAATGAGTCTTGTTTTTGTATCCATTCAGCCAGTCTGTGTCTTTTGATTGAAGCATTTAATCTATTTACATTTAAAGTAATTATATATATATATATATTCTTACTGCGATTTTCTTAATTGGGGTTGCTTTTGTAGATCTTTTTTCATTTCTTGAATATATAAGTCCCTTTAACATTTGTTGTAAGGCTGGTTTGGTGGTACTGAATTCTCTTAACTTTTGCTTGTCTGGAAAGCTTTTTATTTCTCCATCAATTTTGAATGAGATCATTGCTGGGTACAGTAATCTTGGTTGTAGATTTTTCCCTTTCAGTACTTTAAATATATCCTGACATTCCCTTCTGGCCTGCAGAGTTTCCGTTGAAAGATCAGCTGTTAAGTGTATGGGATTTCCCTTGTACATTATTTGTTGCTTCTCCATTGCTGCTTTTAATATTCTTTGTGTTTAGTCTTTGTTAATTTGATTAGTATGTCTCTGGGCATATTTCTCCTTGGGTTTATACTGTATGGGACTCTTTGTGCCTCTTGGTCTTGCTTGACTATTTCCTTTTCCATGTTGAGGAAATTTTCAACTATAATCTCTTCAGAAATTTTCTAATACCCTTTCTTTTTCTCTTTTTCTTCTGGGACCCCTATAATTTGAATGCTGATGCATCTGATATTGCCCCAGAAGTCTCTGAGAGTATCCTCAGCTCTTTTCATTCTTTTTATTTTATTTTGCTCTTCAGAAGTTATTTGCACCATTTTATCTTCCAGCTTACTGTTTCATTCTTCTGGTTCAGATAGTCTGCTATTGATTCCTTCTAGAGTATTTTTAATTTCAGTAATTGTGTTGTCTCTGCATGTTTATCCTTTAATTCTTCTATCTCTTTGTTAATTGATTCTTACATTTTCTTCAGTTTGTTTTCAAGGTTTTTGATCATCTTTACTATCATTATTCTGAATTCTTTTTTGTCAATTTGCTCTTCATTTATTTGGACTTTTGTGTTTCTAGTTTGTTCCTTCACGTGTGTAGTATTTCTCTGCTATTTTATTATATATATTTTAAGCTTATTGTGTTTGAGGTCTCATTTTCTCAGGCTTCAAGGTTGAATTCCTTCTTCCTTTTGGTTTCTGCCCCCTAAGGTTGGTGCAGTGGTTTGTGTAAGCTTCCTATTGGGTGAAATTTGTGCTGAGTTTTTGTTTGTTTTTCCTTTTATGGGCAAGGCTGAGTGATGTGGTAATCCTGTCTGCTGATATTGGATTTGTATTTTTGTTTGTTGTTTATTTAGATGAGGTGCTACTGCACTGGGTGCTACTGGTGGGTGGGCAATGCTGGTTCTTGTATTCACGTGGTTTCCTTTGTGTGAGTTCTCACTATTTGATACTCCCTAGGGTTAGCTCTCTGGTAGTCTAGGGTCTTGTAGTCAGTGCTACCATTCCAAAGGCTCAGTGCTTGATCTCTGGTTGGGAACAAAGATTCCACAAGTGGTTTGTTATGGCATTAAGTGAGATTAAAACAAATATTCAAAAAAGAGAAACCAAAGATGAACAACAGACAAATGGCAGTTATAAAAGCAGGCAAATTATAATTAAAATAATGGAATATACACATATACATATACGCCCAAGAGCAAAGTCAAAACAGTCCAACAAAAATATAGTAGGTTGACCCACTGAACAAAGAAAACAAAAAATTATATTTACCAGTTAAAAACAAAACTAACTAAAGCACAAACTGGACAACAAAATTAAAGCAAGGTGCCAAGTGGGAAATAAAGCAATGAAAACAAAACTAACAAATATGTTGAGAGGAAAAGAAAGAGTAGATATGCAAAGTTAAACAGAGGTAGATGAAGATTTATATACATTAAAGATTAACTGCAAGGGGAAAAGAACTGTAGGAAAAGCAAACAAAGGAATAGATGTACAAAAAATAATAATAGGTTTAAAATATTAAAAATTTAAAAAGAGACAAAAAAAAAGAGGAAAACTGCAGAGATCTGCAAAAGCCCAACATAGAGGCAGAGGTTTACGACAACAATAAAAATGTGACTGAGGAAAAAAAAAAAAAAAAGCTTAATTGGATTTATAAGTGCTAATAAAATCGACAACTACAACAGAAGGGGAAAAAAGGAAAAAAAGAAAAGAAAAAAGTACAAAAGAATCTACAGAACAAGTGAAGAAAAAGGAATAATAAATGTTTTTGTTCAGTCACTGCTGTCAGAGTTCTTTCCCTTGCTGAGAGTCACAGTCCACCTTAGGATAACCTCCAACACTGTGCTGGTCTCTGGACCTGCTGTGGATGCAGCTCAGATTCTAATCGAAGACCAGATTAGATTCTTGGCCTCCAATGTCCACAGCTATCAGAACTAGTACGTTTTCTTTTGTGGGAGGTCTCAATGGCCTTTTATATATTCCATGGACAGAGAGTCTGCCTAGTTGATTGTGTGGATTTAATGTGCAGCTTGGACCTAGACAGCATATTAAAAAGCAGACATTACTTTGCCAACAGACTTCCCTGGTGGCTCAGACGGTAAAGCATTTGTCTACGATGCGGGAGACCCGCGTTCGATCCCTGGGTTGGGAAGATCCCTTGGAGAAGGAAATGGCAAACCACTCCAGTACTACTGCCTGGAAAATCCCATGGACAGAGGAGCCTGGTAGGCTACAGTCCATGGGGGTTGCAAAGAGTCAGACACAACTGAGTGACTTCACATTCACGTTCACTTTGCCAACAAACGTCTGTCCAGTCAAAGCTATAGTTTTTCCAGCTGTCATGTATGGATGTGAGAGTTGGACTATGAAGAAAGCTGAGCGCCAAAGAACTGATGCTTTTGAACCATGGTGTTGGAGAAGACTCTTGAGAGTCCCTTGGACAGCAAGGAGATCCAATCAGTCCATTCTAAAGGAAAGCAGTCCTGAATATTCATTGGAAGCATTGATGCTGAAGCTCAAACTCCAATACTCTGGCCACTTGATGTGAAGAACTGACTCACTGGAAAAGACCCCCATGTTGGGAAGGATTGAAGGCGGGAGGAGAAGGAGATGATAGAGGATGAGACAGTTGGAGATGGTATCACTGACTCAATGGACATGAGTTTGAGTAAGCTCCGGGAGTTGGTGATGGACAGGGAGGCCTGGTGTGTTGCAGGCCATTGGGCCGCAAAGAGTCGGACATGACTGAGCAACTGAACTGAACTATACAGCTGATGGGAACATTTTAGGTCTTCTTCCTTAGCCACACTGCCCGAGTTTCAATTGTGGTTTTATTTCCACCTCTACATGTGGGTTGTCCACAGGGGTTTCCTCCTAAGGCTGCCCCAGAGGACTTGGGTTTAACCTGTGAGAGCCAGGTGTGGATGTGCTGCAGCTCTTGGGTTGCAGGGGTCTGGCAGCACTGGGTATTCAGGGGGGTTGGCAGCTAGGGCAGTAGGAAATATAGTGCTCTAGAAGGGTATAGCAACCACCATTGGCCAATATGCTCCAGTATTCTTTCTTGGAGAAGCCCCCTCCATGAGAGAAGCCTGGCAGGCCACAGTCTACAGGGTCGCCAAGAGTAGGACACGACCAAAGCTACTCTGTGAGCATAGAGGCAAGACTTTTTGGCCTGTGGCAGCTCTGCCTCACTGAGAGTTGAGCATGAAGTTGGTTCAGCTGCTTGGCTCATGGGGGCCCTGGTGGCACCAAGTGTGCAGGGACAAGGACTGCCTCTGCCACAGGAGTTATGGCCCTATGGTCTTTCTCCGAGCCTCTTGTAGCTGGCGATCAGAAGGTTTCTTTGGCCAGTCTTTCTCTGTAGCTCTGCCTGTATAGGCACTTAGAGGGATCCCTTGCCTAGGGTCCTTCTTTGTAGTTTTGCGAGTCAGGCACATAGAGGGGGCCTTCCTGGCTGGGGTCCTACTCTGTAGACTGGAGCTTCAGGCACTTAAAAGAGCACCCTGGGTGGGGCCCTACTCTGTAGTTCCGTGCATCAGTCACTTAGATGAGCACCCTGGGTGGAGTCCTATTCTGTATTCAAATGCTCCTACTCAAATGCATCAGGCATTTAATGGGCCAGCCTCTCTATTGTTCATCTGCCAATGCTGGCATGTGGGGAGAGAGAGGCTATGGTGATGGCTTCACCCACTATGCATGACTCAGCAGTACTGCCTTGCTTCCATGACTGCCTGGCTTTCCTCCACCAGCATTTCCCACCACGATCTCCTACCTCACATCCCCTCAATCTGTCTCTCTGCAGTCAACAGCAGCCCTCGCCCTGGGGTTGTTCCACAATCCCTAAACTCCAGCTCCCAGCTGCTGCGCCTTCCAGGGGACCAGCTTTTGTCTGGGATATGTATGGCTACAGCAAGTACTCTTGATTCTCATTCCATTTAGGCTTCCACAGATCAGCTTTTTCACTCTCAGCCTTAAATGTTTCTCCTCTGACTCAGACAATTGCCCTGATGTGGAGATTGGACTGCTGCTTCAGTTCCCCCACCCACTGAGGGCAGGTCCAGTCCTACTAACACTCCCTTCTCCCCCTAGTTCCTTTGTCCTACCAAGTTTTGTGTGGTTCTATATATTGTTTTCCACTGGTCAGGTACTCCTGTCCACTCTCAGCTGGTGTTCTGCATGCACTTCTGTGTCTGAAGGTGTACTCCTGATGTATCCGTGGAGAGAGATGTACTCCACGTCCACCTACTGCTCCGCCATCTTGTTCCTCCTCTTTCTTTCCTTTTAAAAACAATTATGTGTACTACTTTTATATCTTACACATTTTAAGACAGGCTATATTTTTTTTAAAAGATAGTCTAATCATAATCACATTTTTGCTTTCTCACTCTAAAAGCAACACTTTACTATTTATCATAGATTTCAGTATTAATTTATTTTAAAAAATTATTTTTAATTGTAGAGTGTTTTACAGCACTGTACTGGTTTATACCATACATTAACCTGAATCAGCCATAGGTGTACATATCTGCCCTCCCTCTTGAACCTCCCTCTCACCTCCTACCCCATCCCAGCCCCTCTAGGTTGTCATGGAGCACTGGGTTTGCGCTCCCTGTGTCATACAGAAAATTCCGACTGGTAATCTATTTCACATATGGTAATGTATACGTTTCAATGCTTTTCTCTCAAAGCATCCCACCCTGTTCTTCCTCTACTTTGCCCACAAGTCTGGTCTCTATGTCTGTGTCTCCACTGAATTTCAGCATTATTTTAAATAAGAGTATTATAGCACCTACAATCATTAGCACACATGTTAAGTGAGCAATAAATTGTATTTCACATTTTAAGTAGTACAATTATTTCCATATATTTCAACTAAAAAGTTTTATTAAAAAGTGCAAGAATTTAAAAAAGATGGTTTGAAAAACAGTAGGTTGACATTCAAATCAAACAACCTATTAATGCAAAGGCCAGGTAATCTGCAAGTCTATTCTAGCAGCATCATTTATTACCTTTATGTAATGGCAATTTTATTTAATGAATATGGAAGTTTTAAAATGATGAGCTGACTCAAAGGAATATTAAAATGACACCCTTCCACACTTTTAAAAGATGAAAGTGGTATAGAGATCATGACTATCTCAGAGAAAAGGTTTTCTTTTTCATTCCATTAAATACGTTTAGGAAACTATCATTCATGTTTTCTGTAAAGGCTTCATATGAATTTAATGAAGCTATTCATGTAATAATCATAATGATAAAGATTTTCATAGAACCCTCTGAAGGCTAACTTATTAACTTTTATTATTGTTGTGTGCTGCTTACGTGCCTGAGTGCTAAAGTTGCTTCAGTCATGTCCGACTGTTTGCAACCCTTGGACTGTAGCCAGCCAGGTTCATCTGTCCATGGGGATTCTCCAGACAAGAATACTGGAATGGGTTGCTATGTCCTCCTTCAGGGCATCTTCCCAATCCAGGGATGGAACCTGCAGCTTTTCAGTCTCCTGAATTGGTAGGTGAGTTCTTTACCACTAGCACCACCTGGGAAGCCCAGCTGAACCCAAAACTAACTCTGAGAAAGTGGAACAATTGTCTATGTCAATGTATCAAATATCTCTACATTTATTTTCACCACACTGAAGATGCTTTGCCTATGAATACAAATATGTAGGTTTTTTTTTTTTTTTTAAATCTTTGGTCAATTTGGACTTTTTATTTATTTCTGGTTGCACTGGGTCTTTGTTGCTGCAAGTGGGGCAAGTGGAGGCTATTCTTCTTTGTGTTGCATGAGCTTCTCTTGTTTCAAAGAACAGGATCTAGAGCATATGGTCTCAGTAGCTGCGGCTTTCGGACTCTAGAGCAACAGTTCAGTAGTTGTGGCACATAGATTTGGTTGCTCTGGAGCATGTGGAATATTCCCAGGTAAGGGATCAAACCCATGTCCCCTGCATTAGCAGGTGCATTCTTATCCACTGTACCCTAAGGAAAGTCTGAAATATAGTCTTTTGTAATGGTAATTTCTTCAAACTGTTTAATCATATACTCCCAATGAAGTGTTTATTTCCATACTCCACTAGGAAAACTCCCAAACAATATCTGTGATTTGCAAGATGACATACCTACAATCAATCTTCTCTCCTTCACCCATGGATCCTTTACACTGTCATTAGCATGATTAAAATAGAAAAGTGCAAATGTGATCTCATTCCTTCTCTTCCAGGATATAGGGTAAATCTCATCTGTCAGGTGAAAGCCTACCTACCTACATTTCTAGGCTCATTTCTTGCTACTCCCACGATGTTTGTTGATTCTATTTTCACAGCTTCACTAGACTTTGAAAAATAGTAAAGTAAGATGAGGGACTAGAAGTACCTTATAAATAAAATATTTTTTAAAATTCATTTCATCATTCAATTATATAAAGGAGTTACAGAAAAATAATTCATTTTGCAAAGAAATAAAAATAGAGACAATTATTTAATAACAACTCAATATGCAGAATAATGCCTCAGAGTTTGACTGAATGAGAATTACAGCTTGAAAAAAAATTTGGTCAACAAAACAATAAAGTTCTTACCATCCTATATGGTTAAGAGTATTGTACATGATAAAATTAAAGGAAATGTACTCAGTAAAACTAATGGATGCTATGACATGTCACTGAGACTCCTCAAAACTGTATATTGTCATCCTGCTTAATTTAACTTACATGCAGAGTACATCATATGAAATGCTGGGCTGGATGAATCACAAGTTGGTATCAAGATTGCTGGGAGAAATATTAATAACCTCAGGTATGCAGATGATACCTCCCTAATGGCAGAAAGTGAAGAGGAATGAAAGAGTCTACTGATGAGGGGAAAGGGGATCGTAAAAAAGCTGGCTTGAAATTCAATATTCAAAAAACTAATATCACAGCAACTAGTCCCATCACTTCGTGGTAAACAGAAGAGGAAAAAGTGGAAGCAGTGACATATTTCATTTTCTTAAGACTCCAAAATCATTGTGGATGGGGACTGCAGCCATGAAATTAAAAGACACTTGCTCCCTGGAAGAAAAGCAATGACAAAGCTAGATAGTGTATTAAAAAAGAGACATCACATTGTATACAAAAGTCCATTTGATCAAAGCTATAGGTTTTCCATTAGTCATGTGTAGATGTGAGAGTCGGACCATAAAGAAAGCTGAGTGCTGAAGAGTTGATGCTTTTGAATTGTGGTGCTGGAGAAGACTCTTGAGAGTCCCTTGGGCTATAAGGAGATCAGTCAATCCTAAAGGAAACCAACCCCAAATACTCATTGGAAGGACTGATGCTTTGGCCATCTGATGCCAACTCACTGGAAAGACTGTGATGCTGGGAAAGATTGAAGGCCAAAAGAGAAAGGGGTGGCAGAGTGTGAGATGGTTAGATAGCATCACTGATACAATGGTCATGAATTTGAGCAAACTCCGGGAGATAGTGAAGGACAGGTGAGCCTGGCATGCTGTAGTCCATGGGGCTGCAAAGATTTGGACACGATTTAAAGACTGAACAGCGACAAATAAAGACAATACAATTAGATGCTTTTGCAAAGCTCAACTCAAGGAACACAGGAAAGATACAAAGCCCGAGCATAAGTAATAAATTAAAAGCTGAGTGTGAAAGCCTCTTGGGGAGCAAAACAAGAGGTTTTTACCTCCGTCCTGAAGGGCAAGGAAAGCTGACGAATAAGACCAGAAGTTAATGGTCTTACTGGTAAGAGCAGATAACTCTGAATGAGGGCCTAGAAGAGCTCTGAAGGTTAAATTCAAGTACTAATCAAGATTAGTATTAAGATTAGCTTAATACTTAATTAAGATTAGTATCAAGGTTAGCTAACCTTCCAAGATGGGATGTGTTCACGGTGGTATGGCTATAGACAAGAAGGTTAAATTCTCAACTTAAGCAGGTCTGCTATGTTAAGGTTAGAGCCTTAGAGCCTTAGTAAAAAATGATACTAGACCCATGGGATAGGAATACCTAGTTGATAATATGAAAATCCTGAATCCCCAGATTCATTTGAAAGGATTTTCAGAGCCTTCAGAATTGGACTGTTAAAGGCTGAAATTTTCTCATTTGAAGATGATGGAGAAATTACCCCTAAAGGCTAGCTCTCTTGCTAAAAAAATTTTCTACCCCATTAGGCAACACTGCTCTCACTTCCTGCAGTCTGTCCCATCTTCTCTGCTGCCATTAAGCCAAAAATGGGTTCAGTACAAGATAACTTGACTAGGAATGTGATGGTCATTTGAGGGAGAAAGGGACTATAGCCTGAATTAAGTGCAGTACCTAGCTAACAAGCACTGACAGGAACCAGGAGAGTAAGCATGAGACTATACTGTGAGGGTAGGGGTTGAGGAGTGGGTAGAAAAGATGGGGTGCAGAATGAGATACAATAAGGAGCTGGGGATATGGCGATTACACTGGATCTCATCTACTATAGAAGTGGCAACAACTCATTTTATAGGAGTAAAGCTATATATTCTGGATATGGGTTTGCCTTTCTCATTTTGAAAACTAATTTTAAAATACTAACAGAAATATGATGATAGCTGACATCACTGGCATTCATTTGAAGAAATCAGCTATATCAAAGACTGCATTATGAGTTAGTGAAAAATTCAAGATATAAGTCCCAAAGTCAATTGAATCCTTGTTCATTAGATTCTTATGACAAGTAAAATAGTGAAAATAGTCAATGTACATGCACTTTCTTCTCCTCAAAATACACAGTCAAGTGTGTGCAAAAACATTAAATGGTTTATGCTTCAATTATCTCCACTTTTCAGGACCAAGCTTTACTGCATTTGAATCGTTGCTAAGTGCAGCACAGTCTTCCTTTCAAATGAAGAACCCTTTGGTTAATGCTAGCATCAAAAGGAAGCCTTGGGAATCTAGAAACTTGAATTGTAAGTTTAACTACGTGAACTAAACCATGTTAGGAAAAATCAAAACAAAGATTTAATCATTAATAATGGGCACCTTACATCCTTTTGATATACTATGGTATGAAGGAATAGATTAAAAATTGTGATTTCTGGCATTGTATTCTTTCAGTACATTTCAATCTTTTAAGAAAAATATTACAATGGAAATTTTTTAAAAGAAGTATTCATAATGTCATTTAGAGTTCCTACATGAAAAAGTTCTCCTTCAATGTTGAGAGTCACTGTTATTTCCAAAGAAGTTCATGGTTCATTTGGGAAAAAACACAGGTAATAAAATATTATTGGTATTTTCTGGAACTATCAGACATTTTCACAAGAATGTTTGAACCAGGAGAATTCGCCACGTTCATGTTTACACCTGTTCTGTAGTAATGTCTTTCTTAGTTCCAGTTACACTAGTGAAAGGGCAGCATAAGAGTATAGAATAAAACTATCTTTCATCTGCTTCCACTTGTTCATAAAACAATGTACCAAAGGACATATGACTGCTGAAAAGTGAAAATCGCTTAGTTGTGTCTGACTCTTTGCGACCCCATGGACTATACAGTCCATGGAATTCTCCAGGCCAGAATACTGGAGTGGGTAGCTGTTCCCTTCTCCAGGGGATCTTCCTGACCCAGGGATTGAACCCAGGTCTCTGCAAGCCATCAGACTGCTGAAGTCATTAAGATAAACCAGCTAATGCCAACAACTCTTCCCTTTCATATGCTATGCTAAGTCACTTCAGTCGTATCCCCAGGAATTTAATTGCATTCAGAAGCTGAGAGGTCATCAACTCAAATGCTATGAGGCATGAGGATCTAACTTAAGAGGTGCTGCTACAACTGAGATCATCAAATAGTAGAAAGGCACAGGGCATACAAACTGTCTACAGCTATCTGGATGGGAGAAAAGAGTAGGAGGAAGGGAACTGAGAGGCACCAGTACTTTGGCCACCTCATGCGAAGAGTTGACTCATTGGAAAAGACTCTGATGCTGGGAGGGACTGGGGGCAGGAGGAGAAGGGGACGACAGAGGATGAGATGGCTGGATGGCATCACTGACTCGATGGATGTGAGTTTGAGTGAACTCCAGGAGTTGGTGATGGACAGGGAGGCCTGGCGTGCTGCGATTCAGGGGGTCGCAGAGTTGGACACGACTGAGAGACTAAACTGAACTGAACTGAAAAACAGGCCATTACTGACCAAAGAGGACGGCAACTAGTTAGCTCCAGCCAACTGTCGTTGCTACAGAAATGTAATTTTTAAATATGGAAAATCACACTTGAAAAATATTGAAAAACAATTCAAAATATTTTAAGCAGCATGGGGAAAAAATTAAAAACATGTCTGCAGAGTTAATTTGAGGTACTAGATTAAAACCTCTGAGAGATTATTACTTTGGTTACATATTTGTTGACAAAGAACCAACCCTATTCCCTATATTAAACAATGCTGCCAGGTAATATTCTGTACAAATGCACTAATTTAATAGATGATATGAGGAACATATTCGAATGGGTCCTCATTCACAAGATACAATCCTAAAAAAAAAAAAGCCTAAATTTCCAGAAATCATTTTATTATATTAATCGACTGAATATTAGATATTACAAATTACAAATGTTAAGTTCTAAATAAAAACTATTATTATACTCTGTAAGAACAAACATTAATAAACGTTACGCCAAAATGAAGACCAATACTCTGAAAAGGAATGAAATCAATTAGCACAAATTAAAAAATCAAAAAAAGTAACATAATCCATTTTTCCCACTTTAACTTACTGAATGAACCCTTTGTAAATTAAAGGAATAGCCAATTTTTTAATATATTTTGCCTGAAAAATACTGTTTCTACTCATTTTTACTTTATTCACTAAATATATATTTTTCTTTTATAAAAGACTACCCATCATGGGTGAAAGTATCTGTCATTGTCTGCCCCACAGAATTTGAATTTGCAAAAATTCTAAGAGTTACTAAACAATACTATTAATTGTATGTTAAAATACTGATTTCATTTCTATAATTGCAGATAATCCAGAGATGTGAAAAGGCAAGCTTAGATTTTAGATTCAAAATCATGGTTTTACATGTATATTTTTAACTGCTTCTTCATTGATTATATTAAGAAAGATGCAATTTTAGAAATAAAATTATTTAATAAAGCTTTAAAAATATGCAATTATATTTATAAAATCTGATATTTTTTACATTGTAAGTTATTGCCTTTTTCACATCAATTATGTTTCCCATAAAATTAAATATATGCAAAAAATGTAATAAGAGATTTTTCATCTTGCAAATAACATATCTGGAGACAGAAATGGATAAATACTTTTAGCATACAATATTAATGAAGAGTTCATCTGTGATGAAAATAATCCTGAGGCAGATGTACTTTTAAAAATGTCTGAATTCCTCAGTATATTCGTAAGTAACAGTAAATTATAATCTCTTATTCAAAGAATATCTATTTGTGTTTTTAATCCCTTACACTATAAAATTTCTTTAAAAAATAATTCTTACGTTGTTAGTTCAAGTGAACAATTATTAAAGATTAATAAACAATTATTTGTTTCTCTAATATGCTTTTTTATTACACTAAGGGAGCCAAGTCATCAGCATAGAGTAAGTTAAGGAGCACTGATTTCCTGCACAAATTTTAATCTATTATAATCTACTAAAACTGCTAAAGGAATTAAGAGGCAGTGGTTTATCCTATGCTACAATTAGATTCAAAGTTTCATACATCTAAAACACATTATTACTTAAAAAAAAAAAACACAGCATTACTAATCTATAAAAACATCCAATTATCTATAAAAATTTACCTATTAAAAACTCATATCTATTTTTAAGGAATAACTCTATATAGTAAAATTCCAGTTATATAAAACTTTTAAGTTTACTAAGTCAAAACTAATGTTTTACTTAGAGAATCAATAACATTTACTTCTACACCAATGAAGTTGTGTCCATGATCAACACTTTACATTTCTGAAATTCAACATCATTCAATGGAAAGGATTCTCTATTAACATGATCACATTTTTAAACAGCCAGTTTAGGGCATTAAACGGGGATATGTGATGAGGAAAGGGATATGTGATGAAGAAAGCCATATGGAAGTGCTTTTCTACATAATTCACTAACAACGGTCGTGGTGAAGAGCTTCCTCCTTCCAAAATCTTAGGGAAAAGACCCTACAATTGTAATGGTTACAGCGAAGGAAGGCTGGTTTGGAGACTTAAAGCGGGGGGAAATAATTTTTCTTAATAAAACTCTCATGTTCCATATAATACATTTTATAACCTAAGCTGCAGAAAGCTGCTAAGCACTGTGACTTGTTTTGTATACCGTAGTCCTTAATACTTTATGTACATAAAATTTTGAAAATACACAGCGATTTTTTAACCCACCACAAACAAGCTGATGAAACACAGTCACCTTTATATAAATGAATACTCTCTGAGTTAACTGCTGCTAGGTGGCTTCAGTCGTGTCCATCTCTGTGTGAGCCCATAGACAGCAGCCCACCAGGCTCCCCCGTCCCTGGGATTCTCCAGGCAAGAATGCTGGAGTGGGTTGCCATTTCCTTCTCCCAGGAATCATTTTAAAATTTCACTTTTTAAGTTTATAAACTTTTATCTAGACTTCCTTTCCCTTTCTTTCTCTTTCCTATCCTGAAACATTGGTCCCTAAATGAAGATTCTCCATGTTTAGCAGAGCTCTGACTAGAGACTTAGACACCACACTCTGGAACACACACACACATTATTATTAATATATGACTGGGCTCCAAAATCACTGCAGATGGTGCGTGCAGCCAAGAAATTAAAAGATGCTTACTCCTTGGAAGGAAAGTTATGACCAACCTAGATAGCATATGCAAAAGCAGAGACATCACTTTGCCAACAAAGGTTCGCCTAGTCAAGGCTATGGTCTTTCCTGTGGTCATGTATGGATGTGAGAGCTGGACTGTGAAGAAGGCTGAGCGCCGAAGAATTGATGCTTTTGAAGTGTGGTGTTGGAGAAGACTCTTGGGAGTCCCTTGGACTGCAAGGAGATCCAACCAGTCCATTCTGAAGGAGATCAGCCCTGGAATTTCTTTGGAAGGAATGGTGCTAAAGCTGAAACTCCAGTATTTTGGCCACCTCATGCGAAGAGTTGACTCATTGGAGAAGACTCTGATGCTGGGAGGGATTGGGGGCAGGAGGAGAAGGGGACGACAGAGGATGAGATGGCTGGATGGCATCACTGACTCGATGGATGTGAGTCGGAGTGACCTCCGGGAGTTGGTGATGGACAAGGAGGCCTGGCGTGCTGCAATTCATAGGGTCACAAAGAGTCGGACACGACTGAGCAACTGATCTGATCTGAAGGCGCACTAAGAGCGCCCCGCCTTCCCGCGACCGGTTCACTAACAGCGCGGCGGAGAGGAGCTACCCCACGACTGAGGAAGGACGGCGGTGAGGACCGGCGCACTAAGCACAGCCGAGAGGAGCTACCCACGACCGAGGTCAGGAAGGGCGGCGGTGAGGAGAGACCCTCTCTTCCAAGGTAAGGTGCGATGGCTGTGATTTGCTGGAGCAGCCGGGAAGAGATAACCCACGCCCAAGGTAAGAGAATCCCAAGTAAAATGATAGGTCTTGCAAGAGGGTATCAGAGGGCAAATACACTGAAACCATACTCACAGAAAACTAGACAATTTAATCACACTAGGACCACAGCCTAGTCTAACTCAATGAAATTAAGCCATGCCCGTGGGGCAACTCAGGATGGGCAGGTCATGGTGGAGAGATCTGACAGGGTGTGGTCGGCTGGAGAAGGGAATGGCAAACCACTTCAGTATTCTTGTCTTGAGAACCCCATGAACAGTATGAAAAGGCAAAATGATAGGATACTGAAAGAGAAACTCCCCAGGTCAGTAGGGGCCGAATATGCTACTAGAGATCAGTGGAGAAATAACTCCAGAAAGAATGAGGGATGGAGCCAAAGCAGAAAGAATATCCAGCTGTAGATGTGTCTGGTGATAGAAGCAAAGTCCGATGCTGTAAAGAGCAATATTGCATAGGAACCTGGAATGTCAGGTCCATGAATCAAGGCAAATTGGAAGTGGTCAAACAAGAGATGGCAAAAGTGAATGTTGACATTCTAGGAATTAGCAAACTAAAATGGACTTGAATGGGTGAATTTAACTCAGAGGACCATTATATCTACTCCTGCGGGCAGGAATCCCTCAGAAGAAAAGAAGTGGCCATCTCGGTCAACAAAAGAGTCCGAAATGCAGTACTTGGATGCAATCTCAAAAACGACAGAATGATCTCTGTTCGTTTCCAAGGCAAACCATTCAATGTCACAGTAATCCAAGTCTATGCCCCAACCAGTAATGCCGAAGAAGCTGAAGTTGAACGGTTCTATGAAGACCTACAAGACCTTTTAGAACCAACACCCAAAAAAGATGTCCTTTTCATTACAGGGGACTGGAATGCAAAAGTAGGAAGTCAAGAAACACCTGGAGTAACAGGCAAATTTGGCCTTGGAACACGGAATGAAGCAGGGCAAAGACTAACAGAGTTTTGCCAAGAAAATGCACTGGTCATAGCAAATATCCTCTTCCAACAACACAAGAGAAGACTCTATACATGGGCATCACCAGATGGTCAACATCGAAATCAGATCGATTATATTCTTTGCAGCCAAAGATGGAGAAGCTCTATACAGTCAGAAAAAACAAGACCAGGAGCTGACTGTGGCTCAGACCATGAACTCCTTATTGCCAAATTCAGACTGAAATTGAAGAAAGTAGGGAAAACTACTAGACCATTCAGGTATGACCTAAATCAAATCCCTTATGATTATACAGTGGAAGAGAGAAATAGATTTAAGGGCCTAGATCTGATAGATAGAGTGCCTGATGAACTATGGAATGAGGTTCGTGACATTGTACAGGAGACAGGGATCAAGACCATCCCCATGGAAAAGAAATGCAAAAAAGCAAAATGGATGTCTGGGGAGACCTTACAAATAGCTGTGAAAAGAAGAGAAGCGAAAAGCAAAGGAGAAAAGGAAAGATATAAACATCTGAATGCAGAGTTCCAAAGAATAGCAAGAAGAGATAAGAAAGCCTTCTTCAGTGATCAATGCAAAGAAATAGAGGAAAATAACAGAATGGGAAAGACTAGGGATCTCTTCAAGAAAATCAGAGATACCAAAGGAACATTTCATGCCAAGATGGGCACGATAAAGGACAGAGATGGTGTGGACCTAACAGAAGCAGAAGATATTAAGAAGAGGTGGCAAGAATACACAGAAGAACTGTACAAAAAAGAGCTTCACGACCCAGATAATCACGATGATGTGATCACTGATCTAGAGCCAGACATCTTGGAATGTGAAGTCAAATGGGCCTTAGAAAGCATCACTACGAACAAAGCTAGTGGAGGTGATGGAATTCCAGTGGAGCTATTCCAAATCCTGAAAGATGATGCTGTGAAAGTGCTGCACTCAATATGCCAGCTAATTTGGAAAACTCAGCAGTGGCCACAAGTTTGGAAAAGGTCAGTTTTCATCCCAATCCCAAAGAAAGGCAATGCCAAAGAATGCTCAAACTACCGCACAATTGCACTCATCTCACACGCTAGTAAAGTAATGCTGAAAATTCTCCAAGCCAGGCTTCAGCAATATGTGAACCGTGAACTTCCTGATGTTCAAGCTGGTTTTAGAAAAGGCAGAGGAACCAGAGATCAAATTGCCAACATCCGCTGGATCATGGAAAAAGCAAGAGAGTTCCAGAAAAACATGTATTTCTGCGTTATTGACTATGCCAAAGCATTTGACTGTGTAGATCACAATAAACTATGGAAAATTCTGAAAGAGATGGGAATACCAGACCACCTGATTTGCCTCTTAAGAAATCTGTATGCAGGTCAGGAAGCAACAGTTAGAACTGGTCATGGAACAACAGACTGGTTCCAAATAGGAAAAGGAGTACGTCAAGGCTGCATATTGTCACCATGTTTATTTAACTTATATGCAGAGTACATCATGAGAAATGCTGGACTGGAAGAAACACGAGTTGGAATCAAGATTGCGGGGAGAAATATCAATAACCTCAGATATGCAGATGACACAACTCTTATGGCAGAAAGTGAAGAGGGGCTAAAAAGCCTCTTGATGAAAGTGAAAGTGGAGAGTGAAAAGGTTGGCTTAAAGCTCAACATTCAGAAAACGAAGATCACGGCATCTGGTCCCATCACTACGTGGGAAATAGATGGAGAAACAGTGGAAACAGTGTCAGACTTTGTTTTTCTGGGCTCCAAAATGACTGCAGATGGTGACTGCAGTCATGAAATTAAAAGACGCTTACTCCTTGGAAGGAAAGTTATGACCAACCTAGATAGCATATTCAAAAGCAGAGACATTACTTTACCAACAAAGGTTCGTCTAGTCAAGGCTATGGTCTTTCCTGTGGTCATGTATGGATGTGAGAGCTGGACTGTGAAGAAGGCTGAGCGCCGAAGAATTGATGCTTTTGAACTGTGGTGTTGGAGAAGACTCTTGAGAGTCCCTTGGACTGCAAGGAGATCCAACCAGTCCATTCTGAAGGAGATCAATCCTGGAATTTCTTTAGATGGAATGATGCTAAAGCTGAAACTCCAGTATTTTGGCCACCTCCTGTGAAGAGTTGACTCATTGGAGAAGACTCTGATGCTGGGAGGGATTGAGGGCAGGAGGAGAAGGGGACGACAGAGGATGAGATGGCTGGATGGCATCACTGACTTGATGGGTGTGAGTCTGGGTGGCCTCTGGGAGCTGGTGATGGACAGGGAGGCCTGGCGTGCTACGGTTCATGGGGTCGCGAAGAGTCGGACACGACTGAGCGACTGATCTGATCTGATCTGATCTGATGAACTATGGAATGAGGTTCGTTACATTGTACAGGAGACAGGGATCAAGACCATCCCCATGGAAAAGAAATGCAAAAAAGCAAAATGGCTGTCTGGGGAGGCCTTACAAATAGCTGTGAAAAGGAGAGAAGTGAAAAGCAAAGGATAAAAGGAAAGATATGAACATCTAAATGCAGAGTTCCAAAGAATAGCAAGAAGAGATAAGAAAGCCTTCTTCAGTGATCAATGCAAAGAAATAGAGGAAAACAACAGAATGGGAAAGACTAGGGATGTATTCAAGAAAATCAGAGATATCAAGGGAACATTTTATGCAAAGATGGGCTCGATAAAGGACAGAAATGGTATGGACCTGACAGAAGCAGAAGATATTAAGATGAGGTGGCAAGAATACACAGAAGAACTGTACAAAAAAGAGCTTCACTACCCAGATAATCATGATGGTGTGATCACTGACCTAGAGCTAGACATCCTAGAATGTGAAGTCAAGTGGGCCTTAGAAAGCATCACTACGAACAAAGCTAGTGGAGGTGATGGAATTCGAGTGGAGCTATATCAAATCCTGAAAGATGATGCTGTGAAAGTGCTGCACTCAATATGCCAGCAAATTTGAAAAACTCAGCAGTGGTCACAAGATTGGAAAAGGTCAGTTTTCATTCCACTCCCAAAGAAAGGCAATGCCAAAGAATGGTCAAACTACCGTACAATTGCACTCATCTCACACACTAGTAAAGTAATGCTCAAAATTCTCCAAGCCAGGCTTCAGCAATATGTGAACCGTGAACTTCCTGATGTTCAAGCTGGCTTTAGAAAAGGCAGAGGAACCAGAGATCAAATTGCCAACATCCGCTGGATCATGGAAAAAGCAAGACAGTTCCAGAAAAACATGTATTTCTGCGTTATTGACCATGCCAAAGCCTTTGACTGTGTAGATCACAATAAACTGTGGAAAATTCTGAAAGAGATGGGAATACCAGACCACCTGATCTGCCTCTTGAGAAATCTGTATGCAGGTCAGGAAGCAACAGTTAGAACTGGTCATGGAACAACAGACTGGTTCCAAATAAGAAAAGGAGTAAGTCAAGGCTGCATATTGTCACCATGTTTATTTAACTTATATGCAGAGTACATCGTGACAAATGCTGGACTGGAAGAAACACGAGTTGGAATCAAGATTGCTGGGAGAAATATCAATAACTTCAGATATGCAGATGACACCACCCTTATGGCAGAAAGTGAAGAGGGGCTAAAAAGCCTCTTCATGAAAGTGAAAGTGGAGAGTGAAAAGGTTGGCTTAAAGTGCAACATTCAGAAAACGAAGACCATGGCATCTGGTCCCATCACTGCATGGGAAATAGATGGAGAAACAGTGGAAACAGTGTCAAAATTTATTTTTCTGGACTCCAAAATCACTGCAGATAGTGACTGCAGCCATGAAATTAAAAGATGCTTACTCCTTTGAAGGAAAGTTATGACCAACCTACATAGCATATTCCAAAGGAAAGACATTACTTTGCTAACAAAGGTTCTCCTAGTCAAGGCTATGGTCTTTCCTGTGGTCATGTATGGATGTGAGAGCTGGACTGTGAAGAAGGCTGAGTGCCGAAGAATTGATGCTTTTGAAGTGTGGTGTTGGAGAAGACTCTTGAGAGTCCCTTGGACTGCAAGGAGATCCAACCAGTCCATTCTGAAGGAGATCAATCCTGGAATTTCTTTGGAAGGAATGATGCTAAAGCTCAAACTCCAGTACTTTGGCCACCTTATGTGAAGAGTTGACTCATTGGAGAAGACTCTGATGCTGGGAGGGATTGGGGGCAGGAGGAGAAGGGGATGACAGAGGATGAGATGGCTGGATGGCATCACTGACTCGATGGATGTGAGTCTGAGTGAACTCCGGAAGTTAGTGATGGACAGGGAGGCCTGGCATGCTGCAGTTCACGGGGTCGCAAAGAGTCAGACACGACTGAGTGACTGATCTGATCTGATCTGATCTGAGTGAAGGACCTTAATGTTGGGTAAACAAACCTACTCCCACCCTGCTTCCCTTATCAGTCAAATCATTATCAGAAGAACTTTTGTTGTAAGATAAAAAAAAGTTAGATTGATGGGCGCCTGTTAAGTGTCCTGAAATGGAGTTTAAAGGGGGTATAATTCTCATTTGATGAAGATTAGCAAGAGAGACGGAGAAGGCAATGGCACCCCACTCCAGTATTCTTGCCTGGAAAATCCCATGGACGGAGAAGCCTGGTAGTCTGTAGTCCATGGGGTCGCTAAGAGTCGGATACGACTGAGCGACTTCCGTTTCACTTTTCACTTTCATCCCTTAGAGAAGGAAATGGCAACCCATGCCAGTGTTCTTGCCTGGAGAATCCCAGGTACGGGGGAGCCTGGTAGGCCTCCATTTATGGGGTCGCACAGTCGGACATGACTGAAGCGACTTAGCAGGAGCAGCAAGAGAGAACATGATATGTTATTATTTTTAAACGGGGATATACTTGCCTTACAATGTTGTTTTAATTTCTGCTGTACAATGAAGTGAATCATCCATATATATTCATATGTCCCTGTCCCTCTAGGACCTTGCTCCCACCCAGCCCCAACATTCCCACCCCTCCAGGTCACCACAGAGCAATGAGCTGAGCTCCCTATACCGTACAGCAGTTTTTTCCCACTGGCGATTTCACACATGGTAGTGTACATGTCAATCTCAGTCTCCCAGTTTAGCTCACTCCCCTAACCCCCACTCCATGTCCACATCTGTTCTCTACATCTGTACCTTCCTTCCTACAAATAGGTTCATCTGTACCGTTTTTTTCTAGATACCACATACATGTGTTAATATGATATTTGTTTTTCTATTTCTGACTTACTTCACTCTGTATGACAGACTCAAGGTTCATCCATGTATCTACAAATGACCCAACTTCATTCCTTTTTATGGCTGAGTAATACTCCATTGTATATATGTACCACACCTTCTTTATCCATTTGTTTGTAAACTGGACACATAGGTTGCTTCCATGTCCTGACTATTGTAAACAGTGCTACAATGAAGACTGGGGTGTGTGTCTTTTTGAATTACGGTTTTTTCAAGGTAGTAATAAATAATTCACTTGCCAATGCCAAGAGACACAGGTTTGATCCCTGGGTCAAAAGATTCCCTGGAGTAGGAAACGGCAACCCACTCTGTATTCTTGCCTGGAAAATTCCACCGACAGAGGAGTGTGGTGGGCTACATTCACTGGGTCACAAAGAGTTGGACATGACTGAGCAATTAAGTACACACACACACACAAACACACAGACACACACAGGGTATACACCCAGTAGTGGATTTGCTGGGTCAGATTACCATTATAAGGCATTTATTATTATAGGGCATTTGTTGTTTATAACTTGAATGTTAAATTTTTAAGAGAAACATCGTGAAGATAATTATGGTTAAGTTAGTGATCTTCTGTTATATGAATATCTCAGTTGAAGACACATATTTTCTCTACTCCTATGAGATCAGGGTCTTAAGGAATCTGAGGGAGTTTGCAATTTTAATTTTTCCAATCTTGCAGTATTTCTATGGGTTAACACACATTATTTTAAAATTCCAATATGAGAACACACTCCACCTTCCAGAAGAATCCTCTAGATTCCAGAAGGTAAAGATTTCATTAGAGATGATAATACTTAATGGAAAGAACTGGAGTGCAGGAGCTTGGCATTAATCATCACTAAGATTTTCAGATTTTTCCATTAACTCTCATTAAAGTTAATTTTCTTGAACGAAGGCTTTATAATACAAATTTTAGAACTGCATTTGGCCAGATGATTTTTCTTAGAGCAATGAAGTTAACCTGCATACATTCGGTTTATACAATAAAGCTATTTACTTCCATTAGTCCCTTTCCCAAATCCTGATCCTTTCTAATCTTAAGAAAGGATGTCTACTTTCCTATCATGTCTATTCATTAAAAAACAAATGTTAGGTAAAGTTTATATTATTAATATAATACACACACTAAGTGTATATTACAAACTTATAAAGATGTCGTATTTGCTAACTATTTAGAAGCTGCCTTCACACTCACTATTATCCAAAACCAGTTCTTCTGGAAAGTGAAACATGGCATCTAGTATTTCTGAGTATCTATACTGATGCTAAAGGACCTTCCCACCAAATGTATCTATTCTGGAATTCTAATTAGTTGTTTCATTTTTAACAGAATTCTTAGTTTTCATCACATGATGGGGTCATATTCAGGGGCCAAGGTTAGAGAAGAAACCCCAGTCTTGCTCACAAAAATAGTGGCTAGACATTGAAAATCAAATTCAACCTGAAAGTAATTTATTTCTTAAGTGGTACAATTCAATCATGGTGATGAATAATCTAAAATTTATGAGTAGAAGCTGTTTGTCTGATAACTGCTATATCAGACTGAACTGCAAAACAATATACATGGTCAGCAGAGTTTAGTAGACTATTCCTCTTAAAAGTCCAAGAGCAGAACAATTAAACATAAAAATTAGTTATTTAAAATTATTTAAACTCACAGCTACTCAAAAGCAAACAGTAGGCAGTATTCCCCATCTAGGCTAGAAACTCTTGATTTCTGTATTGTCTTCTACTCTTGTTTTTCTAAGCACCAATCATGAACTTTCTGCAGACTAAAATAAAAGTGAACTTAATGAGATAATCCATATATATGGTATCCATGCATCATTTTTGAGACATACTGGAAGAGAATATTTTTGCTGAATCTAGAGCAGTGTAGTGATAAAATGCTTGAAGTGCAATAATTCCAATAAATTGGAAAAAGTAAAGCGAAATATGAACCTCCCCAGGCTTCATTTCCTTGCCTTTATAATGATAATATAACACTAAATGATCTTTGAAATTTCTTTCGTGTCTATCTACCTACTCATTCAAAACCTTTAAGCCTCATGTGCTTGGCATTCAATTAGGTATTGGATAAACACAAATGAGGCGAGGTCCTTGTTTCTGAGAACTTTTTGTCACTACCAGCACATGTTATTTTATAGTATATAAAGCTCTTTTTATATACAGTAAGTTAAAACCAAACAATCAAATCACTAAGAAATTTTAGGTTAAAGCAACTTCTTAAAATAATGAGACATATTCAAGGCCTCTATCTCATTCAAAAATAAATGTTAAGTAAAGCATATTAATGTAATACATAAAGTACAACTGACAGTTACAAAAACTGTTCATATACTCATTCTAGCCATATGAAATTTGAAGTAACTAATAATTCTGAGAGGGAAATAAATTTCCTCAAGATTACAGATTTAAGGAATCTCTAAACTTCACATGTGAAATTATAAATATATTTTTCTTAAAGTAGAAATCAGTAATGATTAAACATGAAAAGTACATACTAAATGCATTAAAATTTCCTTTCAAATAGCTCCATGACTCTCTGTTTGCCTTTGTCTTTCGAAAGTTTTGATTATAATGTCTTGATATGCGTCTCTTTGAATTTATCTTTTTGGAAATTTATCGAGCTTGTTGGATGTTTATATTCACATCTTTCATTAGATTTGGCAAGGTTTGCTATTTGGTCTTTTAAATATTCTCTCTGCCTCTTTCTCTCTTCTTCCTCTGAGGCTTCTATAATGTCTCATGGGTCTCTTATGCTCTGTTCACTTTTCTTCAGTCTTTTTTTTCCTGTTCTTCAGATTCAATAATATTCACTGCCCTATCTTCAAGTTACCTGTTTTTTCCTCTGTTGCTTAGATCAGCCTTCAAATTCCTCTAGTGAATTTCATTTCAGTAATTGTACTTTTTAGCTCCAAAATTTCTTTGTGGCTACTTCTTAGGTTTCTTTTTTTTTTTTTTTTTTGGTATTTTATTGATATTTCATAGACTGTTTAAAATAACACCATTTCATTCATACACTGTTTTAATGACTTTGTGCACAAATGGAAATTTGCTGTACGACTTGGGGAACTGAAATTGGGGCTCTATAACAATCTAGAAGAGTGGGAAAGAGTGGGAGGTGGAAGGGAGGTTCAAGAGGGAGGGAGCATATATACACCCTTGGCTAATTCATGCTGATGTATGGTAGAAATGAACCCAATACTGTAAAGCAATAGAAATGAACCCTTGTAATTGTAAAGCAAATTACCCTTCAATTAAAAATAATTTTTTAAAAAAAGATATAGTAAAGCAAATAGATAGGAAACTATAAAACTCAACAACAAAGACAACCTGATTGAAAAATGCACAAAGGACAGCCCATGGGGGCACGAGAGTTGGACATGACTTAGCAACTAAAAAGATAGCTATGGAAAAAAGCAGAAAATAACAAATATTGACAGGCATGTGGAGAAACTGGAACCCTATGCATTGTTAGTGGGAATAAAACATGATAAAGCTGCTGTGATGGTGGCTGCTCAAGAAATTAAAAACAGAATTATCATTTAGTTGTTGTTCAGTTGCCAAGTCATGTCTGATTGCTTGCGACCCCATGAACTACATCGTGCCAGGCTTCCCTGTCCTTCACCAACTCCTAGAATTTGCTCAAGTTCTTGTCCACTGAGTCAGTGATGCTATCTAATCATCTCATCCTCTGCCAGTCCCTTTTCCTTTTGCTTTCAATTTTTCCCAGCATCAAGGTCTGTTCCAATGAATCTTCTCCAATGAATAGTGGTTGCCAAGGGCTTAGAGGAAGAAGAGACAGGGAAGTTACTGTTTAATATGTATAGAGTTTCAATTTTATAAGATGGTTAAGAGTTAAGGTCATGGTGATGGTAGGACAACATTATGAATGCATTTAATACAACTGAACTGTACACTTAAAAATGGTTATGTGGTATACTTTATGTTATGTATAGAAATGAAAAATGAATAAATAAAACTTTAAAAATCTTTGTTAAGAAAAAGCAACTTTATGTTACTATAAATGGAAAGTTCATCATTAAATGTAAGATAATGACAAACCATCAAAAATCTGGCTGTTTTCTGTTTCGGGAATTCATAAAGCTAGAAGTAACTATAACATCATTAACAGGTCAGTGCCATTTAAAATATATAGCTTTTAAGTTTCTTAAACTGACTCCAAGGTAAATTATATGCTTGCTTATGAAAATGGATTAGGATTCATACTTTGAGATATTAAACATTTTACATACTTTGGTATATAAAATGCTTTGTTTTATAATATCCTGACTCACTGACAGACTAATTTCACTTTAGTTTATTTCAGAAATGAAATTGTATTCACTTCAGGTAAAGGCTACAGGAGCCGAGGGAAGCCCCACATTTTCTTTTGGAATTCTGACAGGATTTCATGTCCCTCGCACTGTGTGTTTTCTTAGAGTGGAATGGCAAAAGTCTAATGACTTGCCAGAAGCACAGTTATGAAAGCTCTTCCAAAAATGAAATTGGAAATGGAAAAGTAAAAGATGATCTCTTAACTTGTAAAAAGTCATCTTATGTGCTTTTAGCTCATTTTACCTCTCATTTTAATTACTTTGCATTTCTCAACATGGATACTAAAAGCACTCTAAATACTCTCAAAGCAAATGACCCCTATGAAGGATATCTGAGATCCCAGGTGCTATAAGAGTAAAATTAGATCTCCAGTTATTAAAAATTTAAGTTTCTTCTTACTCCACGATTTCAGCCAGACTTCCAAATGGGGAAAAAAAAAAATTAATGGAAACTTAGTTCTCTTGGTTTTAGGGGAAGAGGCAGGAACAGTGCAACTGACCATTTCCTTTCAGACCTTTTGTTTTGTATGCTAACATACAGTAAGAAGTAACAGTCTTATGATCACAGACAATTTCAACTAACAGAAACGTAAGCATCCTGAAGATTTTTAAATGATATAGTGAAAGTGAAGTCGCTCAGTCATGTCCGACTCTTAGCGATCCCATGGACTGCAGCCTACCAGGCTCCTCCGTCCGTGGGATTTTCCAGGCAAGAGTACTGGAGTGGGGTGCCATTGCCTTCTCCGATATAAGTATATAAATGATATAAGTGGAATGTTAATTTTATATTCTTCTTAAATTGAACCAATGCAATAGTTTCATGGTTCATGAACTATAATTGATAGTAACTGACTTAGTTCATCTTGAATGTGACTAGATAGTAATTCAGACAAACCATTTCTACATCAACTGCTAAAAATACTATAAATACTCTAAATATTCATATTCATACTAAAAATATGAATAGCTAACCACAATCATTTAAGCTTATCGGGATAATGTGTGTGCTGCCTAAGGATGTCATAAACTGTCACTCAGATTAAAAGACATAGGAGGTCACACACATTCTAAATCAGGTGAAGCGCCCTAACAAACAAGCTTGATTTTAAAGTCTACATTACAATCCAAACCCATGAAAAAGTAACTATAAACAGTTAAATTGTCATTATAATTCTGTCAATTATTAACAAAGACTGAAAGCTGTTTTTACATGATTAAAAATTACTATTTGAGGTTTATTAGTATAGTAAAGCACTCTAACAGAAGCAAAACATGTAATTCTATTTTCATTATTACACAGTCAGTAAGAGCTGAGTATCTAATGGTACTATTGTTTTAAAATGAAATTCTAGTGCTCACTTTGGCAGCACATATACTAAAATTGGAACGATACAAAGATTAGCATGGCCCCTGTGCAAGGATGACACGCAAAATCATGAAATGTTCCATATTTTTTTCTCAAAATGGATTAAAGATCTAAATGTAAGACCAGAAACCATAAAACTCCTAGAGGAAAACATAGGCAAGACACTCTCTGACATACATCACAGCAGGATCCTCTATGACCCACCTCCCAGAATACTGGAAATAAAAGCAAAAATAAACAAATGGGACCTAATTAAACTTAAAAGCTTCTGCACAACAAAGGAAACTATAAGCAAGGTGAAAACACAGCCTTCAGAATGGGACAAAATAATAGCAAATGAAGCAACTGACAAACAACTAATCTCAAAAATATACAAGCAACTCCTACAGCTCAATTCCAGAAAAATAAATGACCCAATCAAAAAATGGGCCAAAGAACTAAATAGACATTTCTCCAAAGAAGACATACAGATGACTAACAAACACATGAAAAGATGCTCAACATCACTCATTATCAGAGAAATGCATATCAAAACCACTATGAGGTATCATTTCACGCCAGTCAGAATGGCTGCAATCCAAAAGTCCACAAGCAATAAATGCTGGAGAGGGTGTGGAGAAAAGGGAACCCTCTTACACTGTTGGTGGGAATGCAAACTAGTACAGCCACTATGGAGAACAGTATGGAGATTCCTCAAAAAACTGGGAATAGAACTGCCTTATGATCCAGCAATCCCACTGCTGGGTATACACACTGAGAAAACCAGAATTGAAAGAGACACATGTACCCCAATGCTCATCACAGCACTGTTTATAATAGCCAGGACATGGAAGCAACCTAGATGTCCATCAGCAGATGAATGGATAAGCAAGCTGTGGTACATATACCCAATGGAGTATTACTCAGCCATTAAAAAGAATACATTTGAATCAGTTCTAATGAGGTGGATGAAACTGGAGCCTATTATACAGAGTGAAGTAAGCCAGAAAGAGAAACACAAATACAGTATATATATGGGATTTAGAAAGATGGTAACAATAACCCTGTATATGAGACAGCAAAAGAGATACTGATTTATAGAATAGTCTTTTGGACTCTGGGAGGGGAGAGGGTGGGATGATTTGGGAGAATGGCATTGAAACATGTATAATATCATATTTGAAATGAGTCGCCAGTCTAGGTTTGATGCCTGATACCGGATGCCTGGGGCTGGTGCACTGGGACGACCCAGAGGGATGTATGGGGAGGGAGGAGGGAGGAGGGTTCAGGATGGGGAACACGTGTATACCTGTGGCGGATTCATTTTGATGTATGGCAAAACCAATACAATATTGTAAAGTCAAATAAAATAAAAAAATAAAATGAAATTCTATTCTAGAGTTCTATTAATGAAAATATTCAATTTCAAAATGTTTTCAGAAAAGCTGAGCTTCACAAACTTTTTTCCATTTTTGCAGAAAATATTACACATTATTGTACTGTGTTTATCATCAGTAGTATCCAACCCTGGATATCAAATTAAGAACATACTATATTCAGAAAGCAGGTGTGATGAAATATCAAACCATGCAACATAATCTGTTACTAACGTCATATAAGTCTCCTGGTAAATGCCTAAAGTTTCAGATATTTACTGACTCAATTTATTTGGTTTTCCTAATGATATTTCATTAGTTCATGTGATAGTATTAGAAAATACTCAACTGTCCCTTAAAGAAAGCTGAGAGCCAAAGAATTGATGCTTTTGAATCGTGGTGTTGGAGAAGACTCTTAAGAGTCCTTTGGACTGCTAGGAGATCAAACCAGTCAATCCTAAAGGAAATCAATCCTGAATATTCATTGGAAGGACTGATGCTGAAGCTGAAGCTCCAGTACTTTGGCAACCTGATACAAAGAACTGACTCACTGGAAAAGACCCTGATGCTGGGAAAGACCAAAGGCAGGAGGAGAAAGGGCAGACAGAGGATCAGATGGTTGGACGGATGGCATCACCGACTTGATGAACTTGAGTTTGAGCAAGCTCTGGGTTTGGTGATCAACAGGGAAGTCTGCTATGCTGCAGTCTATGAGGCTGCAGAGAGTTGGACATGACTGAACGATTGACCTAACTGTCCCTTTTTATTTTCTTAAATATGTGGGGGCAGGAGTGAAAAGAGTGGGCTACATTTGCATCTGGAGCAAGTATACTGCTAAATGCCAAAATGGGCACAGATAAAAACTGTCAGTGGTTCTTAAAATGTGTGTGCTGCTTTCAGCTCCAAGGGTAGCAGGATGGAGGGAAGAATGGGAGAAGAAAGGCAGACAGAGAGATCACTCACATGTATCAAGATGAGAAAGCGTGTCAATTTCAAAGCGTGACAATGTGAAAAGAAAGTTCAGCAACTATGAAACAGTAAAATGAGGGTCTGACTTTAGAATGATCAAAGTGAGATCAGGGACAATCTTAACTCAGTGATTATAATGTGTTTTTCTTGGAGAAAGGCTGTAGATGATTGGGTTTACTTAGGATTAGGGTTTGAGCATCAGCGTAAGAGAAGTTAAGTGTTATTCGCTAGAGATGTTTGTAATGATGTGGCATGGAGAGAGAGGGAAGCCCAAGCTGGAAAGGGGATGGGTGGATATAAATTAGACGGGTCAGTTAGTGGCTAGGAGTCTCAGCAAGGTCCAAGAACTGTTGGGTAGGCATCCTAGAAGGATAGGAAGTGTGGTAGGGGAATGGGATATCTGCTTAGTGATTTGAGGGACAGTTTATTTTCTGGTACTTACAAGGCACAGGGAATGAACTGAGGTGGCTGAAGTGAGGAAGGTCGGGCTAGGTCATCTCTGCTGACAATGAAATCAGCTAAAATGATGGTAGGAGCTAGACAACTGCTTGGGAGGAATTATGTCTCTAAGAAACCAGAAACCTGGTATGTGTCAGTAATGAAAACTGCAAGATGGTGGGTGTAGCTAAGTGGTAAACACCTCAAAAGAGTAGGAGACTACAGAAACACAGGGCAGAAATAATTCACAGGGTAAATTTGCCTTCCAGGGGACATCTGGCCATGTGTGAGACATTTTTGGTTATTACTACTATTTAGATGGTGACAGCTCCCCAAAACAAAGAAACAAACAGCTCAAAATATCAGTAATGCCATGACTGAGAAACTCTTAGGTAGAGGAAATAGCATAGCAAAGCCATGTGGTGAGGAAAATGAAAGCCCATCTGGGAAAAAGATGACTTTAGTTCAGCTGAAGCGTGGATATCAGCAGAGGAAGTCAGAAGATAAAGGTGGAAAGGAGGCTAAGATCACAGTGTACGCAGCTTAAGAAACTATCAACTAATTTAGAGGATAAAAGGAAAACACTGAAGATCTCTGAGCAAAGAACTGAAACATCTTTGAGGTAGGAGGCTTTACATATGATTGCAGTCTTATCAATGACTTGTCTTTTCAGTTTAGAAGCACTTTTAAGTAAAAGTTTCATCACTGTTTAATGCTTCATTGATGTCTTATCTTCTTAAGTCCCTTCTTACTTATCTTGGTAAGTCTCTAGATAAGAGACATCAGATCCCATAGTTAACAAAGCATACATAGTGGCTCGCCTGAAATTCAGACTTTTGCTATGCTGCTCTTAACAGCATTGCCACACACCCCCTTCAATTACTAAAAATAGAGAAAACATGAAAAACTTTAATTTCCTCTCTCCTCATTCCCAGTGTATATTTAGAAATGCTGAGGAACAAAGAAATGGCAGAAAGCATGAGGCAAGAAAAGAAAAAAAGATCTGAATTAATAATATAAAGTGAAACTCAAAGTCGCTCAGCTGTGTCTGACTCTTTTGCCGACACCATGGATTACACAGTCCGTCAACACCATGGATTACACAGTCCATAGAATTCTCCAGGCTAGAATATTGGAGAGAGTACAACTTGCACAGTTCACTTCTGGAAATACATGAAAGCAAAACATAGGTCACTAAACTTTTTCAATCATTTTATGTCTTCCTCTTCAAGAAGGAAATCATTAATAACTCAAGCTTACAAATTTGTACTATTTTTCTTACCTGTTACATAAACTTGCTCAGCTCATTTCAGTTAGCAGTTACTTTCTATAATGATAATTTATAAAAGTCTGAATATAACCAAATCAATATATTTCTAAGAAGAAAATACTAAATTGATTCAGTTTGCCTTTCCTGTTCCTCTCCCTTAAAATTAGATACCGAACAAGGTAACCAAGGCAAAAACGCCCTCAAATAAATGAGATTCTTTCTGACAGGTAAAGAATTTAATCTGCAGGCAGGCATTCTGTTCAGAATGATAACCATAATACCAAAGTCTCACTTATTCCTTCTCCAGTGTATCAAATGGAGCCCTAGTGACATTAAAGAGCTAATATGATTTCATTGGTACTTTTTCTATACTCATGGAAAGCTTAGGTGCCAGGGTTTCAATGAACATTCATGAAAGAGAAGCTCAATTCTCCAAACCACATGCATGGATCAGGCTAGATAAAACCTACAATGGGAAAATTTTTTAACATCAAGAAGGAAAGAGCTTCTCTCCCTGTACTTTCAATCAGCTCAGCTAAGTGTTTCCCTTGCTTCACAGATCAAATTTTCAGAGCTAGCTAGACCTACTCTGACAGATTGCAGAGAGTATAAGAAATGTTACCAAGGTGCAAGCAAACTAATTGGTATTGTCTATTAATAGATAATAGATTCAGTAAAAATGAGACAAAGGGTAAATGGAGCAATACTATTAAGTGAATTTTAACAGAGCACTACGGTTTCCTTCTTTAAGAAAAAACACTTCGAGACATACATCAGTAGACATTAGTTTCCATCAGAACAAGTTCAGAGACCTCACATTCTTTCAGTCTGTTACCAGCTATAATAAAGTCTTTTCCCATTTCATGCAGCATACACTTAAAAACTACATTTTTAATACACTGTACTTAGGCTCACAGTTCTATAAAAAGTTCAGATTTTGTTTTATCTCATACGACAGTTGTATTTTTATCCAACTGGTATGCCAGTTACTTTTTCTAATATTTTCAGGGGTTGAAGAAGGCCACATATAATAGTATGCCTTGTATCTCTTGATATTAAGCAATCTGTCAGTGGGTCATGTAGCTATGTATGTATGTGTGCTTTTATTGTCAAAAACAATACAGTGATAAGCAGATAGCTTTTTAGTTTTATGTGTTCATATATTAAAATGGAATGAAATAACAGCTAGCTTTATTGTGTTATGGACTCCCCATGTGGCACCACTTGTAAAGAATTTGCCTGACAAGGAAGAAGATGCAAGAGACACAGGTTCAAGCCTGCGTCTGGGTTGAGAAGATCCACTGTAGTAGGAAATGGCAATCCACTCTAGTATCTTGCTTGGAAAATTCCATGGGCAGAGCAGCTGGTTAGGCTATAGTCCATGGGACCACAGAGTTGGACAGGACTGAGAGACAGAGCATATTATCATATTATACTACAGGCCTTGTTCTGGATACTCTGTGTGTGTTCTCTAATTTTACTCCTTACAAGGTAGGAACTATTAATATTTACATTCCTATTTTTACAGATGAGTCTGGAGCTTAGGCAAAAGAATTTGTTCAGCTGGGTAGTGGAAGAGCCAGACTGGAGTCCAGATTTACTGGATCCAAACCCTCCATTCTTAACCAAAGTACTACACTGTCTTCCTTAGCAACTGGCTTTCTTTCATTTTCATTCCTTCCTTAGTCATTCAAATAGGTATCACTAGACACCAGGATTGTGTCAGAAGCAGGGACTAAAATGGTGAAGAGAGGAGTTACTCTCCTTAAGAGCTGATGTGTCAGGACCTGCGTTAGGCATTACTGACAAAATGGAGGCACGGCCCCAGACCCCTCATTCTGCAGGCACGGTCCCGGGATGAAGGAGTTAGGCCTTCTAATGCTGACTTGTCTTTTCCTCTCCTTGGCTGAATTGACTGAAAGGGAATATTAAGGTGCTTATTGTTCTTGAGAGGAGCATGAGAAGGCACAAAGCCTTCTGTGGCTGTGCTCAGAGAATAATTCATAAAGTTAAGCACTGACATTTGTTTAAGGACTTTTGCAGAAGAGTATTCCAGGATGAGCACATAGGCCACAGCTTGAGGCGATGGGAGGAATTGCTATCTGAAGCCTATTTATGAAGAAAATGTTTATGGCAAAAGAGTTTGCTGAATTTAGGTCTGAGGAATAATTAAAATAGTTAGAAGCTAAAGATTTAAGGAATGTTGTAATGTTAGCATATTCTACTACAGCTTATAGAAATTAGGGACTTTAGAGATATTATTAGCTTGAAGCCCTTTCTAAGAAATAGTGAGCTTAGGATACTAGGGGCAAACAGGACTTAGAAAGATAAGAAATAAACTGAGGAACATAGTATGCAGCCCAGACATTAGCATGAGTTACAGCGTGTTCAAAAGGACATATGAGAAAAAGTAGATAAGAGAATCGCTGAGGCAGAAACTCCTTTTGAGGGGCAACAATGATTTATGGAGACAACAAATCTGGGTCAGTGGGAACTGAAAATATCAAACCTCTGACCTAATGCTTTTGTAAAAGTATAAAAGAGAATCATAAGCTTGAAATAAACAGGCAGTCCAAGAAAACTGAGAGGATGCCTCAGTTTCTCACGGACACCGCTCACCCCTTCAGGTTGAATCCCTGGCTGCTGGAGCTGGACTCCGGCACTGATGCTTTTAAAGAAGAAATAGACAAGTGATCAAACAATTATTATAGAGTAGTAGCCATTACACTGGGGTTCAGAGAAAGCTTCCCAGAAAAAAGAGAGGTCTCAGTTGAGAGCCAAAGGGTATGTAAAAGTCAGCTACATGAATGGCGGTAAGGGGAATTCAGAGCATTTTGGGCATGATGCATAAAGAGACAGGGGTGAGTACTGAGCAGAAACCAGACCAAGAAGATCCTTTTGTGCCATAATGAGGAGCATGGAATTCTTCCTGTTGGTAATAAAATGTCACTAAAGCTTACATCAATAAGCACTGGGGTTTTTTTGTTCTATCATGTTGTTATGATGATTTAAATAAGTGAATACACATAGACTGCTCAGAC